>CM062819.1:762257946-762955942 GCA_031772625.1 Pinus tabuliformis | reverse complement strand
CTGCCATGGAATTGACAATCCCAAAGTTTCTGTTGGTTTAATAATTTGGTATTTAGATTTGCAAGGGCGGATGATAATGGATTAGTGTTGGATTAATAAATTGTTATTGAGATTTTCAAGGGCGGATGATAATGGATTAGTTTAGGTTCTTTTCTTTGTTGAATAACTTGTAAAATTTATGTTGAACTTTCTCGATGCCTAAAACGAACCTCGTTGAATTTGCACCTATGCACATTGGTATAGCTGGGTTAGACATCACATGTTATATGATAGATGGAGAAAAAGAGGGATGGGTTGAGAGAGAGAGAGAGAGAGACAAAGGAGAGAGGAGAGTGGAAAGGAAGATATAGAGGAGAGATAGAGAGGGAGAGAAGCGAAAGAGAGATAGAGGGAGAAGAAGAGGGATTGAGGGAGAGAAAGGGTGTCACGTCCCTATCCTAGTCGTAGTATTTCAACCACACATAGGAGGGTGCAACACTATCGTAGTTTTTCTCTTCCCTGATACTTGAGTACACTGTCTACGCCTACTTCAACACTTAGTAAATTTTCCAATAAGTGTTCTTAACAATTCAGTGGAGATAAGTTATGTTCTTCAATCCATATTTCATCAATATGCAATGAAAATAAGAATCAACAGAAGTACATGCATATATACTTGGGAGGGGAAACTCCCGTAAGTCATGCCCAACACATTAACAATTAACTTCAATATTTTACAAATACCAAATTTTACACAAGTTGTGTAGCCAACTAGTTTGGCCTCCACACTTAATCAATTTACCAATGCCATGCCACATTCATGCATCTTGTTACTACCATGCCCCTACAATCCAACTGGAAAACCCAAGTTTAGTCGCCCAAAAACACTCCTGTGCGTTCTTCCTGACCCATTCAACTCTTGCACATGGGTCATTTTTGTCCTGTTGTGGAGTCATGCGCCTACCCATTTTACACGCGGCCTGTACTTTCCACAAAACATGTACATTTCTTGAATTTCCACCTCATGTTAATACTACATCTAACCCGTGTTTCCACCAAACCCGTTCACCACTCTTGATTGAATTGTTCGGAAACCTATTTGTCTAACCATTCAATAGTTTGTTTGCACAAACCAATTTATAAAACATCCAACAGAATTCCACGTCAGTGCGGGTGCATGAACTGCACGTCATGCAGCCTGATACTCGACTGACCCAACCCCACCTAAATGCGTCCATCAGTCAACATGGTTTTTCTTGCCTACAACCCAATTGTGTATGCTTGACACCTTTTCTCTTGTGGTTCCCTTCTTATATTTTCGTACTTGTCCTTTATGTTTTTCTATGAGTGGATAATGTCCTCTATCTCCACAAAATCTCTTTATTTATACATGCATCACCAAGGTAGTTAACCTAAGTGTCATGTCCCTTCGACTACTCCAAGGGTCGGCCCAACCATGTATATAAGTCGACCTACACATGTTTTAACATGTCAGTCTGACCACCCAATATCGTGTACTCCATCTATACTCTCTGGTCGACTCCAACACTTAGCCAATTTTTCACCCTTCGTCACAAGTCGCACACCCAACGTGACTCACCCATCGCAGTGACTACCAGTCACTCTACGACTCACCTCCACGGTCACCTAAAACACTTTTCTCACCGGTCACCTGTCACGATAGGCGGGCGCTCGCCTAACCTAAGCGTGCCTGCTATAAGTGCATTCACCCATTGAACTTAACCAAATGACATCCAAGTTGCCTCCACCACATGCTCTCCACCAGAATAGGTCTACACGGGTGCCCGTCTCACATGGGCGTGCCTGCTACAACTCGGTCGGATGTCGTCGACTCGAGGTCCTGACATCCTCTCCCACTCTCAATAAGGTTTTTGTCCTCGACAACACCATCATCATCAAAACATTACAAAGTGTTGTTAGGTCCAACATCAAATATCCATGCTACACAACCATGCTCATCATCGCATAAACCTCCATAGAGGCTCTTGACTCCAAAAATGGGAAAGTCTCCTCAATCCATTATCATCAACGACATCTCTCGCAATCTGCACATGTTGTCCCACCATGGGAGGCTTATCCCTCCAACTCAAGTTGCATGCTCTCGCTGCAATATATATCATGTCGATCCATCATGTATCATCAACATGTGACCTAATACCATGATACCCTCATTACTCGAACTAGTTGGATGGTCTATCCAACCATCATGCAATCCATGAGAATGCGCCAAATCATGCCAATATCGGTTGTTTCCCCAACATCCTATTAGAACATTGAATTGATTAAGAATCCATCCAATCTCTATCCAAATGTGAAGCAATCCTTGTCCAGGTCCATGAAATATTCCCCATATTGTCTGCAACATGTTATCATCAATGCTAATGTCAATGTATGGTGTTGATGTACCAACCAGCTACATCCATCTAGGCATCATCATCCATGTATGAGAGGTCCTTCTCCTCAAATCATCCAAGGAATCCTCCCATCAATGTAATGCTCAATGTGTCATATCTAGGCCTATGAAGAAACCTTCATCTCCTATACGGCATTCCATCCATTAGTAATCTCAAATGGGAAAGTCACACCTGTCTCATCATATCATCCATGTGCTACTGATGGTCATACACCAATCAACCACTATGTCTACCAAAAGTGGTTAAGTCTCATCAACTCAACCCATGCCCAAGTGCTACCACCTAGGCATCTCCATCGCTCCAACTCCATTAACTCCAAATTGTCTTGTCTATATCATATCCATCAAGTCAAGTTATGTTCTTCAATCCATATTTCATCAATTTTCAATGAAAATCATAATCAACAGAAGTACATGCATATATACTTGGGAGGGGAAACTCCCGTAAGTCATGCGCAACACTTTAACAATTAACTTCAATATTTTACAAATATAAAATTTTACACAAGTTGTGCAGCCAACTGGTTTCTCCTCCAAGACTTCAAGTTCAACTCGAATCCATGGGTTCTCCTATTTCATACGCCTCAATGTTGTGGTAGATGCACTCTCAAGAAAGGATGAGGATGTGGAAGCATTTCTTTGCGCCATTTATATTACCTGTCTTCGGTCTCAAGTGCCATCACAAGATGCCTCTTCCCTCTTGGTCATATGAATACTCTCATACATTGTTCACAAAAAAACCATGGCCTTTTTGTACAAATGTGCACAACATCCCCATCGTCTCATCTGCAAAATATCTCCATATCGCATCAGCAAGTCCATCTGCACAACATCCCTGTCTCACCACTCCTCCCTAGATGCCCATAAGTGACATCTACATATGTGCTCCTACATAATGTCCCTACATGAGGTCTTCCATGCTCTCATCTATCCAACTTGATGTCCGTGACTCTAGATTCCCATCTCATCCCTCCTAGTAGACTCATCACAACTTCGATCATCACATCATTGTTCTCAACCATGTTCAGGGCCCTCGATCACTCAAACTTCATATCACATCATATCATATCATGTCACGGGTCCCTTCCATCATCATTGCCTCCCCCACTAAAGCACCACCAAGACTGCCTATTGGTCTCAACCATGAAGAATCTCACCCAAGTATCATATCATCATAACTCTATTGTGCCCTCTCTTCAACCTATCCATCAGTCATGCTGGAAACTTATCCAGTTATGCACTTGGCTAAGCATGACTCATCCATCGCAAATCTCATCATATTCCTCCCTTGTCATAGGCATTTGCACCTTCTGCCATGAGGTCAAAAATTGCCCCAAGAAGTCCTTCACCAATCAATGTACCTTTCCTCTCCAATACACAAGGTCTCATTATAGTCATCCATGGTAGGGCCCATCTCATTGGAAAACTCCTTTTTCCCATCCCTATGTGTGGCCCATCCTTGAAAAGCTCCAATGAAGCACAAGTAATAGAAATACTTATATCTTCATGAGGTATCTCTATGTGAGTGCCTCCTTCAATCCATGTCTGTAATGTGCACGATCTTGGTCCAACTTGGTCATATGTCATCTCACCAAGTTCCTCCTTTATTGTTGAAACACCTGCAACATTCTCTTCCTAATATATAATGACTTCTTCTTCCTCATCGCAATTTGCATCTTCAACCTGCTCTATTGCACAACCAAGTCGAAGACGCTCTCTTTTAACATTCTCCTCCAAGATTTCAAGTTCAACTCGAATCCATGGGTTCTCCTATTTCATACGCCTCAATGTTGTGGTAGATGCACTCTCAGGAAAGGATGAGGATGTGGAAGCATTTCTTTGCGCCATTTCTATTATCTAACTAGATTGGATAAACGAAGCAAGGGATGAATGGAAGAATTACGAGGAAGTGTGGGCACTCACTCAAAAGATACAACAAGATCCTAGTACATCTGATACAATTAGTAGGAAAAATGATTTGTTATGGTATAAGGATCGGTTATACCTATGTAAGAATTCCCAACTCAAACAAAAGATTCTTAGTGAATTGCACACCTCTCCCTTAGGAGGGCACTCAGGATTTCTAGAAACCTACCACCAAGTTAAGAAGGATTTTTTTTGTGATGGCCTTAAGTCAGATATTCAAAAGTTTGTGGTGGAATGTTTGGTTTTCCAACAAAATAAAGTTGAAACAATTAAGACCCCAGAAATATTAAAACCTTTATGAATTCCAAGCCAAAATTGGGAGGAGGTTTCAATGGATTTTATCATAGGTTTACCCAGGTCCGAAGGAAAGAGTGTTACCATGGTGTTAGTTGATAGACTTACCAAGTATGCACACTTTTGTGCATTATCTTATCAATTTAAAGTGAGTACAGTTTCTACTGCATTGATGGAAAGAATTCCAAAGCTACATGGAAACCCAAATATTATTGTAAGTGACATAATCACTGGAAATTTTTGGATCGAATTATTTTCTTATGTTGGTACTCAGTTAGCTAATAGCTCATCTTATCATCCTCAATCTGATGGGCAAACTCAGATAGTGAAAAAATGTTTGGAAGGATATCTTCGTTTCTTGGTATCTGATAAACAGGCACAATGGGTTAAATAGTTTCATCTTGCTGAATGGTGGTATAACACTTCCTTCCATACTACAACAAAAATGACCCCATTTATGAAACTTTATGGATATCATCCACCATCCATCACTCATATTTAAGAGAAAAATCTAAGGTTCAAGAAGTGGAATATCACATCGAGCATCGACAACAAGTTCTCCAACTCTTAAAGGATAACCTCACCTTGGCACTGAATAGAATGAAACATCAAGCAAATCAACATCGCAACAAAAGAATTTTTGATGTAGGTGATTGGGTATTCCTACAGCTACAACCATATAAACAAATGTCCCTCAAGCAACCTAAGAAGGATAATAAATTATCACCAAAGTATTATGGTCCGTACAAGGTGTTGTAAAAAATAGGTACTATGGCATACAAATTGGAGCTTCCTGCAGCTTCCCGAGTGCACCCAGCTTTCCATGTTTCATGTTTAATGAGGGTTATATGTGACAAGCTTCCAGTTCAAACAATATTGCCAGAACTTGAGGAGGAAGGAAAAATCATATTGGAACCTGAAGCAGTCAAAGAAACAAGAAATAGACAGCTATGAAATCGATCAATTTTAGAGTATCTCATCAAGTGGAAGAAATTACCCATTGAAGATTCCACATGGGAGGATGAGAATTTTATACAGAAGCATCCAGAACTACTTAAGCATTGAGGACAACACTTTTTTGAAGGAGAGGGGCATGTTAGGTCACTATAATACTAGTGATTTTCCCATTACTATTGTCATTTTATCCCTTATTGTTATTGTTGTGCCCCTATTGTCCCCATATTGTTATTATTGTGCCCCATAGAATCCCTCTATTGTTATTTTTATGCCTTTATATTATTATTGTTAGGTTCGCTTGGTTATATTGTGACCCCTTATACTCCTATATATAGAAGGGTGGTTTTGTCATTTGAATCATCCAAGAATTGTTCATTTGTGTAATGTAAAGGAGGTTTCCCCCTCAAAGAGGCTTATTTCTAAGGCATTCATCTATATTTTCTAACATTTTGTGAGATGGTTTCCTAACAGCTTTGGTAATGTATTTTTATAATCTCACAGGAATGGCAATTCCTACCTCATTTGTATAAAATATCATCCATATAGATATGGTAGCATAGCTTAAAGTGGGATTCATTTATTTTCCGTGGAATCTCCTATTTTCATCATCAAATATCTCTCTTCTTAGAAGTATTTACAAATTACACACATCTCGGATAGAAAATGATGATGTATTTTAGCTATATGCAATCTCCTAACCTCAGACATTAGGGAACAACTATTATCACCTCATCCATTCATAAGAGACAGCTAGGTAATTTTCTAAACATTTTGTTAATTAGAAAAATATATCAAAATAATTCTATCTCATGGATGTTTTACATAAACTCAAAGAGAAAGGGAATAAAAATTAAAGGATAGTATTTTGTCCACTTGGATGAACGTCATCCATTGAAACTCACATATCTTACATGAATTTTCCTTTAGAAGACAACCAATTCTATTCACACAACTGAGTGACACTTCTTTAACACATTTAAGGAGGAGGAATTAACTTGGTTACCTATACATCGATGTACATAAGAAACACCAACTCTCATCCCATTTATGGAGAGTATTTTCTTTCCAAAGTCCTTTTCAAGCATTGGTTTCTCCACTTTGAGTGAAGATATTCAAGATTCAAAGAAACTCTTCTAGGAATTCAAAATGACTTTTTAAATTAAATCAATGAAGAAACATTTGAAGAAGGAAAGAATTGTACGCATATGCTATTAGAATTCAAACTATTGTTTTAGAAAATTAATCAATGATAGGGTTCTATGGTCCTTTAGACCATTCAATTGTGGTATTTCAGGATTGTATGAATATATCCTAATCTTAAGGAAATTTCCTTTATAATAAAATGAATACCATTATACCATTATATTTGTATATATCATTACAATAAATTTCTCATTCTAACTTTTAATTTCAAGTAGGAAAACTTTCCATCCTATCAAAATGATTAAGATCTCAACCACGTTATTTTCTCTCAAGATAATAGGTGGAAACATCAGGAGTATGGACATAGATTGAAGCTTATTTCTTCCATACATGAAAATGAAAATTTTCATATTTAAGTTCACCTATAATTTATCAAATATTGTTTGACTAATAACTTTGAAAAAACACCATTGATAGAGAAAATCCTTTTGCAATTCTTATCTTTGTAACCTCAACATAAATAGTCCTTGTTACATCCCTACCCCTAAGAATTTGAACTCACATTTACTTCCAGATTTATTACTTAGGACCATTAAATTAAAAAACATTAACCAAGTTATAGGTTTTTGAGATAAGATTCTATTGTATTTTGAAACTTTTGATTGCACTATTTCAATATTTATGAATATATTATAATCTTGAAACAATTTCCTTTATTGAAAAATGAAAAACCACTATCCCATTCTAATATTTAATTCAAGGAGGGAAATTTTCCCCTTACATCGAAATGATTAAGATCTCAATCATTATTTTACTTCAAAATAATAATTGGAAACATCAAAAAAAATGTATATAGATTGAAGCTAACTTCCTTTATATATGAAAATTAAAATCTTCATATTCCATATTCACCCACAATTTATCAAACTTTCTTTAATTTATACTCTTTAAAAAATCACAAATCACTCTTATATATAAAATTATTTTACACTTATTGTTTTTTTAACTTTATATTCTCAACATTGATAATCCTCATTACATTTCCATCCCTAATATTGTGAACTCACATTTACTTCCAAAATTAATACATTGGAACTTCCAGTTAAAGAAAATTAACCAATTTATATGTTATTTTTCTAATCTAAAACCATTGAGTATATCAAGCTTCAAAATTTCTCAAATATGTTATATAATATAATGTATAAAATGTTTTTCCGAAGAAATTACATTAGAAATTTTGGTCAATGAATTTTGAATGAAGTGTAGTTCATCTTTAATGCATAATGTAACTTCTTCCGAAAAAAACATTCTATACATTATAATATAGATCAGAAAAACTTGAATTTGAATATGTCATATAATTAAATGCTTATTAAAAAAACAAATAAATGTAAAATATTTCATTTAAAATAGAATTTGTATAAGTTAAAGATAAGGGTGGACATTAGCTGAACATGGGTTGTTTAACCGAATTTATTGTTCGAAGAAAAATAAAAGAAAAAATTAAGAATGCACATGTATTTGTGTTGTAAATGAATTAAAATGAAACACCTTGAAGTGGACAAATGAATCAGAAAGGTATTGCAGTTAAGATATCACCTTGGAATTTAAGATATAAATCCTGAGTAATTTCTATGGAAAACATATAGGCTATGAAAACATTTAGCTATAATTATGGCTAACATCACATAATAACGATGGTCAATCTGTCCTCTATATGGTGATGTGGTGACGCCAATACTCCTATTGTCTAAAATCCATATATTTAATCCGTGGATTAATTATAGCAATGTGGAATGGCTTCAAACATTTTTTATAATAATTATTTCTTTAAAAAAAATTAAACTTAGTCAAGCGTCATTTTTTTTTAAAATAAATATTATTAAATATTTTTTTATATTATAAAATTTTACAAAAACATAAACAATATTGTTAATAAATATATCAAATTTAATTTTAAATATTTTAATATAAGAAAAAATAGTATAAAAGTAAATATTTCTGGAAGGTGAAAAGTTTCATGGATGCTTTCCAATTATTATGAAAAAGATGTCATAATGTCATGTCTTGTCTTGCCTTGTTAAACATTTTGACATATCAAACTATGTAAAATTAAAAAATAAAATAGAATAAAATAAAATAAATTAGTAATTATAGTTATTAATAAAACATTTTGATTCGGTCAAGTTACATAAATAATAATAATAATATAGTCATGGTAGAGATATTGTAATGTATTTTAGTATTCAATGTTGTTTAACATTTTGACTTAATCAAATTAAATAAAAAATTGAAAATTAAATAAAATAAAATTAGATTAAACTAAAATAGTAAATTTAAGTCTATCTGAAAACATTTTTTCTTGGTTAACATAAAATAAAATTAATAAAAATATGGTATTGACCCATGGTATGACAACCTATAGTATTGTCCCATGGTATTCATGTGAAATATAGTTTATTTAAATCTTTTTTTAAATGACAATGAATTTAATCCCTCTAGTTTATTGGCACTTAATAAATCTAAAATTAAAATAAATATAAAATAATATTAATACATATTAACAAACCTAAATTAAAATAAAAACTATGGAGTGATTCTATTAAATAAAAACTCATCATCATTTCACATTATTATTATCAAAACTTATTATCGTTTCACATTATTATTATCAAGATTAAGTCATATTTTATCATAAATTCTATCATTAATAAAATTGATAATTAGAGTCATTTTGTATTTATTAGGTAGAAGGTTTCCTTTATTATTGTGAATGTATTATATTATGCATGCCATGGATGGGAATAAACTAAAAATTTGAATTAAAAAATTGTAATATTTCATATAATAAATTTATATATTTTTTCAAATTACTTGCACGAAACTTTTCTTACTTAGGGAAATTATAGAATTTTTATGATCATGTCAAATATCACTTAGTTGCGCTAGCTTTCCGCCCATTAGACTCTCCAGAACACATCCTCTCTCCTTTTTTTCCCCTAGCACCATAATGCCATAAGTATCTGTTGGGAGTTTTCTTGAGATTTTGAAACCTACTCCATTCTTCTTGTTTGCAGGTGGTATTCCGTTAAGTTTACCAAATAATGGAGCAGATAAAGAAGGAGTTGGTGGAAGATGGAGTTATCGGGCGCATCGTCGACGATTTCAATCCGTAGTTAATTTTTCATCTATTCTACCGCAATAGACATATGAGCTCAGGTGATGAAGTATTGCTTGGTGATTTGCGAGAAAGCCCACATTATATTGGGTTCAATATCGATCCAGATCGTCCCGGTTTAAGGGAATCCTTCAAGAATCGCACATTATTAACACTGGTGAACCCAATTGCTATTTCGTTATTGTTATTCCCTGATACTTATTTAGTTATATTTGCTCCAATTGAAATTAGAATTTTACTATTCTCATACATTTATAATCAGATTATGATGGATCCGGACTGTAAGGTCTTCGAGTTGCAGGTGCGACGGGCACCGGTGAGTCTTTGTGCATGAAGGCACAGGCGGGAACGCGAACGGGCAGGTGGGGATGCACGAAACGACAATGCGACGGGCTGCAGACATAATGTGACGATTGGTGCAACAAAAGGGCGAGACACTTATGCGTCTAAGTGTTGAAATGAAATAATATATATATGCGATGGATAAGACTTGAAGCCGACTTGTGTAAAGTCTTATGGGCGCATGATTAGTGGTTTTGGGGGTCGGCCAAGGGGCTGCACACCCCATGTAAACCCACGCTAAGATGGATATATATAAGTGGAGCTTGAGGCTCATTTCAACAACACATTCCTCTCATCTCTTCTACACATAAGATCAAGAGGAAAGTAAAAGTGCGCAGAAATAACGGGAGCTGCGCATATCTCATGCGCTCCACTTGAAGGTGCACTTGAAGGTTATCTTGAGTCGGTTGAAGAGTGGGCAAGGTGTGCCCGGGGTGCGGTGGATGTGCAGATTTGTGCAGGACTTGGTGAAGAGGATTTATGTGGCTTGGGTGAGCACTACTCTTTGTGCAAGGGTGCACATGTATTGTAAAAGACAGGGTTGCCTCTCTGTTGTAATATTTGGCTAAGTGTAGACTTGGTTTGGCAAGGCACACTTGTACATTGTAAAACTGATATTCTTAATATATTGTCAGGCAGACTCACATTACGGGGAGTTGCCCCTCCCCTTTATACTTGTTGCAATTGTTGTTGTTCTTGGTATAATTGCATGATGATAATGAATGAGTATGGGCTTCATTAAGTATAAAGGATAATTGTATGTTTACTTGGTTTTGAAACACATCTAAGTAATGTTTATGTGAAAGTAGGCGTAGTCCACGAATGTTAGTATTGGTGAAAAGAAAGCGTTCGGTGGTGCCGCACCTTGCTACAAGTGGTTGGAAGACTACCGCAGGTGTAGGGGCGTGACAGGTGGTATCAGAGCTCGAACAGGTTCGGGTGTTGGATGGTGGAGACTAGATCGCAAAGGAAGAAGAAGCTGTTAGAGATGGCAGCTAGGTCTCATGTTGGGTCTAGCCATGAAGCCGAGACTTTATCACTTATGGAAAAGATGCTGTTGAGGATGGAAGCCATGGAGTCTTCCTAGGATACGAGGGAGGACTTGCTCACTAAGGGCCGAGAGGCTAGCTCAAAGCTAAGCGAAGAATTTGATGAGCTCCGAACACAGCATGAGTACATTGATCTTATGTGTACACAACTCGAGATAAGGGTCAAAGAGGTCGAAGAAGCAAGGGATCAGGGTCTTGCAGAGATCGTGAAGTTGAACGGATCTCTTGACAGGGTAAACAAATCTCTTGATGAAGCCAAGGATAAGATCGCGGTGTTGAAGAAAGTCGTGAGGCATAACTCAAGTGGAGGAGTGCCTCATGTGAAGGTCAAGGAACCGAAATCTTATGATGGCACAAGGAATGCAAAGACTCTTGGCAACTTTCTATGGGACATGGAGCAGTACTTGGAATGGTTGAGTCTACCTGATGTTGAGACACAAGTCAAGGTGGCTGCTCAGTTCTTAATGATGGATGCTAAGATGTGGTGGCGAAGGAGGGTGGATCAAATTGTCAATGGCAGTGCTGATGACATCACTTCGTGGGATGACATGAAGAAGGCTTTGCAGACCCATTTCAGTCCTCAGGATGAAACATGGGAAGCAAGAACGAAGATTAAGTACATAAAGCAAACCGGAAGCCTACAAGCATACCAGCGAGAGTTTGCAAGTGCAACTCTAGAACTTCCCGACATGGCAAAAAGGGATAAGGTGTTCAACTTCATTATTGGGTTGAAGCCTTGGGCACGCAATGAGGTGAAGAGGCAAAAGATTGGGACACTTGAGGAGGATTTTACTGCGGTTGATAGGTTGGTGGATCATTATGATGAGACTTCTGATGAGAAAAAGAAGTCCGACAAGCCGAAAGAAAAGAAGAAGGATGATGCTTCGAAATAGGATGATGGTTCGAAGACGAAGAAACCTTTGAAGTGTTGGATATGTGCAGGACCACACATGGTGAAGAATTGTCCCTCTAAATTGAAGGTGGCCGCTATTGCACAGTCTGATGGAAAGAATGAAGACGATTCTATGGGGATGATGCAGATACTTGGTGCTTCTGCTACTACGGAAGTGGCCTCTAGAAAGGAACAAGTTGGAGTATGTTCGAATGAAGGTTGGAGGTGCTGATGTGCTCACTATGGTGGATAGTGGGGCTTCTCACAACTTCATGGGCGAAGATACTGTGAGAAGAATTGGGTTGAAATTTGTACCGGCAAAGGCACAAATGAAGACAGTGAATTCTCCTCCCATTGAGATTCTTGGTATAGCTGAGAGGGTGGACACTACACTTGGTGAATGGACCGGGAAGGTGGACTTCACTATAGTGTGGATTGATGACTATGAAGATGTATTGGGGATGGAGTTCATGAAACAATTTGATGCTATGATCGTTTCACATTTGAAGAAGCTCTACATTTATGATGGAAGGGAAGATGTACCCATTGGTGTGACAAGGCCTGATTGTAAATTTGGAGTGATGCAAATGGAGGATAAGGAGAAGGTGAACAAGCGGTTGTCTAGTGTTGAGACAAAGCTTGTGGAGCAGTCATTGGTCATCAAGACACTTTCAGATAGCATCTTGGATTTGACAAGAAGGCTAGAGTTGGTGGAGGACGATGATGATGATGAGGAGGTATATCTGAGGCCGGATGTCTAGAGGGAAGACCGGGTTTCTTATCTACAAAGGATGGAGATTGAGGATCCTGATAGGTGGATCGAGTTGATTAGTGAGGGAGAGCCTTCAGGCTCTACTCCCTCTACATATTCTTAGATGGATGAAGAATATGGGGCTCATTGTTAGCTGCTCATGGCAGTGAGTCCTTAGACATGTTTGAGTAGGTATGATTGATGGTGCAGGGATGGCTTGGCATCAAGCATCATGACATGTTGCATATGAGATGGATGGAGTTTCCATGGACCTGAGCATGGATTATGGAGATGGATTCTTGAGGAGTCAAGGATGTGACAGATGTTTGAGGAACAGCTAATGATGGCATGAGGATGTACACTCTCATGGATTGAGCGTGATGGTTGGATTAGCTACCCAACTAATTCAAACATGAGGTCCGGAAGTGTGCAGAGATATGTTGGCATCGTGTTGGAGTATCATGGCAGAGGTTCACATAGGGGCACATGATGAGGTCGACACGAGATGTTGCAGTGGAGATTGTGGCAGAAGGGTCGATGATCATGGATCGAGATGATATCTGATGGAGTGCATACCGTTGAGGTGCATACCTTGGTATGGTGAGCTTGGTGGCAGTTGGTCACTAAGTCGAAGCATGATGGAGATGAGGCTCTACATATGTTGCAAGGATGTTTGCTTTGTGTGGAGGAGTCAACATCATGGATGATGATGATCTTGGTGGATGAATACCGGGATGGTATGTTGTCGAGGACGACAACGATTTCAGGTGGAGGAGGATGTAAGGCCTTCGAGTTGCGGGTGCGACGGGCGCCGGTGAGTCTTCATGCACGAAGGTGCGGGCGGGCGTGTGGGCGCACGGATGGGCATGCGAACGGGCGCGCGGGCGCACACGAAACGACGATGCGACGGGCTGTGGACATAATGTGACGATTGGTGCGACAAAAGGGCGAGACACTTATGCGACTAAGTGTTGAAATGACATAATATATATATGTGATGGATAAGACTTGAAGCCAATTTGTGTAAAGTCTTATGGGCGCATGATTAGTGGTATTTGGGGTCGGCCAAGGGGCTGCACACCCCATGTAAACCCATGCTAAGATGGATATATATAAGTGGAGCTTGAGGCTCATTTCAACAACACATTCCTCTCATCTCTTCTACGCATAAGATCAAGAGGAAAGTGAAAGTGCGCAGAAATAAGGGGAGCTGCGCATATCTCATGCGCTCCACTTGAAGGTGCACTTGAAGGTTATCTTGAGTTGGTCGAAGAGTGGGCAAGGTGTGCCCGGGGTGCGGTGGATGTGCAGATTTGTTCAGAACTTGGTGAAGAGGATTTAAGTGGCTCGGGTGAGCACTACACTTTGTGCAAGGGTGCACATGTATTGTAAAATGCAGGGTTGCCTCTCTGTTGTAATATTTGGCTAAGTGTAGACTTCGTTTGGCAAGGCACACTTGTACATTGTAAAACTGATATTCTTAATATATTGTCGGGTAGACTCACATTACAGGGAGTTGCCCCTCCCCTTTATACTTGTTGCAATTGTTGTTGTTCTTGGTATAATTGCATGATGATAATGAATGAGTATGGGCTTCATTAAGTATAAAGGATAATTGTATGTTTACTTGGTTGCGAAACACAAGCTAAGTAATGTTTATGTGAAAGTAGGTGTAGTCCACGAATGTTAGTATTGGTGAAAAGAAAGCGTTCAGTGGTGCCGCACCTTGCTACAAGCGGTTTGAAGACTACCCCAGGTGTAGGGGCGTGACACGGACGGTCCCAGAGGTGAATATTTGCACTGGTATGTTGTAATCATCTGGAACTCTGATCAAATTTTTGATAGATGTATTTTAACGAAACTCTTTATAGAATTTCCTAATAACTGTATTATTCTTACATTGTACAGGATGACTACGGATTTCGGTACCATCAGCCAACATGGAGGTAACTGACTGTTCTTCATTCTTTAGACCCGAAATTGAACAACTAAATCCCTCGTAATGCTAACTGTAACTATCAATATCTTTCTTTTTGATGCAACAATAGGAAGAGGGCTCCAGCAGGATGTGGTTGAATATGAAGCTCCAAGATCAATGGGTACCAGAATGATAGTTCTCACATTGTTCAAACCAAACGAACCTCTCAATTTTGTGCTGATCCCTAGGGAGAACTTCAGTACCAGAGATTTTGTTGAAGCCAATGTACTTGGTTTCCCCATGGCTACTGCTTTCTTGAAAATAAAAAAAGTGTACAAGGCGACCGATTTTGTGGAAGTCAATGCACTCGGACAGCCGGTGGGTCCTGCTTCTTTCAAAATAAGAAATGAGGAGGGTGACCACCCTGAGAGTGTTGTTGATGATTGAAACATATGTAACGCTACATAGAGATGCAACAAGCGGCAATAAAACGACCATGAACCGCGGAGGAAGCAAAAAAGATTTAAGAAAAAATTAAGGAAGCGCTATTGAAGTTGATAACCTTTACCATTGTAAGATTGCTATCGTCGAGTGGTTTGTTTTCTTAAATATATGAACCGTTACCATTTTATATATACAAGATTTCTGCGGTTGAGTGGTTTGTTATGTTAAATATATGAAAGTGTAATAGAACACCTATTCTCGATATAAAATGTTTGTTTGATATTTCACTGATGTTACAAATCGTAAATATAAAATAAAAATTAAAAATGTCATTATGGCTGGAGCCGCTCTTAGATATACATAAGCAAGATCCATCCTGTTTAGGGTTGGACCATAACACTTACAAAGACTAAACGCAATAAACTGTCCTGTGTAAATTTTTTGGTTCTATTTTGTATGTGATGTATATAGATACTTATTAGTCTCTGCTTATGGCATTCGTTAGAGTGGTGATTTGCTATTAATTCTTCCATTCATTGTAAATTTTCAGTGCTTAACAAAAGTTTATTGTCCCCAATTTGGATGCAGGAAATTTTAACCAAATTTTAGTATTTACTCTCTTATTACAAGCACCTAATTTAGATGAAAGAAACTTTAAGCCAATTTTAGAATTTACCCTCTTATTACAAGCGTCTCTTGCCCCGATTTTATCCTAAGGTAAGTTATTTTATCCTAAGGTTTACATATCAAAGGTGAAGCAAGTGATTTATGCATCGGGCAAGTTATTTTGTGCAGTGTTTTTCAACCGCTCTTGCCTCGATGTGATGATCCCAGTGAGGGTAAGTTAATTAATTATGCATCGTCCAAGTTATTTTATACAATGTTTTTCAAGCGCTCTTGCCCCGATGTGATGATTTCAGTGAGAGTAGGTTAATTTATTATGCATCAGGAAAGTTATCTTATGCAATGTTTTTCAAGCTTTTTCCCCGGTGTGATGATGTGAGTGAGAGTAAGTTAATTTATGCAAGGGTTAAAAACAAGTGATTTTATGCATCGGAAAAGTTATTTTATGCAAAAATTTTCAAACTTATCCAACTTACACATGTCACAGTTGAGTTTACAGCTGTTGCCATCTCTCTTCATTCCACAGCCCGCTTGCCCCTTTTGCCATTCTCCATTCCACAACCCTCTTGTCATTCTCCATTCCAATGCATTCTCCATTACATTGAAGATAGGTTGTTCAACCACTCTTCATTTCCAAAGATTAAGGTGTTTCAGGAAGGACTTATCACAGTAGGAGGTTATAGAGAAATTTTTTGGGTTTAAGTGGGTTAGTGCACTTGCAGGATGTGTAAAAGCTTCCATGTTATTGGTTATTAGAGCAATGAAACTCATCTTCCCAGACAAAATCCAACGATGGTTGGAGCATCGAAACTCAGCTTTCCAGACAACAACCGTCTTTTGCACGATTACCATCTGAGGACAATAATATATGCATTTCCATATGAAATCATCCCCTACCATGTACATCACTATATCTTTCAAATCTATCTGAAGGTATATAACAGTTTTAACTTTGCTAGTCTATATTACCGGAAATGAAGTTAATATTCATTGATGTATTTTCTGGTATTGTTCTTAAATAAAAATTATTCCAATTTCAACCGTCGTCCGCCAAATCGAAGGTATCAACTATAGTTGAGGTGGTTTCAACAGTTATAAATATTGAAAGGGCCTCGAGTTGTCAAACTACAAGGAATTTCACATTTTAATTTAGCTAGATCGATGGAAGAGCCATCCATGCGAAGGGGTAAAAGGGAAGTCAATTTTCTCCCATTCCTACTGAGATAGGTAGCGAGCCAGAGGTGATGAGTTGTAGATGGGTTGGCTAGCTGGTCTTGTCACCAGCGTGAACTGCGATGCTCGGGATGAATGGATCAGGGGGTTCGGAGAAGCGGGTAGAGCGTATCATATAACATAGATAAGGTAGCCATGTAGTTTAAATAATGTAGATAAGGAAGCCATGTAGTTTAATTAGCTAAATAGAGGGGGTTTGGAGAAGTGGGCAGAGCATATCATATAACGTAGATAAGGAAGCCATGTAGTTCAATTAGCTATATAGAGAGAGTTTGCTGGGAATGTGAGGAATCTTTTTTATAAATATACCCGGTTTGTGATTGGAATAAAGTGTAAAGATGGGATTGCTTTTATATGCTTTTTTGGGCGTCTTTGTGCATCTTTTCATTTGGAAATGAAAAAAAACAATTTGACTTTTCTCAACAAAATGAAAAGAGAAAAAACAATTTGAGTTTTATTTATTTTTTTAACAAAAGAGGTTACATTTGTAGAAATCTAAAGTCAAAAAAATTGAATACTTCAGAGAAACGATTCCAGACCAAAAAACATCTAAAATCTAAAATATGTTAGACAATTACAGTGCCAATACAATCCAATGGAAAGATGATTTACAAACCTCATTAATGTTGATGACACTCTAACACCGGTTACTATTTCATTATCCATCTCTTTTGAAATTTCTAAAAAAAGCTATTCAAGTAAAATCTTGAGTCTAGGCATCTCCTATGACATATTTCAACATTAACCGATGCCCCCTGAAGCTATAGCAATAGGCCTTATTATGACATATTACCTCCTTGAAGTTATAGCAATAGGAATTTGGTTTATGGGAGAGAAGTAAAATATGTCTATTGCTCTACCCAACCAGTTCAAACCCATTATAAATGGTTCAAGCAAATTTTCTTTGTTTTCCAGTGGAATGATAAAAAATGGTTCTAGATCTGAAATACAACATTTCTACCCTGAATTGAATGTACTAGACTGATCCACTATAGCATCCTCCTTCACTGTGTTACTAATTTCATGGAATTCAATTCAATCTTCAGTGGTTCATAGACTCGCAATATGGATGCAATTTAGCTCCAGAACGTGCTAGTTCTTTCTATTTACCTTTAAACTTAGAAACATTGCAATCTTGAATACAATTTAGCTCCAGAAACTGCTAGTCATTTCTATTCACCTTTAAACTTATCAAACATTACACTATTCAAATATGCCAAACTATCGTTTTACATATATCGAAATATTCTAAGTAATGAGTATTATTCTTGGTTTTTCTCAGACCCACAGCTGGCAGGGACTCCCGCTGTAGCCCTTGTTTTTATTAAACTATGCCTAATAGTGACGAAGAGAAATAAATTTAATATAACAAAAATGGAATGGTAAATTTTAACTGTCTTATATGTTTTTGCATTCCTTGTATATTTTTGGTTTTTTTAAGTAATATGATTTCTATTTATAATGTGAATTTTATTATTAAATCTTATCATGAAGATTAATATTTTGAAATTTCCTTTCAGTGTTTTTAATTATCTAAACTACATCATTTAAAATTACGATTCAACGTTACCATTTTTACTACTAATCTCAACATATCAAATAGAAATATGGCCTAATAGTGAGATAAAATCGAACACATTATAAAATCTCAACCAAAGATTAAAACATTTTTTTCACGCTTCTGAATATAACCATTTCACTGTATTTATTATTTCTTAACAAAACAGGTGTAATCTCTTTGACTACTCTAAAACATTCCACAATTGTATTTATTTTATTTATATATAGTTAAATAATTTTAACATCGAACGATACTGTTGAAAATTGTGTGGCATTTAGCATATCACATGCATTCATTAAGTTTAAATGACTTGCGTTTAATATCTAAATAATATATTATAATACTTATAATCGAATCCCTTGATTATTCAATTCAATTACATTAAAATGAGTGTTTCGAATACGTGACTCGACATGCATCTTGTTGAAAAATCTAGGGATTCGTTATCGTGTGAATAAAGTTTCATTTTTACTATGTACTAATAATTGTATTAGATGTTGCAAAAGAAATGCCATACGACAGTAGTGTAGGAAAGAGTAACATTAAAGTGTTACACTTTCATAATGACAATGAAAACATCACTGGATGTTCCCATAGAGTGTAAGTAGAATTTTGGATCCTAGTTAAAGTGGGGGGTCTCATGAACTACATCATTAACATGGCAGGAGTATACATAGTGTTAGGTTCTCTCTTTTTGGTCATTTAGTGTATTCTACGTGGGACTTATGGATGTGTGAGGAAGAAATTGTTGTTCTGTTGTTCTCACAATTTTATGGTTGTTAATTCTAAAGCAATTCATACTTTCCAATCTTTTATCACTGACATACACTTCAACATATTTTCCCGATGGTTGTTAAATGTAAAGCAATTCATACTTTTCAATTTTTTATGACTGACATACACTTCAACATATTTTCCTGATGGGACGTTTATGATTTGATGGCAAGTGGTTGTTAACTTTTAATTGTTTTGTTTTATGAAAAACATGTATGACCTAACATGTTTGATTCGGGTGCTTAGTGACAGGTTTATTCATGGCTTCTAAACCTTGACTTATAGCATTTGGAAAAATGAATGCAATATTTGGAATGCATTTTCGTTTTCTTACTAGACTGGCAATTATGGCAGTTGCTTCAATTGCAGTTATCAGGAAATGGCCATGTATGTATTCCACATATTTATTGGCACAAGTTTTAGCATGTCATGCAAAATATATCACATAGATTAAGGCATTTGTAGCTTCTGTAAATTCTGTCTCTTCTAAGCTTTTCTTGATGAAGACATGCAAAGCTAAATGAATCACAAAAAAATTTGGATGACAGCCTTATTCATGGCTTTTAAACCTTCACTTATATCATTTGGGAAAATGAATGCAATGTTTGGAATGGTTCTTTGTTTTCTTACTAGAATGAAATTTATGGCAGTTGATTCAATTGCAATTGATCTTCAAGGTTGCAAGTTACATATTCTTAGATATGATGATGTCCCTGTTTTCTCTCTTTGATCACTTCTATTTGTTGAAACTTATATCAAAGTAATTTTGTTGAGAGTTTTCTTTGAAGTGCAGTTCTCTCAATTGCAGTTGATCTTTGAGGCTACATTTTACATATTATTTGATATGATGATGTCCATGTTTTATCTCTTTGATCACTTATATTTGCTAAAACATATATCAAAATAATTTTCTTGAGAGATTTCTTTGATGTGCATTTGATAAATTGCAGGGATGTGAGTAAATATTCTTGCAGAGACACTATTTGTTACCTGAAAAATAATGTACATATCAATTTTGAATGACTTATAAAAGATAGCGAAAAAAACGCAAAAATAAGAAGACTAAAACGAAAGAAAAATAGGGCTTAAGGGGTTGTTTCACCTGTTGTGAGGATGTAGAGATATTATATGCTATATTGCCAAAATATAAATTTCGAGTACACCCCATCCTACGATATGATTATTTCAACCACCAAAAGCGTCATAAATTACCATTCGACATGGGAAAGCAACTGTGAGTCCAATAAATTCAATTTGCAAAGTAATCATGACCAGTGAGAGGTTAACTAAACAAATCAGTAGGAAAATGGTGTCTTCTTGAAGCAAGCTACAAAACTTCCATTTCTGCATCGACAAATGCTTTCTTTTTTTCTTGATGAGAATTAGAAGCATTCCACTTGTGAAACATTGCAACAAAGACATTTATAAATCGAGTTAGAGCACTACCACAAAGTATCTTATGTCAGTAAAATCTCATCATGCACAAGAAGATAAACAAGGTTATTTCCATGGTCACGACAGGAATGCCAAATCCCTAACCCCATCTATAGTGTAATCCTCTTCAAAGTAATATGCATAGAATGCTTCTAAAGAGGGTTTGTGGCCTCCTTGCACTAGAGGATGAAGAGATATTATATGCTATATTGCCAAAATATAAATTTCGAGTACATCCCATCCTACAATATGATTATTTCAAGCACCAAGAGTTTCAGAAATTACCATGCCACATGGGAAAGCAACTGTGACTCCAATAAATGCAATTTTCAAAGTAGCCATGACCATTGAGAGCTTAAATAAACTAATTAGTAGGAAAATATTGTCTTCTTGACCCAAGCTACGAAACTTCCATTTCTGCATCAGCAACTACTTTCGTTTTTTCTTGATGAGAAGTAGAAGCATTCCACTTGTGAAACATTGCGACAAAGACATGGATAAATCAAGGGAGAGGACTACCACAGGGTATTTTGTATCGGTAAAATCTCATCCCATACAAGAAGATAAATAAGGCTATTTCCATGGTCACGATAGAAATGCCAAATCCCAGACCCCATCTACAATCTAATCCTATTCAAACTGATCTACATCGAATGCTTCTACAGAGGGTTTTTGGCCTCCTTGCAGGAGAGAAACAAAGTATATTAAGAAGAATAAAATCCCAATTCGATTCAAACTCCTAAAAGAGCTTTTTAAAGTGACCAAAGTTATTGTTGTAGCAACCCATTGCATGCAGTGTTTGTTACTGAGTCTCCTTTCAAGAGGTTAATACAGAATTAAACAACTATTTTCAAACCTTGTTGTCCCTTTTAAATATGGGATTAATTTGCCCAAAATATATAGAAAAAAGTTGTTGTATCCATCAAATTTTGCACAAATTATATTCATTATCGCATACCCATGTTAGCTAAGTTGGAAGGTTTAGAATCCTTGTTAGTATTAATGACGACAACAAATTGGAAACTTCAAAACTGAGATTGATATGTAGAGAGCATTTAAATCAATGGGCATATTATATCCCCATATTTCATTTGGACTAATATGAATGAATCCTAATCTGTGAATATATCACAACCCAGTTGCAGAGTATTTAAAAAACTTGTTAATTTTAATGGACCAACTAATTTGAAACTCTATAATAAGATTGTTTTGCTCCTCCATTATCATATTATGATTCTAAGTCTTTTTTCTACCCTGTGTGACTTTGAAGTTCTATTGTACCTTCTATCCTTAAATTTTCACTCAACCAGAATGAATTGTCTCTTTTTTTTCTTATATAGAAACCATGTTGTAGGTCGTTCTTCCCCTTGCCTCAACCCTGTCCCTTCCATTTCCTTCATATAACCTACCTACATTACAAGTGTCATCGTGTCTCTATTACTTCACTCATCTTCGATCTTCGATCCATCCATCCATCGGTACATCCATCCAGGGGTCAAATTTGATGGGTACGCCTACTCATTAGGGAATTTTTTAATGACTATCTTATTTTTAAATTTCCCTTCACATGACTTTTAATATTTACATTTACTTATTTCATCTAACTTCTATAAATTATATTTATAATTTCTCTCACATGAAAATAATGAATGTAGATAGTCTCTATTACTTCACTCATCTTAGATCCATCCATCCATCACTACATCCATTGAGGGGTTAAATTTGACGGGTCCCCCTACACATTAGGGGTTAAATTTGACAAGTCCCCCTACCCATTAGGGAATTTTTTTGACGATTTTATTTTTAAATTTCCCTTCACATGTATAAAATTTTAAAAACAAGAACAAACTGCATACTTGGACTTTTTTCTAAAAGATCTTCACGTATTCAACAACCTCATCTATGATACATTCAGTATCATCATGTACAAACTAGATTTTGAATATTTTAACCAAAAGAGGTAATTTCCAAACATAAAGATCTGTAAATGTATAAAAATTGAAAAACAACAACAAACTACATACTCAGTCTTTTTTCTAATTAATCTTCACATATTCAACAACCTCCTCTAACATGCTTGGAATGTTTGTTTTGCATTGGCATTAAAAACAGAAGTGAACATTTATAATTATTAATGATTTACAAATAGTAATAATCTTTGCAAATAGTGAGTTCGCCTATAATTTAAATGTTTGTTTCCATGATTTGAAAATAGAAATAACTTTTGCAAATCTATAATTATTAACGATTTACAAATAGTAATAAATTTTGCGAAGAGTGAGTTCACCTACAATATAAATTTTTGCTTGTGGCATTAAGAACAGAAGCAAAAATTTATAATTATTAATCATTTACAACTAGTAATAACTTTTTGCAAATTTATAATTATTAATGATTTACATATAGTAATAAATTTTACAATTTAAATGTTTGTTTCTATAATTTACAAATAGTAATAACTTTTGTGAACAGTCAGTTACAATTTTAATGTTTATTTGATACATTAAGAACATAAAAAAATTTATAATTATTAATGATATAGAAATAGTGATAACATTTGCAATTTTATAATTATTAATGATTTACAATTAGTAATAACTTTTGCAAATTGTGAGTTCGCCTACAATTTAAATGTATGTTCGGCCCATTAAAAACAAAAATAAAAACTAAATAACAATACAAATTTATAATTATCAATAATTTACAAATAATAATAATTTTTACGAACAGTGAAATTGCGTACAATATAGGTATAACTCTTTGTGACATTAAAAACTAAGGTAAAAACGAATAACAATAAAAATTTATAATTATTAATGATTTACAAATAGTAATAACTTATACAAAAAGTGAGTTCACATACAATTTAGGCATAACACTTTGCGACACTAAGAACAAAAGTTTTTCCTATATTCATTTATATAAACTAATAAATTTAAAGATAAAGATAATGACAATAAATTTAAATGTTATTCGTTTAGTAAGTAGGCACCAATTTGGTGGTTTTCTTATACACAATTGTTGGATTGCTTTCTATTTGATATGGTGTGTACATATTTTCATTTAGTGAGTAGAGGCGGACTTGGTGGTTTTCTTACATGCAATTGCTGGATTGCTTTTTATTGGATGTTGTGTGTGCATATTTTTGGACCTGCTAATATCTTTTTTAGACATGTCAGGTGTTTATGGGAAGTTTTATTAGTGAATGCATCCATGTATTTAATTGATTTCATGTCATTTTGTTGTTTTAAAAAAATAATTTACCCATAATTTAATGTATAACAATATATTAGAAAATAATTTAATCACAACTTTATCATTATGTTGTTATATCATTATTATAACTTGATTGTAATATATATATTTTTCTATATTATAACTTCATTGTAATATAATATAAATTTCTGGTACACATTTCTTATTATATATTAAATATCATATAACATTATTAAAATTTAATGATTATTTAACTAATATTAATTTTTTTATAAAATATTATTTGCCTCTTTATAAGACAGAGAGACAAATTCTATAGGTAATGTCTTATAACAACGAAGTGGGTTGAAGAAATTTCTCTTTATATATAGCAACCATTTCCACGGGAAAGTCGAAGGGTCAAATCTCTAGGAAAATAAATAGACAAAAATTCACTGATACACAAGTCATCAAAACTGAGAATTAAAAAACATGTAAATGTGAAAACTTATCGTTGGTCCTCATCAAAGATAAGGGAAGATACGAGCTTACTGGTTTAATAGGCCATAGTGGACCACCATTCCTTTGCCTGTAGACACCATCTCAAATCCCCCTATTGGATGAATTCCTCGTCAAAAATTCACCTTCTCGAACATGGGTTTTAGGAATCATCTAATCACCACATGTATGCAGAGATAATTTTCCCTTGTTAAATCTCTTGGATTGCGAAAAGCTCTTATGCATTGTTTTGTTGAAGAGGAATGTAGAGAAATGGAGGAAAATTATGACAATAATATTCCATAGAGAAAATATTCCTCCTCTATTGATCATGCCAATCAATTGAAACCTCTGTTATAAGTAGTGTTACCTACCGATAAGTTTTACAGGAAAATATCTTGATTCCCTCCTTTGAATACGTGTGCAAAAAATCTTATGCATTAAATCTGGTAATGTATAATATTAAAATTTTATGCGTTCAGAAAATGTAGCAAGTTACACATTTTAACCATGAAAATTTGGATTGCAATGTACACATTTTTACCATGAAGCTTTGGAGCCACCACAGGAGATCTCAATTAGAAACCAATGCACCAAGGGATAGGTAGAAACTAGAAAAATATTTTAAAAATGCACAAAAGGTGTAAGGAAAACTTTTAGTCACTAGATGGCAAGTTCAGCAGAAACATGGAGCATTGTGCAGTGGGATCTGTAGGATACACAACAAAAGGAGCCTCGTAGAAACTAGAAAAATACTGTAAAAATGTATAAAAGGTATAATGGAAACAACACAATGTTTGGCAGAAACATGGAGCATTTTGTGGTTGGCTCTGTAGGATACACAAAAAAAGGAGCCTCCATGTAATCATATTAATCTTTGCTGAGTAATTGATTGGGAGTTAGTAACTGTGTGGAAATATCATCCGTGGTGTTTCTTGGGAGTTAGTAACTGTCTGGTTGGGTATTAGTAACTACAGATATCAATCTGATGGTAAAGGAGAGTTATATCATCTATAATCAAGAATCAAGGGTGGACAATTCTACACGGTAGTAGTTGAGGGTTTTTTTTTTCCAAGAGAAACACCTTACGACGTAAAAATTAGCTACCCAAACTTGGTTCCAACTTAAAAGGTGAAAACTTTAGAAATGTATTAACAAAATAATATTTTGAAGAAGAAAGAGAGCCTAAGGTACAAATTTTTTTCAATCTTCTTAATGGAAGGCTTCAAATTTTTAGGCTGATAGTTTTTTTTTAATTAGTTGATCTCTGTTTTTTGTTTATCTTTTCTATTTAAGCATGAAATTTTTGGACCATATAACTATGACATTTGTCTAACTCAACTCTAGATATTTTGTCCTCCCTATTCTTGTTATGCCTTGTGTTAAGCTTTCCGCACTTGCTAGGGATTGATCCTTGCACCTGAAAGTCCATTAGATTTTTTCGGTTGAACGAGTCATGTTGATTCAGTTGCACTAAATGAAAATAATCTCCCAACAGATATCAACAAGCGATTTGGAGAATCTAGGATTCCAAGGGAACTAGTTAAGTGGGTCGTTACAGTTTGTTGAGAAGAAGCAAGTCATTCTTGGAAGGAAGAGTGTAGGCTAGAGCTAAGATTGATGAGAGTTTTGCTTTGCAGCTTAAGAGAAAGGCCTGTGAGATTTGGGTCCGTAATACACTGGGGGCATTGTTCTCGATGAATGAGGATGATGGAATCCAACAACTCCATGGAGAATAATGGATGGTTCAAACCAGATGAAGTTTTCTTGGAGAAGCACGAGATTGAGCTCAGAAGTGATTCTTTGAAACATGTAACTAAACCTCTCAAACCTCTGGAGCCTAAGCCTCATAGGGTCTATGATAGTTTTGAAATAGGAGAGAGTTGTGTCAATGCTACTAGAACAATGAAATCCCACATAGATAACAAGACATGGAATAGGTTTCGTGTGCAAGTAACTGTGATCCGGATTTAAACAGCAACGCAAAAAATTACAAAGATAACCATAAACACAAAGATGCAGCAGAAATAATACTTCATTTCTTTAATGTAAAATATTGAGATACGCTTACAAATAGAAAATGGAAATAAACAACTAGGGCAACGGTAGCTTATCTCTGAGAAGAGATGTGGCTGCTACATGCCTTTGAACTATGTTACAATGAGGCTCGAAGGCTTATTTATTGTTGAGAAACAATGGAAAACCCTAAACATACAAAAACCTAACCCTAGAAGATGAAACACCAAACTGTGGGCCCTGTTTGGGTAAATTGGTACATCAACTTCCTATGGTCGTAACTTTTGCATACTATCTCCATTTGATGTGCATAATATCTCGTTAGAAGGATCTATCCAAGAACTACAACTTTGGGAAGAGTAACATTGGTCAGTGGAAACCATGCTACTCCTAGGTTTCCCAAAAGACATCGTTTATGGCCTCGAAAAGGCTCTGAAAGTTTAGGACCCGAAAAAGTGCTAAAAATAGTAAACTGTGCTACAATTAAGGAAACCGAAAAGCTGAAAGAAATAATGGTGGAGGTCCAAGTGGACTTGGTGGGTGGCCACCAATATCCACCAGGATCATTTCTCTCACCTTAGGAGGCAATGGTCCCCCTTGCGTTGAGTTCCTCCATGAGATGAGGAAACTTTTGCTGAACTTGGTCACTGGTGAGCCACTTGCCCTCGTAAAGGAGTTGCCCTACTTTGAAAACTCGATACAGTTGGATATTCTGTTGTCGAGTGTGCTTGATTTGTGTGTCCATGATCCAATCAGTTGCATCTTGTTCCATGCAATCTGGATTTAACTCTATGGGTGTGAGCTATTCTACAATGTCGGATGTGTCTAGTAATGGTGGAAAGTATGGCCGAAGGTGGACCACATTGAACACTGGGTGTAGGCCAAGGAATGGGGGAATGCTCAGCTCAAATTCATTTTCTCCCATAGCGTTGGTAATGGTGTAAGGACCATATCGGAGTGGTCTGATTTTCCAATAGGATCCAGTAAGGCGTTCCTTTTACAAATGCAACCAGACTTTGTCGCCCACATGAAACTTGTGTGGCACTTGATGTTGATCATGTCGTTGTATGTACTTGGCATTTCATTTCTCCAGAATGTCACGGACCTGCTGGCGAACATGTTGGCTGTGCTCAATGAATTTGTTTGCGTCATCTATTTCAGACTGGACATGAGTCGAATCTGCATGAGTAGCTGCAAATGGCATGGCCACATCAATGGGACATAGTGGCTGGAATCCCAAGCCCACTTGAAAAGGGTTGTGGCTAGTTGAGCTCTGGAGAGCCTGGCTGTAGATGTGCTGAACATAGGGGAGGCTCTCGTCCCATGCGCATGGATGTTTTGAGTTGTACATGTGCAGAATGTGTACAATCATCCTGTTGACCACCTCTATCTAGCCATCAGTTTGAGGATGGAAGGTTGTGGACTTAGCAAGTTTGGTGTCCAGCATCAACCAGAGAATACATGAAAATGTACTGAGGAACTCGTTGTCCTGATCTGAGATGATAGACTCTGGGATCCCAAAGCGTACCCACACTCGTTTAAAGAAGAGTTTAGCAATGGATTCTATTGTGATATTCTTCTTGCAGGCCGCCATAATGGCCATCTTCAAGAACCCATCGATGACCAAAAAATAACAGTTGTTTCCATGCTTAGTGGAAGGAAGGCCTGATAAGTAATCCATGGAGATGGATTCCCAAGGTCGACTAGGGGTAAGCAATGAGGTATTGAGGCCTTTCTTCTTGATGAAGGTTTGGCAATGATGCGCGAAGTGCATGATCTGATGTACTTCCCTACGTCCTGTCGAAGATTCAGCCAATAGAAATACTTCTGCAGTACTATCACCATTTTCTTGACCCAAAATTCCTAGCAGCTCGACTATAGTGTGCTTCCCAAATCATCTTGGCACGCTCACTTAAAGGAACACAAAGGTGACCCAGGTGGCATAACAGGGCATCTTGGAGCTGAAAATCTTGAAGATGATGACCCTCCAAGAGTTTTTGGTATGTGTGGCCGAATTTTGGATCACTTTTGTAGAGACGTGGCCAATCAGAAGTCTCATGCCCACAAGATTCACGATCGTTAATGCCATGATCGACGGTCGACTGAGGCAATTTGCAACATTATTGGTTCTGCCCTTCATATACTTGATATTCAAATGGAACTATTGCAGGTATGTGGACCACTTCTGATGGCGATCATTCTGCAATTTCCCTTAGGTCCGTATGGATTGGAGGAGTCAGTAGTCTGTGTGGATGACCGTTTCCTTCCCCAAAATGTAATGCTTCCATTATTGGCTAGCCTGCACGATGGAATACTTCTCTTTTTCATAAGTTGGCTCCCCTACTCCCCTTCTCTCCCCTTCTCTCCCCTTCTCTCCCCATCTCTATCTCTACCCCAATCGAATATGACTGGGAATCATTATATTATTTATCCATTTGAAACATGCAATGTTATTATCCTCCCCTAATCGATTTGGAAGAGTGAGTAAAAAAACCGATATGAATTGACCCTTACTTCTCCTTTCTTTCCCTTGAAAGAATCTACATTCAAACAATGTTTCGTTGTAATCGTAATCTAGATTGCCATTGAATCTGATTCACTCTATAATCGTTAGGATTCCAAAGGAATCTACGGATCTCACCCCAATGAAATGGGGAGTGATATCCCATCGAGCCTACTTAGCTCAGAGGTTAGAGCATCGCACTTGGAATGCGATGGTCATCAATTTGATCCCGATAGCTGGCTCTTTTCCATTCCTCTCATTTCCATAATCCACAAAGTTTTGTTAGGATCAAGATTGAATGAAGAATACCCTTACGATCATTCATCGGGTCTGTCATGCCATGATCATTTACTCCCAACTAGGAACGGGATGAATGAAATTATTTGAGCTATTAGGATCAATAACAAATTGGAGAAAGATCTTCGTTTTCCATATAAAAGAATTCCAGTAGTACTCATACGGGTTATACTATTCTTTCTTCTTTCTAGCACTATTTGTTAATTGAATAAGGAATTTCTATGTCCCGGGACGTTTACCAATAATGGTGATCGAAGATTCGAGAATTAAAACAATTCAATGTTCAACTTGTATGTCCGAAGGAACTATGGATGAACATTCTGACTGATTAAAGAATTTCTACCAATTCTTCATATTTAGTTTGGATTCGATCAGAGAGGACTGATGGGTCAAGACCATACCTTTTTTTCGGATGGAACATAAATAAGGATCAAGATATTTATAATTTGATTAAGAATGTCACATGTATTATTGATCAGAGTCTATTATGAACCAATGGAATTATAGACTAGTTCATGTAATTCCCAGATGCATTGAAATAAAAATATTTCAATCCGATTAGGTATGTGGATAAGGTCACTTTTTTTTTAAGTGAATGCAATCATGAGTCAGAATATTGGAAATTCTCGCGCACATAATGAATCCACCTAGATATCTTTTTCGTCTAGTGACTATGATGAGAAGTATAATTCTATTCCTGATCTTATAATAGAAGATCATTAGATAATGGAAAATAACAAACTAAATATAACTTTTGTGTCTTCTCTTGCATGGGCCCATGAACACACACCTTTAGCTAATTTAGTTTGATGGAGAGACAAGCCAGTAGACCTTTCCATTGTTCAAGCACGATTAGTTGGATTAGCTCACTTTTCCATAGGTTATATATTCACTTATGTAGCTTTTTTAATTGCCTCTACATCAAGTAAACTTGATTAATTCTTCTTCATCAATTTCTCTGTGGGGTATTGTCATTGTATCAATGACAATACCCCACAGAGAAAAATTAATCAACATAATATTATTCCATCTAAAATCTGATCTGTATTTTGATTCCTGGTAGGTAATAGTACCAATTGAACTATTATGGCGAGAAAGAGTCTCATTCAGAGATAGAAGAAGAGACAAGCACTGGAACGGAAATATCATTTAATTCGTCAATCTTTGGAGGAAAAAAGCAAAGTGTCATCATTAGATGAGAAATGGGAAATTCATAGAAAATTACAATCTTCACGACATAATAGTGCACCTACATGTCTCCATCGATGTTGTTCTTCGACTGGAAGACCTAGAGCCAACTATCGAGACTTTGGATTGTTTAGACACATACTCTGTGAGATGGCCCACACATGTTTATTGCTCGTCGGGCTGATACGATCAAATCTGCTCCTTGACAAGAATCAGGAATCAACTTATGTAATAGAGTTGATCTACTAAGCTATTGAGCAGTGGTGTAGCATTAGATCCTAAAGATGTGAAGTACTCCAGCCAGAGAGTACTCTCCAAAAATTCTATACGGAACTGAGATAGTTACCTTGCAAAAAGACTTTGATTTGGACAATCAATCTGAAGTATAGAAAGAGATATACTTCATCTTTTTGAGGGTAGTAGAAAAGATAGAACCTGATCATTGAATTGATTGGAAGCTAAATCAAAAACTCATGTCATTGACTTTTTTTGGTCCTTTGGTTAATATGAACTCCCAATGAATCATCTCCAATTCTTTAGAAATTTTGGTAGAGGACTAAAGAATAGTGGATTGAGCTGTATGAGGTAGGAAACTCTCAAGTATGGTTCTGAGGGAAGAAAAATTTTCCAAGTTTACCTATCCCGACCGAGGAGAACAGGCTATTCGACAGGGAGATCCTGAAACTGCGGAGGCTTGGTTCGATCAAGATGCTGAGTATTCGGAACAAGCTATAGCACTTTCTCTGGGCAATTACATCGAAGCACAAAATTGGTTAAAGATTACAAGCCGCTTTTGAGAATGAGAGTTTCTATATACCTCCAAACTATAATGAAATCCACTATAACGAACGGGCTATAACCATTAAAATGGTTCGGTGTAAATGGAATAGATCAAGATCTATCTCGAAATTTGTTGTATGTTTTATATTGATACTAACATCTTATCCATCTGAACAACTATGGACAGGGTATTTGATTAGAGAATCGTTGTTTAAAATGATCAAGGTTGTCGCTGTGTCGACAAGTTCGATCCTATTCACTTATCATATATTCAGATTCGATGAATCTAGACCATTTGAACTTATATCCTTCCTTCTCGTATTAGAAGATATAGGGCTTTCCAATCTGGAAATTTTTTTTATCTTACATGCACGGTTACGATACAATCAAGCTCTTTGTTATATTATTATGTAGGTTATGGGGCAAAGATACAAATTTAAAGGCTCATGTACTGATGGAGATAGTGAACATTTGATGAATCAAATATAAATTTTATTGTTGTCTTTCAGTTAATTCGTTTGAAAGTTTAGGTCAAGCGAATAGAATTGCTAGGCGTCAATCGATCCATGGAACGTATCAAAACTTTCACGTATAAGTTCATTATGAGATGAGCCCACTCATCTCACAATGATATAAAATCATTTCGGAAAGATCTATTGCCGAGTAGAGATCTATTTGTAATGGGGCAGAAAGCAGCTTCTTTTGTGTCGTTGTCCACATAATTTTTGGACAAGGGGTAATAGTTTCTTTCTTTCATCCCAACCCAACAAACTTCTTTATTCTATTGTTTGTTCCAAAACGCATTACATGAAATATGTGTATTCTATAAAATAGTGGGGTAGATTTTCTAGACTGTGTCTGAAAGTGTCTCACTATGATATGCCAATGGATGCCCATGTTGAGTAAGGATTGCCCCAATAGCATAGTCAGAGGTATTTGTCTCGACCTCAAATGGTTGTTGCAAGTTTGGTAATGCAAGCACTAGTGCAGAGCAGAGCCGATCTATCAACTCTGTGAATGCCTTCTGTTGAGATTCAGACCAAAAGAATTTTTCTTTTGCTCCTCCCTTCGTGACTTAACTCAAGGGCCAAGTGATATGAGGAAATCCCAAAATGAACTTGCTGTAGAAGTTGGCAGGACCTAGAAAGTTGTGAAGCTCTGTTAGAGTGGCTGGAGAGGGCCAATCCTGAATGACTTGTATCTTGGTTGGATCCACATGCACCCTCTTTTCATCAATAATGTATCCCGGATACTGAACCTAGGTCATGCCAAAAGTGCATTTCTCCAAATTCGCACATAAATTGTGTTGTCGTAGTGTTTGGAGAACCTGTCGGATGTGGTGGAGGTGCTCTTCCCAACTCTGGCTGAATATTAGGATGTCATCCAAGTATACCACTACAAATAAGTTGGTGAATGGCCACAATATGTCATACATTAGCCTCATGAAGGTTGCAGGAGCATTCGTCAATCCGAAAGGCATAACTAACCATTTGAAAATGCCCTCCCTAGCTTTGAAGGTAGTCTTCCACACATCAAAGGGTTTGATTGGTACCTGGTGATAGGCTAACTTCAAATTGATATTGCCGAAATATTCCCCCCTTAAGTTGGTCCAGGAGGTCATCAATCTGTGGGATCAGGTACTAATTACATACAATGATCTTGTTCAGTGCCAGATAGTCAATACAAAGTCTCCAAGTCCCATCCTTATTTTGTCTTAACATGATTGGGCTCCCACAGGGCAATGAAATCAGACAGATGTGACCTTCCTACTGTAGCTCCTGAATCTTCCTCTTGATTTCATTGTTCTCCAGAATGGAGCACCGATAGATTGGTCCAATGGGCAACGACGCACCTAGGGTCAGATTGATGGAGTGCTTGACCTGACAGTGCAAAGGAACCCCTACGGGGGAGGTGAATATGTCCTCGTACTCCTACATGACCTTGTCCATCTGTAGTTTTCATGTATAGGGGCCCTTTCTGGAGGTCATGGACACCATATTCTTCTTTCCTTGAGGGTGTATCTTGAAGAAAATAAATTTCCTAGTTTTGGAAATGAGCTTAATTCATTATTTTGTAGTAACCAAATATATGGTGGTAGGTAGTGCTACCTCCGGTATCCTGTACAACTTACTTCCCAAAGTAACAATAAGAGCACAGGGCCTTGATTCATACACAACATGTTGCTTCCACAAGTATAATTGTCCTAATAATACATCACATACTTCAACGGTAGCAACGTCACAAAATACCCCATCAATGAAGGGCTTGATGTTGTATGGAAGGTGACACTATTGGCTCACACGAAGATCCCTCCTTAGCGAAGCCACACGATGGTGTATGGTAGTGGATGCGCTGTGGTCGGCAAGCCCAACTGCCTCACGACTTCTTCTGAAATAAGGTTATTTTGGGTCCCGCTGTCGATAATGAACTATAACGGGGATCCCTTTACCCAGATCTAGGAGTCAAAGAGACACTCCTTCTAGATCTTCATGGTGGAAATCGTGGCGTTGGGCTCTGCATCGATAATTTGCTTCACTTTGTCATTCCCCTTGTCGGGTTCTGACTCAGAGTCACAATATGCATTCGATTCTGAAACCTTTAGCTCAGCCATCAGTGATTGCTTGGCCCGACACTCTTTTGTGTTGTGAGTGGAGCTCTTATGGAACTTACACCATTTTTCCATGTCCCTTTTCAGCTTTGCGGTGCTATTCTTTGCTTGCAGCTTTGAGGGGTTGTCTTCAGCCACCCCACCTTGGCTTTGTCCTTTGTTCTTGAGTTTGCTGGCAACTTTCCCTTGCTTCAGATTCGCGGATCCAAAGTCTCGCTTTTATTTAAACTTTTGCTCAAACTTGATGGAAAATCGATATGCTGTGCCAAGCGATGAGATGTTCAGGAAGTCTATTTCTTCCTGGATGTACTTGTGCAGGCAGCCACGATATTTGAGTATCAAATGTTGCTCCGAATCCTTGATACTGAACTTTGTACGAAGGGTATGGAAAATATTGGTAAACTCTAGCATGTCTTGGTCCCTTTCCTACCGCAGCATGGTCCACTTTATGTATTGATCCTCATAGCTTTCGACAGGGTAGTATTGCTCCTTGATGGCATCTGGGAATGAATTCCAGGTGGGTGCGGCTAAAAATAGTGAGCCGATACTTCCATCCTTCTACTCACAGTAGGTTTCCCACCAGTCCTTAACATGGGGGGCTGCTTTGAGAAGAGCAGAAATAATCTTTTCCCGACTGGAAAAATCATGAATAGAAAAATAACCCTTTAGTAGATTTAACCATTTATCCATGACATTTGCGTCTATCTGACATTGGAATATAGGTATTTCAAAATTAACTGGTACCTTAAATGGTGTGGTATTTCCAGAGTAGTTGTTGGAAGCTGATGCGTTGCCCCTGGGTAGCTGCTGAAGGATTTGGGAAAAGATGTCCATCATTGCATTCCTTTGTCACTCGAGGGCTTCTTCAAGCAAGATTTTGATAGGATATCCTATCCCCTCGTATTTCTTTTCATCTTCCGTGGGAGGCCATCAAGGTTTGCGAGGCTGGTATTGCAAAGGTTTGATCATTTCAAGCCCTAACTCCTTATATCCTGACCTTGTTGGGGACATGCAAAGAAAAACAAAGTAAAAAGTAGACCGCTCTGATACCACTGTTCCAGATTTAAATAGGAACACAACAAATTATAGAGATAACCATAAACATAAAGATGTATTGGAAATAATACTTCATTTCATTAATGTAAAATACTGAGATATGCTTACAAATATAAAATTAAAATAAACAGCTAGGGCGATGGTAGTTTATCTCTGAGAAACGATGTGGTGGCTACATGCCTCTGAACTATGTTAAAATGAGGCTCTAACGCCTATTTATTGTTGAGAAACAATGGAAAACCCTAAACATCCAAAAACCTAACCCTAGAAAATGAAACGCGAAACTGTGGCCCCGTTTGGGTAAATTGGTACATTAAATTCCCAGGGTCGTAACTTTGGCATACTATCTCCGTTTGACGGGCACAATATTGTTGGAAATAATACTGAGAGGGCGAGGGTGAATTAGTATTATTTCCAACAATAAAACTTTTTCATTTCCATACTCTGATTCATATATGTTGCTTCAATTAAGAATACCCGCATATATTCAGTAAACTTATGATTCAGTTAATTGATCTTCAATTAATACATTAGAACATTATTAACCATATTAATAGTAAACAGGTGCAGTAAAATAGAACAGATCATCACACATAAGCCACACACATGAACACCATGATATAAGGTGAAAACCCAATGTGGGAGAAAACCACCTGCTGCAAGTCATCTCAATCTTCTTCTTAAAAAGAAAATCCTTTTACAAAAGTTCTGTACTAGTGCAGTCCTTTACCAGTACGCAGGCTACTACCTGCAGAGAGCTGCAACCCTCTCTCATTCTCCAGTCTCTCCTAGAAGGGAGCTACAACCCCCATAGTTCTTGTACTAGCCGATCCATTTACTAGTACGCAGGCTGATACCTGCTACAATGGTCCAAAGTTTTCAACTGCTACTGGAAGGGAGCTAACACCCCCTTAGCTCTTGTACTAGCTAAGATACTAGTACGTAGGCGTCGGCCTACAATCTTCTCTCCTCCAAGTACCACGTTTCATACATTTTCATACTGATACTCCTAAGGCACAACACATAATCTGAAAGGCCACGTTTAATCCAATTTTCATATTGGATCCATTAATATCATTGAAGCACATAATCAATCAATCTTCTGAATCACCCAAACACCAGATCAATACATATACAAGGATAATATGTGAGTTAGCAACAATATCTAGTCCATCAGATCACATAAAGATAAGTCATTAAGAACTTGATCCATTCAACCATCAATACTGAAGCTAAACATAATCATGTTGTTATCAGAACTCAATACCAGTAACCAGACATCAATTATGCACCCAGAACCCTGCAGAACAGTCAAAGGCAGTTAAAACAAATTTCAAGCAGGGTCCGCAACTTCACCAAAAGACATCTGCGAACATCCGCGCCTGTGCTGCTTTCTGATATGTGTGTATCCACACCTGCATAGTCTTCCTATCTGTGGTTATCCGCACCTGCGCACTCTTCTGCTCTGCGGGTATCCGCACCTGCACTGTGTCACACCTGCGGTCCTACGGCTACATCCGCATCTGCGAACTCTTCTGCTCTGTGGGTATCCGCACCTGCACCGTGTCTCTCCTGCGGTCCTACGGCTAGATCCGCACCTGCACACTCTTCTGCTCTGCGGGTATATGCACCTGCACTGCGTCGCACCTGCGGTCCTGTGGTTATAGATAGTTTTTCAGTCTTCAAGCATACCCCAGACTATCAGATCTACAGATTTGATCATGCGCCATGGAGATCTCGACCCATTCAGATCTAGCTATCACTCACCAACCGATCACAAGTATTTCAGATCTAGCTCTCCTTAAGATATTGAACACATAAGTGTGCAGCCAAATGATCTCCTTTCCTTTTTATAGCCTTAGGCCTTTCACAATACCACGGACCAAAAACCATAACAATTCAATACCATGGACCCAATACTTGAGATCAACAATTTTGGATGCAATACCATGGACCAAAACCATAGGATCAAAAACTGTCGGACTGATACCATGATCCAATCATGAAAGTGCATGATCTTTTCTCTACATGAAAGAAACTTTTCTCTCCATGAAAGTGCATGAACTTTTCTCTACATGAAAGAAACTTTTCTCTACATGAAAGTGCATGAACTTTTCTCTACATGAAAGAAACTTTTCTCTGCATGAAAGTGCGTGAACTTTTCACCATATGAAAGAAACTTTTCTATGCATGAAAGTGCATGAACTTTTCACCATATGAAAGAAACTTTTCTCTGCATGAAAGTGCGTGAACTTGAAAATAACTTTGCTGCACTATAATTTATCAACTGTGTGATTTGCCATCAAGGACAACACTTGCCTCATAATGCCAACAATCTCGTTAGAAATAACTATCCGAGAACTACAACTTGGGGAAGAGAAACATCAGTCCATGGACCCATGTTGCTCCCATTTTTCCAAAAAATGTCGTTTAGGGCCTCAAAACAGCTCTGGAAGTTTAGGACCCGAAAAACTGCTAAAAATAGTAAACTGTGGTACAATTAGGGAAACTAAAAATCTGAAAGAAATAATGGTGGGTGTCCAAGTGGACTTGGTGGGTGGCCACCAATATCCACCTCAATCAAACTCAACATAGTCACAATGCTTTCGATGAAAACAAGAAGAAAACTAGAAATCCAAACCCAAGTCCAATCACAAATGAATGTAATGATTTTGAGGATAAGGATAAAAGAAATTGGTTTATAGGCATGGTTAGGAAAAGAATACAGAAATAGAAGAATCTAAACCGTAAAAAACACCATCACCCACAATGCCATAATCTGTAGTCTGGTTACACAAGATTTTAGATATTTGTTGACGTTTTTCCTTCCTGTGATGATGATCAATGGTTTTCTCTTGATATTGATAGAATCTCCTAGGAGGATTCAAGGAATTCATGGGAGGAATCGAGAGCTTCTTGGGATGGTATTTTTATTGGGAAATTGGTGACGTCAACAAGTATTGGGCATAAGGAAGTTGCTTCTAGGTGCTCGAAAAATTAGGTTTTAGCAGAGTCCATTAAGCTTCATGGTGAGAAGGATGCAAATTAGCTAGGTGGGTCAGTGGAGACTCAAGATTACTACTCAGACCCTTGCCTCTCTAATTATTCTTAAAGATATCATTATTACTAATCCTATGACATATCAAAACACAATAAGGGATTAACATTCAAAATATCCTTGTACACAACCTTGAAAAATTCATACTTTTTCTGTGGGGATTGACCATTAATTTTCCATCAAGGTTTCTTTAAATTCTTTGACCCAAAATCTAAGGTAGTATCTTGTCACTATACATCGAGTTGATATTTATCCAAGCGGCCAATGATTGGTGTCTTAGCATATCTTAAAAGAATATATTTTACGTTCTAGTCTTTTTTTAAATTCTCTCCTCAAATTTATGTTGGTTTAATAATTTTGTATTTAATTTCCATGGAACGGGGTTTATGCTCGACAGATCCCAAAAAACAGTATTTAGTTTAAGTTTTTTTTTAAATGCTATGGCCTAATAATTTTATCTTTACTCTCCCTGCCATGGAATTTACAATCCCAAAGTTTCTGTTGGTTTAATAATTTGGTATTTAGATTTGCAAGGGCAGATGATAATGGATTAGTGTCAGACTAATAAATTGTTATTAAGATTTGCAAGGGCAAATGATAATGGATTAATTTAGGTTCTTTTTGCTTTTGAATCACTTGTAAAATTTATGTTTAACTTTCTCGATGCCTAAAACGAACCTTTTTGAATTTGCACGTATGCACATTGGTATAGCTGGGTTAGACATCACATGTTATATAATAGATGTAGAAAAAGAGGGAAGGGGAGAGAGAGAGAGAGAAAAAGGAGAGAGGAGAGTGGCAAGGAAGAGACAGAGGGGAGAGAGAGAGAGGGAGAGAAGCGAAAGAGAGATAGAGGGAGAAGAAGAGGGATTGAGGGATAGAAAGGGTGTCATGTCCCTATCATAGTCGTAGTCTTTCAACCACACATAAGAGGGTGCAACACTGTCGTAGTTTTTCTTTTCACCAATACTTGAGTACACGGTCTACCCCTACTTCAACACTTAGTAAATTTTCCAATAAGTGTTCTTAACAATTTAGTGGAGATAAGTTATGTTCTTCAATCCATATTTCATCAATATCCAATGAAAATAATAATCAACAGAAGTACATGCATATATACTTGGGAGGGGAAACTCCCGTAAGTCATGCCCAACACTTTAACAATTAAATTCAATATTTTACAAATATTGAAATTTTACACAAGTTGTGCAGCCAACTGGTTTGGCCTCCACACTTAATCAATTTACCAATGCCATGCCACAGTCATGCATATTGTTACTGCCATGCCCCTACAATCCAACTGGAAAACCCAAGTTCAGTCGCCCAAAAACACTCCTGTACATGGGTCATTTTTGTCCTGTTGCAGGGTCATGCGCCTACCCATTTTACAAACGACCTATACTTTCCACATAACATGTACATTTTCTGAATGTCCACCCCATGTTAATACTACATCCAACCCGTGTTTCCACCCAACCCATTCACCACTCCTGAACAAATTTTTCGGCAACCTATCTATATGACCATTCAATAGTGTGTTCGCACAAACCAATTTAGAAAACATCCAACAGAATTCCACGTCAATGCGGGCTCATTAAATTCATGTCATGCGGCTTGATACTCGACTGACCCAACCCCACCTAAATGTGTCCATCGGTCAACATGGTTCTTCCTGCCTACAACCCAACTGTGTATGCTCGACACCTTTTCTCTTGTGGTTCCCTTCTTATATTTTCGTACTTGTCCTTTATGTTTTTCTATGAGTGGATGATGTCCTTTAGCTACACAATATCTCTTTATTTATACATGCATCACCAAAGTATTTCACCTAAGTGTCATGTCCCTTTGACTACTCCAAGGGTCAGCGCAACCATGTATATAAGTCAACCTGCACATGTTTTAACATGCCAGCCCGACCACCCAATATCGTGTACTCCATCTATACTCTTTGGTCGACTCCAACACTTAACCAATTTCCCACCCTTCATCACCAGTCGCACACCCAATGCAACTCACCCATCGCAGTGAAAACAAGTAACTCTATGACTCACCTCCACGGTCACCTAAAACACTTTGCTCACCGGTCACCTGTCATGATGGGCGGGCGCTCTCCTAACATAGGCGCGTCTGTTATAAGTGCATTCACCCATTAAGCTTAACCAAATGACATCCAAGTTGTCTCCACCACATGCTCTCCACCAGAATAGGTCTACACGGGTGCCCGTCGCACATGGGCGTGCCCGCTACAACTCAGTTGGATGTCGTCGACTCGAGGTCCTAACATCCTCCGCCACTCTAAATAAGGGTTTTGTCCTCGAAAACACCATCATCATCAAAACATCACAAAGTGTTGTTAGGTTCAACATCCAATATGCATGCTACCCAACCATTCTCATCATCGCATAAACCTCCATCAAGGCTCATGACTCCAAAAATGGGAAAGTCTCCTCAATCCATGATCATCAATGACATCTCTCGCAATCTGCACATGTTGTCCCACCAAGGAAGGCTTATCCCTCCAACTAAATTTGCATGCTCTCGCTGCAATATATATCGTGTCAACCCATCATGTATCCTTAGCATGTGACCTACTACCATGATACCCTCATTACTCGAACCGGTTGGATGGTCTATCCAACCATCATGCAATCCATGAGAATGCACCAAATCATGCCAACATCAGTTGTTTCCCCAACATCCTATTAGAACATAAAATTGATTAAGAATCCATCCCATCTCTATCCAAATGTGAAGTAATCCTTGTCCAGGTCCATGAAGTATTCCCAATATTGTCTGCAACATGTTATCATCAATGCTAATGTCGATGTATGGTGTTGATGTACCAACCAACTACATCCATCTAGGCATCATCATCCATGTATGAGAGGTCCTTCTCCTCAAATCATCCAAGGAATCCTCCCATCAATGCAATGCTCAATGCGTCATATCTAGGACTATGAAGAAACCTTCATCTCCTGTATGACATTCCATCCATTAGTAATGTCAAATAGGAAAGTCACACATGTCTCATCATATCATCCATGTGTTGCCGATGGTCATACACCAATCAACCACTATGTCTACCAAAAGTGTATAAGTCTCATCAACTCAACCCATGCCCAAGTTCTACCACCTAGGCATCTCCATCGCTCCAACTCCATTAACTCCAAATTGTCTTGTCTATATCATATCCATCAAGTCAAGTTATGTTCTTCAATCAATATTTCATCAATTTGCAATGAAAATCATAATCAACAGAAGTACATGCATATATACCTGGGAGGGGAAACTCCCGTAAGTCATGCGCAACACTTTAACATTTAACTTCAATATTTTACAAATATAAAATTTTACAGAAGTTGTGCAACCAACTGGTTTGTTCTCATCCATTTCTCCTCCAAGACTTCAAGTTCAACTCGAATCCATGGGTTCTCTTATTTCATGCGCCTCAATGTTGTGGTAGATGCACTCTTAAGAAAGGATGAGGATGTGGAAGCATTTCTTTGTGCCATTTCTATTATCTGTCTTCGATCTCAAGTGCCATCACAAGGTACCTCTTCCCACTTGGTCATATGAATACTCTCATACATTGTTCACAAAAAAACCATGGCATTTTTGTACAAATGTGCACAACATCCCCATTGGCTCATCTACAAAATATCTCCATATCGCATCAGCAAGTCCATCCACACAACATCCCTGTCTCACCACTCCTCCCTAAATGCCCATAAGTGACATCTACATATGTGCTCCTACATAATGTCCCTGCATGAGGTCTTCCATGCTCTCATCTATCCAACTTGAAGTCCGTGACTCTAGATTCCCATCTCGTCCCTCCTAGTAAACTCATCACAACTTCAATCATCACATCATTGTTCTCAACCACGTTCAGGAACCTTGATCACTCAAACTTCATATCACATCATATCATATCATGTCACAAGTCCCTTCCATCATCGTTTCCTCCCCCACTAAAGCACCACCAAGACTGCCTCTTGGTCTCAACCATGAAGAATCCCACCCAAGTATCATATCATCATAACTCCATTGTGTCCTCTCTTCAACCTATCCATGAGTCATGCTGGAAACTTATCCAGTTCTCCACTTGGCTAAGCATGACTCATCCATCGCAAATCTCATCATATTCATCCCTTGTCATAGGCATTTGCACCTTCTGCCATGAGGTCAAAAATTGCCCCAAGAAGTCCTTCACTAATCAATGTACCTTGCCTCTCCAATACACAAGGTCTCTCATAGTCATTGATGGTAGGGTCCATCTCATTGGAAAATTCCTTTTTCCCATCCCTACATATGGCCCATCCTCGAAAAGCTCCAATGAAACACAAGTAATAGCAAGACTTACATCTTCATGAGGTCTCTCTATGTGAGTGCCTCCTTCAATCCATGTCTGTAATGAGCACGATCTTGGTCCAACTTGGTCAGATGTCATCTCACCAAGTTCCTCATTTATTGTTGAGACACCTGCAAAATTCTCTTCCTCATATATCATGGCTTCTTCTTCCTCATCGCAATTTGCATCTTCATCCTGCTCTATTGCACAACCAAGTCGAAGAAACTCTCTTTTAACATTCTCCTCCAAGACTTCAAGTTCAACTCGAATCCATGGGTTCTCCTATTTCATACGCCTCAATGTTGTGGTAGATGCACTCTGAAGAAAGGATGAGGATGTGGAAGCATTTCTTTACGCCATTTCTATTATCTAACCAGATTGGATAAATGAAGCAAAGGGATGAATGGAAGAATTACGAGGAAGTGTGGGCACTCATTCGAAAGAAACAGCAAGATCCTAGTACATCTGATACATTTAGTAGGAAAAATGATTCGTTATTGTATAAGGATCGGTTATACCTATGTAAGAATTCCCAAATCAAACAAAATATTCTTAGTGAATTGCACACCTCTCCCTTAGGAGGGCACTCAGGATTTCTAAAAACCTACCACCGAGTTAAGAAGGATTTTTTTTGTGATGGCCTTAAGTTAGATATTCAAAAGTTTGTGGTGGAATGTTTGGTTTTCCAACAAAATAAAGTTGAAACAATTAAGACCCCAGGAATATTACAACCTTTATAGTTTCCAAGCCAACGTTGGGAGGAGGTTTCAATGGATTTTATCATAGGTTTACCGAGGTCCAAAGGAAAGAGTGTTATCGTGGTGGCAGTTGACAGACTTACCAAGTATGCACACTTTTGTGCATTATCTCATCAAATTAAAGGGAGTACAATTTCTACTACATTTATGGAAAGAATTCAAAAGCTACATGGAAACCAAAGGATTATTGTAAGTGACAGAGATCCCATTTTCACTGGAAATTTTTGGATAGAATTGTTTTCTTGTGTTGGTATTGAGTTAGCTCATAGCTCATCTTATCATCCTCAATCTGATGGGCAAACTCATATAGTAAACAAATGCTTGGAAGGATATCTTCGTTTCTTGGTATTTGATAAATAGGCACAATGGGTCAAATGGTTGCCTTTGGCTGAATGGTGGTATAACACTTCCTTCCATACTACAACAAAAATGACCCCATTTATGGCACTTTATGGATATCATCCACCATCCATCACTCATATTTAAGAGAACAATCTAAGGTTCAAGTAGGGGAAGTTCACATCGAGCATCGGCAACAAGTTCTCCAACTCTTAAAGGATAACCTCGCCTTGGTGCATAATAGAATGAAACAACAAGAAAATCAACATCGCAAGGAAAGAAGTTTTGATGTAGGTGATTGGGTATTCCTACGGCTACAACCATATAAACAAATGTCCCTCAAGCAACCTATGAAGGATAATAAATTATCACCAAAGTATTATGGTTCGTACAAGGTGTTGCAAAAAATAGGTACTATGGCATACAAATTGGAGCTTCTTGCAACTTCCCGAGTGCACCCAGCTTTCTAATTTTCATGTTAAATGAAGGTTATAGGTGACAAGCTTCCAGTTCAAACAATATTGGCAGAACTTGACGAGGAAGGAAAAATCATATTGCAACCTGAAGCAGCCAAAGAAACAAGAAATCGACAACTATGAAATCGATCAATTTTAGAGTATCTCATCAAGTGGAAGAAATTACCCATTGAATATTCCACATGGGAGGATGAGAATTTTATACAGAAGCATCCAGAACTACTCAAGCATTGAGGAAAACACTTTTTTGAAGGAGAGGGGCATGTTACGTCACTATAATACTAGTGATTTCCCCTATTGTTGTTGTATCCCTTATTGTTATTTTTTTGCCCCTATTGTCCCCATATTTTTATTATTGTGCCCCATAGAATCCTTCTATTTTTATTTTATGCCTTTATATTATTATTGTTAGGTTGGCTCGGTTATATTGTGACCCCTTAGACTCCTATATATAGAAAGGAGGTTTTGTCATTTGAATCATCCAAGAATTTTTCATTTGTGTAATGTAAACGAGGTTTCCCCCTCAAAGAGGCTTATTTCTCAGGCGTTCATCTATATTTTCTATCATTTTGTGAGTTGGTTTCCTAACAGATTTGGTAATGTATTTTTATAATCTCACGGGAATGGTAATTCCTACCTCATTTGTATAAAATATCATCCATATAGATATGGTAGCATAGCTTAAAGTGGGATTCATTTCTTTTCCATGGAATCTCCTATTTTCATCATCAAATATCTCTCTTCTTAGAGGTATTTACAAATCACACACATCTCGGATAGAAAATGATGATGTATTTTAGCTATATGCGATCTCCTAACCTCATACATTGGGGAACAACTATTATCACCTCATCCATTCTTAAGAGACAGCTAGGTAATTTACTAAACATTTTGTTAATTAGAAAAATATATCACAATAATGCTATCTCATGGATGTTTTACATAAATTCAAAGAGAAAGGGAATAAAAATTAAAAGATAGTATTTTTTCCACTTGGATGAACTTCATCCATTGAAACTCACATATCTTACATGAATTTCCCTTTAGAAGACAACCAATTCTATTCACACAACTGAGTGACACTTCTTTGACACATTTAAGGAGGAGGAATTAACTTGGTTATCTCTACATCGATGTACATAAGAAACACCAACTCTCATCCCATTTATGGAGAGTATTTTCTTTCGAAAGTCCCTTTCAAGGATTGGGTTCTCCACTTTGAGTGAATATATTCTAGTTTCAAAGAAACTCTTCTAGGAATTCAAAATGACTTTTTAAATTAAATCAATGAAGAAACATTTGAAGAAGGAAAGAATTGTACGCATATGCTATTAGAATTCAAACTATTGTTTTAGAAAATTAATCAATGATAGGGTTCTATGGTCCTTTAGACCATTCAATTGTGGTATTTCAGGATTCTATGAATATATCATAATCTTAAGGAAATTTCCTTTATAATAAAATGAATACCATTATACCATTATATTTGTATATATCATTACAATAAATTTCTCATTCTAACTTTTAATTTCAAGTAGGAAAACTTTCCATCCTATCAAAATGATTAAGATCTAAATCACGTTATTTTCTCTCAAGATAACAGGTGGAAACATTAGGAGTATGGACATAGATTGAAGCTTATTTCTTCCATACATGAAAATGAAAATTTTCATATTTAAGTTCACCTATAATTTATGAAACATTGTTTGACTAATAACTTTGAAAAAACACCATTGATAGAGAAAATTCTTTTGCAATTCTTATCTTTGTAACCTCAACATAAATAGTCCTTGTTACATCCCTACCCCTAAGAATTTGAACTCACATTTACTTCCAAATTTATTACTTAGGACCATTAAATTAAAAGACATTAACCAAGTTATAGGTTTTTTGAGATAAAATTCTATTGTATTTTGAAACTTTTGATTGCACTATTTCAATATTTATGAATATATTATAATCTTGAAACAATTTCCTTTATTGAAAAATGAAAAACCACTATCCCATTCTAATATTTAATTCAAGGAGGGAAATTTTCCCCTTACATCGAAATGATTAAGATGTCAATCATTATTTTATTTCAAGATAATAATTGGAAACATCAAAAAAAATGTATATAGATTGAAGCTAACTTCCTTTATATATGAAAATTAAAATCTTCTTATTCCATATTCACCCACAATTTATCAAACTTTCTTTAATTTATACTCTTTAAAAAATCACAAATCACCCTTATATATAAAATTATTTTACACTTATTGTTTTTTTAACTTTATATTCTCAACATTGATAATCCTCATTACATTTCCATCCCTAATATTGTGAACTCACATTTTCTTCCAAAATTAATACATTGGAACTTTCAATTAAAGAAAATTAACCAATTTATATGTTATTTTTCTAATCTAAAACCATTGAGTATATCAAGCTTCAAAATTTCTCAAATATGTCATAGTACTTGAACGTCTATCCCAAGTAATAATAAGAGGATAATGCCTTGATTCATACGCAATATGTTGCTTCCACAACTATAATTGTCCTAATAATACATCACATACTTCAAGGGGAGCAATGTCACACAATACCCCATCCACGAAGGGCTTGATGTTGTATGGAAGGCGACACTACTGGCTCACATGAAAATCCCTCCTTAGCGAAGCCACACGATGATGTATGGTTGTGGATGTGTTGTGGTCGGAAAGCCCAACTGCCTCATGACTTCTACCGAAATGAGGTTATTTTGGGTCTCGCTGTCAATAATGAACTATAACGGGGATCCCTTTACCCAGATCTAGGAGTCAAAGAGACACTCCTCCTCCGGAAATTTGGGTTCCTCCTTCTAGATCTTCATGGTGGAATTGGTGGCGTTGGGCTCTGCATCGATAATCTGCTTCCCTTTGTCATTCCCCTTGTCGGGTTCTGACTCAGAGTCAGAATATGCATCTGATTCTGAAACCTTTAGCTCAGCCACCAGTGACTGCTTGGCCCGACACTCTTTTGTGTTGTGAGTGGAGCTATTATGGAACTCACACCATTTTTCCATGTCCTTTTTCAGCTTTGTGGTGCTATTCTTTGCTTGCAGATTTAAGGGGTTGTCTTCGGCCATTCCGCCTTGGCTTTGTCCTTTGTTCTTCAGTTTGCGAGAAACTTTCCCTTGCTTTGGATTCGTGGATCCAAAGTCTCACTTTTATTTAAACTTTTGCTCAACCTTGATGGAAAATCGATATGCTGTGCCAAGAGATGAGATGTTCAGGAAGTCTATTTCTTCCTGGATGTACTTGTGTAGGCAGCCACGATATTTGAGTATCAAATGTTGCTCCGAATCCTTGATACTGAACTTTGTGCGAAGGGTATGGAAAATATTGGTAAACTCCAGCATGTCTTGGTCCCTTTCCTACCACAGCATGGTCGACTCTATGTATTGATCCTCATAGCTTTCAACAGGGTAGTATTGCTCCTTGATGGCATTTCGGAATGAATTCCACGTGGGTGCGGCTAAAAATAGTGAGCCGATACTTTCATCCTTCTACTCACAGTAGGTTTCCCACCAGTCCTTAACATGGGGGGCTGCTTTGAGAAGAGCGGAAATAATCTTTTCCTGACTAGAAAAATCATGAACATAAAAATAACCCTTTAGTAGATTTAACCATTTATCCATCACATTTGCGTCTATCTAACCCTGGAATATAGGTATTTCAAAATTAACTGGTACCTTAAATGGTGTGGTATTTCCAGAGTAGTTGTTGGAAGCTGATGCGTCGCCCCTGGGTAGCCGTTGAAGGATTTGGGAAAGGATGTCCATCATCGCGTTCCTTTGTCACTCGAGGGATTCTTCAAGCAAGATTTTGATAGGATCTCCTATCCCCTCGTATTTCTTTTCATTTGCCATGGGAGGCCATCGGGATTTGAAAGGCTGGTATTGAAAAGGTTTGATCATTTCAAGCCCTAACTCCTTATATCCTGACCTTGTTGGGGACATGCAAAGAAAAACAAAGAAAAAAGCAAACCGCTCTGATACCATTGTTCGGGATTTAAATAGGAACACAACAAATTACAGAGACAACCATAAACATAAAGATGTAGTGGAAAAAATACTTCATTTCATTAATGTGAAATACTGAGATATGCTTACAAATAGAAAATTAAAAAAAACAGCTAGGGCGATGGTAGTTTATCTCTGAGAAATGATGTGGTGGCTACATGCCTCTAAACTATGTTAAAATGAGGCTCGAAGGCCTATTTATTGTGAGAAACAATAGAAAACCCTAAACATCCAAAAACCTAACCCTAGAAAATGAAACGCCAAACTGTGGGCCCTGTTTGGGTAAATTGGTACATCAACTTCCCAGGGTCGTAACTTTGGCATACTATCTCCGTTTGACGGGCACAATATTGTTGGAAATAATACTAAGAGGGGGGGTGAATCAGTATTATTTCCAACAATAAAAAATTTTCATTTCCATACTCTGATTCATATATGCTGCTTCAGTTAAGAATACCCGCATGTATTCAGTAAACTTATGATTCAGTTAATTGATCTTCAATGAGTGAATTAGAACATTATTAACCATATTAACAGTAAATAGGTGCAGTAAAATAGAACAGATCATCACACATAAGCCACACACATGAACACCATGATATAAGGTGGAAACCCAATGTGGGAGAAAACCACTTGTTGCAAGTCATCTCAATCTTCTTATTAATAATAAAATCCTTTTACAAAAGTTTTGTACTAGTGCAGTCCTTTACCAGTACGCAGGCTACTACCTGCAGAGAGCTACAACCCTCTCTCGTTCTCCAGTCTCTCCTGGAAGGGAGCCACAACCCCCATAGTTCTTGTACTAGCCGATCCATTTACTAGTACGGAGGCTACTACCTGCTACAATGCTCCAAAGTTTTCAACTGCTACTGGAAGGGAGCTACCACCCCCTTAGCTCTTATACTAGCTAAGATACTAGTACGTAGGCGCCGACCTACAATCTTCTCTCCTCCAGGTACCACGTTTCATACATTTTCATACTGGATACTCCTGAAGCACAACACATAATCTGAAAGGCCACGTTTCATCCAATTTTCATACTGGACCCATTAATATCATTGAAGCACATAATCAATCAATCTTCTGAATCACCCAAACACCAGATCAATACATATACAAGGATAATATGTGAGTTAGCATCCAGATCTAGTCCATCAGATCACATAAAGATAAGTCATTAAGAACTTGATCCATTCAACCATCAATACCGAATCTAAACATAATCATGTTGTTATCAGAACTCAATACCAGTAACCAAACAACCATTATGCACCCATAACCCTGTAGAATAGTCAAAGGTAGTTAAATCAAATTTCAAGCAGGGTCCGAAACTTCACCAAAAGACATCTGCGAACATTCGTGCCTGTGTTACTTTCTGATATGCGTGTATCCGCCCCTACACAGTCTTCTTATCTATGGTTATCCGCACCTGTGCACTCTTCTACTCTGCGGGTATCGGCACCTGTACTGTGTCGCACCTGTGGTCCTGCGGCTACATCCGCGCCTGCACTGTGTCGCTCCTACAGTCCTACGGCTAGATCCGCACCTGCACACTCTTCTGCTCTGTGGGTATCTGCACCTGCACTGTGTCGCACCTGCGGTCCTGTGGGTATAGATAGTTTTTCAGTCTTCAAGCATACCCCAGACTATCAGATCTACAGATCCGATCATGCGCCATGGAGATCTCGACCCATTCAGATCTAGCTATCACTCACCAACCGATCACAAGTATTTCAGATCTAGCTCTCCTTAAGATATTCAACACATAAGTGTGCAGCCAAATGATCTCCTTTCCTTTTTATAGCCTTAGGCCTTTCACAAAACCATGGACAAAAAACCATAACAATTCAATACCATGGACCCAATACTTGGGGTCAACACTTTTGGATGTAATACCACGGACCAAAACCATAGGATCAAAAACTATCGGACTGATACCATGAACCAATCATGAAAGTGCGTGATCTTTTCTCTACATGAAAGAAACTTTTCTCTCATGAAATTGCGTGAACTTTTCACCATGTGAAAGAAACTTTTCTCTGCATGAAAGTGCGTGAACTTGAAAATAACTTTTCTGCACTATAATTTATCATCTATGTGATTTTCCATCAAGGACAACACTTGCCTCATAATGCCAACAATCTCGTTAGAGAGAAGTATCCGAGAACTACAACTTGGGGAAGAGCAACATGAGTCCATGGACCCATGTTGCTCCCATTTTTCCAAAAAATGTCGTTTAGGGCCTCAAAACGGCTCTGGAAGTTCAGGACCCGAAAACTGATAAAAATAGTAAATTGTGGTACAATTAGGGAAACTAAAAATCTGAAAGAAATAATGGTGGGGGTCCAAGTGGACTTGGCGGGTGGCCACCAATATCCACCTGGATCAAGCTCAACATAGTCACAATGCTTCCAATGAAAACAAGAAGAAAACTAGAAATCTAAACCCAAGTCGAATCACAAATGAATGTAATGATTTTGAGGATAAGGCTAAAAAAAAGTGGTTTATAGACATGGTTAGGAAAAGAATATAGAAATAGAAGAATCTAAACCGTAAAAAACACCATCACCCACAATGCGATAATCTGTAGTCTGGTTACACAAGGTTTGAGATATTTGTTAACGTTATGCCTTCCTGTGATGATGATCAATGGTTTTCTCTTGATATTCATAGGATTTCTTGGGAGGATGCAAGGAATTCATGGGAGGAATCGAGAGCTTCTTGGGATGGTATTTTATTGGGAAATTGGTGACGTTAATGAGTATTGGGCATAAGGAAGTTGCCACTAGGTGCTTGAAAAATTAGGTTTTAGCAGAGTCCATTAAGCTTCATGGTGAGAAGGATGCCAATTAGCTAGGTGGGTTAGTGGAGACTCAAGATTACTACTCAGACCCTTGCTTCTCTAATTATTCTTAAAGATATCATTATTACTAATCCCATGACATATCGAAACACAATAAGGGATCAACATTCAAAATATCCTTGTACACGACCTTGAAAAATTCATACTTTTTCTATGGGGATTGACCATTAATTTTCCGTCAAGGTTTCTTTTAATTCTTTGACCCAACATCTTAGGTAGTATCTTGTCACTATACATCTAGTTGATATTTGTCCAAGCGGCTAATGATTTGGCGTCTTACCATATCTTAAAAGAATATTTTTTACGTTCTAGTCTTTTTTTAAATTCTCTCCTCAAATTTATGCTGGTTTAATAATTTTGTATTTAATTTCCATGGAACGGGGTTTATGCTCGACAAATCCTAAAAAACACGATTTAGCTTAAGTTTTTTTTTAAGTGCTATGGCCTAATAATTTTATCTTTACTCTCCCTGCCATGGAATTTACAATTCCAAAGTTTCTGTTGGTTTAATAATTTGGTATTTAGATTTGCAAGGGAAGATGATAATGGATTAGTGTTGGATTAATAAATTGTTATTAAGATTTTCAAGGGCAGATGATAATGGATTGATTTAGGTTCTTTTCGTTGTTGAATCACTTGTAAAATTTATGTTGAACTTTCTCGATGCCTAAAATGAACCTTGTTGAATTTGCACCTATGCACATTGGTATAGCTGGGTTAGACATCACATGTTATATGATAGATGGAGGAAAAGAGGGAAGGGGTGAGAGAGAGAGAGACAAAGGAGAGAGGAGAGTGGCAACGCAGAGACAGAGGAGAGAGAGAGAGGGAGAGAAGCGAAAGAGAGATAGAGGGAGAAGAATAGGGATTGAGGGAGAGAAAGGGTGTCATGTCCCTATCCTAGTCATAGTCTTTCAACCACACATAAGAGGGTGCAACACTGTCATAGTTTTTCTTTTCACCAATACTTGAGTACACGGTCTACGCCTACTTCAACACTTAGTAAATTTTCAAATAAGTGCTCTTAACAATTCAGTGGAGATAAGTTATGTTCTTCAATCCATATTTCATCAATATGTAATGAAAATAATAATAAACATAAGTACATGCATATGTACTTGGGAGGGGAAACTCCCGTAAGTCATGCCCAACACTTTAACAATTAACTTCAATATTTTACAAATATAAAATTTTACACAAGTTGTGTAGCGAAATGGTTTGGCCTCCACACGGAATCAATTTACCAATGCCATGCCACAGTCATGCATCTAGTTACTGCCATGCCCCTACAATCCAACTGGAAAGCCCAAGTTCAGTCACCCAAAAACACTCCTGTGCATTCTTCCTAACCTGTTCAACTCCTGCACATGGGTCATTTTTGTCCTATTGTAGAGTCATGTGCCTACCCATTTTACACGCAACCTGTACTTTCCACATAACATGTACAATTCCTGAATGTCCACCCCATGTTAATACCTCGTCCAACCCGTGTTTCCACCCAACCCGTTCACCACTCCTGAAAAAATTGTTCGACAACCTATCTATCTGACCATTCAACAGTTTGTTCGCACAAACCAATTTAGAAAACGTCCAACAGAATTCCACGTCAATGCGGGCTCATGAATTGCACGTCATGCGGCCTAATACATGACTGACCCAAGCCCACCTAAATGCGTCCATCGGTCAACATGGTTCTTACTGCCTACAACCCAACTGTGTATGCTCGACACCTTTTCTCTTGTGGTTCGCTTCTTATATTTTCGTACTTGTCCTTTATGTTTTTATATGAGTGGATGATGTCCTTTAGATCCACAATATCTCTTTATTTATACATGCATCACCAAGGTAGTTCACCTAAGTGTCATGTCCCTTTGACTACTCCAAGGGTCGGACCAACCATGTATATAAGTCGACCTGCATATGTTTTAACATGTCAGCCCGACCACCCAATATCGTGTACTCCATCTATACTCTCTGGTCGATTCCAACACTTAGCCAATTTTCCACACTTCGTCACAAGTCGCACACCCAACGCAACTCACCCATCGCAGTGACCACCAGTCACTCTATCACTCACCTCGACGGTCACCTAAAAAACTTTGCTCATCGGTCACCTGTTACGATGGGTGGGCACTCGCCTAACCTAGGCGCGCCTGTTATAAGTGCATTCACCCATTGAGCTTAACCAAATGACATCCAAGTTGTCTCCACCGCATGCTCTCCACCAGAATAGGTCTACACGGGTTCCCGTCGCACATGGGCATGCCTGCTACAACTCAGTTCGATGTCATCGACTCGAGGTCCTAACATCCTCCCCCACTCTAAATGAGGTTTTTGTCCTCGAAAACACCATCATCATCAAAACATCACAAAGTGTTGTTAGGTCCAACATCCAATATGCATGCTACCGAACCGTGCTCATCATCGCATAAACCTCCATCAAGGCTCATGACTCCAAAAATGGGAAAGTCTCCTCAATCCATGATCATCAACGACATCTCTCGCAATCTGCACATGTTGTCCCACCATGGAAGGCTTATCCCTCCAACTCAAGTTGCATGCTCTCACTGCAATATATATCGTGTCGACCCATCATGTATCGTTATCATATGACCTACTACTATGATACCCTCATTACTCGAACCAGTTGGATGGTCTGTCCAACCATCATCCAATCCATGAGAATGCACCAAATCATGCCAACATCGGTTGTTTCCCCAACATCCTATTAGAACATCAAATTGATTAAGAGTCCATCCCATCTTTATCCAAATGTGAAGTAATCCTTGTCTAGGTCCATGAAGTATTCCCCATATTGTCTGCAACATGTTATCATCAATGCTAATTTCGATGTATGGTGTTGATGTACCAACCAACTACATCCATCTAGGCATCATCATCCATGTATGAGAGGTCCTTCTCCTCAAATCATCCAAGGAATCCTCCCATCAATGCAATGCTCAATGTGTCATATCCAAGCCTATGAAGAAACCTTCATCTCCTGTATGAAATTCCATCCATTAGTAATGTCAAATGGGAAAGTCACACTGTCTCATCATATCATCCATGTGCTGCCCATGGTCATACACCAGTCAACCACCATGTCTACCAAAAGTGGTTAAGTCTCATCAACTCAACCCATGCTGAAGTGCTACCACCTAGGCATCTCCATCGCTCCAACTCCATTAACTCCAAATTGTCTTGTCTATATCATATCCATCAAGTCAAGTTATGTTCTTCAATCCATATTTCATCAATTTGCAATGAAAATCATAATCAACAGAAGTACATGCATATATACTTGGGAGGGGAAACTCCCGTAAGTCATGCGCAACACTTTAACAATTAACTTCAATATTTTACAAATATAAAATTTTACACAAGTTTTGCAGCCAACTAGTTTTTCCTCATCCATTTCTCCTCCAAGACTTCAAGTTCAACTCGAATCCATGGGTTCTCTTATTTCATACACCTCAATGTTGTGGTAGATGCACTCTCAAGAAAGGATGAGGATGTGGAAGCATTTCTTTGTGCCATTTCTATTATCTGTCTTCAGTCTCAAGTGCCATCACAAGATACCTCTTCCCTCTTGGTCATATGAATACTCTCATACATTGTTCACAAAAAAAACCATGCCTTTTTTGTACAAATGTGCACAACATCCCCATTGGCTCATCTGCAAAATATCTCCATATCGCATCAGCAAGTCCATCCACACAACATCCCTGTCTCACCACTCCTCCCTAAATGCCCATAAGTGACATCTACATATGTGCTCCTACATAATGTCCCTGCATGAGGTCCTACATGCTCTCATCTATCCAACTTGATGTCCATGACTCTAGATTCCCATCTCGTCCCTCCTAGTAAACTCATCACAACTTCAATCATCACATCATTGTTCTCAACCATGTTCAGGGCCCTCGATCATTCAAACTTCATATCACATCATATCATATCATGTCACAGGTCCCTTCCATCATCGTTGCCTCCCCCACTAAAGCACCACCAAGACTGCCTCTTGGTCTCAACCATGAAGAATCCCACCCAAGTATCATATCATCATAACTCCATTGTGCCCTCTCTTCAACCTATCCATGAGTCATGCTGGAAACTTATCCAGTTCTCCACTTGGCTAAGCATGACTCATCCATCACAAATCTCATCATATTCATCCCTTGTCATAGGCATTTGCACCTTCTGCCATGAGGTCAAAAATTGCCCCAAGAAGTCCTTCACTAATCAATGTACCTTGCCTCTCCAATACATAAGGTCTCATCATAGTCATCCATGGTAGGGTCCGTCTCATTGGAAAACTCCTTTTTCCCATCCTTACATATGGCCCATCCTCGAAAAGCTCCAATGAAACACAAGTAATAGCAAGAATTACATCTTCATGAGGTCTCTCTATGTGAGTGCCTCCTTCAATCCATGTCTGTAATGTGCACGATCTTGGTCCAACTTGGTCAGATGTCATCTCACCAAGTTCCTCCTTTATTTTTGAGACACCTGCAAAATTCTCTTCCTCATATATCACGGCTTCTTCTTCCTCATCGCAATTTGCATCTTCATCCTGCTCTATTGCACAACCAAGTCGAAGACGCTCTCTTTTAACATTCTCCTCCAAGACTTCAAGTTCAACTCAAATCCATGGGTTCTCCTATTTCATACGCCTTAATGTTGTGGTAGATGCACTCTCAAGAAAGGATGAGGATGTGGAAGCATTTCTTTGCGCCATTTCTATTATCTAACCAGATTGCATAAACGAAGCAAGGGATGAATGGAAGAATTACGAGGAAGTGTGGGCACTCATTCAAAAGATACAACAAGATCGTAGTACATCTGATACATTTAGTAGGAAAAATGATTCGTTATGGTATAAGGATCGGTTATACCTATGTAAGAATTCCCAACTCAAACAAAAGATTCTTAGTGAATTGCGCACCTCTCCCTTAGGCACTCAGGATTTCTAAAAACCTACCATCGAGTTAAGAAGGATTTTATTTTTTTTGATGGCCTTAAGTCAGATATTCAAAAGTTTGTGGTGGAATGTTTGGTTTTCCAACAAAATAAAGTTGAAACAATTAAGACCCCAGGAATATTACAACCTTTATAGTTTCCAAGCCACATTGGGAGGAGGTTTCAATGGATTTTATCATAGGTTACCGACGTCCAAAGGAAAGAGTGTTATCGTGGTGTCAGTTGACAGACTTACCAAGTATGCACACTTTTGTGCATTATCTCATCAATTTAAAGCGAGTACAATTTCTACTACATTGATGGAAAGAATTCAAAAGCTACATGGAAACCAAAGGATTATTGTAAGTGACAGAGGTCCCATTTTCACTGGAAATTTTTGGAAAAAATTATTTTCTTGTGTTGGTATTGAGTTAGCTCATAGCTCATCTTATCATCCTCAATCTGATGGGCAAACTCATATAGTAAACAAATGCTTGGAAGGATATCTTCGTTTCTTGGTATCTGATAAATATGCACAATGGGTCAAATGGTTGCCTTTGGCTGAATGGTGGTATAACACTTCCTTCCATACTACAACAAAAATGACCCCATTTATGGCACTTTATGGATATCATCCACCATCCATCACTCATATTTAAGAGAACAATCTAAGGTTCAAGTAGGGGAAGTTCACATCGAGCATCGGCAACAAGTTCTCCAACTCTTAAAGGATAACCTCGCCTTGGCGCATAATAGAATGAAACAACAAGCAAATCAACATCGCAAGGAAAGAAGTTTTGATGTAGGTGATTGGGTATTCCTACGGCTACAACCATATAAACAAATGTCCCTCAAGCAGCCTAAGAAGGATAATAAATTATCACCAAAGTATTATGGTTCGTACAAGGTGTTGCAAAAAATAGGTACTATGGCATACAAATTGGAGCTTCCTGCAACCTCCCGAGTGCACCCAGCTTTCTAATTTTCATGTTTAATGAAGGTTATAGGTGACAAGCTTCGAGTTTAAACAATATTGGCAGAACTTGACGAGGAAGGAAAAATCATATTGCAACCTGAAGCAGTCAAAGAAACAAGAAATCGGCAACTATGAAATCGATCAATTTTAGAGTATCTCATCAAGTGGAAGAGCTTACCCATTGAAGATTCCACATGGGAGGATGAGAATTTTATACAGAAGCATCCAAAACTACTCAAGCATTGAGGACAAAATTTTTTTGAAGGAGAGGGGCATGTTAGGTCACTATAATACTAGTGATTTCCCCATTATTATTGTCGTTGTATCCCTTATTTGTATTTTTGTGCCTCTATTGTCCCCATATTGTTATTATTGTGCCCCATAGAATCCCTCTATTGTTATTTTTATGCCTTTATATTATTATTGTTAGCTCGGCTTGGTTGTATTGTGACCCCTTAGACTCCTATATATAGAAAGGAGGTTTTGTCATTTGAATCATCCAAGAATTGTTCATTTGTGTAATGTAAAGGAGGTTTCCCCCTCAAAGACGCTTATTTCTAAGGCGTTCATCTATATTTTCTATCATTTTGTGAGCTAGTTTCCTAACAGCTTTGGTAATGTATTTTTATAATCAGACGGGAATGGTAATTCCTACCTCATTTGTATAAAATATCATCCATATAGATATGGTAGCATAGCTTAAAGTGGGATTCATTTCTTTTCCGTGGAATCTCCCATTTTCATCATCAAATATCTCTCTTCTTAGAAGTATTTACAAATTACACACATCTCAGATAGAAAATGCTAATGTATTTTAGCTATATGAAATCTCCTAACCTCAGACATTAGGGAAAAACTATTATCACCTCATCCATTGATAAGAGACAGCTAGGTAATTTTCTAAACATTTTGTTAATTAGAAAAATATATCACAATAATGCTATCTCATGAATGTTTTACATAAATTCAAGGAGAAAGGGAATAAAAATTAATAGATAGTATTTTGTCCACTTGGATGAACTTCATCCATTGAAACTCACATATCTTACATGAATTTTCCTCTAGAAGACAACCAATTATATTCACACAACTGAGTGACACTTCTTTGACACATTTAAGGAGGAGGAATTAACTTGGTTATCTCTACATCGATGTATATATGAAACACCTACTCTCATCCCATTTATGGAGAGTATTTTCTTTCCAAAGTCCCTTTCAAGAATTGGGTTCTCCACCTTGAGTGAAGATATTCCAGATTCAAAGAAACTCTTTTACGAATTCAAAATGACTTTAAAACCAAATCAATGAAGAAACATTTGAAGAAGGAAAGAATTGTACGCATATGCTATTAGAATTCAAACTATTGTTTTAGGAAATTAATCAATGATAGGCTTCTATGGTCCTTTAGACCATTCAATTGTGGTATTTTAGGATTGTATGAATATATCCTAATCTTAAGGAAATTTCCTTTATAATAAAATGAATACCATTATACCATTATATTTGTATATATCATTACAGTAAATTTCTCATTCTAACTTTTAATTTCAAGTAGGAAAACTTTCCATCCTATCAAAATGATTAAGATCCCAATCACGTTATTTTCTCTCAAGATAACAGGTGGAAACATCAGGAGTATGGACATAGATTGAAGCTTATTTCTTCCATACATGAAAATGAAAATTTTCATATTTAAGTTCACCTATAATTTATCAAACATTGTTTGACTAATAAATTTGAAAAAACACCATTGATAGAGAAAATTCTTTTGCAATTCTTATATTTGTAACCTCAACATAAATAGTCCTTGTTACATCCCTACCCCTAAGAATTTGAACTCACATTTACTTCCAAATTTACTAGTTAGGACCATTAAATTAAAAAACATTAACCAAGTTATAGGTTTTTTGAGATAAGATTCTATTGTATTCTGAAACTTTTGATTGCACTATTTCAATATTTATGAATATATTATAATCTTGAAAAAATTTCCTTTATTGAAAAATGAAAAACCACTATCCCATTCTAATATTTAATTCAAGGAGGGAAATTTTTCCGTTACATCGAAATGATTAAGATCTCAATCATGTTATTTTATTTCAAAATAATAATTGGAAACATCAAAAAAATGTATATAGATTGAAGCTAACTTCCTTTATATATGAAAATTAAAATCTTCATATTCCATATTCACCCGCAATTTATCAAACTTTTTTTAATTTATACCCTTTAAAAAATCACAAATCACTCTTATATATAAAATTATTTTACACTTATTTTTTTTTTAACTTTATATTCTCAACATTGATAATCCTCATTACATTTCCATACGTAATATTGTGAACTCACATTTACTTCCAAAATTAATACATTGGAACTTTCACTTAAAGAAAATTAACCAATTTATAAGTTATTTTTCTAATCTAAAACCATTGAGTATATCAAGCTTCAAAATTTCTCAAATATGTCATAGTAGTTGAATGTCTATCAAAAAAACAAATAAAATGTAAAATGTTTCATTTAAAAAAATTAATCAATTTATATGTTATTTTTATAATGTGAAACTATTTAGTATATATAAAGCTTCAAAATTTCTCAAACATGTTATATAATATAATGTATAAAATATTTTCCCGAAAAAATCACATTGAAAATTCTGGTCAATTCATTTTGAATGAAGTGTGGTTCATCTTCAAGGCATGATGTGACTTCTTCCCAAAAAAACATTTTATACATTATGATATACATCAGAAAAACTTGAATTTGAATATATCATAATAATTAAATGTTTATTAAAAACACAAATAAATGTAAAATATTTCATCTAAAATAGAATTTGTATGAGTTCAAAATAAGGATGGACATTAGCTGAACATGGGTTGTTTAACCGAATTTATTGTTCGAAGAAAAATAAGAGAAAAAATCAAGAATGCACATGTATTCGTGCTGTAAATGAATAAGAAGAAACACCTTGAAGTGGACAAATGAATCAGAAAGGTATTGCAGCTAAGATATCACCTTGGAATTTAAGATATAAATCCGGAGTAATTTCTATGGAAAACATATAGGCTATGAAAATATGAAAATTTCTATATGACAGGTGGCCATTTGACTATAAATTTAGCTATAATTATGGCTAACATCACATGATAACGATGGTCAATCTGTCCTCTATATGGTGATGTGGTGACGCCAATATCCATGGATTAATTATGGCAATGTGAATGGCTTCAAACATTTTTATAATCATTATTTCTTTAAATAATTTTAAAACTCAGTCAAGCGTCATTTTTTTTGAAATAAATATTATTAAATATTTTTTCTATATTATAAAATTTTACAAAAGCATAAACAATATTGTTAATAAATATATCAAATTTAAGAAAAAATAGTATAAAAGTAAATATTTCTAGAAGGCCAAAAGTTTCATGGATGCTTTTCAATTATTATGAAAAAGATGTCAGAATGTCATGTCTTGTCTTGCTTTGTTAAACATTTTGACATATCAAATTACATAAAATTAAAAAATAGAATAGAATAAAATAAAATAAATTAATAATTATAGTTATTAATAAAACATTTTGATTCGGTCAAGTTACATAAATAATAATAATATAGTGATGGTAGAGATATTGTAATGTCTTTTAGCATTAATGTTGTTTAACATTTTGACTTAATCAAATTAAATTAAATAAAATTAGATTAAACTAAAATAGTAAATTTAAGCCTATCTAAAAACATTTTTACAGTAAAATTAATAAAAATATGCTATTGACCCATGGTATGACAACCTATAATATTGTCCCATGGTATTCATGTGAAATATAGTTTATTTAAATTTTTTTAAATGTCAATGAATTTAAAACCCCTAGTTTATAGACACTTAATAAATCTAAAATTAAAATAAATATAAAATAATATTAATACATATTAACAAACCTAAATTAAAATAAAAACTATTGAGTGATTCTATTAAATAAAAACTTATCATCCTTTCACATTATTATTATCAAGATTAAGTCATATTTTATCATAAATTCTATCATTAATAAAATTGATAATTAGAGTCATTTTGTATTTATTAGCTAGATGGTTTCCTTTATTATTGTGATCATGTCAAATATCACTTTGTTGCGCTAGGTTTCCGCCCATCAGACTCTCCAGAACGCGTCCTCTCTCCTTTTTTTCCCCTAGCACCATAATGCTATAAGTATCCGTTGGGAGTTTTCTTGAGATTTTGAAGCCTACTCTATTCATCTCCTTGTTTGCAGGTGGTATTGCGTTAAGTTTACCAAATAATGGAGCAGATAAAGAAGGAGTTGGTGGAAGCTGGAGTTATCGGACGCATCGTCGACGATTTCAATCCGCAGTTAATTTTTCATCTATTCTACGGCGATAGACATATGAGCTCAGGTGATGAAGCATTGCTCGGTGATTTGCAAGAAAGCCCACATTATATTGGGTTCAATATCGATCCAGATCGTCCCGGTTTAAGGGAATCCTTCAAGAATCGCACATTATTAACACTGGTGAACCCAATTGCTATTTCGCCATTGTTATTCCCCGATACTTATTTAGTCATATTTGCTCCAATTGAAATTAGAGTTTTACTATTGTCATACATTTATAATCAGATTATGACGGATCCGGACGGTCCCAGAGGCGAATATTTGCACTGGTATGTTGTAATCATCTGGAACTCTGATCAAATTTCTGATAGATGTATTTTAACGAAACCCTTTAATAACTGTATTATTTTTACATTGTACAGGATGAGTACGGATTTCGGTACCATCAGCCAACATGGAGGTAACTTACTGTTCTTCATTCTTTAGACCCGAAATTGAACAACTAAATCCCTCGTAATGCTAACTGTAACTATCAATATCTTTCTTTTTGATGCAACAATAGGAAGAGGGCTCCGGCAGGATGTGGTTAAATATGAAGCTCCAAGATCAATGGGTACCAGAATGATAGTTCTCACATTGTTCAAACCAAACGAACCTCTCAATTCTGTGTTGATCCCTAGGGAGAACTTCAGTACCAGAGATTTTGCTGAAGCCAATGCACTTGGTCCCCCCGTGGCTGCTGCTTTCTTGAAAATAAAAAGAGTGTACAAGGCGACCGATTTTGTGGAAGTCAATGCACTTGGACAGCCGGTGGGTCCTGCTTCTTTCAAAATAAGAAATGAGGAGGGTGACCACCCTGACAGTGTTGTTGATGATTGAAACATATGTAACAAGCGGCAAAGATGCAATAAGCGGCAATAAAACGACCATGAATCGCGGAGGTAGCTTGTGTAAATTCTGTCTCTTCTAAGTTTTTTCTTGATGAAGACATGCAAAGCTAAAAAAATTTGGATGACAGGCTTATTCATGGCTTTTAAACCTTCACTTATATCATTTGGGAAAATGAATGCAATGTTTGGAATGGTTCTTTGTTTTCTTACTAGAATGACATTTATGGCAGTTGATTCAATTGCGATTGATCTTCAAGGTTGCAAGTTACATATTCTTAGATATGATGAAGTCCCTGTTTTCTCTCTTTGATCACTTTTATTTGTTGAAACTTATATCAAAATAATTTTGTTGAGAGTTTTCTTTGAAGTGCAGTTCTCTCAATTGCAGTTGATCTTTGAGGCTGCATTTTACATATTCTTTGATATGATGATGTCCATGTTTTATCTCTTTGATCACTTATATTTGCTCAAACTTATATCAAAATAATTTTCTTGAGAGATTTCTTTGAAGTGCATTTGATAAATTGCAGTGATGTGAGTAAAGATTCTTCTAGAGACACTATTTGTTCCTTGAAAAGTAATGTACATATCAATTTTGAATGACCTATCAAAAATAGCAAAAAAAACCCAAAAATAAGAAGACTAAAACGAAAGAAAAATAGGACTTAAGGACGTGTTTCACCTGTTGTGAGGATGTAGAGATATTATATGCTATATTGCCAAAATATAAATTTCTAGTACACCCCATCCTACAATATGATTATTTCAACCACCAAGAGCTTCATAAATTACCATGCCACATGGGAAAGCAACTGTGACTCCAATAAATTCAATTTGCAAAGTAATCATGACCAGTAAGAGGTTAAATAAACAAATCAGTAGGAAAATATTGTCTTCTTCAAGCAAGCTACAAAACTTCCATTTCTGCAACGACAACTACTTTCTTTTTTTCTTGATGAGAATTAGAAGCGTTCCACTTGTGAAACATTGCAACAAAGACATTTATAAATCGAGTTAGAGCACTACCACAAAGTATTTTATGCCGTTAAAATCTCATCTTGTACAAGAAGATAAACAAGGTTATTTCCATGGTCACAATGGGAATGCCAAATCCCTGACCCCATCTATAGTGTAATCCTCTTCAAAATAATCTGCATCGAATGCTTCTAAAGAGGGTTTTTGGCCTCCTTGCACTAGAGGATGTAGAGATATTATATGCTATATTGCCAAAATATAAATTTCGAGTACATCCCATCCTACAATATGATTATTTCAACCATCAAGAGTTTCAGAAATTACCATGCCACATGGGAAAGCAACTGCGACTCCAATAAATTCAATTTTCAAAGTAGCCATGACCATTGACAGCTTAACTAAACTAATTAGTAGGAAAATATTGTCTTCTTGACCCAAGCTACGAAACTTCCATTATCGGCAACTACTTTCTTTTTTTCTTGATGAGAAGTAGAAGCATTCCACTTGTGAAACATTGTGACAAAGACATGGATAAATCAAGGGAGAGGACTACCACAGGGTATTTTGTATCGGTAAAATCTCATCCCATACAAGAAGATAAATAAGGCTATTTCCATGGTCACGATAAAAATGCCAAATCCCAAACCCCATCTACAATCTAATCCTATTCAAACCGATCTACATCGAATGCTTATACAGAGGGTTTTTGGCCTCCTTGCAGGAGAGAAACAAAGTATATTAAGAAGAATAAAATCCCAATTCGATTCAAACTCCTAAAAGAGGTTTTTAAAGTGACCAAAGTTATTGTTGTAGCAACCCATTGCATGTAGTGTTTGTTACTGAGTCTCCCTTTCTGAAGGTTAATACATAATTAAACAACTATTTTCAAACCTTGTTGTCCCTTTTAAATATGGGTTTAATTTTCCCAAAATATATACAAAAAAGTTGTTGTATCCATCAAATTTTGCACGAATTATATTCATTATCGCACACCCATGTTACCTAAGTTGGAATGTTTAGAATCCTTGTTAGTATTAATGAGGACAACAAATTGGAAACTTCAAAACTGAGATTGATATGTAGAGAGCATTTAAATCAATGGGCATATTATATCCCCATATTTCATTTGGACTAATATGAATGAATCTTAATCTGTGAATATATCACAACCCAGTTGCAGAGTATTTAAATAACTTGTTAATTTTAATGGGCCAACTAATTTGAAACTCCATAATAAGATTGTTTTGCCCCTCCATTACCATATTATGATCCTAATTCTTTTTTCTATCCTGTGTGACTTTGAAGTTCTATTGTACCTTCTATCCTTAAATTTTCACTCAACGAGAATGAATTGTCTCTTTTCTATCTTATATAGAAACCATGTTCTAGGTCGTTCTTCCCCTTGCCTCAACCCTGTCCCTCCCATTTCCTTCATACAACCTACTTACGTTATAAGTGTCATCGTGTCTCTATTACTTCACTCATCTTCGATCTTCGATCCATCCATCTAGGGGTTAAATTTGATGGGTACGCCTACTCATTAGGGAATTTTTTTATGACTATCTTATTTTTAAATTTCCTTTCACATGACTTTTAATATTTACATTTACTCATTTCATCTAAATTCTATAAACTATATTCATGATTTCTCTCACATGAAAATAATGAATGTAGATAGTCTCTATTACTTCACTCATCTTCGATCCATCCATCCATCGCTACATCCATCAAGGGGTTAAATTTGACGGGTCCCCCTACCCATTAGGGGTTAAATTTGACAGGTCCCCCTACCCATTAGGGAATTTATTTTTCGATATTATTTTTAAATTTCCCTTCACATGTATAAAAATTGAAAAACAAGAACAAACTACATACTCAGACTTTTTTCTAATTGATCTTCACATATTCAACAACCTCATCTAACATGCTTGGAATGTTTGTTTGCATTGGCATTAAGAACAGAAGTGAACATTTATAATTATTAATGATTTACAAATAGTAATAACTTAAAATTTCATAATTATTAATGATTTACAAATAGTAATAATCTTTGCAAACAGTGAGTTCACCTAGAATTTAAATGTTTGCTTCCATGATTTGAAAATAGAAATAACTTTTGCAAATCTATAATTATTAACGATTTACAAATAGTAATAAATTTTGCGAAGAGTGAGTTCGCCTACAATATAAATTTTTGTTTGTGGCATTAAGAACAAAAGCAAAATTTATAATTATTAATGATTTACAACTAGTAATAACTTTTTGCAAATTTATAATTATTAATGATTTACAAATAGTAATAACTTTTACAATTTAAATGTTTCTTCCTATAATTTACAAATAGTAATAGCTTTTGTAAACAATGAGTTACAATTTTAATGTTTATTTGATGCATTAAGAACATAAGTAAAAATTTATAATTATTAATGATATAAAAATAGTGATAACATTTGCAATTTTATAATTATTAATGATTTACAATTAGTAATAACTTTTGCAAATATTGAGTTCGCCTACAATTTAAATGTATGTTCCTCGCATTAGAAACAAAAATAAAAACTAAATAACAATACAAATTTATAATTATTAATAATTTACAAATAGTAATAATTTTTAGGAATAGTGAAATTGGATACAATATAGGTATAACTCTTTGCAACATTAAAAACAAAGGTAAAAACGAATAACAATAAAAATTTATAATTATTAATGATTTACAAATAGTAATAACTTTTACAAATAGTGAGTTCACATACAATTTAGGCATAACACTTTGCGAACATTATTCATTTAGTAAGTAGCACCAATTTGGTGGTTCTCTTACACACAATTGTTGGATTGCTTTCTATTTGATGTGGTGTGTACATATTTTCGTTTAGTGAGTAGATGGGACTTGGTGGTTTTCTTACACTCAATTGCTGGATTGCTTCCTATTGGATGTTGTGTGGGCATATTTTTGGACTTGCTAATATATTTTTTACACATGTTAGCTGTTTATGTGAAGTTCTATTCGTGAATGCATCCATGCATTTACCCATAATCTAATGTATAACAATATTTTAGAAAATAATTTAATCACAATTTTATCATTTTGTTGTTATATCATTATTATAACTTGATTATAATATATATTTTTTTATATTATAACTTCATTGTAATATAATATAAATTTTTGGTACACCATTCTTATTATATATTAAAAATCATATAACATTATTGAAATTTAATGATTATTTAACTAATATTAATTTTTTTATAAAATATTATTTGGCTCTTTGTAAGACAGAGAGCCAAATTCTATAGGTAATGTGTTATAAGAGCGAAGTGGGTTGAAGAAATTTATCTTTATATATAGCAACAATTTCCATGAGAAAGTGGAAGGGTCAAATCTCTAGGAAAATAAATAGACAAAAATTCACTGATACACAAGTGATCAAAAATGAGAATTAAAAAACATGTAAATGTGAAAACTTATACTTGGTCCTCATCAAAGATAAGGGAAGATACGAGCTCACTGGTTTAATAGGCCATAGTGGACCACCATTTCTTTGCCTATAGACACCATCTCAAATCCCCATATTCGATGAATTCCTCGTGAAAAATTCACCTCTGTATGCAGGGATAATTTTCCCTTGTTAAATCTCTTGGATTGCGAGAAGCTTAAGCATTCTTCTGTTGAAGAGGAATGTAGAGAAATGGAGGAAAATTATGACAATAATATTTCATAGAGCAAATATTCCTCCTCTGTTGATCATGACAATCAATTTAAATCTCTATTACAAATAGTGTTACCTACCAATAAGTTTTACGAGAAAATCTCTTGATTCCCTCCGTCGAATACGTGTGCAAAAAATCTTATCCGTTAAATCTGGTAATGTATAATATTAAAATTTTATGTGTTCAGAAAATGTGGCAAGTTACACATTTTAACCATGAAACTTTGGATGGCAATGTATACATTTTTACCATGAAACTTTGGAGCCATCACAGAAGCTCTCAATTAGAAACCAATACATGAGGGGATAGGTAGAAACTTGGAAAAATATTGTAAAAATGCACAAAAGATGTAATGAAAACTTTTACTCATTAGATGCCAAGTTCAGCAGAAACATGGAGCATTATGCGGTGGGATCTATAGGATACACAACAAAAGGAGCCTCGTAGAAAAATACTGTAAAAATGTCTAAAAGGTATAATGAAAACAACGCAATGTTTGGCAGAAAAATGGAGCATTGTGTGGTCGGCTCTGTGGGATACACAACAAAAGGAGCATCCATGTAATCATATTAATCTTTGTCGGGTAATTGATTGGGAGTTAGTAATTACGTGGAAATATCAACAGTGGTGTTTCTTGGGAGTTAGTAACTGTCTGGTTGGGAATTTTTTTATAACTATCTTATTTTTAAATTTCCGTTCACATGACTTTCAATATTTACATTTACTCATTTCATCTAAATTCTATAAATTATATTCATAATTTCTCTCACATGAAAATAATAAATGTAGATAGTCTCTATTACTTCACTCATCTTCGATCTATCCATCCATCTATGGCCACATCCATCGAGGGGTTAAATTTGACGGGTCCCCTACCCATTAGGGGTTAAATTTGACAAGTCCCCCTACCCATTAGGGAATTTTTTTTTTCGATTTTATTTTTAAATTTCCCTTCACATGTATAAAAATTGAAAAACAAGAACAAACTACATACTCAGACTTTTTTCTAATTGATCTTCACATATTCAACAACATCATCTAACATGCTTGGAATGTTTGTTTGCATTGGCATTAAGAACAGAAGTGAACATTTATAATTATTAATGATTTACAAATAGTAATAACTTAAAATTTCATAATTATTAATGATTTACAAATAGTAATAATCTTTGCAAACAGTGAGTTTGCCTATAATTTAAATGTTTGTTTCCATGATTTGAAAATAGAAATAACTTTTGCAAATCTATAATTATTAACGATTTACAAATAGTAATAAATTTTGCGAAGAGTGAGTTCGCCTACAATATAAATTTTTGTTTGTGGCATTAAGAACAACAGCAAAAATTTATAATTATTAATCATTTACAACTAGTAATAACTTTTTGCAAATTTATAATTATTAATGATTTACAAATAATAATAACTTTTACAATTTAAATGTTTGTTTCTATAATTTAGAAATAGTAATAACTTTTGTGAACAATGAGTTATAATTTTAATTTTTGTTTGTTGCATTAAGAACATAAGTAAAAATTTATAATTATTAATGATATACAAATAGTGATAACATTTGCAATTTTATAATTATTAATGATTTAAAATTAATAATAACTTTTTCAAATACTGAGTTCGCCTACAATTTAAATGTACATTCCTCGCATTAAAAACAAAAATAAAAATTAAATAACAATACAAATTTATAATTATTAATAATTTACAAATAGTAATAATTTTTACTAACAGTGAAATTGCGTACAATATAGGTATAACTCTTTGCGACATTAAAAACAAAGGTAAAAACAAATAACAATAAAAATTTATAATTATTAATGATTTACAAATAGTAATAACTTTTACAAACAGTGAGTTCACATACAATTTAGGCATAACACTTTGCGAACGTTATTCGTTTAGTAAGTAGGCACCAATTTGGTGGTTTTCTTAGACACAATTGTTGGATTTCTTTCTATTTGATGTGGTGTGTACATATTTTCGTTTAGTGAGTAGACGCGGACTTGGTGGTTTTCTTACACGCAATTGGTGGATTGCTTTCTATTGGATGTTGTATGTGCATATTTTTGGACTTGCTAATATATTTTTTAGACATGTTAGGTGTTTAGGTGAAGTTCTATTAATGAATGCATCCATGCATTTAATTGATTTCATGTCTTTTTGTTGTTTTAAAAAAATAATTTACCCATAATTTAATGTATAACAATATTTTAGAAAATAATTTAATCACAATTTTATCATTATGTTACTATACCATTATGATAACCTGATTGTAATATATATATATATATATATATATATATATATATATATATATATATTTCATATTATAACTTCATTGTAATATAATATAAATTTCTGGTACACCATTTTTATTATATATTAAATATCATATAACATTATTAAAATGTAATGATTATTTAACTAATATTAATTTTTTTATAAAATATTATTTGGCTCTTTATAAGACAGAGAGCCAAATTCTATAGGTAATGTGTTATAAGAGCGAAGTGGGTTGAAGAAATTTCTCTTTATATATAGCAACCATTTCGATGAGAAAGTCGAAGCGTCAAATCTCTAGGAAAATAAATAGACAAAAATTCAGTGATACACAGGTCATCAAAAATGAGAATTAAAAAACATATAAATGTGAAAACTTATAGTTGGTCCTCATCAAAGATAAGGGAAGATACGAGCTCGCTGGTTTAATAGGCCACAGTGGACCACCATTTCTTTGCCTGCAGACACCGTCTCAAATCCCCCTATTCGATGAATTCCTCGTCAAAAATTCACCTTCTCGAACACGGGTTTTAGGAATCATCTAATCACCACAAGTATGCAGTGATAATTTTCCCTTGTTAAATCTCTTTTGCGAGAAGCTTAAGCATTCTTCTGTTGAAGAGGAATGTAGAGAAATGGAGGAAAATTATGACAATAATATTCCATAGAGAAAATATTCCTCCTCTGTTGATCATGCCAATCAATTGAAACCTCTATTATAAATAGTGTTAACTACCAATAAGTTTTACAGGAAAATATCTTGATTCCCTCCTTCGAGTACGTGTGGAAGAAATCTTATGCATTAAATCTGGTAATGTATAATGTTAAAATTTTATGTGTTCAGAAAATGTGGCAAGTTACCCATTTTAACCATGAAACATTGTATGTCAATGTACACATTTTTACAATGAAACTTTGGAGCCACAACAGGAGCTCTCAATTAGAAACCAATACACCAGGGGATAGGTAGAAACTGGAAAAATGTTGTAAAAATGCACAAAAGGTGTAATGAAAACTTTTACTCACTAGACTGGCAATTATGGCAGTTGCTTCAATTGCAGTTGTATGTATTCCACATATTTATTGGCACAAGTTCTAGCATGTCATGGACAATATATCACATAGATTAAGGCATTTGTAGCTTGTTTAAATTCTGTCTCTTCTAGGTTTTTCTTGATGAAGACATGCAAAGCTAAAAAAAAATTGGATGAGAGGCTTATTCATGCCTTTTAAACCTTCACTTATATCATTTGGGAAAATGAATGCAATGTTTGGAATGGTTCTTTGTTTTCTTACTAGAGTGACATTTATGGCTTGATTCAATTGCAATTGATCTTCAAGGTTGCAAGTTACATATTCTTAGATATGATGATGTCCCTGTTTTCTCTCTTTGATCACTTCTATTTGTTGAAACTTATATCATAATAATTTTGTTGAGAGTTTTCTTTGAAGTGCAGTTCTCTCAATTGCAGTTGATCATTGAGGCTGCATTTTACATATTCTTTGATATGATGATTTCCATGTTTTATCTCTTTGATCACTTATATTTGCTCAAACTTATATCAAAATAATTTTCTTGAGAGATTTCTTTGAAGTGCATTTGATAAATTGCAGGGATGTGAGTAAAGATTCTTCTAGAGACACTATTTGTTCCTTGAAAAGTAATGTACATATCAGTTTTGAATGACTTATCAAAAATAGCATGAAAAACGCAAAAATAAGAAGACTAAAACGAAAGAAAAATAGGACTTAAGGACTTGTTTCACCTGTTGTGAGGATGTAGAGATATTATATGCTATATTGCCAAAATATAAATTTTTAGTACACCCCATCCTACAATATGATTATTTAAACCACCATTAGCTTCATAAATTACCATGCCACATGGAAAAGCAACAGTGACTCCAATAAATTCAATTTGCAAAGTAATCATGACGAGTGAGAGGTTAAATAAACAAATCAGTAGGAAAATATTGTCTTCTTGAAGCAAGCTACAAAACTTCCATTTCTGCAACGAAAACTACTTTCTTTTTTTCTTGATGAGAATTAGAAGCGTTCCACTTGTGAAACATTGCAACAAAGACATTTATAAATCGAGTTAGAGAACTACCGCAAAGTATTTTATGCCATTAAAATCTCATCTTGCACAAGAAGATAAACAAGGTTATTTCCATGGTCACGATGGGAATGCCAAATCCCTGACCCCAGCTATAGTGTAATCCTCTTCAAAATAATCTACATCGAATGCTTCTAAAGAGGGTTTTTGCCTCCTTGCACTAGAGGATGTAGATATATTATATGCTATATTGCCAAAATATAAATTTCGAGTACATCCCATCCTACAATATGATTATTTCAACCACCAAGAGTTTTAGAAATTACCATGCCACATGGGAAAGCAACTGTGACTCCAATAAATTCAATTTTCAAAGTAGCCATGACCATTGACAGCTTAACTAAACTAATTAGTAGGAAAATATTGTCTTCTTGACCCAAGCTACGAAACTTCCATTTCTGCATCGGCAACTACTTTCTTTTTTTCTTGATGAGAAGTAGAAGAATTCCACTTGTGAAACATTGTGACAAAGACATGGATAAATCAAGGGAGAGGACTACCACGAGGTATTTTGTATCGGTAAAATCTCATCCCATACAAGAAGAAAAATAAGGCTATTTCCATGGTCACGATAGAAATGCCAAACCCCAGACCCCATCTACAATCTAATCCTATTCAAACTGATCTACATTGAATGCTTCTACAGAGGGTTTGTGGCCTCCTTGCAGGAGAGAAACAAAGTATATTAAGAAGAATAAAATCCCGATTCGATTCAAACTCCTAAAAGAGGTTTTTAAAGTGACCAAAGTTATTGTTGTAACAACCCATTGCATGAAGTGTTTGTTACTGAAGTGTTTGTTACTGAGTCTCCTTTCAAGAGGTTAATACAGAATTAAACAACTATTTTCAAACCTTGTTGTCCCTTTAAATATGGGTTTAATTTTCCCAAAATATATAGAAAAAAGTTGTTGTATCCATCAAATTTTGCACGAATTATATTCATTATCGCATACCCATGTTAGCTAAGTTGGAAGGTTTAGAATCCTTGTTAGTATTAATGAGGACAACAAATTGGAAAATTCAAAACTGAGATTGATATGTAGAGAGCATTTAAATCAATGGGCATATTATATCCCCATATTTCATTTGGACTAATATGAATGAATCCTAATCTGTGAATATATCACAACCCAGTTGCAGAGTATTTAAATAGCTTGTTAATTTTAATGGGCCAACTAATTTGAAACTCCATAATAAGATTGCTTTGCCCCTCCATTACCATATTATGATTCTAAGTCTTTTTTCTATCCTGTGTGACTTTGAAGTTCTATTGTACTTTCTATCCTTAAATTTTCACTCAACCAGAATGAATTGTCTCTTTTTTATCTTATATAGAAACCATGTTGTAGGTCGTTCTTCCCCTTGCCTCAACCCTATCCCTCCCATTTCCTTCATACAACCTACCTACTTTATAAGTGTCATCGTGTCTCTATTACTTCACTTACCTTCGATCTTCGATCCATCCATCCACGGGTACATCCATCCAGGGGTTAAATTTGAAGGGTACCCCTACTCATTAGGGAATTTTTTTTATGACTATCTTATTTTTAAATTTCCCTTCACATGACTTTTAATATTTACATTTACTCATTTCATCTAAATTCTATAAATTATATTCATAATTTCTCTCACATGAAAATAACGAATGTAGATAGTCTCTATTACTTCACTCATCTTCGATCTATCCATCCATCCATCACCACATCCATCGAGGGGTTAAATTTGACGGGTCCCCTACCCATTAGGGGTTAAATTTGACAAGTCCCCCTACCCATTAGGGAATTTTTTTTTTCCGATTTTATTTTTAAATTTCCCTTCACATGTATAAAAATTGAAAAACAAGAACAAACTACATACTCAGACTTTTTTCTAATTGATCTTCACATATTCAACAACCTCATCTAACATGCTTGGAATGTTTGTTTGCATTGGCATTAAGAACAGAAGTGAACATTTATAATTATTAATGATTTACAAATAGTAATAACTTAAAATTTCATAATTATTAATGATTTACAAATAGTAATAATCTTTGCAAACAGTGAGTTTGCCTATAATTTAAATGTTTGTTTCCATGATTTGAAAATAGAAATAACTTTTGCAAATCTATAATTATTAACGATTTACGAATAGTAATAAATTTTGCGAAGAGTGAGTTCGCCTACAATATAAATTTTTGTTTGTGGCATTAAGAACAAAAGCAAAAATTTATAATTATTAATCATTTACAACTAGTAATAACTTTTTGTAAATTTATAATTATTAATGATTTACAAATAGTAATGACTTTTACAATTTAAATGTTTGTTTCTATAATTTACAAATAGTAATACCTTTTGTGAATAGTGAGTTACAATTTTAATGGTTTTTTGATGCATTAAGAACATAAGTAAAAATTTATGATTATTAATGATATACAAATAGTGATAACATTTGCAATTTTATAATTATTAATGATTTACAATTAGTAATAACTTTTGCAAATAGTGAGTTGGCCTACAATTTAAATGCATGTTCTTCGCATTAGAAACAAAAATAAAAACTAAATAACAATACAAATTTATAATTATTAATAATTTACAAATAGTAATATTTTTTACGAACAGTGAAATTACGTACAATATAGGTATAACTCTTTGCAACATTAAAAACAAAGGTAAAAACGAATAACAATAAAAATTTATAATTATTAATGATTTACAAATAGTAATAACTTTTACAAACAGTGAGTTCACATACAATTTAGTAAGTAGGCACCAATTTGGTGGTTTTCTTACACACAATTGTTGGATTGCTTTCTATTTGATGCGGTGTGTACATATTTTCGTTTAGTGAGTAGCTGCGGACATGGTGGTTTTCTTACACGCAATTGCTGGATTGCTTTCTATTGGATGTTGTGTGTGCATATTTTTGGACTTGCTAACATCTTTTTTACACATGTTAGGTGTTTATGTGAAGTTCTATTCGTGAATGCATCCATGCATTTAATTGATTTCATGTCTTTTTGTTGTTTTAAAAAAATAATTTACCCATAATTTAATGTATAACAATATTTTAGAAAATAATTTAATCACAATTTTATCATTATGTTATTATATCATTATTATAATTTGATTGTAATATATATTTCTTTTATATTATAACTTCATTGTAATATAATATAAATTTCTGGTACACCATTCTTATTATATATTAAATATCATATAACATTATTAAAATTTAATGATTATTTAACTAATATTAATTTTTTTATAAAATATTATTTGGCTCTTTATAAGACAGAGAGCCAAATTCTTAGGTAATGTGTTATAAGAGCAAAGTGGGTTGAATAAATTTCTCTTTATATATAGCAACCATTTCCACGAGAAAGTCGAAGGGTCAAATTTCTAAGAAAATAAAGAGACAAAAATTCACTGATACACAAGTGATCAAAAATGAGAATTAAAAAACATGTAAATGTGAAAACTTATAGTTGGTCCTCATCAAAGATAAAGAAGATACAAGCTTGCTGGTTTAATAGGCCATAGTGGACCACTATTTCTTTTCCTGCAGACACCATCTCAAATCCCCCTATTCGATGAATTCCTCGTCAAAAACTCACCTTTTCGAACACGGATTTTAGAGATCATCTAGTCACCACATGTATGGAGAGATGATTTTCCCTTGTTAAATCTCTTGGATTGCGAGAAGCTTAAGCATTCTTCTGTTGAGGAGGAATGTAGAGAAATGGAAGAAAATTATGACAATAATCTTCCATAGAGAAAATATTCCTCCTCTGTTGATCATGCCAATCAATTGAAACCTCTATTATAAATAGTGTTACCTACCAATAAGTTTTACAGGAAATTATCTTGAACTTAAGCATTCTTCTGTTGAAGAGGAATGTAGAGAAATGGAGGAAAATTATGACAATAATATTCCATAGAGCAAATATTCCTCCTCTGTTGATCATGCCAATCAATTGGAAACTCTATTATAAATAGTGTTACCTACCAATAAGTTTTACAGGAAAATATCTTGATTCCCTCCAATGAATACGTGTCCAAAAAATCTTATGCGTTAAATCTGGTAATGTATAATATTAAAATTTTATGTGTTCAGAAAATGTGGCAAGTTACACGTTTTAACCATGAAACTTTGGATGGCAATGTACACATTTTTACCATGAAACTTTGGAGCCGCCACAGGAGCTCTCAATTAGAAACCAATACACCAGGGGATAGGTAGAAACTGGAAAAATATTGTAAAAATGCACAAAAGGTGTAATGAAAACTTTTACTCACTAGATGCCAAGTTCAGCAGAAACATGGAGCATTATGCGATCGGATCTATAGGATACACAACAAAAGGAGCCTTGTAGAAAGTAGAAAAATACTGTAAAAATGTCTAAAAGGTATAATGAAAACAACGCAATGTTTGGCATAAAAATGGAGCATTGTGTGGTCGGCTTTGTGGGAGCATCCATGTAATCATATTAATCTTTGCCGAGTAATTGATGGGGAGTTAGTAACTGCGTGGAAATATCAACCGTGGTGTTTCTTGGGAGTTAGTAACTGTTTGGTTGGGAATTTTTTTATGACTATCTTATTTTTAAATTTCCCTTCACATGCCTTTTAATATTTACATTTACTCATTTCATCTAAATTCTATAAATTATATTCATAATTTCTCTCACATGAAAATAATGAATGTAGATGGTCTCTATTACTTCACTCATCTTCGATCCATCCATCCATCGCTACATCCATCGAGGGGTCAAATATGACGGGTCCCCCTACCCATTAGGGGTTAAATTTGACAAGTCCCCCTACACATGAGGGAATTTTTTTTTTCGGATTTATTTTTAAATTTCCCTTCACATGTATAAAAATTGAAAAACAAGAACAAACTACATACTCAGACTTTTTTCTAATTTATCTTCACATATTTAACAACCTCATCTAACATGCCTGAAATGTTTGTTTGCATTGGCATTAAGAACAGAAGTGAACATTTATAATTATTAATGATTTACAAGTAGTAATAACTTAAAATTTCATAATTATTAATGATTTACAAATAGTAATAATCTTTGCAAACAGTGAGTTCGCCTATAATTTAAATGTTTGTTTCCATGATTTGAAAATAGAAATAACTTTTGCAAATCTATAATTATTAACGATTTACAAATAGTAATAAATTTTGCGAAGAGTGAGTTTGCCTACAATATAAATTTTTGCTTGTGACATTAAGAACGACAGCAAAAATTTATAATTATTAACCATTTACAACTACTAATAACTTTTTGCAAATTTATAATTATTAATGATTTACAAATAGTAATAACTTATACAATTTAAATGTTTGTTTCTATAATTTACAAATAGTAATAACTTTTGTGAACAATGAGTTACACTTTTAATGTTTATTTGATGCATTAAGAACATAAGTAAAAATTTATAATTATTAATGATATACAAATAGTGATAACATTTGCAATTTTATAATTATTAATGATTTACAATTAGTAATAACTTTTGCAAATAGTGAGTTCGCCTACAATTTAAATGTATGTTCCTCGCATTAAAAACAAAAATAAAAACTAAATAACAATACCAATTTATAATTATTAATAATTTTGAAGCAAGTCATTCTCGAAAGGAAGAGTGTAGGCTAGATCTAACATTGATGAGAATTTTGCTTTACAGCTTAAAAGAAAGTCCTGTGAGATTTGGGTCCGGAATACACTGGGGGCATTGTTCTAGATGAATGAGGATGAGAATCTAGCTACAGAAGTCATGGAATCCAACAACTCTATGGAGAATAATGGATGGTTCAAACCAGATGAAGTTGTCTTGGAGAAGCACGAGATTGAGCTCAGAAGTGATTCTTTGAAACATGTAACTAAACCTATCAAACCTCTCAAGCCTGAGCCTCATAGGGTCTATGATAGTTTTGAAATAGGAGAGAGTTGTGTCAATCCTACTAGAACAATGAAATCCCACATAGATAACGAGACATGGAATAGGTTTCGTGTGCAAGTAACTATGATCCGAATATAAACAGGAATGCAACAAATTACAGAGATAACCATAAACAAAAAGATGCAGTAGAAATAATACTTCATTTCTTTAATGTAAAATATTGAGATATGATTACAAATAGAAAATGGAAATAAACAACTAAGGCGATGGTAGCTTATCTCTGAGAAGAGATGTGGCGGCTACATGCCTCTGAACTATGTTATAATGAGGCTCGAAGGCCTGTTTATTGTTGATAATCAATGGAAAACCCTAAACATCCAAAAACCTAACCCTAGAAGATGAAATGCCAAACTGTGGGCCCTTTTCGGGTAAATTGGTACATCAACTTCCTGTGGTCGTAAATTTTGCATACGATCTCCATTTGATGCGCACAATATCTCATTAGAAAGATCTATCTGACAACTAAAAGTTTGGGAAGAGTAACATTGGCCAATGGAACCCATGCTGCTCTCAGGTTTCCCAAAAAGCATCATTTAGAGCCTCAAAAAGGCTTTGGAAGTTCAGGACGCGAAAAACTGCTAAAAATAGTAAATTATGCTACAATTAAGGAAACCGAAAAGCTGAAAGAAATAATGGTGGAGGTCCAAGTGGACTTGGTGGGAGGCCACCAATGGTCCCCCTTGCATTGAGTTCCTCCATAAGATGAGGAAACTTTTGCTGAAATTGGTCTTTGGTAAGCCACTTGCCCTGGCAAAGGAGTTGGCCTGCCTTAACAACTCGATACCATTGGATATTCTGCTGGTGAGTGTGCTTGATCTGTGTGTCCATGATCCAATCAATTGCATATTGTTCCATGCAATTTGGATTTAACTCTATGGGTGTGAGCTATTCTACAATGTCGAATGTGTCGAGTAATGGTGGAAAGTATGGCCGAAGGCGGAGCACATTGAACACTGGGTGTAGGCCAAGGAATGGGGGAATTTTGAGCTCAAATTCGTTGTCTCCCATAGCCTTGGTAATGGTGTAAGGACCATATCAGAGTGGTTTGATTTTCCAATAGGATCCGGTAAGGCATTCCTTTTACAAATGCAACCAGACTTTTTCGCCCACATGAAACTTGTGTGACACTTGATGTTGATCATGTCATTGCTTGTACTTGGCATTTGATTTCTCCAGAATGTCATGGACCTGCTGGTGAACATGTTGGTTGTGCTCAATGAAGTTGTTTGCCTTGTTTGTTTCAGACTGGACATCAGTCGAATCTGTATGAGTAGCTGCAAATAGCATGGCCACATCAATGGGACATAGTGGCTGGAATCCCAAGCCCACCTGAAACGGGTTGTGGCTAGTTGAGCTGTGGAGAGCCTAGTTGTAGATGTGCTGAACATAGGGGAGGCTCTCGTCCCATCCGCGTGGATGTTTTAAGTTGTACATGTGTAGAATGTGTATAATCATCCTGTTGACAACCTCTGTCTAGCCATCAGTTCGAGGATGGAAGGCTGTGGACTTAGGGAGTTTGGTGTCCAGCATCGACCAGAGAATGGACGAAAATGTACTGAGGAACCTGTTGTCCTAAACCGAGATGATAGACTATGGGATCCCAAAGTGTACCCACACTCGTTTAAAGAAGAGTTTAGCAATGGCTTCTATTGTGATATTCTTCTTGCAGGCCAACATAATGGCCAACTTCGAGAACCTATCCATGAACACAAAATAACAGTCATTTCCATGCTTAGTGGAAGGAAGGCCTGATATGTAATCTATTGAGATGGATTCCCAAGGTCGACTAGGGGTAGGCAACGAGGTATAGAGGCCTTTCTTCTTGATGGACGGTTTGGCAATGATGCAGGAAGTGCATTATCTGATGTACTTCCTGACATCCTGTCGAAGATTCGGCCAATAGGAATACTTCTGCAGTACTATCACCATTTTCTTGAAACCTAAATGCCCAGCAGCCCAACTGTAGTGTGCTTCCCAAATCATCTTGGCATTCTCACTTGAAGGAACACAAAAGTGACCCAAGTGGGATAACAGGGCATCTTGCAGGTGAAAATCTGGAACATGATGACCCTCCAAGAGTTTCTGGTATGTGTGGCTGAATTTTTGGTCACTTTTGTAGAGAGGTGGCAAATCAGAAGTCTCATGCCCACAAGAGTCATGGTGGTTAATGCCATGATCGGTGGTCGACTGAGGCAATCTGCAACATTATTGGTTCTGCCCTTCTTATACTTGATATTCAAATGGAACTGTTGCAGGTATGTGGACCACTTCTGATGGTGATCATTCTGTAATTTCCCTTGGGTCCGTATGGACTGGAGGAGTCGTGGTCTGTGTGGATGATTGTTTCCTTCCCCAAAATGTAATGTTTCCATTATTGGCTAGCCTGCACGATGGAATACTTCTCTTTGTCATAAGTGGGCTCCCCTACTCCCCTTATCTCCCCATCTCTATCCCTACCCCAATCGAATATGACTGGGAATCATTATATTATTTATCCATTTGAAATGCAATGTTATTATCCTCCCCTAGTTGATTTGGAAGAGTGAGTAAAACGATCGATATGAATTGACCCTTACTTCTCCTTTCTTTCCCTTGAAAGAATCTACATTCAAACAATGTTCCATTGTAATCATAATCTGGATTGTGTCATTGAATCTGATTCACGCTATAATCGTTAGGATTCCAAAGGAATCTATGGATCTCACCCCAATGAAATGGGGAGTGATATTCCATCAAGCCTGCTTAGCTCAGAGGTTAGAGCATCGCACTTGTAATGCGATGGTCATCAGTTTGATCCCGATAGCTGGCACTTTTCCATTCCTCTCATTTCCATAATCCACAAAGTTTTGTTAGGATCAAGATGGAATGGAGAATACTCTTACAAACATTCATCGGGTTCGTCATGCCATCATCATTTACTCCCAACTAACAGTGGGATGAATGAAATGATTGGAGATATTAGGATCAATAACAAATTGGAGAAAGATCTTCGTTTTCCATATAAAAGAATTAAAGTAGTACTCATACCGGTAATACTATTCTTTCTTCTTTCTAGCACTATTTGTTAATTGAATAAGGAGTTTCTATGTCCCAGGACGTTTACCAATATCAGTGATCGAAAATGCGAGAATTAAAACAATTCAATGTTTAACTTGTGTGTCCGAAGGAACTATGGATGAACATTCTTACCGATTAAATAATTTCTACCAATTCTTCAGATTCAGTTTGAATTCGATTAGAGAGGACTGATGGGTTGAGACCATACCTTTTTTCCAGATGGAACATAAATAAGGATCAGGATATTTATAATTTGATTAAGAATTTCACATGTATTATTGATCAGAGTATATTATGAACCAATGGAGTTATAGACCAGTTCATGTAATTCCCAGATCCATTGAAATACAAATATTTCAATCTGATTAGGTATGTGGATAAGGTCACTTTTTTTTTAGTGAATGCGATCATGAGTTAGAATATTGGAAATTCTCGCGCACATTGGTATGAAACCAGCTCAAGAAAAAGTTATAAAAGATAGATCAACGCCTTAGAATTCAGCCTCTTCGAGGGGGCAACCTCCTTTACATTACATAAATGAACAATTCTTGGATGATTCAAATGACAAAACCTCCTTTCTATATATAGGAGTCTAAGGAGTCAAAATATAACCCAGCCGACCTAACAATAATAATATAAATCCACAAAAATAACAATAGAGGGATTCTATGGGGCACAGTAATAACAATATGGGGATAATAGGGGCACCATAATATTAATAAGGGGTACAACTACAATAGTAATGGGGTAATCACTAGTATTATAAGGACCCAACATGCCCCTCTCCTTCAAAAAATTGTTTTCCTCAACGCTTGAGAAGTTATGGATGCTTCTGTATAAAATTCTCATCCTCCCATGTGGAATCTTCAGCGGATAAGTTCTTCCACTTGATAAGATACTCCGAAATTGATCGATTTCATAGCTTTCGAGTTCTTGTTTTTGTGACTGCTTCTGGTTCCAATATAATTTTTTCTTCCTCGTCATGTTCTGGCCATATTGTTTGAAGTGGGAGCTTGTCGCCTATAACCTTCTTTAAACATGAAACACGGAAAACTGGGTGCAATTGAGAAGCTGCAAGAAGCTCCAATTTGTATGACATAGTACCAGTCTTTTGCAACACGTTGTATGGACCATAATACTTTGGTGATAGTTTATTATCCTTCTTGGCTTGCTTGAGGGACATTTGCTTATATGGTTGTAGCCGTAGGAATACCCAATCACCTACATCAAAACTTCTTTCGCTACGATGTTGATCTGCCTGTTGTTATATTCTATTTTGTGCCAACACGAGGTTATCCTTTAAGAGTTTAGAGGACTTGTTGTTGATGTTCAATGTGATGTTCCAATACTTGAACCTTAGAATTTTCTCTTAAATATGATGTGATGGATGGTGGCTGATACACATAAAGTGCCATAAATGGGGTCTTTTTTGTTGCTGTATGGAAGGAAGTGTTATACCACCATTCAGCCAGAGGAAACCATTTGACCCATTGTGTCTGTTTATCAGAAACAAAGCAACGAAGATATCCTTCCAAACATTTGTTTACTATCTCAGTTTGCCCATCAGATTGAGGATGATAAGATGAGCTATGAGCTAACTGAGTACCAAGATAAGAAAATAATTCTCTCCAAAAATTTCCAGTGAAAATGGGATCTCTGTCACTTACAATAGTCTTTGGGTTTCCATGTAGCTTTTGAATTGTTTCCATAAATAAGTCATTCTTCGAAGGAAGAGTGTAGGCTAGAGCTAAGATTGATGAGAGTTTTGATTTACAGCTTAAAAGAAAGTCCTGTGAGATTTGGGTCCGGAATACACTGGGGGCATTATTCTATATGAATGAGGATGAGAATATAGCTACAGAAGTCATGGAACCCAACAACTCTATGGAGAATAATGGATGGTTCAAACTAGATGAAGTTGTCTTGGAGAAGCACGAGATTGAGCTCAGAAGTGATTCTTTGAAACATGTAACTAAGCCTCTCAAACCTCTCAAGCCTAAGCCTCATGGGGTCTATGATAGTCTTGAAATAGGAGAGAGTTGTGTCAATGCTACTAGAACAATGAAATCCCACATAGATAACGAGACATGGAATAGGTTTCGTGTGCAAGTAACTATGATCCGAATATAAACAGGAATGCAACAAATTACAGAGATAACCATAAACACAAAGATGCAGTAGAAATAATACTTCATTTCTTTAATGTAAAATATTGAGATATGCTTACAAATAGAAAATGGAAATATACAACTAGGGCGATGGTAGCTTATCTCTAAGAAGAGATGTGGTGGCTACATGCCTCTGAACTATGTTACAATGAGGCTCGAAGGCCTATTTATTGTTGAGAAACAATGGAAAACCCTAAACATCCAAAAACATAACCCTAGAAGATGAAATGCCAAACTGTGGGCCCTGTTTGGGTAAATTGGTACATCAACTTCCTGTGGTCGTAACTTTTGCATACGATCTCCATTTGATGCGCACAATATCTCGTTAGAAAGATATATGCGACAAATAAAAGTTTGGGAAGAGTAACAATGGTCAATGGAACCCATGCTGCTCTCAGGTTTCCCAAAAAACATCATTTAGAGCCTCAAAAAGGCTCTGGAAGTTCAGGACCCGAAAAACTGCTAAAAATAGTAAACTGTGCTACAATTAAGGAAACCGAAAAGCTAAAAGAAATAATGGTGGAGGTCCAAGTGGACTTGGTGGGAGGCCACCAATGGTCCCCCTTGCATTGAGTTCCTCCATGAGATGAGGAAACTTTTGCTGAACTTGGTCCTTAGTAAGCCACTTGCCCTAGCAAAGGAGTTGGCCTGCCTTGACAACTCGATACCATTGGATATTCTACTGGTGAGTGTGCTTGATCTGTGTGTCCATGATCCAATCAATTGCATCTTGTTCCATGCAATCTGGATTTAACTCTATGGGTGTGAGCTATTCTACAATGTTGAATGTGTCGAGTAATGGTGGAAAGTATGGCCGAAGGCAGACCACATTGAACATTGGGTGTAGGCCAAGGAATGGGGGAATTTTGAGCTCAAATTCATTGTCTCCCACAGCCTTGGTAATGGTGTAAGGACCATATCGGAGTGGTCTGATTTTCCAATAGGATCCGGTAAGGCGTTCCTTTTACAAATGCAACCAGACTTTGTCGCCCACATGAAATTTGTGTGGCACTTGATGTTGATCATGTCACTACTTGTACTTGGCTTTTGATTTCTCCAAAATGTCATGGACCTGCTGGTGAATATTTTGGTTGTGCTCAATGAAGTTGTTTCCCTTGTTTGTTTTAGACTAGACATCAGTCGAATCTGTATGAGTAGCTGCAAATAGCATGGCCACATCAATGGGACATAGTGGCTGGAATCCCAAGCCCACCTGAAAAAGGTTGTGGCTAGTTGAGCTGTGGAGAGCGTAGTTGTAGATGTGTTGAACATACGGGAGGCTCTTGTCCCATGCGCGTGGATTTTTTGAGTTGTACATGTGCAGAATGTGTATAATCATCCTGTTGAAAACCTTTTTCTAGCCATCAATTTGAGGATGGAAGTCTGTGGACTTAGTGAGTTTGGTGTCCAGCGTCGACCAGAGAATGGATGAAAATGTACTGAGGAACCTGTTGTCCTAATCTATGATGATAGACTGTGGGATCCCAAAGTGTACCCACACTCGTTTAAAGAAGAGTTTAGCAATGGCTTCTATTGTGATATTCTTCTTGCAGGCCGCCATAATGGCCAACTTCGAGAACCTGTCTATGACCACAAAATAACAGACGTTTCCATGCTTAGTGGAAGGAAGGCCTGATATGTAATCCGTTGAGATGGTTTCCCAAGGTCGACCAGGGGTAGGCAACGAGGTATAGAGGCCTTTCTTCTTGATGGACGGTTTGGCAATGATGCAGGAAGTGCATTATCTGATGTACTTCCTGACATCATGTCGAAGATTCGGCCAATAGAAATACTTCTGCAATACTATCACCATTTTCTTGACCCCTAAATGCCCAGCAGCCCGGCTGTAGTGTGCTTCCCAAATCATCTTGGCATGCTCGCTTGAAGGAACACAAAGGTGACCCAGGTGGCATAACAGGGCATCTTGGAGGTGAAAATCTGGAACATGATGACCCTCCAAGAGTTTCTAGTATGTGTGGCCTAATTTTTGGTCACTTTTGTAGTGAGGTGGCCAATCAGAAGTCTCATTACCACAAGAGTCACGGTGGTTAATGTCATGATCGGTGGTCAACTGAGGCAATATGCAACATTATCGGTTCTGCCCTTCTTATATTTGATATTCAAATGGAACTGTTGCAGGTATGTGGACCACTTCTGATGGTGATCATTATGTAATTTCCCTTGGGTCCATATGGACTGGAGGAGTCGGTGCTCTGTGTGGATGATTGTTTCCTTCCCCAAAATGTAATGTTTCCATTATTGGCTAGCCTGCACGATGGAATACTTCTCTTTGTCATAAGTGGGCTCCCCTACTCCCCTTCTATCCCCATCTCTATCTCTACACCAATCGAATATGACTAGGAATCATTATATTATTTATCCATTTGAAATGCAATGTTATTATCCTCCCCTAGTCAATTTGGAAGAGTGAGTAAAACGATCGATATGAATTGACCCTTACTTCTCCTTTCTTTCCCTTGAAAGAATCTACATTCAAACAATGTTCTGTTGTAATCGTAATCTGATTGTGTCACTGAATCTGATTCACGCTATAATCGTTACGATTCCAAAGGAATGTATGGATCTCACCCCAATGAAATGGGGAGTGATATTCCATCAAGCCTGCTTAGCTCAGTGGTTAGAGCATCGCACTTGTAATGCGATGGTCATCAGTTTGATCCTGAGAGCTGGCACTTTTCCATTCCTCTCATTTCCATAATCCACAAAGTTTTATTAGGATCAAGATGGAATGGAGAATACTCTTACAATCATTCATTAGGTCCATCATGCCATGATCATTTACTCCCAACTAGCAACAGGATGAATGAAATGATTGGAGCTATTAGGATCAATAACAAATTGGAGAAAGATCTTCGTTTTCCATATAAAAGAATTAAAGTAGTACTCATATGGGTTATACTATTCTTTCTTATTTCTAGCACTATTTGTTAATTGAATAAGGAGTTTCTATGTCCCGCGACGTTTACCAATATTGGTGATCGAAGATGCGAGAATTAAAACAATTCAATGTTTAACTTGTCTGTCCGAAGGAACTATGGATGAACATTCTGACCGATTAAAGAATTTCTACCAATTCTTCAGGTTCAGTTTGAATTCGATCAAAGAGGAATGATGGGTCGAGACCATACGTTTTTTCCAGATGGAACATAAATAAGGATCAGGATATTTATAATTTGACTAAGAATGTCACATGTATTATTGATCAGAGTCTGTTATGAACCAATGGAGTTATAGACGAGTTCATGTAATTCCCAGATCCATTGAAATACAAATATTTCAATCCGATTAGGTATGTGGATAAGGTCACTTTTTTTTAGTGAATGCGATCATGAGTCAGAATATTGGAAATTCTCGCGCACATTGTTATGAAACCAGCTCAAGAAAAAGATAGAAAAGATAGATCAACGCGTTAGAATTCAGCCTCTTCGAGGGGGCAACCTCCTTTACATTACAGAAATGAACAATTCTTGGATGATTCAAATGAAAAAATCTCCTTTCTATATATAGGAGTCTAAGGAGTCAAAATATAACCCAGCCGACCTTGCAATAATAATATAAAGCCACAAAAATAACAATAGAGGGATTCTATGGGACACAGTAATAACAATATGGGGATAATAGGGGCACAATAATATTAATAAGGGGTACAACTACAATAGTAATGGGGTAATCACTAGTATTATAATGACCCAACATGCCCCTCTCCTTCAAAAAAGTGTTTTCCTCAACGCTTGAGAAGTTATGGATGCTTTTGTATAAAATTCTCATCCTCCCATGTGGAATCTTTAGCGGATAAGTTCTTCCACTTCATAAGATACTCTGAAATTGATTGATTTCGTAGCTTTCGAGTTCTTGTTTCTGTGACTGCTTCTAGTTCCAATGTAATTTTTACTTCCTCGTCAAGTTCTGGCAATATTGTTTGAACTAGGAGCTTGTCGCCTATAACCTTCTTTGAACATGAAACATGGAAAACTGGGTGTAATCGAGAAGCTGTAGGAAGCTCCAATTTGTATGACATAGTACCAATCTTTTGCAACACCTTGTATGGACCATAATAATTTGGTGATAATTTATTATCCTTCTTATCTTGCTTGAGGGACATTTTCTTATATGGTTGTAGCCGTAGGAGTACCCAATCACCTACATCAAAACTTCTTTCGCTACGATGTTGATCTGCCTGTTGTTTCATTCTATTCTATGCCAACACGAGGTTATCCTTTAAGAGTTTGGAGGACTTGTTGTTGATGTTCAATGTGATGTTCCACTACTTGAACCTTAGAATTTTCTCTTAAATATGATGTGATGGATGGTGGCTGATACCCATAAAGTGCCATAAATGGGGTCATTTTTGTTGCTGTATGGAAGGAAGTGTTATACCACCATTCAGCCAGAGGAAACCATTTGACCCATTGTGTCTGTTTATCAGAAACAAAGCAACGAAGATATCCTTCAAAACATTTGTTTACTATCTCAGTTTTCCCATCAGATTTAGGATGATAAGATGAGCTATGAGCTAACTGAGTACTAAGACAAGAAAATAATTCTCTCCAAAAATTTCCAGTGAAAATGGGATCTCTGTCACTTACAATAATCTTTGGGTTTCCAAGTGCTTTTGAATTGTTTCCATAAATGCAGTAGAAACTGTACTGGCTTTAAATGGATGTGATAATGCACAAAAGTGTGCATACTTGGTAAGTTTTTTAACTACCACCACGATGAAACTCTTTCCCTCAGACTTGGGTAAGCCTGTGATAAAATCCATTGAAACCTCCTCCCAACGTTGGCTTGGAATGAATAAAGGTTGTAATATACCCGATGTCTTAATGGTCTCAACTTTATTTTGTTGGCAAACCAAACATTCCGCCACAAACTTTTGAACATCTAATTTAAGGCCATCCCAAAAGAATTCCTTCTTAACCCTGTGGTAAGTTTTTAAAAATCTTGAGTGCCCTCCTAAGGGAGAAGTGTGCAATTCCATAAGAATCTTTTGTTTTAGCTGGGAATTCTTACAAAGGTATAAGCGATCTCTGTACCATAACGAATCATTTTTCCAGCTAAATGTATCAGACATACTGGAATCTTGTTGTAACTTTCGAATAAGTGCCCACACTTCTTCATCATTCTTCCATTCCTCCCTTGCTTCGTTTATCCAATATGGTTGGATAATAGAAATGGCGCACAACAATGCTTCCACATCCTCATCCTTTCTTGAGAGTGCATCTGCCACCACATTTTGCTTCCCTTTTTTGTAGATGATTTCAAAGTCATAACACAACATATTTGTGACCCACTTTTGTTGCTCTTCAGAGGATAATATTTGTTCTAAAAATTATTTAAGGCTATCATGATCCGGTTTTACCTTGAAGTGTCTTCCCATTAGGTAGGGTTGCTATTTCTTAAGTGCACGGAGTATTGCCAACATTTCCTTCTCATAAATAGCTGTGTAAAACTTTCCCTTGATTGGACGACTTTAAAAAGCAATGGGTCTTTCATCTTGCATTAAAACAACACCAATTCAATTTCCTAAAGCATCACATTCCACAATAAAGGTTTTTGTGAAGTCCGGTGTTGCTAAGATCGATGCTTGGCACATTGCCTCTTTAAGATGTTCGAATGCCTTTGTTGCTACTAGAGTCCATGAAAATGCATCTTTCTTCAATAATGTTGTTAGAGGTGCTGCTATTCTCCCATAATTCTTAACAAACTCGTGATAATATCCTGTCAACCCGAGAAATCCTCGCAGATGCTTTATGGATGTGGGAATTTTCCATTCCTTAATGGCTTTAATTTTGCTAGGGTCTACCTTAACTCCTTCATGAGATATAATATGACCTAGATATTCCACCTCTCTTACTCCAAAGAAACATTTGGATCTTTTTGCATATAATTGTTTCTCCTCCAATAGTTGTAACACCCTATTAACATGTTCAACATGATCCTTCCAAGACTTGATGTAGATTAGTATATCATGAAAAAATACTAACACAAATTTTCTAAGGAATGGTTTGAAAATTGAATTCATCAAACCTTGAAATGTTGAAGGTGCATTGGTAAGGCCAAAAGGCATGAACAAAAATTCATAATGACCCTCATGAGTTCTAAATGTTGTTTTCGGAATGTCTTCAATCTTCATTCTGATTTGGTGATATCCTGAATGAAGATCCAACTTGGTGAAGTAAATTGATCCATGCAATTCATCCAATAATTCATCAATGACAAGAATGGTAAACTTATCTTTAATAGTGAGCTTGTTGAGCTCCCTACAATCCAGACACATGTGCCATGATCCATCCTTCTTGTGCACCAATACGACTGGAGCAGAGAAAGAACTTTGACTTGGTTGAATTATACCAGCCTCTAGCATTTCCGCAACCATACGTTCAATTTCACTCTTTTGGGCATAGGGATATCTGTACGGCCTGATGTTTGGAGGAACACTTTCTGGAATCAGATGAATAGCATGATCATGATCACGAATAGGTGGGAGACCTTTTGGAGTGTCAAATACCTTGGAATGATTGTCCAAGACTTTTTGGATATCTTTGAGAAATAGATGATTCCACTGTGGACACATCTAGTGAACATAATTGTGCAATTACACCTCTTTGTTCCTTTTTTAGAAGCTTCGTCATACCGTTAGAGCTGATTATCTTTCCTGGTTTCCCTGCAATACCCCTTAATTCAACTTCCTTTCCTTCCATAGAAAATTTCATGAAAAGTTCTTGAAAATTAAAAGCTATTGTACCCAAGGATTGTAGCCATTGGACTCCTAGTACAACATCAGCACCTCCCATTAGAATGGAAAGCATTGGGCTAATCAATACATATTCTCCCATGGATAGCTTGATATTATGTCACTTTCCCGAGTAATTTATTGTTCCTCCATTTGCAACCATCACTTGACACTCTGGTGCTGGATACAAGAATCAATTCAATTCTCTTGCTACCTTACAATGAATAAAATTGTGGGTACTTCCTGAATCAATCAACACTATTACCTTTTTCTTCTTGATTTGTCCTTCTATCTTGATGGTTCGAGGAGTGGTAATTCCCACCAATGCATTACAAGATATCGTTGGATTCATTTCTTCTTTATCTAGGCTTTGTTCCTGGAGTATATCCTCTTCTTTTGACCTTTCTTGCTCCTTTTCTTCTTCCTCTTCACAATCTATGTAGAATAATTTGTTCTCAACACACTTATGGACTTTAGTGTATTTTCTATCACAACTGTAACAAAGCCCTTTTTCTCTTTTTTCTTCCAATTGTTGTGGTGTCAACCTTATAGGTTGTGGAAGACTAGCGGCAACAACACTTCCGTCTTTATAGTTGTGAGTGGTGTTGGTATCATCCCAAGACCCCTTTTTCCTCCTCAAAAACATATCATTTGTCCATTCCTTTTCATCATATATCCCTTAGAATCCTTGAAAATTGATTATTAATAGTCTTATAGTTATTAAATTGCATAGAAATTGATTTAGGGATTTTATGTTGAAGAATTAGAAGTTTTTGATGAAATGGTTACATGAAGTTCCAACATCCTGTAATAAGCTTATCGTTTGACATGTGGCGCAATAGTTGGGCTAGAACGAAAGACATGGATGAAAAGCAGAATGTCCAAGCATGGACAAACACCTATCTCCCAGCCGAATCGATCCTCCTATATGCGCGGTCAACTCAGGTCAAAGCATGGCACACTGGCAGACAAAAGCAGCAACAGCAGCTCGTTCTATTTTTATTTAGTTTTTGTTCTTTTTTTGAAAACACTTAGGATAGAAACATTTTGAAAAAGCTTGATGTAATAAAAGCAGCAACAGACGAATGTACATTCATTGTCGAAATGACATGGCTGTGGATATACATATGTAAATACAGTCCGGTTAATGGTTAATGTTTAATCGTTGAATCATTCCAGAACAGAGTTTTTAAGTTTAATACTAAGACCTATTCACAGTTACGACTTGTGTGTCTCGTGCATTGATTTGGTAGCCGGTCGATTATAAGCCAGTGTACCCCTGGAACGCGGACGAGCCCTGCGTTCAATCGGTATACTGTCCATTTATTTCATTTGCATTTCGGTTATCGTATGGTTGCACAGTGGTATTGATTCAATTTCGATTTCAATAGGTTTTGTATGGTTTGCATAACAGTTACAATTACTTGGGTTTCGATTTCCATAGCTTTTGATTTCCATTGAATGTATATGGTTTGCGATTATCATTGGTTTGCGTTTATGGTTATGCTGAACAGTCATCATTGAGATCTGGAAGTGCGTCCTGTAAGGGATTCGATCCCTGTGTGTCTTTTAAAAGCACCATCATAAACTCTGTTTTTGTTTCACAATTCATTTATGATCTCTATATAGTTTGATATAGTGTAAATATCATTGAATGCTGTGTGTTTACTGAACAAGGGTTTTCTGGGTAATATCTTTGTATGGAGATTAAGATCGTTGTTACAGTCATACACAGTGCTTAGGTTCAGTGTTTAATTTGGTAAATACATCTAATGACAAGCATTGTAATCAGGTATATTAGTAGGATAATCTGAGTGTTTGAATGATAGGTGACATATCCCAGCCTTCCGTAAAGAAGCCTTGTGACCTACATCATAATCACTTAGCCAACAATCCTTTATGTCTATATACTTTAGACGCATGCCTCTAAGCTTACACACCCTAGTCGATATTAAATATAGTCTAGCCTAGTACCCTAGCTAGAACACTACATTTTGGCGCCGTTGCCGGGGAGGCGTACTTAAAGGATTCAAACAAAAAGAAAAAAATTTCAATACACAAAAATAAACAAAAACATAGTTAGAAATCATGTTCATTTATGCCTAGACTTAGAGACAATCAAGGGAGATTTGTAAAAACCCCCCACCATCTAAAAACTAACCCATCATCATCAGGAGCAGACTCTCTAGGGAATACAACACCAGCTGGGGAGGATACCCAAACATTGAAAGAAAGATTTTATTCAGGACAACAACTTACTCTTGCTCAAAGGGAAACTCTATTTGCACATAAATCACAGCAGAAGCCCTTTCCTAGATCTTCCACACAAGGAAAAAGTAGTACAGTTACCGAACGATCTTCTTTTCTCCTTTTTCCAATTAGAATGGTTGAGGAAGGATCTGGATCAGTACCCCACCAAGAGGAGGAGGAGTCAACTTTTAAATTCCCTATACAAGAACCACCGGAGGATGAGGAGATCAAAATGAAAAATATACGCCCATCCGTGCTACCCAATTTCTATGGTATGGCTTCAGAGGATCCGGACTCGTTCTTGTTCGAGTTTGACATTGTATGTCGAACTTATGGCTATACAGATGATGCTCATAGACTTAGATTGTTCCCAGCCACTTTAAAGCCATCAGCCTTAAAATGGTTTATGGGGCTAGGTGAGCATGCCATAGTTGATTGGGATGGCATGAGGAGGATATTTCTAAGGAAATATCAGCCTTATTGCAGATCCAAAGACTCTAAAGATGATATCTTTAGAATGAGTCAGCAGGAGGATGAAACCTTAGGAGAATATTTAGAATGGTTTGTCTACAACTTGCAGAAATCTAAACACCGAACAATGCCTCCTGATCTAGTCCGCACAATATTCTTGAAAGGTATCCGGGAAGAATACATGGATGATCTCAACTTAATGGGCAAAGGTGACATTTCTGCCTTACCCTTTGAAGAAATAGCTGAACTGTGTGAAAAATATTCAAGGAGTAAAGCTAAAATGGGAAAGAGAACCTTGTCATCAAGGGTCACAAAAACTGCCTCTGCAAGTGTCACCCGGGCTGAAATTGGTAATCTTTTAGAAGAGTTTAAAACAGATTTGTTGAGCACTCTAGGGAACCAAATTGATACCTTAAAAGCCAAAAAGAAACAGGAAGAAGAAGATAATATCATGGCTATTTTCTGCCCCAAATGCCACAAGAAACATGCATTAAAAGACTGCCCTCTACAAAATATCCAAGTTTGTGCTTTCTGTACTGAGCATCATGATATGTTTAACTGTCCTAAAGTTAAAATTTTGCAGAACTGTAATATGGCAGCCAGTACAGAGATGGAAAACGTGTATTACATGGGCGCAAAGCGACCATGGCAGCCAAGGCAAGCACCCCAAGGTATGTTTCCTAATCAAAATCTGCAATTTCCTATGAATGATCAGATGTGTGCACAAAACTCATGGAATGTACCCATGCCATGGCAGCATCAAAACCAACCACAAAATCAATGGAGACCGTCTCAACAGTATTCCCAATCCTATCATCCATATCGTCAATCATACCCACCTTACTCACAGCCATATCAACAGTACCAACAGCCATATCCATCACATTCTCAAACATATCAGCAGCACCCTCAGCAAGTTGTTTATCAGCCCCAACCTTCTCAACAAGCACTGCCTGCTCCTCCACCAATAAATGCACCACAAATGCAATTTCCAACTAACCTACAACCTCCTAGACCCACTCAAATACCTGCTCAAACTATCCCAAATCCGAATAATAGAGCAGAGAGGCCAGCCTATAATGTAGAGGAAGGAACTTCATACTCCACACTGCCTTTGCAAAACATTAATCTGAGGTCTGGTAGGGTGCTCCAAAAGGATTCTCCAATAACAGATCAGTAAGAAGAAAACTCAGAAAAAGACAATGAAATGACAAATAAAACAAAACCAAGCAGTGATACCAAAGATAAACAAATGCAATCACTGCATCCACCTTTTCCAGAACGATTGGTCCAAGTAAAACCACCACTGCCTCCACCACAATTTGATGTCTTGGATGAACTTAAAAATGTCTACATAAAAATCCCACTGCTGCAAGCTATAAAGGACATTCCTATCTATACCAAAGCCATCAAAGACATGTGTCTCAAGAAGCCTGCTAGGAAAAGGATTGATCCTCAGACCATTCATGTTTTAGGAAATTTAGCAGGCCTTATGGCCAATACCATCTCCATGGAGAAGTATGTTGATCCTGGCATTCCCAAAGTGACCACCATCATTAAAAACATACGGATTCCAAACACTTTGATAGATCTTGGAGCCGCAATCAATGTCATGACCCTTGAAACCATGAGAACACTCCAGCTCATGAATTTGCAACATACCACAATTGTTCTTGAATTAGCTGACAGGTCCAAAGTCATTCCTGAAGGGATTTTGGAAGACATCATTGTCTCACTGGACTCTTGGGAGTATCCAGTGGATTTCCTAGTCCTTCAACCCAAATCCAATTTAGGAGGACACCCTATCATCCTAGGTAGACCATGGTTAGCGACTGCTGATGCATTCATCGGATGCCAATCAGGCAACATGATCATTTCCAGAGGGACCGAAAGAAAACAACTCACCCTCTATCCATCGGCACAATCACCAGCAGTAACACATAACTTGTGGCTTGATGATAAATTTAATGATAAAGAAGAAGTACAATCTGTTTTTAGCATTGACCAGATCTATGATTTCCACGAAGACAATAATGATTTGGTAGAATTATTTCTTTCTCAACCTGATGTGTCTGAAAATTTGAGAAATGAGCAATATAATGCTGCAGATGTACTTTTGGCTCAAAACTTTCAAGAAACATGCACTATCCACTCTTTGCAATCTACATTTCACGACATCTTTCCAATTCAATCCATCACCAATGCACAGAGTCAGGTCATAGAGATCAGTCCAGGGAAAACTTTGAACATAGGCAACCACCTAGACTCATCTCAGCAAGAGAAATTGATTAGACTCTTGAAGAAGTACCAAAAAGCCTTTGCTTGGGATTACACTGACATGCATGGGATTCACCCCGACACATGCACTCACCATATCTACACAGATAGCACCATTAAACCAGTGAGGCAACCCCAGAGAAGAATGAACCCCATGCTCCAAGACATTGTCAGAGAGGAATTGCAAAAACTTTTGAGAGTCAACTTTATATATCCTATTTCTGACAGTCAGTGGGTATCCCCATTGGTTATCGTGCCCAGGAAAAATAGTAAGTGGCGCATCTGTGTTGATTACAGAGAGCTGAATAAAGCAACGCTCAAAGATTACTTCCCACTGCCATTTATTGACCAAGTGTTCGACACCCTAGCTGGCAAATCATCATTTTCTTTTCTTGATGGTTTCAGTGGCTACAACCAGATTAGGATTTCCTCTGAAGACCAGGACAAAACCACATTCACCTGTCCTTGGGGCACCTATGCCTACAATGTTTTGCCATTTGGACTTTGTAACACTCCAGCTACATTTCAGCGAGCTGTGTTAGCTATTTTCGCCGATTTAATTCATGATTGTGTTGAAGTGTATATGGATGATTTTTCAGTATATGGCAATTCATTTGAACATGCATTAGAAAATCTTGAGAGAGTTTTGAAAAGATGTATTGAAGCTAACCTGTCCCTCAGCAACGAAAAGTGCTTTATGATGTTAAATGAAGGGATAGTGTTGGGCCATTATATTTCTTTTCAAGGCATCCAGGTTGACCCAGCCAAGATCCAGATTATTGCTGATTTGCCTATTCCACAGAATCAGAGAGAGGTAAGAAGTTTTCTTGGGTATGCAAGCTATTACCGCAGATTCATTAAACATTTTAGCAATATAGCTTTACCTTTGTTTAAACTTCTAACCAAAGATGTACTTTTCAACTGGACTGAGAACTGTCAACATGCATTCGAACAACTTAAAAAGAAACTATCTACCGCACCAGTCTTGAGAGGGCCTAATTGGAGTTTACCATTTCATATTTTTACCAATGCAACTGACACTGCAGTAGGTGCATCATTAGGCCAAAAAGAGGAATCTTGTACTTATGCCATTTATTTCATTAGTAAAAATCTAACACCTGCAGAGTTAAACTATATAGTTACAGAAAAGGAAACACTTGCCATCATTTATGCTGTGAATAAATTCCGACATTACATAACTGGTTATGAAGTCTTTGTATATACTGATCATTATGCCATTTCACATCTAATGAATAAGCCAATAACTAGTGGCAGAGTTACCAGATGGTTACTATTGTTACAAGAATTTAACATCACAGTGTTAGATAGACCAGGCAAAGAGAACCAGGTGGCAGATTTTCTCTCTAGACTGCAAAATCCAGGTGAGGTTGTTCCAGTTGAAGATTCTTTTCCAGATGAAAACTTATTTTCAATTTCCATAGTAACTCCTTGGTATGCTGATTTGGAAAATTATTTGTCTACAGGAAGGACACCTCCACACTTCACTGCAAAGGAAAGGAAAAGACTAATCAAACAAAGTGCTAGATATTCATGGCTTAATGGCGATTTATTTTACATTGGTTTTGATATGATCATTAGGAGATGTGTAAGAAATGATGAGGTAGTTGACATTTTAAAATCTTGCCATGATGAACCGTGTGGTGGGCATTTTGCAGCGAAGCGGACAGCCTTCAAAATTCTTACTCTTGGATACTACTGGCCATCCATTTTCAAGGATGCCAAGAAGTATGTAAAGAGTTGTGACAGCTGCCAAAGAATGGGCAGACCAACAGCTACCGATGAGATGCCCCTTCAGCCCCAAGTTCACTTAGATCCATTTGATAAGTGGGCTCTGGACATCATAGGACCCATTAACCCAACCTCCAATGGTAAGAAGTACATCTTAGTATGTACTGATTACGTCACAAAGTGGGCTGAAGCAAAAGCACTGGTGAGAGCAACCGAACACACAGTAGTCAATTTCCTTTTTGAGGAGATTTTTGTGAGGTACGGAGTACCAAGGAAAATTGTAACTGATCAAGGTACTCAATTCACCTCAAAGCTCATGAAGGACATCACAGACAAGTACCAAATAAAGCATAGGAAAAGTACCCCTTACCATCCACAGGCCAATGGGCAGGTGGAATCAACAAACAAAACTTTGGAGGGGATCATTACCAAAACTGTTGCAATGAACCGGAAAAATTGGGAAGAAAAGCTCAAAGATGCACTCTGGGCTTACAGGATTACTTGGAAAGATACCACAGGATTTACACCGTACCAATTGGTGTACGGTAAGGAGTTCATGCTTCCTATTGAATTCCAAATACACACTTTTAAACTGGCTGCAGATTTACAAATTGATTTGGACCAAGCACAAAAAGAAAGAATCCAGCAGTTGAACCAGCTGGATGAGATGAGGCAGCAAGCAAAACAAACCACCATCCTCATGCAAAAACACAGGAAGCAATGGCATGATTCACACATTAAGAAGAAGCACTTCAAGGAAGGTGACTGGGCTTTACTTTTTGATTCAAAATTCAAGGATCATAAAGCCAAGTTCACCACCCATTGGATGGGCCCCTATGAAATTATTCAGGCTTATGAAAATGGTTCAATCAAGCTCAAAACTATTGATGGAGAAGGTCATTTCTTCACAGTCAATGGTCATCACCTGAAACTGTACACCAAGCCCATCAGCAAGCAAGATTTTCTCCATACACTATCTTAGCAAAGAGAGGTTGAGATACTGCAGCCCTCAGCTGCAGTATCACTACCTTAGTTTCATTTCCTTTCAATTTCAAAGTCAAAAAGAAAAAAAATAATAAAAAATACTAAAAAAAAAAATTTATAAAACAAAAACTAAAAAAAAAAAAATAATAAAATCATGGGTTAGATGTGAAAACCAGCATCTGGCACAATCTAACCCCGAATTCCTACTTGAAAACCAATTCATTGGCGGGTATGAATTCTCTTTCTTTTGTTCACTGTTTGATTTCCCAGCTGAATCATGACTTGAGGACAAGTCAAACTTTTAGTCGGGGAGAGAGGCATCAGCATTTTGTTACTTTTATCTCTCCCTTGTAAATTCTTCAAGATTTCTTATTCTATATTTTCACTGTAAATTTCCAACAGCAGCTTGTTCCAGCATTCCAGACTTCAATAAGTAAGTTGTTCTGTCATTGTTTTATCTCAGAGGGACCTGGTTATAAACATTTTGAAGGGGGACCTGTTCTGTTCAGACATTTATGCTACCAACACCAGCAGTAATGGGACCTGTTTAAGACATTCAGAAGGGACCTGTTAAAGAAATTGACACCGAGGGCTACTTCAACAGAATTTCATCAAGTTTCTACAAGGATTTGGGCACCAACACTCCATCAAATTCCCAAGCTCAGTGAACCTGTAACAGTATAAGGAGTTGCATGAACATTTTCAAAAAATTTCTAAGGGACCTGTTACATTCAAATTTTCTCAAAGGGACCTGTTACATCTTCAATTTTTCTCAAAACACCTGTGCACTTAATCTTCCTCAGAGGACCTGTTACAACAAGAAAAAGAGCAGTCAAAAAAAAGGGATTAGCAACTCAGCATGTCAATACAATAGCGACCAACAAAAGAGTAATGTGTTTCTGTTCTTAAACATTTAATTTCCTAGATTGATTTTTAATGTAACTTTAATGACTGTGAACTGTTATGATTAATTTGAAGGACACCTACATCAATCTCCTATCATCCCTTATCCCACCGACTCTCATCATTCCCATACATCAACTTATTCATATCTCTAAAACCCATTATCAACACATCAATCTTGTCATACATCCTACAGCCATACCAACACCCTCTATACGACCGAATACCAACTGAAAAAGGGCACGTGGTGAGTTGTGTTTTTAAATACAAAGGGAGAGACAGATGTAAAGCGGCCTATCTATTTCACTCCACACAGCCAAATCATAACTTCACCACCCAACGTACCCAATGATCCAAGGGGCTCCCCGAAATCATACCCAGCATTATAGATACGCTACCAGCGCTCTTGTAGTGACATCCATGTAAGCGTACAACACTCCTCTGTTTTTTAAATGAATGGATACGTTGTGAAGTGAGTACAGGGTTATCTCACCATCATTTCCACCTTCGATTCCCATAACTTTCAAAGTGGAATCAGAAGCAAGGAGCGCCGAAGGGAGTATTACCATTTGGGTCGATTTACATAGTGAAGATTGCAAGCAGTGAGCGCCGGAAGAGGGAAGTATCACCACTCTATTTTGACTACCATCATAGTCATATCGACCGGCTGAGCATCATATTGAAGACTAAGGAAGCGATACACCAGGCAACCAACTCGAAATTTCTTTGTTAAAATTGTAAGAGTATAGACAGAGAAGGGTTAGAGGCACGACCCTCCGCCACCACCATGACTAATAGGGTCGAGCCGAGTGTGTTCGACAGTTCACAATACCATAAGGATTGCATTGAAATTCTCAGAGAAATACAGTGGTTACCGTTTCTAGAAAAATTTCATGGAAGTAATGTGGAAGTTACTAAGCAATTTGCTTTCACCTTCAATGGAGAAAAAGCCATGATAGGTAACTTCTCCTTCAGGGTTTCAGAGGACACTATAGCTCAGGCAATAGGGATTAGTCCGGAAGGGGAGAAGTATTTTAAAACCAAGCAATTTAAAGAGAAATCATGGACACAGTTCATGTCTAGATCTAGAGTCTCCTCAGTAAACTGGAAGAAGGGTGTTCCAAGAAGTTGGTTGATGCATCCCTGGGATGAGATGGTTTACATCCTTCAAAAATTCATAACCTGTGAAGGTTGGTACAGTATTTTTTATCTATACGACATCAAACTACTCCTCCACTTGAAGAAACAATGTGTCATCAGTATACCATATTTTCTGCTACAAAGCTTAACCAAGATGTCCAAGACTATCCAGAAGCAGAAGGGGAATGAAGATAAGAGCCTGTATCATTTTGGCTTAATTAAAATCCTCATTGAACATGAATTGAAAAGAAGAGGGAAACCATGGAAAGAATTCCTAGCTGTCAATCAAATTAGAGATGAGGAAGAAAAACAAGAAGTGCAAGAGGACTCAGGGTTTATGAAGGACATTGATGAAGAAATTCCAGTATCCAAAGCCAGAAAATCACCTTTACCTGTGGGCAGCATAAGGACCAGGAACATGAAAAAGGAAGATGCTAAGAGGGCCGAGAAAGATAAAATTTTTACCACTTACACACGAAGAACAAGGAGGACACCAAGAGCCCAGTTACAAGAAGACTAGTTTGAATCTAATGCACCTGCACAAATGGATGTTGAGAGTGGTGACCATTCATTACCAGCACCAGAAGTTGATATGGAGGTAGAGAGCAATAACAAACAGGAAAAATGTTCACCACCTCCCATTAAAAGACAGAAGAAATTAGAAAAACAAATTGAAGAATTGAAGGAAGAGCTCATGGAGGCTAACATGTTGGAAAAAGTTATTAAGAGAGAAAATGAAATGCTCTGGGCGCAAAGCAAAGAAACTCAGAAGAAGAATGAAAAGTTAAAGGAAAGAATCAGTGAATTGGAGGCTGAGCAAACTGAGATTTCTAACTGGGCCACTAAGTGGTACAATCAGAAGAAGACCCTCAAAGAAAAATACAAAAAGTTAAAGCAGGAGCTCAAGGGACAGAAAGATAACCAGGTGAAAAAGAATGTGGACACCTTGCTGAAGGCAGCAGAGATCCATGCAGGGACAGAGTTCAAGGGAAGCACTTCGGGGATAGCATGAGGACATGCTAAATCCTTAAGTCGGGGAGAGATGTTGGTATCATCCCAAGACCCCTTTTTCCTCCTCAAAAACATATCATTTGTCCATTCCTTTTCATCATATATCCCTTAGAATCCTTGAAAATTGATTATTAATAGTCTTATAGTTATTAAATTGCATAGAAATTGATTTAGGGATTTTATGTTGAAGAATTAGAAGTTTTTGATGAAATGGTTACAGGAAGTTCCAACATCCTGTAATAAGCTTATCGTTTGACATGTGGCGCAACAGTTGGGCTAGAACGAAAGGCATGGATGAAAAGCAGAATGTCCAAGCATGGAAAAACACCTATCTCCCAGCCGAATCGATCCTCCTATATGTGCGGTCAACTCAGGTCAAAGCATGGCACACTGGTAGACAAAAGCAGCAACAGCAGCTTGTTCTATTTTTATTTAGTTTTTGTTTTTTTTTTGAAAACACTTAGGATAGAAACATTTTGAAAAAGCTTGATGTAATAAAAGCGGCAACAGCCGAATGTACATTCATTGTCGAAATGACATGGCTGTGGATATACATATGTAAATACAGTTCGGTTAATGGTTAATGTTTAATCGTTGAATCGTTCCAAAACAGAGTTTTTAAGTTTAATACTAAGACCTATTCACAGTTACGACTTGTGTGTCTCGTGCATTGATTTGGTAGCCGGTTGATTATAAGCCAGTGTACCCCTGGAACGCGGACGGGCCCTGCGTTCAATCGGTACACTATCCATTTATTTCATTTGCATTTCGGTTATCGTATGGTTGCACAGTGGTATTGATTCAATTTCGATTTCAATAGGTTTTGTATGGTTCGCATAACAGTTACAATTACTTGGGTTTCGATTTCCATAGCTTTTGATTTCCATTGAATGTATATGGTTTGCGCTTATGGTTGGTTTGCGTTTATGTTTATGCTGAACAGTCATCACTGAGATCTGGAAGTGCGTCCTGTAAGGGATTTGATCCCTGTGTGTCTTTTAAAAGCACCATCATAAAATCTATTTTTGTTTCACAATTCATTTATGATCTATATATAGTTTGATATAGTGTAAATATCATTGAATGTTGTGTGTTTACTGAACAAGGGTTTTCTGGGTAATATCTTTGTAAGGAGATTAAGATCGTTGTTACAGTCATACATAGTGCTTAGGTTCAGTGTTTAATTTGGTAAATACATCTAATGACAAGCATTGTAATCAGGTATATTAGTAGGATAATCTGAGTGTTTGAATGATAGGTGACATATCCCAGCCTTCCGTAAAGAAGCCTTGTGACCTACATCATAATCACTTAGCCAACAATCCTTTATGTCTATATACTTTAGACGCATGCCTCTAAGCTTACGCACCCTGGTCGATATTAAATATAGTCTAGCCTAGTACCCTAGCTAGAACACTACAAGTGGTATGCTTCCTTGTTGCCATAATTTTGTTTCCATTTTTCTTGCTAATCTGAATGACTTCTCTTATGAATCAGGTTCCCAAAGGCGAACATCATGTTGGATATTATCCTTTAAAGACCCTATGAACACATCAATCCTATGCTCCTCTAGAATATCTTTTACCCTTATGTTCAATTTTTGGAACTCCTCAATGTGCTCCATTATTGAACCCTTTTGTTTGAGACTTATCAATTGGCTAAAAAAAGTATTGCTTTTTGTATCCTCATAATGTGCTATCAATTCTTCCATAAAAATAGCCCAAGTGATAAATTGTTTATGAGAGCAAAGCCATTGATACCATACAAACTGATTTGGTTCCAAATATAAAGTTGCAATACGTACCTTTTGTGTGTTTTGCACATTATTGAGATCGAAAAATTGCTCCATCTGTAATATCCATGTTGCAGGATCATTGCCATCAAACTTCCTCATATCGATTTTTGGAATATGGTTGGTCTTTTTTCCAACATTAGAGTTTATGGAATCATGATTAACATTTCTTTTGTTCTCATCATGAGTTTCCTTTACTAGCCTTTCACCATTAGTGGCCCTTTCTTGTAGCAACTTATTCATATTTATCTTCAATTCTTCCATGTCTGTCTTCAAATCTATCCTCAAATCATCCATCTTAGCTTCCACATCATTCATCTTAGCTTCTACACCTTTATTTAAACAATCCATCTTAGCTTCTACACCTTTCTTTAAACCATCCATCTTAGATTCTATTCCTTTTTGTGCAAGGGACAGTTGTTGCACTTGGTCTTGTAATTTTGATATATCATGTCGCATTTCTTCCTCTTCTTCATGAGTCATGCTAGAGGTTTCAGGTTCCTTACTAGGTGTTTGCATTTTCTTTCCTTGGGGCATCAGTTACTGATAATAATTCTCTACTATGCCCTTTGAATTCCTTCAAAATAAATTTTCAAACCAAGCTTAAGCAAAAATTTAAGAAAATCTACACACCGTTTTTCACTTTGTAGGAGCTCAATATTGCCTCTGATGTATCTCTCTACTTTCCAATCAACTAGATCTAAATTTGTGACATGCAGTAGCCCTCTGTGTCCTCTTTCCAATGCCACAAGTCTGACCCAAATTGGATTCTCCAAGGAAGAGTTATGCGAAATCTCCCACAGTAACTTGATTATAGACTAGTTCAGTAGAGCGAACTTGTATGACGTGCCATGAGTCAGTGTTTTGACCTTTGGATATGAAAAATGCATAAAAGAAACCAAAATCCATCCTCTTTCCATACCTTCTTACAAAATTTCAATTCGATCCCCAGAGAGAAAGCTATGACGCTTTTCCCCAAGTCACCTGTTTGGAATGTAATTCAGGAGTCTGCAAAAAGACCAACTTCCTCAGATCATATCTCCGCAAATATAGGGCGAACATATCTGAAATTCGGACCCGAGGTTCAACGCAATTTCTTCTGAAACGGGATTTTTTTTGCAACTTCTGAAACGTCGCAGAAAAAAAGTTATAGCCAAAATGCCACGATGACCTGTTTGGAGCAGTGAAACCCTAGAATCCAAAGCTCTGATACCAAATGTTATGAAACCAGCTCAAGAAAAATATAGATCAATGCCTTAGAATTCAGCCTCTTCGAGGGGGCAACCTCCTTTACATTGCATAAATGAACAATTCTTGGATGATTCAAATGACAAAACCTCCTTTCTATATATAGGAGTCTAAGGAGTCACAATATAACCCAGCCGACCTAACAATAATAATATAAAGCCACAAAAATAACAATAGAGGGATTCTATGGGGCATAGTAATAACAATATGGGGATAATAGGGGCACAATAATATTAATAAGGGGTACAACTACAATAGTAATCGGGTAATCACTAGTATTATAGGGACCCAACACACATAATGAATCCACTTGGATATCTTTTTCATCTAATGAGTATGATGAGAAGTATAATTCTATTCTTTATCTTATAATAGAAGATCATTAGATAATGGAAAATAACAAACTAAATATAACTTTTGTATCTTCTCTTGCATGGGCCCATGAACGCACGCCTTTAGTTAATTTAGTTTGATGGAGAGACAAGCCAGTAGCTCTTTCCATTGTTCAAGCACGATTAGTTGGATTAGCTCACTTTTCCGTAGGTTATATATTCACTTATGTAGCTTTCATAATTGCCTCTAAATCAGGTAAATTTGGTTAATTTTTCTTCATCAATTTCTTTGTGGGGTATTGTCATTGTATCAATGACAATACCCCACAGAGAGAAAGTAATCAACATAATAGTATTTCATCTAAAATCTTATCTATATTTTGATTCCTGGTAGGTAATAGTACCGACTGAACTATTATGGCGAGAAAGAGTCTCATTCAGAGAGAGAAGAAGAGACAAGCACTAGAACTGAAATATCATCTAATTCGTCAATCTTTGGAGGAAAAAAACAAAGTGTCATCATTGGATGACAAATGGGAAATTCATAGAAAATTGCAATCTTCACCACATAATAGTGCACCTACATGTCTCCATCGACATTGTTCTTCGACTGGAAGACCTAGAGCCAACTATCGAGACTTTGGATTGTTCGGGCACATACTCTCTGAGATGGCCCACGCATGTTTATTGCCCGTCGGGCTGATACGATCAAATCTTCTCATTGACAAGAATCAGGAACCAACTTATGTAATAGAGTTGATCTACTAAGCTATTGAGCAGTGGTGTAGCATCAGATCCTAAAGATTTGAAGTACTCCAGCCAGAGAGTACTCTCCAAAAATCCTATACAGAACTGAGATAGTTACCTTGCAAAAAGACTTTGATTTGGATAATCAATATGAAGTATAGAAAGAGATATACTTCATCTTTTTTATTGTAGGAGAAAAGATAGAACCTGATCATTGAATTGATTGGAAGTTAAATCAGAAACTCATGTCATTGACTTTTTTTGGTCCTTTAGTTAATATGAACTCCCAATGAGTCATCTCCAATTCTTCAGAACATTGGTAGAGGACTAAAGAATAGTGGATTGCGCCATATGAGGTTGGAAACTCTCAAGTGTGGTTCTGAGGGAAGAAAACTTTTCCAAGTTTACCTATCCCGACTGAGGAGAACAGGCCATTCGATAGGGAGATCCTGAAACTGCGGAGGCTTGGTTCGATCAAGCTGCTAAGTATTGGTAACAAGCTATAGCACTTGCTCTGGGCAATTACATTGAAGCACAAAATTGGTTAAAGATTACAGGACGCTTTGGAGAATGAGAGTTTCTATAAAACTCCAAACTATAATGAAATCCACTATAACGAACGGGGCATAACCATTAAAACGGTTTGGTGTAAATGGAATAGATCGAGATCTATCTCGAGATTTATTGTATGTTTTATATTGATACTAAGATCTTATCCATCTGAACAACTCTGGGCAGGGTATTTGATTAGAGAGTCGTTGTTTAAAATGATCAAGGTTGTGGCTATGTCGACAGGTTCAACCCTATTCGCTTATCATATATTAAGATTCGATGAATCTAGACCATTTGAACTTATATCCTTCCTTCTCGTATTAGAAGGTATACGGTTTTCCAATATGGAAAATTTTGTTATCTTACATGCACGGTTACGATACAATCAAGTTCTTTGTTATATTATTATGCAGGTTATGGGACAAAGATACAAATTTAAAGGCTCATCTACCGACAGAGATAGTGAACATTTGATGAATCAAATATAAATTTGATTGTTGTCTTTCAGTTAATTCATTTGAAAGTTTAGGTCAAGTGAATAGAATTGGTGGGCGTCAATCGATCCATGGAACGTATCAAATCTTTCAGGTATAAGTTCGTTATGAGATGAGCCCACTCATCTCACAATGATATAAAATCATTTCGGAAAGATCTATTGGTGAGTAGAGATCTATTTGTAATGGGGCAGAAAGCAGCTTCTTTTGGGTCACTGTCCACATAATTTCTGGACAAGGGGTAATAGTTTATTTCTTTCGTCCCAACCCAACAGAATTCTTTATTCTATTGTTTTTTACATAACGCATTCCATGAAATATCTGTATTATATAAAATAGTGGGGTAGATTTTCTAGACTGTGTCTAAAAGTGTCTCACAGTGATATGCCACTCGATGTCAATGTTGAGTAAGGATTGCCCGAATAGAATAGTCAGAGGCATTTGTCTCGACCTCAAATGGTTGTTCCAAGTCTGGTAATGCGAGCACTGGTGTCGAGCAGAGCTGATCTGTCATCTCTGTGAATGCCTTCTATTGAGATTCAGACAAAAAGAATTTTTCTTTTGCTCCTCCCTTGGTGACTTAACTCAAGGGCCAAGTGATATGAGAAAATCGCAACATGAACCTACTGTAGAAGTTGGCAGGACCTAGAAAGTTGTGAATCTCTGTTAGAGTGGTTAGAGAGGGCCAATCCCAAATGACTTGGATCTTGGCTAGATCCACATGCACCCTCTATTCATCAATAATGTATCCCAGATACTAAACCTAGGTCATGCCAAAAGTTCATTCTCCAAATTGGCACATAACTTGTGTTGTCGCAGTGTTTATAGAACCTGTCAGATGTGGTGGAGGTGTTCTTCCCAACTCTGGCTGCAGATTAGGATGTCATCCAAGTATACCACTACAAATGAGTTGCTGAATGGCCACAATATGTCATCCATTAGCCTCATGAAGGTTGCAGGAGCATTTGTCAATCCGAAAGGCATAACTAACCATTCGAAAAGGTTCTCCCTGGCTTTGAAGGTAGTCTTCCACACATCAAAGGGTTCGATTGGTACCTGTTGATAGGCTAACTTCAAATTGATCTTGCCAAAATATTTCCCCCCTTAAGTTGGTCCAGGACGTCATCAATCTATGGGATCAGGTACTAATTATAGACAATGATCTTGTTCAGCGCCCGATAGTCAATACAGAGTCTCCAAGTCCCATAATTCTTTTGTCTTAACATGATTCGGCTCCCACAGGGTGATGAAATCAGACAGATGTGACCTTTCTACAGTACTTCCTGAATCTTCCTCTTGATTTCATCGTTCTCCACAATGGAGCACCGATAGATTGGTATAATGGGTAGCAGCACACCTGGGGTCAGATTGATGGAGTGCTTGACCTGACAATTCAAAGGAACCCCTGCGGGGGAGGTGAATATGTCCTCGTACTCCTCCATGACCTTGTCTAACTGTAGTTGTCATGTAGAGGGGAACTTTCTGGAGGTCATGGACACCATCTTCTTCTTTCCTTGAGGGTGTATCTTGAGGAAAATAAATTTCCCAGTTTTGGAAATGAGCTTAATCCTTTATTTTGTAGTAACCAAAGAGATGATGGTAGGTAGTGCTACCTCCAGTATCCTGTACAACTTACTTCCCAAAGTAATAATAAGAGCACATGGCCTTGATTCATACACAACATGTTGCTTCCACAAGTATAATAGTCCTAAAAATACATCACATACTTCAAGGGGAGCAACATCACATAATACCTCATCCATAAAGGGCTTGATGTTGTATGGAAGGCAACACTACTGGCTCATGCGAAGATCCCTCCTTGGTGAAGCCACATGATGGTGTATGGTTGTCGATGTGTTGTGGTCGGCAAGCCCAGCCGCCTCACGACTTCTGCCGAAATGAGGTTATTTTAGGTCCCACTGTCAACAATGAACTATAACAGGGATCCCTTTACCCACATCTAGGAGTCGAAGAGACACTCCTCCTCCCCCAGAACTTCGGGTTCCTCCTTCTGGATCTTCATGGTGGCAATGGTGGTGTTGGGCTCTGCATCGATAATCTGCTTCCCTTTGTCATTCCCCTTGTTGGGTTCTGACTCAGAGTCAGAATATGCATACGATTCTGAAACCTTTAGCTCAACCACCAGTGACTGCTTCGCCCGACACTCTCTTGTGTTGTGAGTGGAACTCTTATGGAACTCACACCATTTTCCCATGTCCTTTTTCGGCTTTGCGATGCTATTCTTTGCTTGTAGCTTTGAGGGGTTGTCTTGGGCCACCATGCCTTGGCTTTTTCCTTTGTTCTTCAGTTTGCGGGAAACTTTCCCTTGCTTCGGATTCACAGATCAAAAGTCTCGCTTCTATTTAAACTTTTGCTCAACCTTGATCGCAAGTCGGTATGTTGTGCCAAGCGATGTGATGTTCAGGAAGTATATTTCTTCCTGGATGTATTTGTGTAGGCATCCACGATATTTGAGTATCAAATGCTGCTCTGAATCCTTAATACTGAACTTTATGCGAAGGGTATGGAAAATATTGGTAAACTCCATCATGCCTTGGTCCCTTTCCTACCGCAGCATGGTCCACTTTATGTATTGATCCTCATAGCTTTCGATAGGGAAGTATTGCTCCTTGATGGCATCTCAGAATGAATTCCAGGTGGGTGTGGCTAAAAATAGTGAGCCAATACTTTCATCCTTCTGCTCACAGTAGGTTTCCCACCAGTCCTTGACATGGGGGGCTGCTTTGAGAAGAGCGGAAATAATCTTTTCCCAACTGGAAAAATCATGAACAGAAAAAATAACCCTTTAGCAGATTTAACCATTTATCGGTAAAATTTGCATCTATCTGACCCTAGAATATAGGTATTTCAAAATTAACTTGTACCTTAAACAGTGTGGCATTTCCAGAGTAGCTATTGGAAGCTGATGCATCGCCCCTGGGTAGCCGCTGAAGGATCTGGGAAAAGATGTCCATCATTGCGTTCCTTTGTCACTCGAGGGCTTCTTCAAGCAAGATTTTGATAGGATCTCCTGTCCCCTCCTATTTCTTTTCATATTCCATGGGAATGCATCGGGATTTGCGAGGCTGGTATTGCAAAGGTTTGATCATTTCAAGCCCTAACTCCTTATATCCTGACCTTGTTGGGGACATGCAAAAAAAAACAGAGAAAAAACCAGACCGCTCTGATACCACTGATCCAGATGTAAATAGGAACACAAAAAATTATAGAGATAACCATAAACATAAAGATGTAGTGGAAATAATACTTCATTTCATTAATGTAAAATACTCAGATATGCTTACAAATAGAAAATTTAAATAAACAACTAGGGCGATGGTAGTTTATTTTTGAGAAGATATGTGGTGGCTACATGCCTCTGAACTGTGTTAAAATGAGGCTCGAAGGCCTATTTATTGTTGAGAAACAATGGAAAACCCTAAACATCCAAAAACCTATCCCTAGAAAATGAAATGCCAAACTGTGGGCCCTGTTTGGGTAAATTGGTAAATCAACTTCCAGGGGTCGTAACTTTGGCATACTATCTCCGTTTGACGGGCACAATATCTCGTTAGAAAGAACTATCCGAGAACTACAACTTTGGGAAGAGCAACATTAGGCCATGGATCCATATTTCTCCCATTTATTCCAAAAAAATGTCATTTAGGGCCTCAAAACGGCTCTCGATGTTCAGGACCCAAAAAACTGCTAAAAATGGTAAACTGTGGTAAAATTAGGGAAATTGAAAATCTGAAAGAAATAATGGTGGGGGTCCAAGTGGACTTGGTGGGTGGCCACCAATATCCACCTAGATCAAACTCAACATAGTCACAATGCTTCCGATGAAAACAAGAAGAAAACTAGAAATCCAAACCCAAGTCCAATCAGAAATGAATGTAACGATTTTGAGAATAAGGGTAAAAAAATTTGGTTTATAGACATGGTTATGAAAGGAATACAGAAATAGAAGAATCTGAACCATAAAAAACACCATCACCCACAATGCCATAATTTGTAGTCTGGTTACACAAGGTTTGAGATATTTGCTAATGTGATGCCTTCCTGTGATGATGATCAAAGTTTTTCTCTTGATATTGGCAGAATTACCTTGGAGGATTCAAGGAATTCATGGGAGTAATCGAGAGCTTCTTGGGATGGTATTTTGATTGGGAAATTGGTGACGTCAATAATTATTTGGCATAAGGAGGTTGCCACTAGGTCCTCGAAAAATTAGGTTTTAGCAGAGTCCATTAAGCTTCATGGTGAGAAGGATGCCAATTAGCTAGGTGGGTCAGTGGAGACTCAGGATTACTACTCAGACCATTGTTTCTCTAATTATTCTTAAAGACATCATTATTACTAATCCTATGACATATCAAAACGCAATAAGGGATCAAAATTCAAAATATCCTTATACACAACCTTGAAAAATTCATACTTTTTCTGTGGGGATTGACCATTAATTTTCCATCAAGGTTTCTTTAAATTATTTGACCCAACATCTTAGGTACTATCTTGTCACTATACATCTAGTTGATATTTGTCCAAGCGGCCAACGATTTTGCGTCTTAGCATATCTTAAAAGAATATTTTTTACGTTCTAGTCTTTTTTTAAATTCTCTCCTCAAATTTATGTTGGTTTAATAATTTTGTATTTAATTTCCATGGAACGGGGTTTATGCTCGACAGTATTTAGCTTAATTTTTTTTAAAATGCTATGGCCTAATAATTTTATCTTTACTCTCCCTGCCATGGAATTGACAATCCCAAAGTTTCTGTTGGTTTAATAATTTGGTATTTAGATTTGCAAGGGCAGATGATAATGGATTAGTGCTGGATTAATAAATTGTTATTAAGATTTTCAAGGGCGGATGGTAATGGATTAGTTTAGGTTCTTTTCTTTGTTGAATCACTTGTAAAATTTATGTTGAACTTTCTCGATGCCTAAAACGAACCTCGCTGAATTTGTACCTATGCACATTGGTATAGCTAGGTTAGACATCACATGTTATATGATAGATGGAGAAAAAGAGGGAGGGGTTGAGAGAGAGAGAGAGACAAAGGAGAGAGGAGAGTGGCAAGGAAGAGATAGAGGAGAGGGAGAGAGGGAGAGAAGCGAAAGAGAGATAGAGGGAGAAGAAGAGGGATTGAGGGAGAGAAAGGGTGTCACGTCCCTATCCTAGTCGCAGTCTTTCAACCACACATAGGAGGGTGCAACACTATCGTAGTTTTTCTCTTCACTGATACTTGAGTACATTGTCTACGCCTACTTCAACACTTAGTAAATTTTCCAATAAGCGTTCTTAACAATTCAGTGGAGATAAGTTATGTTATTCAATCCATATTTCATCAATATGCAATGAAAATAATAATCAACAGAAGTACCTGCATATATACTTGGGAGGGGAAACTCCCGTAATTCATGCCCAACACTTTAACAATTAACTTCAATATTTTACAAATACCAAATTTTACACAAGTTGTGCAGCAAACTGGTTTGGCCTCTACACTTAATCAATTTACCAATGCCATGCCACAGTCATGCATCTTGTTACTACCATGCCCCTACAACCCAACTGGAAAACCTAAGTTTAGTCGCCCAAAAACACTCCTGTGCGTTCTTCCCGACCCATTCAACTCCTGCACATGGGTCATTTTTGTACTGTTGTGGAGTCATGCGCCTAACCGTTTTACACGCGACCTGTACTTTCCACATAACATGTACATTTCTTGAATGTCCACCCCATGTTAATACTACGTCCAACCCGTGTTTCCACCCAACCTGTTCACCACTCCTGAATGAATTGTTCGGCAACCTATTTGTCTAACCATTCAATAGTTTGTTCGCAAAAACCAATTTAGAAAACATCCAACAGAATTCCACGTCAGTGCGGGCGCATGAACTGCACGTCATGCACCCTGATACTCAACTGACCCAACCCCAGCTAAATGCGTCCATCGGTCAACACGGTTGTTCCTGCCTACAACCCAACTGTGTATGCTCGACTCCTTTTCTCTTGTGGTTCCCTTCTTATATTTTTGTACTCGTCCTTTATGTTTTTCTATGAGTGGATGATGTACTCTAGCTCCACAAAATCTCTTTATTTATCCATGCATCACCAAGGTAGTTCACCTAAGTGTCATGTCGCTTCGACTACTCCAAGGGTCGGCCCAACCATGTATATAAGTTGACCTGCACATGTTTTAACATGTCAACCCAACCACCCAATATCGTGTACTCCATCTATACTCTCTGGTCGACTCCAACACTTAGCCAATTTTCCACCCTTCGTCACAAATCGCACACCCAATGCGACTCACCCATCGCAGTGACCACCAGTCACTCTACGACTCACCTCCACAGTCACCTAAAACACTTTTCTCACCGGTCACCTGTCACGATGGGCGGGCGCTCACCTAACCTAGGCGTGCATGCTATAAGTGCATTCACCCATTGAACTTAACCAAATGACATCCAAGTTGTCTCCACCACATGCTCTCCACCATAATAGGTCTACACGGGTGCCCGTCGCACATGGGCGTGCCTGCTACAACTCGGTCGGATGTCGTCGACTCGAGGTCCTAACATCCTCTCCCACTCTAAATAAGGTTTTTGTCCTCGACAACACCATCATCATCAAAACATCACAAAGTGTTGTTAGGTCCAACATCAAATATCCATGCTACCCAACCATGCTCATCATCACATAAACCTCCATAAAGGCTCATGACTCCAAAAATGGGAAAGTCTCCTCAATCCATCATCATCAATGACATCTCTCGCAATCTACACATGTTGTCCCACCATGGGAGGCTTATCCCTCCAACTCAAGTTGAATGCTCTCGCTGCAATATATATCATGTCGATCCATCGTGTATCATCAACATGTGACCTACTACCATGATACCCTCATTACTCGAACCAGTTGGATGGTCTATCCAACCATCATGCAATCCATGAGAATGCGCCAAATCATGCCAATATCGGTTGTTTCCCCAACATCCTATTAGAACATCGAATTGATTAAGAATTCATCCCATCGCTATCCAAATGTGAAGTAATCCTTGTCCAGGTCCATGAAGTATTCCCCATATTGTCTGCAACATGTTATCATCAATGCTAATGTCGATATATGGTGTTGATGTACCAACCAGCTACATCCATCTAGGCATCATCATCCATTTATGAGAGGTCCTTCTCCTCAGATCATCCAAGGAATCCTCCCATCAATGTAACGCTCAATGTGTCATATCTAGGCCTATGAAGAAACCTTCATCTCCTGTATGACATTCCATCCATTAGTAATCTCAAACGGGAAAGTCACACCTGTCTCATCATATCATCCATGTGCTGCCGATGGTCATACACCAGTCAACCACTATGTCTACCAAAAGTGGTTAAGTCTCATCAACTCAACCCATGCCCAAGTGCTACCACCTAGGCATCTCCATTGCTCCAACTCCATTAACTCCAAATTGTCTTGTCTATATCATATCCATCAAGTCAATTTATGTTCTTCAATCCATATTTCATCAATTTGCAATGAAAATCATAATCAACAGAAGTACATGCATATATACTTGGGAGGGGAAACTCCCATAAGTCATGCGCAACACTTTAACAATTAACTTCAATATTTTACAAATATAAAATTTTACACAAGTTGTGCAGCCAACTGGTTTCTCCTCATCCATTTCTCCTCCAAGACTTCAAGTTCAACTCGAATCCATGGTTTCTCCTATTTCATATGCCTCAATGTTGTGGTAGATGCATTCTCAAGAAAGGATGAGGATGTGGAAGCATTTCCTTGCGCCATTTCTATTATCTGTCTTCGGTCTCAAGTGCCATCACAAGATGCCTCTTCCCTCTTGGTCATATGAATACTCTCATACATTGTTCACAAAAAAACCATGGCCTTTTTTTACAAATGTGCACAACATCCCCATCGGCTCATCTGCAAAATATCTCCATATCGCATCAGCAAGTCCATCTGCACAACATCCCTGTCTCACCACTCCTCCCTAGATTCCCATAAGTGACATCTACATATGTGCTCCTACATAATGTCCCTACATGAGGTGTTCCATGCTCTCATCTATCCAACTTGATGTCCGTGACTCTAGATTCCCATCTCATCCCTCCTAGTAGACTCATCACAACTTCGATTATCACATCATTGTTCTCAACCACATTCAGGGCCCTCGATCACTCAAAATTCATATCAGATCATATCATATCATGTCATGGGTCCCTTCCATCATCGTTGCCTCCCCCACTAAAGCACCACCAAGACTGCCTCTTGGTCTCAACCATGAAGAATCCCACCCAAGTATCATATCATCATAACTCCATTGTACCCTCTCTTCAACCTATCCATGAGTCATGCTGGAAACTTATCCAGTTCTGCACTTGGCTAAGCATGACTTATCCATCGCAAATCTCATCATATTCCTCTCTTGTCATAGGCATTTGCACCTTCTGCCATGAGGTCAAAAATTGCCCCAAGAAGTCCTTCACCAATAAATGTACCTTGCCTATCCAATACACAAGGTCTCATCATAGTCATCCATGGTAGGGTCCATCTCATTGGAAAACTCCTTTCTCCCATCCCTACATATGGCCCATCCTTGAAAAGCTCCAATGAAGCACAAGTAATAGAAATACTTATATCTTCTTGAGGTCTCTTTATGTGAGTGCCTCCTTCAATCCATGTTTGTAATGTGCACGATCTTGGTCCAACTTGGTCATATGTCATCTCACCAAGTTCCTCCTTTATTGTAGAGACACCTGCAACATTCTCTTCCTCATATATCACGGCTTCTTCTTCCTCATCGCAATTTGCATCTTCATCCTGCTCTATTGCACAACCACGTCGAAGACGCTCTCTTTTAACATTATCCTCCAAGATTTCAAGTTCAACTCGAAGCCATGGGTTCTCCTATTTCATACGCCTCAATGTTGTGGTAGATGCACTCTCAAGAAAGGACGAGGATGTGGAAGCATTTCTTTGCGCCATTTCTATTACCTAACTAGATTGGATAAACGAAGCAAGGGATGAATGGAAGAATTACGAGGAAGTGTGGGCACTCATTCAAAAGATACAACAAGATCCTAGTACATCTGATACATTTAGTAGGAAAAATGATTCGTTATGGTATAAGGATCGGTTATACCTATGTAAGAATTCCCAACTCAAACAAAAGATTCTTAGTGAATTGCACACCTCTCCCTTAGGAGGGCACTCAGGATTTCTAAAAACCTACCACCGAGTTAAGAAGGATTTTTTTTTGTGATGGCCTTAAGTGAGATATTCAAAAGTTTGTGGTGGAATGTTTGGTTTTCCAACAAAATAAAGTTGAAACAATTAAGACCCCAGGAATATTAAAACCTTTATGAATTCGAAGCCAACGTTGGGAGGAGGTTTCAATGGATTTTATCATAGGTTTACCCAGGTCCGAAGGAAAGAGTGTTACCATGGTGGTAGTTGATAGACTTACCAAGTATGCACACTTTTGTGCATTATCTCATCAATTTAAAGTGAGTACAGTTTCTACTGCATTGATGGAAAGAATTCAAAAGCTACATGGAAACCCAAAGATTATTGTAAGTGACATAGATCCCATTTTCACCAGAAATTTTTGGATAGAATTATTTTCTTGTGTTGGTACTCAGTTAGCTCATAGCTCATCTTATCATCCTCAATCTGATGGGCAAACTCAGATAGTGAAAAAATGTTTGGAAGGATATCTTCGTTTCTTGGTATCTGATAAACAGGCACAATGGGTCAAATGGTTGCCTCGCGCTGAATGGTGGTATAACACTTCGTTCCATACTACAACAAAAATGACCCCATTTATGGCACTTTATGGATATCATCCACCATCCACCACTCATATTTAAGAGAAAAATCTAAGGTTCAAGAAGTGGAAGATCACATCGAGCATCGACAACAAGTTCTCCAACTCTTAAGGGATAACCTCACCTTGGCACAAAATAGAATGAAACAACAAGAAAATCAACATCACAACGAAAGAATTTTTGATGTAGGTGATTGGGTATTCCTACAGCTACAACCATATAAACAAATGTCCCTCAAGAAACCTAAGAAGGATAATAAATTATCACCAAAGTATTATGGTCCATACAAGGTGTTGTAAAAAATAGGTACTATGGCATACAAATTGGAGCTTCCTGCAGCTTCCCGAGTGCACCCAGCTTTCCATGTTTCATGTTTAATGAGGGTTATAGGTGACAAGCTTCCAGTTCAAACAATATTGCCAGAACTTGAGGAGGAAGGGAAAATCATATTGGAACCTGAAGCAGTCAAAGAAACAAGAAATCGACAACTATGAAATCGATCAATTTTAGAGTATCTCATCAAGTGGAAGAAATTACCCATTGAATATTCCACATGGGAGGATGAGAATTTTATACAGAAGCATCCAGAACTACTCAAGCATTGAGGACAACACTTTTTTGAAGGAGAGGGGCATGTTAGGTCACTATAATACTAGTGATTTTCCCATTACTATTGTCATTTTATCCCTTATTGTTATTGTTGTGCCCCTATTGTCCCCAAATTGTTATTATTGTGCCCCATAGAATCCCTCTATTGTTATTTTTATGCCTTTATATTATTATTGTTAGGTCGGCTTGGTTATAGTGTGACCCCTTATACTCCTATATATAGAAAGGAGGTTTTGTCATTTGAATCATCCAAGAATTGTTCATTTGTGTAATGTAAAGGAGGTTTCCCCCTAAAAGAGGTTTATTTCTAAGGCATTCATCTATATTTTCTATCTTTTTGTGAGCTAGTTACCTAACAGCTTTGGTAATGTATTTTTATAGTCTCACGGGAATGGTAATTCCTACCTCATTTGTATAAAATATCATCCATATAGATATGGTAGCATAGCTTAAAGTGGGATTCATTTCTTTTCCATGGAATCTCCTATTTTCATCATCAAATATCTCTCTTCTTAGAAGTATTTACAAATTACACACATCTCGGATAGAAAATGATGATGTATTTTAGCTATATGCAATCTCCTAACCTCAGACATTAGGGAACAGCTATTATCACCTCATCCATTCATAAGAGACAGCTAGGTAATTTTCTAAACATTTTGTTAATTAGAAAAATATATCACGATAATACTATCTCATGGATGTTTTACATAAATTCAAAGAGAAAGGGAATAAAAACTAAAAGATAGTATTTTGTCCACTTGGATGAGCTTCATCCATTGAAACTCACATATCTTACATGAATTTTCCTTTGGAAGACAACCAATTCTATTCACACAACTCAGTGACACTTCTTTGACACATTTAAGGAGGAGGAATTAACTTGGTTACCTATACATCGATGTACATAAGAAACACTAACTCTCATCCCATTTATGGAGAGTATTTTCTTTCCAAAGTCCCTTTCAAGCATTTGGTTCTCCACTTTGAGTGAAGATATTCTAGATTCTAAGAAACTCTTCTAGGAATTCAAAATGACTTTTTAAATTAAATCAATGAAGAAGCATTTGAAGAAGGAAGAAATTGTACGCATATGCTATTAGAATTCAAACTATTGTTTTAGAAAATTAATCAATGATAGGGTTCTATGGTCCTTTAGAGCATTCAATTGTGGTATTTCAGGATTGTATGAATATATCCTAATCTTAAGGAAATTTCCTTTATAATAAAATGAATACCATTATACCATTATATTTGTATATATCATTACAATAAATTTCTCATTCTAACTTTTAATTTCAAGTAGGAAAGCTTTCCATCCTATCAAAATGATTAAGATCTCAATCACGTTATTTTCTCTAGAGATAACAGGTGGAAACATCAGGAGTATGGACATAGATTGAAGCTTATTTCTTCCATACACGAAAATGAAAATTTTCATATTTAAGTTCACCTATAATTTATCAAACATTGTTTGACTAATAACTTTGAAAAAACACCATTGATAGAGAAAATTCTTTTGCAATTCTTATCTTTGTAACCTCAACATAAATAGTCCTTGTTACATCCCTACCGCTAAGAATTTGAACTCACATTTACTTCCAAATTTATTACTTAGGACCATTAAGTTAAAAGACATTAACCAAGTTATAGGTTTTTTGAGATAAAATTCTATTGTATTTTGAAACTTTTGATTGCACTATTTCAATATTTATGAATATATTATAATCTTGAAACAATTTCCTTTATTGAAAAATGAAAAACCACTATCCCATTCTAATATTTAATTCAAGGAGGGAAATTTTCCCCTTACATCGAAATGATTAAGATCTCAATCATTATTTTATTTCAAAATAATAATTGGAAACATAAAAAAAATGTATATAGATTGAAGCTAACTTCCTTTATATATGAAAATTAAAATCTTCATATCCCATATTCACCCACAATTTATCAAACTTTCTTTAATTTATACTCTTTAAAAAATCACAAATCACTCTTATATATAAAATTATTTTAGACTTATTGTTTTTTTAACTTTATATTCTCAACATTGATAATCCTCATTACATTTCCATCCCTAATATTGTGAACTCACATTTACTTCCAAAATTAATACATTGGAACTTTCAGTTAAAGAAAATTAACCAATTTATATGTTATTTTTCTAATCTAAAACCATTGAGTATATCAAGCTTCAAAATTTCTCAAATATGTTATATAGTATAATGTATAAAATGTTTTTCCGAAGAAATTACATTGGAAATTTTGGTCAATGCATTTTGAATGAAGTATGGTTCATCTCTTAATGCATGATGTAACTTCTTCCAAAAAAAACATTTTATACATTATGATATAGATCAGAAAAACTTGAATTTGAATATGTGATATAATTAAATGTTTATTAGAAAAGCAAATAAATGTAAAATATTTCATTTAAAATAGAATTTGTATAAGTTCAAGATAAGGATGGACAGTAGCTGAACATGGGCTGTTTAACCGAATTTATTGTTCGAAGAAAAATAAGAGAAAAAATTAAGAATGCACATGTATTTGTGCTGTAAATGAATTAAAATGAAACACCTTGAAGTGGACAAATGAATCAGAAAGGTATTGCAGCTAAGATATCACCTTGGAATTTAAGATATAAATCCTGAGTAATTTCTATGGAAAACATATAGGCTATGAAAACATAGAGGCTATGAAAACATTTAGCTATAATTATGGCTAACATCACATAATAACGATGGTCAATCTGTCCTCTATATGGTGATGTGGTACTGGTGACGCCAATACTCCTATTGTCTAAAATCGATATATTTAATCCATGGATTAATTATAGCAATGTGGAATGGCTTCAAACATTTTTATAATAATTATTTCTTTAAAAAAAAAAAAAACTTAGTCAAGTGTCATTTTTTTGAAATAAATATTATTAAATATTTTTTTTTTATATTATAAAATTTTGCAAAAACATAAACAATATTGTTAATAAATATATCAAATTTAATTTTATATATTTTAATATAAGAAAAAATAGTGTAAAAGTAAATATTTCTAGAAGGTGAAAGGTTTCATGGATGCTTTCCAATTATTATGAAAAAGCTGTCATAATGTCATGTCTTGTCTTGCTTTGTTAAACATTTTGACATATCAAACTACATAAAATTAAAAAATAGAATAGAATAAAAAAAAAATTAGTAATTATAGTTATTAATAAAACATTTTGATTCGGTCAAGTTACATAAATAATAATAATAATATAGCCATGGTAGAGATATTGTAATGTATTTTAGTATTCAATGCTGTTTAACATTTTGACTTAATCAAATTAAATAAAAAATTTAAAATTAAATAAAATGAAATTAGATTAAACTAAAATAGTAAATTTAAGTCTATTTGAAAACATTTTTACTTGGTTAACATAAAATAAAATTAATAAAAATATGGTATTGACCCATGGTATGACAACCTATAGTATTGTCCCATGGTATTCATGTGAAATATAGTTTATTTAAGTCTTTTTTAAAATGACAATAAATTTAATCCCTCTAATTTATAAGCACTTAATAAATCTAAAATTAAAATAAATATAAAATAATATTATTACATATTAACAAACCTAAATGAAAATAAAAACTATGGAGTGATTCTATTAAATAAAAACTTATCTGTCATTTCACATTATCAAGATTAAGTCATATTTGATCATAAATTCTATCATTAATAAAATTGATAATTAGAGTCATTTTGTATTTATTAGGTAGAAGGTTTCCTTTATTATTGTGAATGTCTTATATTATGCATGCCGTGGATGGGGAATAAATTTATATATTTTTTCAAATTACTTGCACGAAACTTCTCTTACTTAGGGAAATTATATAATTTCTGTGATCATGTCAAATATTACTTAGTTGCGCTAGCTTTCCGCCCATCAGACTCTCCAGAACGTGTCCTCTCTCCTTTTTTTCCCCTAGCACCATAATGCTATAAGTATCCGTTGGGAGTCTTCTTGAGATTTTGAAGCCTACTCCATTCTTCTTGTTTGCAGGTGGTATTGCGTTAAGTTTACCAAATAATGGAGCAGATAAAGGAGTTGGTGGAAGCTGGAGTTATCGGACGCAGCGTCGACGATTTCAATCCGCAGTTAATTTTTCATCTATTCTACCGCAATAGACATATGAGCTCAGGTGATGAAGTATTGCTTGGTGATTTCCGAGAAAGCCCACATTATATTGGGTTCAATATCGATCCAGATCGTCTCGGTTTAAGGGAATCCTTCAAGAATCGCACATTATTAACACTGGTGAACCCAATTGCTATTTCGTCATTGTTATTCCCCGATACTTATTTAGTTATATTTGCTCCAATTGAAATTAGAATTTTACTATTCTCATACATTTATAATCAGATTATGACGGATCCCGACGGTCCTAGAGGCGAATATTTGCACTGGTATGTTGTAATCATCTCGAACTTTGATCAAATTTCTGATAGATGTATTTTAACGAAACCCTTTAATAACTGTATTATTTTTACATTGTACAGGATGAGTACGGATTTCGGTACCATCAGCCAACATGGAGGTAACTGACTGTTCTTCATTCTTTAGACCCGAAATTGAACAACTCGTTGGAATTTAATTCCAACTGCAAAAATGAACAGCTGGACAAGAATCTGATCTGCAGTAAATACTCCAGGCTGATCGGTGCATCAAAGTCAAGCCTGATATTTTTGCACATAAATATGCATTAAAGTTTCAATTGAATTCCCCTGCAGACAGCCGACTTATTTTTTGATAAAAGCATCACCGCCTTGCTGCATTAAATACAGAGATAAACATTAGAAGATATCTTGTAATATTTTATTGTTTTAATCAGATATGTTTTAGCATATAAATACCACATAGCAGTTCTGTTTTAAGGTTAGCAGCTGAAGAATCACACAGAGCAGAGGAGAGCACGCAGCAGCATCAGGAAGAAGAATAATTTCAAAACAGTGAAATGCAGGGCAGTGCAGATATTTGAATGTAATTTGCTTTCTGGTTGTTTGCTGATAGAAAGGGTAGATGTTATTTGTATGGAACATAAGCGTTCCTTGGTAAATCTATTTTGTAATAGAAGTTGTGAAATTCCCTCAGTATGAGGAAGACAAATCTGTAAAAAGTTAGTTTATTTTGATGAATACAAGTTAATTTTTCCGTTGCTGTTACACCGTAACTCAAAAAATACTTGACGTCAAAAATTTACGTTGCTGCAACACCACGAACAGTGTTGCTGCAACACAAGTTACAGCAACTGAAGAAAAACTGCGTTGCTGCAACACCATTTCCAGAGAACGAATTTTTCTGTTTTCTGAGTTAAAAACAGAGTATTTTTCTGTGTTAAAACAGAGTGTTATTCTCAGTTGCTGCAACACCAAACTTAGTTGCTGCAACACCAAACTGTGTTGCTGAAACACCGTTTCCAGCAAGCGATTTTTTCTGTTTTTTGTGCAAAAAAACAGAGTGCAAAAATAGAGCAATTTTTTGTCTGTCTGTTATGGAATTTATCAAAAAATTCCAACATGGTATCAGAGCTAGTCTAGGCACTCAGTGAGTCAAAAACAGAGATTGTTTTTCACTGTAGGAGCTGTAAGAAGTTTGTTGAGCAGATTTTTCCAGCAGAGAAAGTTTTTGCTTGTTTTCAAAATACAATCAGTATCTTTTCTTTACCAATACAGGTTAAGATGGTAGATGCTGGAACAGGTTTGACAAATCCCCAACTGCCACAGTATAATGGGAAAAATTACAGTTATTGGTCCATAACAATGAAAGCATTGTTTGCTTCTCAAGGAATATGGGAGCTGGTTGAAACAGGTTATGCTGAACCTGGAGATGCAACAGCACTGGTTGCTTTGACAACAGCAAAAAGAGACCAGTTGAAAGTTGTCAGAAAAAAGGATGTCAAAGCCCTCTTTTTCCTCTTCCAATCAGTACATGAAAGTGTTTTTCTGCGAATTGCTGCAGCAACAAAATCCAAAGAGGCATGGGATATTCTCCAAACTGCCTACCAAGGCATGGAGAAGGTGAAGACTGCAAAGTTGCAGATGTTGAGGAGAGACTTTGAAAATCTCAGCATGAAGGAATCTGATACAATAGATTCATTCTTCACTCAGGTTATTGGCTTGATAACCGAGATAAGATCTCATGGTGAGATTCTTGAAGATAGAAGAATTGTAGAGAAAATCTTGAGATGTTTACCCTCAAGGTTTGAATCTATTGTGGTAGCAATAGAAGAAACAAAAGATCTCTCACAATTCACGGTAGATGAGCTGAGTGCTTCTCTGTTGTCTCATGAACACAGACTGAGTAGTGGAACAGATTCCTCTTTTGAGCAAGCATTCAAGACTCAGATGTCTTTTGGCCAAAGAAGAGGTAGAGGCAGAGCAAATAACAGAGGTCATGGAAGAAGCCAAAACAGAGGCAGAAATTACCCTGCTAGCACAAGCGGAAGGAGCTGCAATCAGAACCAAGCTGAAGGTTCAAGCAAACAGCAAGCTCATGGACAAAGGTATGACAAATCCCAAGTCCAATGTCATTATTGTAAAAAATTTGGGCACTACGCCAATGAATGCAAGAAAAAACAAAATGACATGAATAATAGGCAAAATGCTAATTTTGCAAATGAAGAAGATAAGAACCCAAAAAATGTGTTGTTAACATGTAACATTGCACAAGATAGACAAGAAGATTTTTGGTTCTTAGACTCAGGTTGTAGTAATCACATGACTGGAAATATTGCAATGTTTGCCAATCTGGATGAAAATGTGAAATCTGAGGTAACAACAGGGACTGATAATAAGATATCTGTCAAGGGTAAGGGCAGTGTCAATATCCGAGCAAAAAATGGAGAACAAATGATTGTGCAAGCTGTATACTATGTACTTGGTCTGAAATGTGATCTTTTGAGCATTGGACAGCTCATGGACAAAGGTTACAACGTGTTCTTCAAAGATGATACATGTACAATCACAGACATACCTCCAAGTAAGAAGATCATTGCACAGGTGCAGATGACCAACAATAGAATGTTTCCACTCAAACTCAGGGCAGATTTGAAGGAAGGAAGAACTATTGCGGCTGTAACACAAGAAGTCTTTCAAGAACAAGTGAAAGATGTGAATTGGTTGTGGCATTTGAGATTTGGACATCTCAATTTCGGAGGCCTGAATCTGTTGCACAGAAAGGGTATGGTAAAGGGATTGTCGTTGATTGAAAAACCAGACAGCCTTTGTGAAGGCTGCATCTTGGGCAAGAAACACAAGGAAAGCTTTCCAGCAGGAAAGAGTATAAGGGCAAAAGAACCCTTGGAAATTGTTCACTCTGATGTGTGTGGACCGATGCAAACACCATCATTTGCTGGAAATAGATATGTTTTAACTTTTATTGATGATTACACCAGAAAGACATGGGTGTATATGCTGAAACAGAAGAGTGAAGTGTTTGAGAAATTCCGCCACTTCAAAACTCTTGTTGAAAAACAGTGTGGGCATTATATCAAAGTGCTCAGAGCAGATAGAGGAGGAGAGTACATCTCCAGGGACTTTCTGCGTTTTTGCAGAGATAATGGCATACAAAAGCAGTTTACCGCAAGGTATACACCTCAGCAAAACGGTGTTGCTGAAAGAAAGAATAGGACCATTCTTGACATGGTCAGAAGTATGCTGAAGGCAAAACACTTGCCGTATGAGTATTGGGCAGAAGCTGTTACTTGCGCAGTTTACATCTTGAATAGATGCCCAACTAAAGCTGTCATGAACAGAATACCAGAAGAGGCATGGAGTGGTCAAAAACAAACTGTCACTCACATGAGAGTATTCGGTTGTGTGGCATATGCACATGTACCGGATCAGCTAAGGAAAAATCTTGATAGTAAGGGGGAGAAGTGTGTCTTTATTGGCTATTGTGATGAGTCAAAAGCATACAAACTTTACAATCCATCCACCAAGAAATTAATAGTAAGCAGAGATGTGCAGTTCATTGAAGATGAAGCTTGGGATGGAAGCTTGGAAAAAACAGTGAATGTAAAGACAATAGTGTCTCATGAAGAACAAGAGGAAGGGACAGCAACAAATAATCCTTCCTTGGTGGCTCCTCCTACACCACAGCAAGTACAACAAACCACACCACAAGCTGGAATCCGAACAGCCTTGAGAAGTCAAGGAAGAACAAATACTGTTACACCACAAACAGCTGATGCTGAAACACCACAGGGATCTGAAATACCCTCAAGTTCCGATGGAACTCCAAGCACACCAAGAAGACCAAGATTCAGAAATCTGAATGAGATTTATGAACAAGGAGAGGTAAGTAACAATACCGGTCTGAATTCATTATTCGCTTTGTATTGTCATATTGATGACCCAATCCATTTTGAAGATGCTGTAAATGAAGATAAATGGATTGAAGCAATGAATGAAGAAATTGGTGCAATTGAGAAGAGTAAAACATGGGAGTTAGTGGACCTCCCTGAAGGCAAGGATGCCATTGGAGTTAAGTGGGTCTATAAGACCAAAAGCAATGCCGAAGGTAAGATTGACAGGCACAAAGCAAGACTAGTTGTGAAAGACTACAAGCAGCAACAAGGCAGAGACTATGATGAAACCTTTGCACCAGTAGCAAGGATAGAAATAGTGAGAACAGTGTTGTCTATTGCAGCACAACACAAATGGAAGATTTATCAGATGGATGTTAAATCTGCATTCCTGAATGGAGTGTTAAAAGAAGAGGTTTATGTCGATCAACCTCCGGGCTATGAAGTTGAAGGCCAAGAGCATAAAGTTTGTAAGCTGAAGAAGGCTCTTTATGGGCTGAAGCAAGCTCCAAGAGCATGGTACAGCAGAATTGATGCTTATCTTATTGAGAATGGGTTTGCTAAGTGTGATGGTGAACCCACACTCTACATAAAACAGAATGACGGTAAGATTATTATTGTTGTTTTATATGTAGATGATTTGATTTTTACTAGCAATGGTGCTTCTCTCATTGCTGATTTTAAAGCAGTCGTGAGGAGTGAATTTGAAATGACTGACTTGGGCTTCTTAAGATATTTTCTTGGAATTGAAGTAGACCAAAGTGAAAATGGTGTTTTCATTTCTCAAGATAAATATGTAGAAGCTGTGTTGAAGAGATTCAACATGCAGAACAGCAAGGCTGCTGTGACTCCAACAGTAGTGGGGCTGAAATTAACCAAAGAAGACAGCAACAAATATCCAAAACTGTACAAGAGCATAGTTGGCAGCCTTATGTACTTGACTGCAACTAGGCCGAACATTATGCACGCTGTGAGTTTAATCTCCAGATTTATGGAAAGACCGAAAGAGACTCATTGGCAGGCAGCCAAGAGGATTCTAAGGTATGTGAATGGAACGAAGGGGTTTGGTATTTTATACTCCTCTTCTGAAAGTTTCATGTTGACAGGTTACACTGACAGTGATTGGGCTGGAAGTGTTGATGATAGGAAAAGAAGATCGGGATATGTGTTTCATATGGGATCGGGAGCCATCTCATGGGCTTCCAAGAAGCAACCAGTTGTGGCTTTGTCAACAGCAGAGGCAGAGTATGTGGCAGCAACAGCAGCAGCATGCCAAGCAGTATGGCTGAGAAGAGTTCTCAAAGATTTGTGTCATGAACAAGAAAACGGCACAACCATTTACTGTGACAATAGCTCAGCAATAGCATTGTCTAAAAACTCTGTTTTTCATAAAAGAACAAAGCACATAGACACCAAATTTCACTTCATACGTGAATTGGTTAACAATGGTGAGATTGTTTTGCAGCACTGCAGAACAGAGGATCAGCTAGCTGACATCTTGACAAAACCATTAGAAAAGAAAGGTTTTGATCATTTAAGGAAATGTCTGGGTATGCAGCAGTTGAAATTAAGGGGGAGTGTTGGAATTTAATTCCAACTGCAACAATGAACAGCTGGACAAGAATCTGATCTGCAGTAAATACTTCAGGCTGATCGGTGCATCAAAGTCAAGCCCGATATTTTTGCACATAAATATGCATTAAAGTTTCAATTGAATTCCCCTGCAGACAGCCGACTTGTTTTTTGATAAAAGCATCACCGCCTTGCTACATTAAATACAGAGATAAACATTAGAAGATATTTTGTAATATTTTATTATTTTAATCAGATATGTTTTAGCATATAAATACCACACAGCAGTTCTGTTTTAAGGTTAGCAGCTGAAGAATCACACAGAGCAGAGGAGAGCACGCGGCAGCGTGAGGAAGAAGAATAATTTCAGAACAGTGAAATGCACAGCAGTGCAGAAATTTGAATGTAATTTGTTTTCTGGTTGTTTGCTGATAGAAAGGGTAGATGTTATTTGTATGGAACAGAAGCGTTCCTTGGTAAATCTATTTTGTAATAGAAGTTGTGAAATTCCCTCAGTATGAGGAAGACAAATCTGTAAACAGTTAGTTTATTTTGATGAATACAAGTTAATTTTTCCGTTGCTGTTACACCGTAACTCAAAAAATACTTCACGTCAAAAATTTACGTTGCTGCAACACCACGAACAGCGTTGCTGCAACACAAGTTACAGCAACTGAAGAAAAACTGCGTTGCTGCAACACCATTTCCAGAGAACGAATTTTTCTGGTTTCTGAGTTAAAAACAGAGTATTTTTCTGTGTTAAAACATAGTGTTATTCTCAGTTGCTGCAACACCAAACTCAGTTGCTGCAACACCAAACTGTGTTGCTGAAACACCGTTTCCAGCAAGCGATTTTTTCTGTTTTTTGTGCAAAAAATCAGAGTGCAAAAGCAGAGCAATTTTTTGTCTGTCTGTTATGGAATTTATCAGAAAATTCCAACATGGTATCAGAGCTAGTCTAGTCACTCAGTGAGTCAAAAACAGAGATTTTTTTCACTGTAGGAGCTGTAAGAAGTTTGTTGAGCAGATTTTTCCAGCAGAGAAAGTTTTTGCTTGTTTTCAAAATACAGTCAGTATCTTTTCTTTACCAATACAGGTTAAGATGGCAGATGCTAGACCATGTTTGATAAATCCCCAACTGCCACAGTTTAATGGGAAAAATTACAGTTATTGGTCCATAACAATGAAAGCATTGTTTGCTTCTCAAGGAATATGGGAGCTGGTTGAAACAGATTATGCTGAACCTGCAGATGCAACAGCACTGGCTGCTTTGACAGCAGCAGAAAGAGACCAGTTGAAAGGTGACAGAAAGAAGGATGCCAAAGCCCTCTTTTTCCTCTTCCAATCAGTACATGAAAGTGTTTTTCTGCGGATTGCTGCAGCAAAAAAATCCAAAGAGGCATGGGATATTCTCCAAACTGCCTACCAAGGCATGGAGAAAGTGAAGACTGCAAAGTTGCAGATGTTGAGGAGAGACTTTGAAAATCTCAGCATGAAGGAATCTGATACAATAGATTCATTCTTCACTCAGGTTATTGGCTTGATAACCCAGATAAGATCTCATGGTGAGATTGTTGAAGATAGAAGAATTGTAGAGAAAATCTTGAGATGTTTACCCTCAAGGTTTGAATCTATTGTGGTAGCAATAGAAGAAACAAAAGATCTCTCACAGTTCATGGTAGATGAGATGAGTGCTTATCTGTTGTCTCATGGACACAGACTGAGTAGAGGAACAGATTCCTCTTTTGAGCAAGCATTCAAGACTCAGATGTCTTTTGGCCAAAGAAGAGGTAGAGGTAGAGCAAATAACAAAGGTCGTGGAGGAAGCCAAAACAGAGGCAGAAATTACCCTGCTAGCACAAGCGAAAGGAGCTGCAATTAGAACCAAGCTGAAGGTTCAAGCAAACAGCAAGCTCATGGACAAAGGTATGACAAATCCCAACTCCAATGTCATTATTGTAAAAAATTTGGGCACTACGCCAATGAATGCAAGAAAAAACAAAATGACATGAATAATAGGTAGAATGCTAATTTTGCAAATGAAGAAGATAAGAACCCAAAAAATGTGCTGTTAACATGTAACATTGCACAAGACAAACAAGAAGATTTTTGGTTCTTAGACTCAGGTTGTAGTAATCACATGACTGGAAATATTGCAATGTTTGCCAATCTGGATGAAAATGTGAAATCTGAGGTAACAACAGGGACTGATAATAAGATATCTGTCATCTTGAATAGATGCCCAACTAAAGCTGTCATGAATAGAATACTAGAAGAGGCATGGAGTGGTCAAAAATAAACTGTCACTCACATGAGAGTATTCGGTTGTGTGGCATATGCACATGTACCGGATCAGCTAAGGAAAAAGCTTGATAGTAAGGGGGAGAAGTGTGTCTTTATTGGCTATGGTGATGAGTCAAAAGCATACAAACTTTACAACCCATCCACCAAGAAATTAATAGTAAGCAGAGATGTGCAGTTCATTGAAGATGAAGCTTGGGATGGAAGCTTGGAAAAAACAGTGAATGTAAAGACAATAGTGTCTCATGAAGAACAAGAGGAAGGGACAGCAGCAAATAATCCTTCCTTGGTGGCTCCTCCTACACCACAGCAAGTACAACAAACCACACCACAAGCTGGAATCCGAACAGCCTTGAGAAGTCAAGGAAGAACAGATGTTGTTACACCACAAACAGCTGATGCTGAAACACCACAGGGATCTGAAATACCCTCAAGTTCGGATGGAACTCCAAGCACACCAAGAAGACCAAGATTCAGAAATCTGAATGAGATTTATGAACAAGGAGAGGTAAGTAACAATACCGGTCTGAATTCATTATTCGCTTTGTATTGTCATATTGATGACCCAATCCATTTTGAAGATGCTGTAAATGAAGATAAATGGATTGAAGCAATGAATGAAGAAATTGGTGCAATTGAGAAGAGTAAAACATGGGAGTTAGTGGACCTCCCTGAAGGCAAGGATGCCATTGGAGTTAAGTGGGTCTATAAGACCAAAAGCAATGCTGAAGGTAAGATTGACAGGCACAAAGCAAGACTAGTTGTGAAAGGCTACAAGCAGCAACAAGGCAGAGACTATGATGAAACCTTTGCACCAGTAGCAAGGATGGAAACAGTGAGAACAGTGTTGTCTATTGCAGCACAACACAAATGGAAGATTTATCAGATGGATGTTAAATCTGCATTCCTGAATGGAGTGTTAAAAGAAGAGGTTTATGTTGATCAACCTCCAGGCTATGAAGTTGAAGGCCAAGAGCATAAAGTTTGTAAGATGAAGAAGGCTCTTTATGGGCTGAAGCAAGCTCCAAGAGCATGGTACAACAGAATTGATGCTTATCTGATTGAGAATGGGTTTGCTAAGTGTGATGGTGAACCCACACTCTAGATAAAACAGAATGACGGTAAGATTATTACTGTTGTTTTATATGTAGATGATTTGATTTTTACTAGCAATGATGCTTCTCTCATTGCTGATTTTAAAGCAGTCATGAAGAGTGAATTTGAAATGACTGACTTGGGCTTCTTAAGATATTTTCTTGGAATTGAAGTAGACCAAAGTGAAAATGGTGTTTTCATTTCTCAAGATAAATATGTAGAAGCCGTGTTGAAGAGATTCAACATGCAGAACAGCAAGGATGCTGTGACTCCAACAATAGTGGGGCTGAAATTAACCAAAGAAGACAGCATCAAATATTTTGATCCAAAACTGTACAAGAGCATAGTTGGTAGCCTTATGTACTTGACTGCAACTAGGCCGGACATTATGCACGCTGTGAGTTTAATCTCCAGATTTATGGAAAGACCGAAAGAGACTCATTGGCAGGCAGCCAAGAGGATTCTAAGGTATGTGAATGGAAAGAAGGGGTTTGGTATTTTATACTCCTCTTCTGAAAGTTTCATGTTGACAGGTTACACTGACAGTGATTGGGCTGGAAGTGTTGATGATAGGAAAAGCACATCGGGATATGTGTTTCATATGGGATCGGGAGCCATCTCATGGGCTTCCAAGAAGCAACCAGTTGTGGCTTTGTCAACAGCAGAGGCAGAGTATGTGGCAGCAACAGCAGCAGCATGCCAAGCAGTATGGCTGAGAAGAGTTCTCAAAGATTTGTGTCATGAACAAGAAAAGGGCACATCATTTACTGTGATAATAGCTCAGCAATAGCATTGTCTAAAAACTCTGTTTTTCATAAAAGAACAAAGCACATAGACACCAAATTTCACTTCATACGTGAATTGGTTAACAATGGTGAGATTGTTTTGCAGCACTGCAGAACAGAGGATCAGCTAGCTGACATCTTGACAAAACCATTAGAAAAGAAAGGTTTTGATCATTTAAGGAAATGTCTGGGTATGCAGCAGTTGAAATTAAGGGGGAGTGTTGGAATTTAATTCCAACTGCAACAATGAACAGCTGGACAAGAATCTGATCTGCAGTAAATACTCCAGGCTGATCGGTGCATCAAAGTCAAGCCCGATATTTTTGCACATAAATATGCATTAAAGTTTCAATTGAATTCCCCTGCAGACAGCCGACTTGTTTTTTGATAAAAGCATCACTGCCTTGCTGCATTAAATATAGAGATAAACATTAGAAGATATTTTGTAATATTTTATTGTTTTAATCAGATATGTTTTAGCATATAAATACCACACAGCAGTTCTGTTTTAAGGTTAGCAGCTGAAGAATCACACAGAGCAGAGGAGAGCACGCAGCAGCGTGAGGAAGAAGAATAATTTCATAACAGTGAAATGCACAACAGTGCAGAAATTTGAATGTAATTTGCTTTCTGGTTGTTTGCTGATAGAAAGGGTAGATGTTATTTGTATGGAACAGAAGCGTTCCTTGGTAAATCTATTTTGTAATAGAAGTTGTGAAATTCCCTCAGTATGAGGAAGACAAATCTGTAAACAGTTAGTTTATTTTGATGAATACAAGTTAATTTTTCCGTTGCTGTTACACCGTAACTCAAAAAATACTTGACGTCAAAAATTTGCGTTGCTGCAACACCACGAACAGCGTTGCTGCAACACAAGTTACATCAACTGAAGAAAAACTGCATTGCTGCAACACCATTTCCAGAGAACGAATTTTTCGGTTTTCTGAGTTAAAAACAGAGTATTTTTCTGTGTTAAAACAGAGTGTTATTCTCAGTTGCTGCAACACCAAACTCAGTTGCTGCAACACCAAACTGTGTTGCTGAAACACCGTTTCCAGCAAGCGATTTTTTCTGTTTTTTGTGCAAAAAAACAGAGTGCAAAAACAGAGCAATTTTTTGTTTGCCTGTTATGGAATTTATCAGAAAATTCCAACACAACTAAATCCCTCGTAATGCTAACTGTAACTATCAATATCTTTCTTTTTGATGCAACAATAGGAAGAGGGCTCCGGCAGGATGTGGTTAAATATGAAGCTCTAAGATCAATGGGTACTAGAATGATAGTTCTCACATTGTTCAAACCAAACGAACCTCTCAATTTTGTGTTGATTCCTAGGGAGAACTTCAGTACCAGAGATTTTGCTGAAGCCAATGCACTTGGTCCCCCATGGCTGCTGCTTTCTTGAAAATAAAAAAAGTGTACAAGGCGACCGATTTTGTGGAAGTCAATGCACTTGGACAGCCAGTGGGTCCTGCTTCTTTCAAAATAAGAAATGAGGAGGGCGACCACCCTGAGAGTGTTGTTGATGATTGAAACATATGTAACACGGGGCAAAGATGCAACAAGCGGCAATAAAACGACCATGAATCGAGGAGGAAGCGGAAAAGATTTAAGAAAAAATTAAGGAAGCGCTATTTGTTGAAATTATAATTTCAAAACTGCGGATTTTTTCCCTGCGATGCAATCCATCGCAAATTGCAGATGTTACCCTTTTGCCTGCTTCCTTTGTTATATGCGATGCGATCGCAGATCGCATATCGCACATTTCTTTGTCAACCTTCACTGCGAACTTTCGATTGTTTGCGATTGCGATTTCACGATGCGATTTGATCGCATCGCAAATCGTGTGATTAAATGGTTATGAAAGCATCAGCACATTCTTTTCTCTTCCGCCGATGCGATGGTGCGACATTGTAATAAGCCATGCATTAAATTCCAGTAGGATATTTTCAGCCGAGTAATAAATGAAATTTACTATGGTTGGTAAATGTAGGTAGGATATTTTCTTCTATCTTATCGTTTAGAATCAAATATGTTTTTCAACATATATATATATATATATATATATATATATATATATATATATATATATATATATATATATAATGAACAACATCTCTGATATACATATATATCAAAAAAAATGAGATAGAAGCATATATTGAAAGAATCTCAGAGTTTTGTAACTTTATATGTAAACGCACAACAGTGCTGAGATAGTTAAAAACAGATTCTCGAACTGAATCGTTCCTGTTGTAACCCCTTTGTAGAGGAAGACTATTTTGTAACAGTTTTTCTTTTTATATGATTAAAGATCTTGTATTGAAATCAGAGCGTTGTTCTCTGTGCATTTTTTTTGTGTTTGAAATAAACAGAAATTACTAACATGGTATCAGAGCTAGTCTAGGCACTCAGTGATTCAAAAACAGAGTTTGTTTTTCACTGTAGGAGCTGTAAGAAGCTTATCAAGCAGAGAAAGTTTTTTTTTCTTTTTATTATACAGTCAGTATCTCTTCTTTATTTATACAGGTTAATGATGGCAGATGCTGGAACTGGTTTGACAAATCCCCAACTGCCACAGTTTAATGGAAAAGACTGCAATTATTGGTCCATAACAATGAAAGCATTGTTTGCTTCTCAAGGAATATGGGAGCTGGTTGAAAATGGCTATGCTGAACCGGCAGATGCGACAGCATTGGCTACTTTGACAGTAGCAGAAAGAGACCAGTTGAAGAGTGACAGGAAGAAGGATACCAAAGCCGTCTTTTTCCTCTTCCAATCAGTACATGAAAGTGTTTTTTTCGCAGATTGCAGCAGCAACAAAATCCAAGGAGGCATGGGATATTCTCAAAACTGCCTATCAAGGCATGGAGAAGGTGAAGATTGCAAAGTTGCAGATGTTGAGGAGAGACTTTGAAACACTCAGCATGAAGGAATCTGATACAATAGATTCATTTTTCACTCAGGTTATTGGGTTGATAACCCAGACAAGATCTCATGGCGAGATTCTTGCAGAAAGAAGGATTGTAGACAAGATCTTGAGATGTTTACCCTCAAGGTCTGAAGCTGTTGTGGTAGCAATAGAAGAAACAAAGGATCTGTCACAGTTCACAATAGATGAACTGAGTGCTTCCCTGATGTCTCATGAACACAGACTGAGTAGAGGAACAGATTCCTCTTTTGAGCAAGCATTCAAGACTCAGATGTCTTTTGGCCAAAGAAAAGGTCGAGGCAGAGCAAATATCAGAGGTAGTGGAATAAGCCAAAACAAAGATAGAAATAATCGTGCAAGCATAAGCGGAAGAAGTTGCAATCAGAACCAAGATGAAGGTTCAAGCAAACAGCGAGCTCATGGACAAAGGTATGACAAATCCCAAGTCCAATGTCATTATTGTACGAAATATGGGCACTATGCCAATGAATGTAGGAAAAAACAAAATGACATGAATAGTAGGCAGAATGCTAATTTTGCAAATGAAGAAGATAAGAATCCAAAGAACGTGCTGTTAACATGTAACATAGCACAAGACAAACAAGAAGATTCTTGGTTCTTAGACTCAGGTTGTAGTAATCACATGACTGGAAATATTGAAATGTTTGCCAATCTGGATGAAAATGTGAAATCTGAGGTAACAACAGGAACTGATAGTAAGATATCTGTCAAGGGTAAGGGCAGAGTCAGTATCCAAGCAAGAAATGGAGAACAGATGATTGTGCCAGATGTATACTATGTACCTGGTCTGAAATGTAATCTTTTGAGCATTGGACAGCTCATTCACAAAGGTTACAATGTGTTCTTCAAAGATGATTTGTGTACAATCAGAGACATAACTCCAAGTAATAATATCATTGCACAGGTGCAGATGACTAGCAATAGAATGTTTCCTCTCAAACTCAGAGCAGATTTGAAGGAAGGAAGAACTATTGCAGTTGTAACACAAGAAGTCTTTCGGGAACAAGTGAAAGATGAATTGGTTGTGGCACTTGAAATTTGGACATCTCAATTTCGGAGGCTTGAATCTGTTGCACAGAAAGGGAATGGTAAAGGGATTGCCATTGATCGAGAAACCGGACAGCCTTTGTGAAGGCTGCATCTTGGGCAAGCAACACAAAGAAAGCTTTCCAGCAGGAAAGAGTATAAAGGCAAAAGCACCCCTGCAAATTGTTCACTCTGATGTGTGTGGACCGATGCAAATACCATCATTTTCCGGAAATAAATATGTTTTAACTTTCATTGATGATTACACTAGAAAGACATGGGTGTATATGTTGAAACAAAAGAATGAAGTGTTTGAGAAATTCTGGCACTTCAAAACTCTTGTTGAGAAGCAGTGTGGGCATTATATCAAAGTGCTCAGAACAGATAGAGGAGGAGACTACATCTCCAAAGACTTTCTATGTTTTTGCAGAGAGAATGGCATACAAAAGCAGTTCACCACGAGGTATACACCTCAACAAAACAATGTTGCCGAAAGGAAGAATAGGACCATTCTTGACATGGTCAGAAGTATGCTAAAGGCAAAGCACTTGCCGCATGAGTATTGGGCAGAAGCTGTCACTTGCACAATTTACATCTTGAATAGATTCCCAACTAAAGCTATCATGAAAAAAATACCAGAAGAAGCATGGAGTGGTCAAAAGAAAACTGTCACTCACATGAGAGTATTCGGTTGTGTAGCATATGCACATGTACCGGATCAGCTAAGGAAGAAGCTTGACAGTAAGGGGGAGAAGTGTGTCTTTATCGGTTATAGTGATGAGTCAAAAGCATACAAACTCTATAATCCATCCACCAAGAAATTGATAGTAAGCAGAGATGTGCAGTTCATTGAAGATTAAGCTTGGGATGGAAGCTTAGAGAAGACAGTGAATGTGAAGACAATTGTGTCTCACGAAGAAGAAGAGGAAGGGACAGCATCAAATAATCCTTCCTTGGTGGCTCCTCCTCCACCACTGCAAGCAAAGCAAACCACACCACAAGCTGGAATTTGAACAGCCTTGAGAAGCCAAGGAAGTGCTTCTTCAAGCACACCACAAGGATCAGAAATACCCTCAAGTTTGGATGGAACTCCAACCACACCAAGAAGACCAAGATTCAGAAATATGAATGAGATTTATGAACAAGGAGAGGTAAGTAACAATACCAGTCTGAATTGATTATTCGCTTTATATTGTCATGTTGATGACCCAACTCATTTTGAAGATGTTGTAAATGAAGATAAATGGATTAAAGCAATGAATGACGAAATTGGTGCAATTGAGAGGAGTAAAACATGGGAGTTAGTGGACCTCCCTGAAGGCAAAGATGCCATTGGAGTTAAGTGGGTCTATAAGACCAAAAGCAATGCTGAAGGCAAGATTGACAGGAAAAAAGCAAGACTTGTTGTGAAAGGCTACAAGCAGCAACAAGGAAAAGACTATGATGAAACCTTTGCACCAGTAGCAAGGATGGAAACAATCAGAACAGTGTTGTCTATTGCGGCACAACACAAATGGAAGATTTATCAGATGGATGTTAAATCTGCATTCCTGAATGGGGTGTTAAAAGAAGAGGTTTATGTTGAACAACCTCCAGGCTATGAAGTTGAAGGCTAAGAGCATAAAGTCTGCAAAATGAAGAAGGCTCTTTATGGCCTGAAGCAAGCTCCAAGAGCATGGTACAACAGAATAGATGCTTATCTGATTGAGAATGGGTTTGATAAGTGTGATGGTGAACCCACACTCTACCTAAAGCAGAATGACGATAACATACTTATCTTTGTTTTATATGTAGATGATTTGATTTTTACAAGCAATGATGCTTCTCTCATTACTGATTTTAAAGCAGTCATGAAAAGTGAATTTGAAATGACTGACTTGGGCTTCTTAAGATATTTTCTTGGAATTGAAGTAGACCAAAGTGAAAATGGTGTTTTCATTTCTCAAGTTAAATATGTGGAAACAGTGTTGAAGAGATTTCACATGCAGAACAACAAGGCAGCTGTGACTCCAACAGTAATGGGGTTGAAATTGACCAGAGACGACAGCAGCAAGGATTTTGATTCAAAATTGTACAAAAGCATAGTTGGCAGCCTTATGTACTTGACTGCAACTAGGCCAGACATTATGCATGCTGTGACTTTAATCTCCAGATTTATGGAAAGACCGAAAGAGACTCATTGGTAGGCAGCCAAGAGGATTCTAAGGTATGTAAATGGAACGAAGGGGTTTGGTATTTTATACTCCTCTTCTGAAAGTTTCATGTTGACAGGTTACACTGACAGCGATTGGGCTGGAAGTTTTGATGATAGGAAAAGCACATCTGGATATGTGTTTCATATGGGATCAGGAGCCATCTCATGAGCTTCTAAGAAGCAACCTGTTGTGTCTTTGTAAACAACAGAGACAGAGTATGTGGCAGCAACAGCAGCAGCATGCCAAGTAGTATGGTTGAGAAGAGTTCTCAGAGATTTGTGTCATGAACAAGAAAATGGCACAACCATTTACTGTGACAATAGCTCAGCAATAGCATTGTCTAAAAACTCTGTTTTTCATAAAAGGACAAAGCACATAGACACCAAATTTCACTTCATATGTGAATTGGTTAACAATGGTGAGATTGTTTTGCAGCACTGCAGAACAGAGAATCAGTTAGCTGATATCTTGACAAAACCATTGGCAAAGAAAAGTTTTGATCATTTCAGGACATGCCTGGGTATGCAGAAAAACCCAGCAGCTGAAATTAAAGGGGAGCGTTGAAATTATAATTTCAAAACTGCGGATTTTTTCCCTGCGATGCAATCCATCGCAAATCGCAGATGTTACCCTTTCGCCTGCTTCCTTTGTTATATGCGATGCGATCTTACGATGCGATCACAGATCGCATATCGCACATTTCCTTGTCAACCTTCACTGCGAATCTTCTATTGTTTGCGATTGTGATTTCGCGATGCGATCTGATCGCATATCGCAAATCGCGTGATTCAACGGTTATGAAAGCGGCGGCACATTCTTTTCTCTTCCGCCGATGCGATGGTGCGACATTGTGATAAGCCATGCATTAAATTCCAATAGGATATTTTCAGCCGAGTAATAAATGAAATTTACTACGGTTGGTAAATGTAGGTAGGATATTTTCTTCTATCTTATCGTTTAGAATCAGATATGTTTTTCAACATATATATATATATATATATATATATATATATATATATATATATATATATATATATATATATATATATATATATATATATATATAATGAACAACAGTTCTGATATACATATATATAAAAAAATGAGATATAAGCATATATTGAAAGAATCTCAGAGTTTTGTAACTTTATTTGTAAATGCACAGCAGTGATGAGATATTTAAAAACAGATTCTGGAACTGAATCGTTCTTGTTGTAACCCCTTTGTAGAGGAAGACTATTTTGTAACAGTTTTTCTTTTTATATGTTTAAAGATCCTGTATTGAAATCAGAGCGTTGTTCTCTGTGCATTTCTTTTGTGTTTGAAATAAACAGAAATTTCCAACACTATTGAAGTTGATAACCTTTACCATTGTAAGATTGCTATCGTCGAGTGGTTTGTTTTCTTAAATATATGAACCGTTACCATTTTATATATACAAGATTTCTGCGGTTGAGTGGTTTGTTATGTTAAATATATGAAAGTGTAATAGAACACCTATTTTCGATATAAAATGTTTGTGTGATATTTCACTGATGTTACAAATCGTAAATATAAAAGAAAAATTAAAAATGTCATTATGGCTGGAGCCTCTCTTAGATATACATAAGCAAGATCCATCCTGTTTAGGGTTGGACCATAACACTTACAAAGACTAAACGCAATAAACTGTCCTTTGTAAATTTTTTGGTTGTATTTTGTATGTGATGTATATAGATACTTATTAGTCTCCGCTTATGGTGTTCGTTAGAGTGGTGATTTGCTATTAAATTTTCAGTGCTTAACAAAAGTTTATTTTCCCCAATTTGGATGCAAGAAATTTTAACCAAATTTTAGAATTTACTCTCTTATTACAAGCGCCTAATTTAGATAAAAGAAACTTTAAGCCAATTTTAGAATTTACCCTCTTATTACAAGCGTCTCTTAACCCGATTTTATCCTAAGGTAAGTTATTTTATCCTAAGGTTTTCATACCAAAGGTGAAGCAAGTGATTTATGCATCGGGCAAGTTATTTTGTGCAATGTTTTACAACCGCTCTTGCCTCGATGTGATGATCTCAGTGAGGGTAAGTTAATTAATTATGCATTGTCCAAGTTATTTTATACAATGTTTTTCAAGCGCTCTTGCCCCGATGTGATGATTTCAGTGACAGTAGGTTAATTTATTATGCATCGAGAAAGTTATTTTATGCAATGTTTTTCAAGTTTTTGCCCCGGTGTGATGTGAGTGAGAGTAAGTTAATTTATACAAGGCTTAAAAACAAGTGATTTTATGCATTGGAAAAGTTATTTTATGCAAAAAATTTCAAACTTATCCAACTTACACTTGTCACAGTTGAGTTTACAGCTGTTGCCATCTCTCTTCATTCCACAGCCCGCTTGCCCCTTTTGCCATTCTCCATTCCACAACACTCTTGTCGTTCTCGATTCCAATGCATTCTCCATTACATTGAAGATAGATGGTTCAACCACTCTTCATTTCCAAAGATTAAGGTGTTTCAGGAAGGACTTATCACAATAGGAGGTTATAGAGAAATTTTTGGGGTTTAAGTGGGTTAGTGCACTTGCAGGATGTGTAAAAGCTTCCATGTTATTGGTTATTGGAGCAACGAAACTCATCTTCCCAGACAACATCCAAGGATGGTTAGAGCATCGAAACTCAGCTTTCCAGACAACAACCATCTTTTGCAGGATTACCATCTGAGGACAATAATATATGCATTTCCATATGAAATCATCCCCTACCATGTACATCGCTATATCTTTCAAATCTATCTGAAGGTATAACACTTTTAACTTTACTAGTCTATATTACCATAAATGAAGTTAATATTCATTGATGTATTTTCTGGTATTGTTCTTAAATAAAAATTATTCCAATTTCAACCGCCGTCCGCCAGATCGAAGGTATCAGCTATAGTTGAGGTGGTTTCAACAGTTATAAATATTGAAAGGGCCTCGAGTTTTCAAACTGCAAGGAATTTCACATTTTAATTTAGCTAGATCGATGGAAGAGCCATCCATGCGAAGGGGTAAAAGGGAAGTCAATCTTCTCCCGTTCCTAGAGGTGATGAGTTGTAGATGGGTTGGCTAGCTGGTCTTGTCGCCAGCGTGAACTGCAATGCTCGAGATGAATGGATCACGGGGTTCGGAGAAGCGGGCAGAGCGTATCATATAACGTAGATAAGGTAGCCATGTAGTTTAAATAATGTAGACAAGGAAGCCATGTAGTTTAATTAGCTAAATAGAGGGGGGTTCGGAGAAGCGGGCAGAGCATATCATATAACGTAGATAAGGAAGCCATGTAGTTTAATTAGCTATATAGAGAGACTTTGCTGGGAATGTGAGGAATTTTTTTTATAATTATACCCAGTTTGTGATTGGAATAAAGTGTAAAGATGGGATTGCTTTTATATGCTTTTTTGGGCGTTTTTGTGCGTCTTTTCATTTGGAAAAGAGAAAAAACAATTTGAATTTTGTTTTTATTTGTAATAAAAGAGGTTACATTCGTAGAAATCTAAAGTCCAAAAAAATCTGAATACTTCAGAGAAAAGATTCCATACCAAAACAACCTCTGAATCTAAAATATGTGAAGGTTCCAGACCAAAAAACCTCTGAAATCTAAAATATGTTAGACAATTACAGTGCCAATACAGTCCAATGGAAAGATGATTTACAAACCTCATTAATGTTAATGACACTCTAACACCGGTTAGTCTTTCATTATCCGTCTCTTTTGAAATTTCTAAAAAACACTATTCAAGTAAAATCTTGAGACTAGGCATCTCCTATGACATCCTATAGTTGTACAATTATGACATATTTCCACATTAACCGATGCCCCCTGAAGCTATAGCAATAGGCCTTATTATGACATATTGCCCCATGAAGCTATAGCAATAGGCATTTGGTTTATGGGAGAGAAGTAAAATATGTCTATTGCTCTACCCAGCCAGTTCAAACCCATTATAAATGGTTCAACCACATTTTCTTTGTTTTCTGGTGGAATGATAAAAACATGGTTCTAGATCTGAAATACAACATTTCTACCCTGAATTGAATGTACTAGACTGATCCACTATAGCATCATTCTCCTTCACTGTGTTACTAATTTCATGGAATTAAATTCAATTTTCTATTTTCCAGCTGGTCAGTGGTTCATAGATTTGCAATATGGATGCAATTTAGCTCCAGAAAGTGCTAGTTCTTTCTATTTACCTTTAAACTTAGAAATATTGCTATCTTGAAGACAATTTAGCTCCAGAAACTGCTAGTAATTTCTATTCACCTTTAAACTTATCAAACATTCCACTATTCGAACATGCCAAACTATCGTTTTACATATATCGAAATATTCTAAGTAATGAGTATTATTCTTGGTTTTTCTCAGACCCAGACCCAGGGACTCCCGCTACTGCAGCCCTTGTTTTTATTAAACTATGCCTAATAGTGACGAAGATAAATAAATTTAGTATAACAAAAATGGAATGGTAAATTTTAACTGTCTTATATGTTTTTGCATTCCTTGTATTTTTTTGTTTTTTTTAAGTAATATGATTTATATTTATAATGTGAATTTTATTATTAAATCTTATCATGAAGATTAATATTTTGAAATTTCCTTTCAGTGTTTTTAATTATCTAAACTACATCATTTAAAATTACGATTCAACGCTACCATTTTTACTACTAATCTCAACATATCAAACAGAAATATGGCCTAATAGTGAGATAAAATCGAACACATTATAAAATCTCAACCAAAGATTAAAACATTATTTTACGCTGCTGAACGTAAGCATTTCAATGTATTTATTATTTCTTAACAAAACAGGTGTAATCTCTTTGACTACTCTAACACATTCCACAGTTGTATTTATTTTATTTATATATAGTTAAATAATTTTAACATCGAACGATACAGTTGAAAATTGTGTGGCATTTAGCATATCACATGCATTCATTAAGTTTAAATGACTTGCGTTTAATATCTAAATAATATATTATAATACTTATAATCGAATCCCTTGATTATTCAATTCAATTACATTAAAATGAGTGTTTTGAATACGTGACTCGACATGCATCTTGTTGAAAAATCTAGGGATTCTTGTTGAAAAATCTAGGGATTCGTTATCGTGTGAATAAAGTTTCATTTTTACTATGTACTAATAGTTGTATTAGATGTTGCAAAAGAAATGTCGTAAGAATGTACTGTAGGAAAGAGTAACATTAAAGTGCTACACTTTCATAATGACAATGAAAGCATCACCGGATGTTCCCAAAGAGTGTAGTAGAATTTTGGATCCTAGTTAAAGAGGGGGGTCTCATGAACTACATCATTAACATGGCAGGAGTTCTCTCTTTTTGGTCATTTAGTGTATTCTACGTGGGACTTATGGATGTGTGATGAAGAACCCGATGGTTGTTAAATGTAAAGCAATTCATTATTTTCAATTTTTTATGACTGACATACACCTCAACATATTTTCTGGATGGGACGTTTATGATTTGATGTCAAGTGGTTGTTAACTTTTAATTGTTTTGTTTTATGAAAAACATGTATGACCTAACATGTTTGATTCAGGTGCTTAGTGACATGTTTATTCATGGCTTCTAAACCTTGACTTATAGCATTTGGAAAAATGAATGCAATATTTGGAATGGTTTTTCGTTTTCTTACTAGATTGGCAATTATGGCAGTTGCTTCAATTGCAGTTATCAGGAAATGGCCATCTATGTATTCCACATATTTATTGGCACAAGTTCTAGCATGTCATGGACAATATATCACATAGATTAAGGCATTTGTAGCTTGTGTAAATTCTGTCTCTTCTAAGTTTTTCTTGATGAAGACATGCAAAGCTAAAAAAAAATTGGATGACAGGCTTATTCATGGCTTTTAAACCTTCACTTATATCATCTCGGAAAATGAATGCAATGTTTGGAATGGTTCCTTGTTTTCTTACTAGAATGACATTTATGGCAGTTGATTCAATTGCAATTGATCTTCAAGGTTGCAAGTTACATATTCTTAGATATGATGATGTCCCTGCTTTCTCTCTTTAATCACTTCTATTTGTTAAAACTTATATCAAAATAATTTTGTTGAGAGTTTTATTTGAAGTGCAATTCTCTCAATTGTAGTTGATCTTTGAGGCTGCATTTTACATATTCTTTGATATGATGATGTCCATGTTTTATCTCTTTGATCACTTATATTTGCTCAAACTTATATCAAAATAATTTGCTTGAGAGATTTCTTTGAAGTGCATTTGATAAATTGTAGGGATGTGAGTAAAGATTCTTCCAGAGACACTATTTGTTCCTTGAAAAGTAATGTACATATGAATTTTGAATGACTTATCAAAAATAGCAAAAAAAACGCAAAAATGAGAAGACTAAAATGAAAGAAAAATAGGACTTAAGGACTTGTTTCACCTGTTGTGAGGATGTAGAGATATTATATGCTATATTGCCAAAATATAAATTTCTGGTACACCCCATCCTACAATATGATTATTTCAACCACCAAGAGCTTCATAAATTACCATGCCACATGGGAAAGCAACTGTGACTCCAATAAATTCAATTTGCAAAGTAATCATGACCAGTGAGAGGTTAAATAAACAAATCAGTAGGAAAATATTGTCTTCTTGAAGCAAGCTACAAAACTTCCATTTCTGCAACGACAACTACTTTCCTTTTCTCTTGATGAGAATTAGAAGCGTTCCACTTGTGAAACATTGCAACAAAGACATTTATAAATCGAGTTAGAGCACTACCACAAAGTATTTTATGCCATTAAAATCTCATCTTGCACAAGAAGATAAACAAGGTTATTTCCATGGTCACGATGGGAATGCCAAATCCCTGACCCCATCTATAGTGTAATCCTCTTTAAAATAATCTGCATCGAATGCTTCTAAAGAGGGTTTTTGGACTCCTTGCACTAGAGGATGTAGAGATATTATATGCTATATTGCCAAAATATAAATTTCGAGTACATCCCATCCTACAATATGATTATTTCAACCACCAAGAGTTTCAGAAATTACCATGCCACATGGGAAAGCAACTGCGACTCCAATAAATTCAATTTTCAAAGTAGCCATGACCATTGACAGCTTAACTAAACTAATTAGTAGGAAAATATTGTCTTCTTGACCCAAGCTACGAAACTTCCATTTCTGCATCAGCAACTACTTTCGTTTTTTCTTGATGAGAAGTAGAAGCATTCCACTTGTGAAACATTGCGACAAAGACATGGATAAATCAAGGGAGAGGACTACCACTGGGTATTTTGTATCGGTAAAATCTCATCCCATACAAGAAGATAAATAAGGCTATTTCCATGGTCACGATAGAAATGCCAAATCCCAGACCCCGTCTACAATCTAATCCTATTCAAACTGATCTACATCGAATGCTTCTACAGAGGGTTTTTGGCCTCCTTGCAGGAGAGAAACAAAGTATATTAAGAAGAATAAAATCCCAATTCGATTCAAACTCCTAAAATAGCTTTTTAAAGTGACCAAAGTTATTGTTGTAGCAACCCATTGCATGCAGTGTTTGTTACTGAGTCTCCTTTCAAGAGGTTAATACAGAATTAAACAACTATTTTCAAACCTTGTTGTCCCTTTTAAATATGGGATTAATTTGCCCAAAATATATAGAAAAAAGTTGTTGTATCCATCAAATTTTGCACAAATTATATTCATTATCGCATACCCATGTTAGCTAAGTTGGAAGGTTTAGAATCCTTGTTAGTATTAATGAGGACAACAAATTGGAAACTTCAAAACTGAGATTGATATGTAGAGAGCATTTAAATCAATGGGCATATTATATCCCCATATTTCATTTGGACTAATATGAATGAATCCTAATCTGTGAATATATCACAACCCAGTTGCAGAGTATTTAAAAAAATTGTTAATTTTAATGGACCAACTAATTTGAAACTCTATAATAAGATTGTTTTTCTCCTCCATTATCATATTATGATTCTAAGTCTTTTTTCTATCCTGTGTGACTTTGAAGTTCTATTGTACCTTCTATCCTTAAATTTTCACTCAACCAGAATGAATTGTCTCTTTTTTATCTTATATAGAAACCATGTTGTAGGTCGTTCTTCCCCTTGCCTCAACCCTGTCCGTCCCATTTCCTTCATACAACCTACCTACGTTATAAGTGTCATCGTGTCTCTATTACTTCACTCATCTTCGATCTTCGATCCATCCATCCATGGGTACATCCATCCAGGGGTTAAATTTGATGGGTACGCCTACTCATTAGGGAATTTTTTATGACTACCTTATTTTTAAATTTCCCTTCACATGACTTTTAATATTTACATTTACTAATTTCATCTAAATTCTATAAATTATATTCATAATTTCTCTCACATGAAAATAATGAATGTAGATAGTCTCTATTACTTCACTCATCTTCGATCCATCCATCCATCGCTACATCCATCAAGGGGTTAAATTTGACGGGTCCCCCTACCCATTAGGGGTTAAATTTGACAAGTCACCCTACCCATTAGTGATTTTTTTTTTCGATTTTATTTTTAAATTTCCCTTCACATGTATAAAAATTAAAAAACAAGAACAAACTACATACTCAGACTTTTTTCTAATTGATCTTCACAGATTCAACAACGTCATCTAACATGCTTGGAATGTTTGTTTGCATTGGCATTAAGAACAGAAGTGAACATTTATAATTATTAATGATTTACAAATAGTAATAATCTTTGCAAACAGTGAGTTCGCCTATAATTTAAATGTTTGTTTCCATGATTTGAAAATAGAAATAACTTTTGCAAATCTATAATTATTAACGATTTACAAATAGTAATAAATTTTGCGAAGAGTGAGTCTGCCTACAATATAAATTTTTGTTTGTGGCATTAAGAACAAAAGCAAAAATTTATAATTATTAATAATTTACAACTAGTAATAACTTTTTGCAAATTTATAATTATTAATGATTTACAAATAGTAATAACTTTTACAATTTAAATGTTTGTTTCTATAATTTACAAATAGTAATAGCTTTTGTGAACAGTGAGTTACAATTTTAATGTTTATTTGATGCATTAAGAACATAAGTAAAAATTTATAATTATTAATGATATACAAATAGTGATAACATTTACAATTTTATAATTATTAATGATTTACAATTAGTAATAACTTTTGCAAATAAAAACTAAATAACAATACAAATTTATAATTATTAATAATTTACAAATAGTAATAATTTTTACGAACAGTGAAATTGCGTACAATATAGGTATAACTCTTTGCAACATCAAAAACAAAGGTAAAAACGAATAACAATAAAAATTTATAATTATTAATGATTTACAAATAGTAATAACTTTTACAAACAATGAATTCACATACAATTTAGGCATAACACTTTGCGAACGTTTAGTAAGTAGGCACCAATTTGGTGGTTTTCTTACACACAATTGTTGGATTGCTTTCTATTTGATGTGGTGTGTACATATTTTCGTTTAGTGAGTAGATGCGGACTTGGTGGTTTTCTTACATGCAATTGCTGGATTGCTTTCTATTGGATGTTGTGTGTGCATATTTTTGGACTTGCTAAGATCTTTTTTACACATGTTAGGTGTTTATGTGAAGTTCTATTCATGAATGCATCCATGCATTTAATTGATTTCATGTCTTTTTGTTGTTTTAAAAAAATAATTTACCTATAATTTAATGTATAACAATATTTTAGAAAATAATTTAATCACAATTTTATCATTATGTTGTTATATCATTATTATAACTTGATTGTAATATATAATTTTTTTATATTATAACTTCATTGTAATATAATATAAATTTTTGGTACACCATTCTTATTATATATTAAATATCATATAACATTATTAAAATTTAATGATTATTTAACTAATATTAATTTTTTTATAAAATATTATTTGGCTCTTTATAAGACAGAGAGCCAAATTCTATAGGTAATGTGTTCTAAGCGCGAAGTGGGTTGAAGAAATTTCTTTTATATATAGCAACCATTTCCATGAGAAAGTCGAAGGGTCAAATCTCTAGGAAAATAAATAGACAAAAATTCACTGATACACAAGTGATCAAAAATGAGAATTAAAAAACATCTAAATGTGAAAACTTATAGTTGGTCCTCATCAAAAATAAGGGAAGATACGAGCTGGCTGGTTTAATAGGCCATAGTGGACCACCATTTCTTTGTCTGCAGACACCGTCTCAAATCCCCCTATTTGATGAATTCCTCGTCAAAAATTCACCTTCTCGAACACGGATTTTAGGGATCATCTAATCACTACATGTATGCAGAGATAATTTTCCCTTGTTAAATCTCTTGGACTGCGAGAAGCTTAAGCATTCTTGTGCTGAAGAGGAATGTAGAGAAATGGAGGAAAATTATGACAATAATATTCCATAGAGCAAATATTCCTCCTCTGTTGATCATGCCAATCAATTGAAACCTCTATTATAAATAGTGTTACCTACCAATAAGTTTTACAGGAAAATATCTTGATTCCCTCCGTTGAATACGTGTGCAAAAAATCTTATGCGTTAAATCTGGTAATGTATAATATTAAAATTTTATGTGTTTAGAAAATGTGGCAAGTTACACATTTTAAACATGAAACTTTGGATTGCAATGTACACATTTTTACCGTGAAACTTTGAAGCCAGGAGCTCTCAATTAGAAACCAATACACCAGGGGATAGGTAGAAACTGGAAAAATATTGTAAAAATGCACAAAAGATGTAATGAAAACTTTTACTCACTAGATGCCAAGTTCAGCAGAAACATGTAGCATTGTGGGGTGGGATCTATAAGATGCACAACAAAAGGAGCCTAGTAGAAAAATACTGTAAAAATGTCTAAAAGGTATAATGAAAACAACGCAATGTTTGGCAGAAAAATGGAGCGTTGTGTGGTCGGCTCTGTGGGATACACAACAAAAGGAGCATCCATGTAACCATATTAATCTTCCCATTGGGAGTTAGTAACTGCATGGAAATATCAACTGTGGTGTTTCTTAGGAGTTAGTAACTTTCTGGTTGGGAATTTTTTTATGACTATCTTATTTTTAAATTGCCCTTCACATGACTTTTAATATTTACATTTACTCATTTCATCTAAATTCTATAAATTATATTCATAATTTCTCTCACATGAAAATAATGAATGTAGATAGTCTTTATTACTTCACTCATCCTCAATCCATCCATCCATCGCTACATCCATCGAGGGGTCAAATTTGACGGGTCCCCTACCCATTAGGGGTTAAATTTGACAAGTCCCCCTACCCATTAGGGGTTAAATTTGACAAGTCCCCCTACCCATTAGGGAATTTTTTTTTTCAATTTTTTTTTTAAATTTCCCTTCACATGTATAAAAATTGAAAAACAAGAACAAACTACATACTCAAACTTTTTTCTAATTGATCTTCACATATTCAACAACCTCATCTAACATGCTTGGAATGTTTGTTTGCATTGGTATTAAGAACAGAAGTGAACATTTATAATTATTAATGATTTACAAATAGTAATAACTTAAAATTTCATAATTATTAATGATTAACATATAGTAATAATCTTTGCAAACAGTGAGTTCACCTATAATTTAAATGTTTGTTTCCATGATTTGAAAATAGAAATAACTTTTGCAAATCTATAATTATTAACGATTTACAAATAGTAATAAATTTTGCGAAGAGTGAGTTCGCCTACAATATAAGTTTTTGCTTGTGGCATTAAGAACAGCAACAAAAATTTATAATTATTAATCATTTACAACTAGTAATAAGTTTTTGCAAATTTATAATTATTAATGATTTACAAATAGTAATAACTTTTACAATTTAAATGTTTGTTTCTATAATTTACAAATAGTAATAACTTTTGTGAACAATGAGTTACAATTTTAATATTTATTTGATGCATTAAGAACATAAGTAAAAATTTATAATTATTAATGATATACAAATAGTGATAACATTTGCAATTTTATAATTATTAATGATTTACAATTAGTAATAACTTTTGCAAATAGTGAGTTCACCTACAATTTAAATGTATGTACCTCGCATTAAAAACAAAAATAAAAACTAAATAACAACACAAATTTATAATTATTAATAATTTAAAAATAGTAATAATTTTTACGAACAGTGAAATTGCCTACAATATAGGTACAACTCTTTGCGACATTAAAAACAAAGTTAAAAACGAATAACAATAAAATTTTATAATTATTAATGATTTACAAATAGTAATAACTTTTACAAATAGTGAGTTCACATACAATTTAGGCATAACACTTTGCGAACGTTATTCGTTTAGTAAGTAGGCACCAATTTGGTGGTTTTCTTACACACAATTGTCGGATTGCTTTCTATTTGATGTGGTGTGTACATATTTTCGTTTAGTGAGTAGATGTGGACTTGGTGGTTTTCTTACACACAATTGGTGGATTGCTTTCTATTGGATGTTGTATGTGCATATTTTTTGACTTGCTAATATCTTTTTTAGACATGTTAGGTGTTTATGTGAAGTTCTGTTAATGAATGCATCCATGCATTTAATTGTTTTCATGTCTTTTTGTTGTTTTAAAAAAATAATTTACCCATAATTTAATGCATAACAATATTTTAGAAAATAATTTAATTACAATTTTATCATTATGTTCTTATATCATTATTATAACTTGATTGTAATATATATATTTTTTATATTATAACTTCATTGTAATATAATATAAATTTCTGGTAAACCATTTTTATTATATATTAAATATCATATAACATTATTAAAATTTAATGATTATTTAATTAATATTAATTTTTTTATAAAATATTATTTGGCTCTTTATAACACATAGAGCCAAATTCTATAGGTAATATGTTATAAGAGCGAAGTGGGTTGAAGAAATTTCTCTTTATATATAGCAACCATTTCCACGAGAAAGTCGAAGCGTCAAATCTCTAGGAAAATAAATAGACAAAAATTCACTGATACACAGGTGATAAAAAATGAGAATTAAAAAACATATAAATGTGAAAACTTATAGTTGGTCATCATCAAAGATAAAGGAAGATACGAGCTCGTTGGTTTAATAGGCCATAGTGGACCACCATTTCTTTGCCTGCAGACACCGTCTCAAATCCCCCTATTCGATGAATTCCTCGTCAAAAATTCACCTTCTCGAACACGGGTTTTAGGAATCATCTAATCACCACATGTATGCAAAGATAATTTTCCCTTGTTAAATCTCTTTTGCGAGAAGCTTAAGCATTCTTCTGTTGAAGAGGAATGTAGAGAAATGGAGGAAAACTATGACAATAATATTCCATAGAGCAAATATTCCTCCTCTGTTGATCATGCCAATCAATTGAAAAAAATCTTATGCCTTAAATCTAGTAATGTATAATATTAAAATTTTATGTGTTTAGAAAATGTGGCAAGTTACCCATTTTAACCATGAAACATTGGATGGCAATGTACACATTTTCACCATGAAACTTTGGAGCCACCACAGGAGCTTTCAATTAGAAACCAATACACCAGGGGATAGGTAGAAACTGGAAAGATATTGTAAAAATGCACAAAAGATATAATGAAAACTTTTACTCACTAGATGCCAAGTTCAGCAGAAACATGGAGCATTGTGCGGTGGGATCTATAAGATACACAACAAAAGGAGCCTCGTAGAAACTAGAAAAAAACCGTAAAAATGTCTAAAAGGTATAATGAAAACAACGCAATGTTTGGCAGATAAATGGAGCGTTGTGTGGTCGGCTCTGTGGGATACAAAACAAAAGGAGCATCCATGTAATCATATTAATCTTCTCCGAGTAATTGATTGGGAGTTAGTAACTGCGTGGAAATATCAACCTTGGGGTTTCTTGGGAGTTAGTAACTGTCTCGTTGGGTTTTAGTAACTACAGATATCAATTTGAAGGTAGAGGAGAGTTCTATCGTCTAACACCAAGAATCAACAGTGGAAAATTCTACATGTTAGTAGTTGAGGGTGTTTTTTTCCAAGAGAAACACCTTACGAAGTAAAAATTAGCTACCCGAACTTGGTTCCAACTTAAAAGGTGAAAAATTTAGAAATGTATTAACGAAATAATATTTTGAAAAAGAAAGAGAGTCTAAGGTTCAAAAAATTTTCAATCTTCTTAACGGAAGGCTTCCAATTTTTAGGCCAATAGTTTTTTGTTAATTAGTTGATCTCTGGTTTTTGTTTATCTTTTCTGTTTAAGCGTGGAATTTTTGGACCATATGACTATGAAATTTGTCTAACTCGACTCTAGATATTTTATCCTCCCTATTCTTGTTATGCCTTGTGTTAAGCTTGCCGCACTTGCTGGGGATTGATCCCTGCACCTGAAAGTCCATTAGATGTTTTCGGTTGAATGAGTCATGTTGATTCACTTGTAGTAAATGAAAACAAACTCCCAATAGATATGAACAAACGATTTGGAGAATCTAGGATTCCAAGGGAACCAGTTAAGTGGGTCGTTATAGTTTGTTGAGAAGAAGCAAGTCATTCTCGGAAGGAAGAGTGTAGGCTAGAGCTAAGATTGATGAGAGTTTTTCTTTACAGCTTAAAAGAAAGTCCTGTGAGATTTGGGTCTTGAATGCACTGGGGGCATTTTTCTAGATGAATGACGATGAGAATCTAGCTACAAAAGTCATGGAATCCAACAACTCTATGGAGAATAATGGATGGTTCAAACCAGATGAAGTTGTCTTGGAGAAGCATGAGATTGAGCTCAGAAGTGATTCTTTGAAACATGTAACTAAACCTCTCAAACCTCTCAAGCTTGAGCCTCATAGGGTCTATGATAGTTTTGAAATAGGAGAAAGTTGTGTCAATGCTACTAGAACAATGAAATCCCACATAGATAACGAGACATGGAATAGGTTTCGTGTGCAAGTAACTGTGATCCGAATATAAATAGGAACACAACAAATTACAAAGATAACCATAAACACAAAGATGCAGTAGAAATAATACTTCATTTCTTTAATGTAAAATATAGAGATATGCTTACAAATAGAAAATGGAAATAAACAGCTAAGGCGATGGTAGCTTATCTCTGAAAAGAGATGTGGCGGCTACATGCCTCTGAACTATGTTACAATGAGGCTCGAAGGCCTATTTATTGTTGAGAAACAATGGAAAACCCTAAACATCCAAAAACCTAACCCTAGAAGATGAAATGCCAAACTGTGGGTCCTGTTTGGGTAAATTGGTACATCAACTTCCTGTGGTTGTAACTTTTGCATACGATCTCCATTTGATGCGCACAATATCTCGTTAGAAAGATCTATCTGACAACTAAAAGTTTGGGAAGAGTAACATTGGTCAATGGAACCCATGTTGCTCTCAGGTTTCCCAAAAAACATCATTTAGAGCCTCAAAAAGGCTCTGGAAGTTTAGGACTCGAAAAACTGCTAAAAATAGTAAATTGTGCTACAATTAATGAAACTGAAAAGCTGAAAGAAATAATGGTGGAGGTCCAAGTGGACTTGGTAGGAGGCCACCAATGTCCACCTAGATCATTCCTCTCACCTTAGGAAGCAATTGTCCCCCTTGCGTTGAGTTCATCCATGAGATGAGGAAACTTTTGCTGAACTTGGTCCTTGGTAAGCCACTTGCCTTGGCGAAGGAGTTGGCATGCCTTGACAACTCGATACCGTTGGATATTCTGCTGGTGAGTGTTCTTGATCTATGTGTCCATGATCCGATCAGTTGCATCTTGTTCCATGCAATCTGGATTTAACTCTATTGGTGTGAGCTATTCTACAATGTCGAATGTGTCGAGTAATGGTGGAAAGTATGGCCGAAGGCGGACCACATTGAACACTAGATGTAGGCCAAGGAATGGGGGAACTTTGAGCTCAAATTAATTGTCTCCCACAGCCTTGGTAATGGTGTAAGGACCATATCGGAGTGGTCTGATTTTCCAATAGGATCCGGTAAGGTGTTCCTTTTACAAATGCAACCAGACTTTGTCACCCACATGAAACTTGTGTGGCACTTGATGTTGATTATGTCACTACTTGTACTTGGCATTTGTTTTCTCCAGAATTTCATGGATCTGCTGGTGAATATGTTGGTTGTGCACAATGAATTTGTTTGCCTTGTTTATTTCAGACTAGACATCAGTCAAATCTGTATGAGTAGCTGCAAATAGCATTGCCACATCAATGGGACATAGTGGTTGGAATCCCAAGCCCACTTGAAAAGGGTTGTCGCTAGGTGAGCTATGGAGAGCCTATTTGTAGATGTTTTGAACATAGGGGAGGCTCTTGTCCCATGCGCGTGGATGTTTTGAGTTGTACATGTGCAGAATGTGTATAATCATCCTGTTGACAACCTCTGTCTAGCCATCAGTTTGAGGATGGAAGGGTGTGGACTTAGCGAGTTTGGTGTCCAGCATCGACCAGAGAATGGACGAAAATGTACTGAGGAACCTGTTGTCCTAATATGAGATGATAGACTGTGGGATCCCAAAGTGTACCCACACTCTTTTAAAGAAGAGTTTAGCAATGGCTTCTATTGTGATATTCTTCTTGCAGGCCGCCATAATGGCCAACTTCGAGAACTTGTCCATAACCACAAAATAACAGTCGTTTCCATGCTTAGTGGAAGGAAGGCCTGATATGTAATCCATTGAGATGGATTCCCAAGGTCGACTAGGGGTAGGCAACGAGGTATAGAGGCCTTTCTTCTTGATGGACGGTTTGGCAATGATGCATGAAGTGCATTATCTAATGTACTTCCTAACATCATGTCGAAGATTCGGCCAATAGAAATACTTCTGCAGTACTATCACCATTTTCTTGACCCCTAATTTCCTAGCAGCCCGACTGTAGTGTGCTTCCCAAATCATCTTGGCATGCTCGCTTGAAGGAACACAAAGGTGACCCAGGTGGCATAACAGGGCATCTTGGAGGTGAAAATCTGGAACATGATGACCCTCCAAGAGTTTCTGGTATGTGTGACCGAATATTTGGTCACTTTTGTAGAGAGGTGACCAATCAGAAGTCTCATGCCCACAAGAGTCACGGTGGTTAATGCCATGATCGGTGGTCGACTGAGGCAATCTGCAACATTATTGTTTCTGCCCTTCTTATACTTGATATTCAAATGGAACTGTTGCAGGTATGTGGACCACTTCTGATGGTGATCATTCTGTAATTTCCCTTGGGTCCATATGGACTGGAGGAGTCGGTGGTCTGTGTAGATGATTGTTTCCTTCCCCAAAATGTAATGTTTCCATTATTGGCTAGCTTGCACGATGGAATACTTCTCTTTGTCATAAGTGGGCTCCCCTACTCCCCTTCTCTCCCCATCTCTATCTCTACCCCAATCAAATATGACTGGGAATCATTATATTATTTATCCATTTGAAATGCAATGTTATTATCCTCCCCTAGTCGACTTGGAAGAGTGTGTAAAATGATCAATATGAATTGACCCTTACTTCTCCTTTATTTCCCTTGAAAGAATCTACATTCAAACAATGTTCCATTGTAATCGTAATCTGGATTGTCTCATTGAATCTGATTCACGCTATAATCGTTAGGATTCCAAAGGAATCTATGGATCTCACCCCAATGAAATGGGGAGTTATATTCCATCAAGCCTCCTTAGCTCAGAGGTTAGAGCATCACACTTGTAATGCGATGGTCATCAGTTTGATCCCTATAGCTGGCACTTTTCCATTCCTCTCATTTCCATAACCCACAAAGTTTTGTTAGGATCAAGATGGAATGGAGAATACTCTTACAATCATTCATCGGGTCCGTCATGCCATGATCATTTACTCCCAACTAGCAACGGGATGAATGAAATGATTGGAGCTACTAGGATCAATAACAAATTGGAGAAAGATCTTTGTTTTCCATATAAAATAATTAAAGTAGTACTCATATGGGTTATACTATTCTTTCTTCTTTCTAGCACTATTTGTTAATTGAATAAGGAGTTTCTATGTCCCGGGACGTTTACCAATATCGGTGATCGAAGATGCGAGAATTAAAACAATTCAATTTTTAACTTGTCTGTCCAAGGGAACTATGGATGAACTTTCTGACCGATTAAAGAATTTCTACCAATTCTTCAGATTCAGTTTGAATTCGATCAGAGAGGACTGATGGGTCGAGACCATACCTTTTTTCCAAATGGAACATAAATAAGGATCAGGATATTTATAATTTGATTAAGAATGTCACATGTATTATTGATCAGAGTCTATTATGAACAAATGGAGTTATAGACCAATTCATGTAATTCCCAGATCCATTGAAATACAAATATTTCAATCCAATTAGGTATGTGGATAAGGTCACTTTTTTTTTAGTGAATGCGATCATGAGTCAGAATATTGGAAATTCTCGCGCACATTGTTATGAAACCAGCTCAAGAAAAAGATAGAAAAGATAGATCAACGCCTTAGAATTCAGCCTCTTCGAGGGGGCAACCTCCTTTACATTACATAAATGAACAATTCTTGGATGATTCAAATGACAAAACCTCCTTTCTATATATAGGAGTCTAAGGAGTCAAAATATAACCCAACCGACCTAACAATAATAATATAAAGCCACAAAAATAACAATAAAGAGATTCTATGGGGCACAGTAATAAGAATATGGGAATAATAGGGGCACAATAATATTAATAAGGGGTACAACTACAATAGTAATGGGGTAATCACTAGTATTATAAGAACCCAACATGCCCCTCTCCTTCAAAAAAGTGTTTTCCTCAACGCTTGAGAAGTTATGGATGCTTCTATATAAAATTCTCATCCTCCCATGTGGAATCTTCAGCAGATAAGTTCTTCCACTTGATAAGATACTCCGAAATTGATCGATTTCGTAGCTTTCGAGTTCTTGTTTCTGTGACTGCTTCTGGTTCCAATATAATTTTTCCTTCCTCGTCAAGTTCTGGAAATATTGTTTGAACTGGGAGCTTGTCGCCTATAACCTTCTTTAAACATGAAACACGGAAAAATGGGTGCAATCGAGAAGTTGCAGGAAGCTCCAATTTGTATGACATAGTACCAATCTTTTGCAACACCTAGTATGGACCATAATACTTTGGTGATAATTTATTATCCTTCTTAGCTTGCTTGAGGGACATTTTCTTATATGGTTGTAGCCGTAGAAATACCCAATCACCTACATCAAAACTTCTTTCGCTACGATGTTGATCTTCCTGTTGTTTCATTCTATTCTGTGCCAACACGAGGTTACCCTTTAAGAGTTTGGAGGACTTGTTGTTGATGTTCAATGTGATGTTCCACTACTTGAACCTTAGAATTTTCTCTTAAATGTGATGTGATGGATGGTGGCTGATACCCATAAAGTGCCATAAATGGGGTCATTTTTGTTGCTGTATGGAAGGAAGTTTTATACCACCATTCAGCCAGAGGAAACCATTTGACCCATTGTGTCTGTTTATCATAAACAAAGCAACGAAGCTATCCTTCCAAACATTTGTTTACTATCTCAGTTCTCCCATCAGATTGAGGATGATAAGATGAGCTATGAGCTAACTGAGTACCAACACAAGAAAATAATTCTCTCCAAAAATTTCCAGTGAAAATGGGATCTCTGTCACTTACAATAGTCTTTGGGTTTCCATGTAGCTTTTGAATTGTTTCCATAAATGCAGTAGAAACTGTACTAGCTTTAAATGGATGTGATAATACACAAAAGTGTGCATACTTGGTAAGTTTGTCAACTACCACCATGATGACACTCTTTCCCTCAGACTTGGGTAAGCCTGTGATAAAATCCATTGAAACCTCCTCCCAACGTTGGCTTGGAATGGATAAACGTTGTAACAGACCCAGTGTCTTAATATCTGATTTAAGGCCATCCCAAAAATAATTCCTTCTTAACCCTGTGGTAAGTTTTTATAAATCCTAAGTGCCCTCTTAAGGGAGAAGTGCGCAATTCCATAAGAATCTTTTGTTTTAGTTGGGAATTCTTACAAAGGTATAAGCGATCTCTGTACCATAACGAATCATTTTTCCAGCTAAATGTATCATACATACTGGAATCTTGTTGTAACTTTCGAATAAGTGCCCACACTTCTTCATCATTCTTCCATTCCTCCCTTGCTTCGTTTATCCAATATGGTTGGATAATAGAAATGACGCACAACAATGCTTCCACATCCTCATCCTTTCTTGAGAGTGCATCTGCCACCACATTTTGCTTCCCTTTTTTGTAGATGATTTCAAAGTCATAACACAACATCTTTGTGACCCACTTTTGTTGCTCTTCAGAGGATAATATTTGTTCTAAAAAATATTTAAGGCTATCATGATCTGTTTTTACCTTGAAGTGTCTTCACATTAGGTAGGGTCGCCATTTCTTAAGTGCATGGAGTATTGCCAACATTTCCTTCTCATAAATAGCTTTGTGTAAATCTTTCCCTTGATTGGACGACTTTCAAAAGCAATGGGTCTTTCATCTTGCATTAAAAGAGCACCAATTCCATTTCCTGAAGCATCACATTCCACAATAAAGGTTTTTGTGAAGTCCGGTGTTGCTAAGACCGATGCTTGGCACATTGCCTCTTTAAGATGTTTGAATGCCTTTGTTGCTTCTAAAGTCCATGAAAATGCATCTTTCTTCAATAATGTTGTTAGAGGTGCTGCTATTCTCCCATAATTCTTAACAAACTTGCGATAATACCCTGTCAACCCGAGAAATCCTCGCAGATGCTTTATGGATGTGGGAATTTTCCATTCCTTAATGGCTTTAATTTTTCTAGGGTATACCTTAACTCCTTCATGAGATATAATATGACCCAGATATTCCACCTCTTGTTCAACATGATCCTTCCAAGACTTGCTTTAAATTAGTATATCATCAAAAAATACTAACACAAAATTTCTAAGGAATGGTTTGAAAATTGAATTCATCAAACCTTGAAATGTTGAAGGTGCATTGGTAAGGCCAAAAGGCATGACCAAAAATTCATAGTGACCCTCATGAGTTCTAAATGCTGTTTTCGGAATGTCTTCAATCTTCATTCTGATTTGGTGATATCCTGAACAAAGACCCAACTTGGTGAAATAAATTGATCCATGCAATTCATCCAGTAATTCATCAATGACAAGAATGGGAAACTTATCTTTAATAGTGAGCTTGTTGAGCTCCCTATAATCCGGACAAATGTGTCATGATCCATACTTCTTGTGCACCAATACGATTGGAGCAGAGAAAGAACTTTGACTTGGTTGAATTATAGCAGCCTCTAGCATTTCCGCAACCATACGTTCAATTTCACTCTTTTGGGCATATGGATATATTTACGGCCTGATGATTGGAGGAACACTTCTTGGAATCAGATGAATAGCATGATCATGATCACGAATAGGTGGGAGACCTTTGGGAGTCTCAAATACCTTGGAATGGTTGTCCAAGACTTTTTGGAGATCTGGAGAAATAGATGATTCACTTATGGACACATCTAGTGAACATAATTGTGCAATCACACCTCTTTGTTCCTTTTTTAGAAGCTTTGTCATACCGTTAGAGCTGATTATCTTTCCTGGTTTCCCTACAATACCCCTTAATTCAACTTCCTTTCCTTCCATAGAAAATTTCATGAAACGTTCTTGAAAATTAAAAGCTATTGTACCCAAGGATTGTAGCCATTGGACTCCTAGTACAACATTAGCACCTCCCATTGGAATGGAAAGCATTGGGCTAATCAATACATATTCTCCCATGGATAGCTTGATATTATGTCACTTTCCTGAGTAATTTATTGTTCCTCCATTTGAAACCATCACTTGACACTCTGGTGTTGGATATAAGAATCAATTCAATTCTCTTGCTACCTTACAATGAATAAAATTGTGGGTACTTCCTGAATCAATCAACACTATTACCTTTTTCTTCTTGATTTGTCCTTCTATCTTGATGGTTTGAGGAGTGGTAATTCCCGCCAATTCATTACAAGATATGGTTGGATTCATTTCTTCTTTATCTAGGCTTTGTTCCTAGAGTATATCTTTTTCTTTTGACCTTTCTTGCTCCTTTTCTTCTTCCTCTTCACAATCTATGTAGAATAATTTCTTCTCAGCACACTTATGGCCTTTAGTGTATTTGCTATCACAACTGTAACAAAGCCCTTTTGCTCTTTTTTCTTCCAATTGTTGTGGTGTCAACCTTATAGGTTGTGGAAGACTAGTGGCAACAACACTTCCGTCTTTATAGTTGTGAGTGGTATGCTTCCTGGTTGCCATAATTTTGCTTTCCATTTTTCTTGCTAACCTGAATGCCTTCGCTAATGAATCAGGTTCCCAAAGGCGAACATCATGTTGGATATTATCCTTTAAAGACCCTATGAACACATCAATCCTATGCTCCTCTGGAATATCTTTTACCCTTATGTTCAATTTTTGGAACTCCTCAATGTGCTCCATTATTGAACCCTTTTGTTTGAGACTTATCAATTGGCTAAAAAATGTGCTGCTTTTTGTATCCTCATAATGTGCAATCAATTCTTCCGTAAAAATAGCCCAAGTGATAAATTGTTTACGAGAGCAAAGCCATTGATACCATACAAACTGATTTGGTTCCAAATATAACGTTGCAATACGTACCTTTTGTGTGTTTTGCACATTATTGAGATCGAAAAATTGCTCCATCTGTAATATCCATGTTGCTGGATCATTGCCATCAAACTTCCTCATATCGATTTTTGGAATATGGTGGGTCTTTGTTCCAACATTAGAGCCTATGGAATCATGATTAACATTTCTTTTGTTCTCATCATGAGTTTCCTTTACTACCCTTTCACCATTAGTGACCCTTTCTTGTAGCAACTTATTCATATTTATCTTCAATTCTTCCATGTTTGTCTTCAAATCTATCTTCAAATCATCCATCTTAGCTTCCACGTCATTCATCTTAGCTTCTACAACTTTATTTAAACAATCCATCTTAGCTTCTACACCTTTCTTTAAACCATCCATCTTAGATTCTATTCCTTTTTGTGCAAGGGACAGTTGTTGCACTTGGTCTTGTAATTTTGGTATATCATGTTGCATTTCTTCCTCTTCTTCATGAGTCATGCTAGAGATTTCAGGTTTCTTACTAGGTGTTTGCATTTTCTTTCCTTGGGGCATCAGTTACCGATAATAATGCTCTACTATGCCCTTTGAATTCCTTCAAAATAAATTTTCAAACCAAGCTTAAGCAAAAATTTAAGAAAATCTACACACCGTTTTTCACTTTGTAGGAGCTCGATATTGCCTCTGATGTATCTCTCTACTTTCCAATAAACCAGATCTGAATTTGTGCTTGCAGTAGCCCTCTGTGTCCTCTTTCCAATGCCACAAGTCTGACCCAAATTGGATTCTCCAAGGAAGAGTTATGCGAAATCTACCACAGTAACTTGATTATAGACTAGTTCAGTAGAGCGAACTTGTACGACGTGCCACGAGTCACTGTTTCGACCTTTGGATCTAAAAAATGCATACAAGAAACCAAAATCCATCCTCTTTCCATACCTTCTTACAAAATTTCATTTCGATCCCCAGAGAGAAAGTTATGATGCTTTTTCCCAAGTCACCTGTTTAGAATGTAATTCAGGAGTCTGCAAAAAGACCAACTTCCTCAGATCATATCTCCGCAAATATAGCGCGAACATCTCTGAAATTCGGACCTAAGGTTCAGTGCGATTTCTTCTCAAACGAGATTTTTTTTGCAACTTCTGAAATCTCGCAGGAAAACATTATAGCGAAAATTCCACAATGACCTGTTTGGAGTAGAGAAACCCTAGAATCCAAAGCTCTGATACCAAATGTTATGAAACCAGCTCAAGAAAAGGATAGAAAAGATAGATCAACGCCTTAGAATTCAGCCTCTTCGAGGGGGAAACCTCCTTTACATTACATAAATGAACAATTCTTGGATGATTCAAATGACAAAACCTCCTTTCTATATATAGGGGTCTAAGGAGTCACAATATAACCTAGTCGACCTAACAATAATAATATAAAGCCACAAAAATAACAATAGAGGGATTCTATGGGGCACAGTAATAACAATATGGGGATAGTAGGGGCACAATAATATTAATAAAGGGTACAACTACAATAGTAATCGGGTAATCACTAGTATTATAGGGACCCAACACACATAATGAATCCACCTGGATATCTTTTTCATCTAATGAGTATGATGAGAAGTATAATTCTATTCTTCATCTTATAATAGAATATCATTAGATAATGGAAAATAACAAACTAAATATAACTTTTGTATCTTCTCTTGCATGGGCCCATGAACGCATGCCTTTAGTTAATTTAGTTTGATGGAGAGACAAGCTAGTAGCTCTTTCCATTGTTCAACCACGATTAGTTGGATTAGCTCACTTTTCCGTAGGTTATATATTCACTTATGTAGCTTTTCTAATTTCCTCTACATCAGGTAAATTTGGTAAATTTTTCTACATCAATTTCTTTGTGGGGTATTGTCATTGTATCAATGACAATACCCCACAGAGAGAAAGTAATCAACATAATATTATTTCATCTAAAATCTGATCTATATTTTGATTCCTGGTAGGTAATAGTACCGACTGAACTATTATGGCGAGAAAGAGTCTCATTCAGAGAGAGAAGAAGAGACAAGCACTAGAATGGAAATATCATTTAATTCGTCAATCTTTGGAGGAAAAAAGAAAAGTGTCATCATTGGATGACAAATGGGAAATTCATAGAAAATTGCAATCTTCACCACATAATAGTGCACCTACATGTCTCCATCGACGTTGTTCTTCGACTGGAAGACCTAGAGCCAACTATCGAGACTTTTGGATTGTTCGGACACATACTCTCTGAGATGGACCACGCATGTTTATTGCCCGTTGGGCTGATACGATCAAATCTGCTCATTGACAAGAATCAGGAATCAACTTATGTAATAGAGTTGATCTACTAAGCTATCGAGTAGTGGTGTAGCATCACATCCTAAAGATGTGAAGTACTCCAGCCAGAGAGTACTCTCCAAAAATTCTATACATAACTGAGATAGTTACCTTGCAAAAAGACTTTGATTTGGATAATCAATATGAAGTATAGAAAGAGATATACTTCATCTTTTTGAGGGTAGGAGAAAAGATAGAACCTGATCATTGAATTGATTGGAAGTTAAATCAGAAACTCATGTCATTGACTTTCTTTGGTCCTTTAGTTAATATGAACTCCCAATGAGTCATCTCCAATTCGTCAGAATATTGGTAGAGGACTAAAGAATAGTGGATTGCGCCGTATGAGGTAGGAAACTCTCAAGTACGGTTCTGAGGGAAGAAAACTTTTCCAAGTTTACCTATCCCGATTGAGGAGAACATGCCATTCGAGAGGAAGATCCTGAAACTGCGGAGACTTGGTTCGATCAAGCTGCTGAGTATTGGTAACAAGCTATAGCACTTGCTCTGGGCAATTACATTGAAGCACAAAATTGGTTAAAGATTACAGGACGCTTTGGAGAATGAGAGTTTCTATACAACTCCAAACTATAATGAAATCCACTATAACAAACGGGCCATAACCATTAAAATGGTTCGGTGTAAATGGAATAGATCGAGATCTATCTCGAGATTTATTATATGTTTTATATTGATACTAACATCTTATCCATCTGAACAACTTCGGACAGGGTATTTGATTAGAGAGTAGTTGTTTAAAATGATCAAGGTTGTGGCTGTGTCGACAAGTTCGACCCTATTTGCTTATCATATATTAAGATTCGATGAATCTAGACCCTTTTAACTTATATCCTTCCTTCTCGTATTAGAAGGTATACGGTTTTCCAATCTGGAAAATTTTGTTATCTTACATGCACGGTTACGATACAATCAAGTTCTTTGTTATATTATTATGCAGGTTATGGGACAAAGATACAAATTTAAAGGCTCATCTACCGACGGAGATAGTGAACATTTGATGAATCAAATATAAATTTGGTTGTTGTCTTTCAGTTAATTCATTTGAAAGTTTAGGTCAAGCGAATAGAATTGGTGGGCGTCAATCGATCCATGGAATGTATCAAATCTTTCACGTATAAGTTCGTTATGAGATGAGCCCACTCATCTCACAATGATATAAAATCATTTCGGAAAGATGTATTGCCGAGTAGAGATCTATTTGTAATGGGGCAGAAAGCAGCTTCTTTTGGGTCACTGTCCACATAATTTCTGGACAAGGGGTAATAGTTTATTTCTTTCGTCCCAACCCAACAGACTTCTTCATTCTAGAATGCATTCCATGAAATATGTGTATTCTATAAAATAGTGGGGTAGATTTTCTAGATATGCCACTGGATGTCTGTGTTGAGTAAGGATTGCCCGAATAGCATAGTCAGAGGCATTTGTCTCGACCTCAAATGCTTGTTGCAAGTCTGGTAATGCGAGCACTGGTGTCGAGCAGAGCCGATCTGTCATCTCTGTGAATGCCTTCTATTGAGATTCAGACCAAAAGAATTTTTCTTTTGCTCCTCCCTTGGTGACTTAACTCAAGGGCCAAGTGATATGAGAAAATCGCAACATGAACCTACTGTAGAAGTTGGCAGGACCTAGAAAGTTGTGAAGCTCTGTTAGAGTGGTTGGAGAGGGCCAATCCCAAATGACTTGGATCTTGGCTGGATCCACATGCACCCTATGTTCATCAATAATGTATCCCAGATACTAAACCTAGGTCACGCCAAAAGTTCATTTCTCCAAATTGGCACATAACTTGTGTTGTCGCAGTGTTTAGAGAAACTGTCAGATGTGGTGGAGGTGTTCTTCCCAACTCTGGCTGAAGATTAGGATGTCATCCAACTATACCACTACAAATGAGTTGATTAGGATGTCATCCATTAGCCTCATGAAGGTTGCAGGAGCATTTGTCAATCCGAAAGGAATAACTAACCATTCGAAAAGGCCCTCCCTGGCTTTGAAGGAATTCTTCCACACATCAAAGGGTTCGATTGGTACCTGGTGATAGGATAACTTCAAATTGATCTTGCCAAAATATTTCCCCCCTTAAGTTGGTCCAGGACGTCATCAATCTATGGGATCAGGTACTAGTTATAGACAATGGTCCTGTTCAGCGCCCGATAGTCAATACAGAGTCTCCAAGTCCCATAATTCTTTTGTCTTAACATGATTGGGCTCCCACAGGGCGATGAAATCAGACAGATGTGACCTTTCTACAGTAGCTCCTGAATCTTCCTCTTGATTTCATCGTTATCCATAATGGAGCACCGATAGATTGGTCCAATGGGTAGCAGCACACCTGGGGTCAGATTGATGGAGTGCTTGACCTGACAGTGCAAAGGAACCCCTGCGGGGGAGGTGAATATGTCCTCGTACTCCTCCATGACCTTGTCCATCTGTAGTTGTCATGTAGAGGGGAACTTTCTAGAGGTCATGGGCACCATCTTCTTCTTTCCTTGAGGGTGTATCTTGAGGAAAATAAATTTCCCAGTTTTGGAAATGAGCTTAATTATTTATTTTGTAGTAACCAAAGAGATGGTGGTAGGCAGTGCTACCTCCAGTATCCTGTACAACTTACTTCCCAAAGTAATAATAAGAGCACATGGCCTTGATTCATACATAACATGTTGCTTCCACAAGTATAATAGTCATAAAAATACATCACATACTTCAAGGGGAGCAACATCACACAATTATACCTCATCCATAAAGGGCTTGATGTTGTATGGAACGCGTCACTACTGGCTCACGCGAAGATCCCTCCTTGGTGAAGCCACACGATGGTGTATGGTTGTGGATGTGTTGTGGTCGGCAAGCCCAACCGCCTCATGACTTCTGCCGAAATGAGGTTATTTTGGGTCCCACTGTCAACAATGAACTATAATGGGGATCCCTTTACCCACATCTAGGAGTCGAAGAGACACTCCTCCTCCTCCAGAACTTCAAGTTCCTCCTTCTGGATCTTCATGGTGGCAATGGTGGCGTTGGGCTCTACATCGATAATCTACTTCCCTTTGTCATTCCCCTTGTTGGGTTCTGACTCAGAGTCAGAATATGCATCCGATTATGAAACCTTTAGTTCAGCCACCAGTGACTGCTTCGCCCGACACTCTCTTGTGTTGTGAGTGGAACTCTTATGGAACTCACACCATTTTCCCATGTCCTTTTTCGGCTTTGTGATGCTATTCTTTGCTTGCAGCTTTGAGGGGTTGTCTTGGGCCACCACGCCTTGGCTTTTTCCTTTGTTCTTCAGTTTGCGGGCAACTTTTCCTTGCTTCGGATTCACGGATCCAAATTCTCGCTTCTATTTAAACTTTTTCTCAACCTTTATCGCAAATCGGTATGTTGTGCCAAGCGATGAGATGTTCAGGAAGTATATTTCTTCCTGGATGTAGTTGTGCAGGCATCCACGATATTTGAGTATTAAATGTTGCTCTGAATCCTTGATATCAAACTTTGTGTGAAGGGTATGGAAAATATTGGTAAACTCCAGCATGTCTTGGTCCCTTTCCTACCGCAGCATGGTCCACTTTATGTATTTGATCCTCATAGCTTTCGATAGGGAAGTACTGCTCCTTGATGGCATCTCAGAATGAATTCCAGGTGGGTGTGGCTGAAAATAGTGAGCCAATACTTTCATCCTTCTGCTCACAGTAGGTTTCCCATGAGTCCTTGACATGGGGGGCTGCTTTGAGAAGAAAGAAATAATCTTTTCCCGACTGGAAAAATCATGAATAGAAAGATAACCCTTTAGCAGATTTAATATTTATCCGCAACATTTGCATCTACTGACCCTAGAATATAGGTATTTCAAAATTAAATTGTACCTTAAACGGTGTGGCATTTCCAGAGTAGCTGTTGGAAGCTGATGCGTGGCCCCTGGGTAGCCGCTGAAGGATCTGGGAAAATATGTCCATCATTGCGTTCCTTTGTCACTCGAGGGCTTCTTCAAGCAAGATTTTGATAGGATCTCCTATCCCCTCCTATTTCTTTTCATCTGCCATGGGAGGGCATCGGGATTTGCGAGGCTGGTATTGCAAAGGTTTGATCATTTCAAGCCCTAACTCCTTATATCCTGACCTTGTTGGGGACATGAAAAAAAAAACAGAGAAAAAAGTAGACCGCTCTGATACCACTGATTCGGATGTAAATAGGAACACAACAAATTATAGAGATAACCATAAACATAAGGATGTAGTGGAAATAATACTTCATTTCATTAACGTAAAATACTGAGATATGCTTACAAATAGAAAATTTAAATAAACAACTAGGGCAATGGTAGTTTATCTTTGAGAAGAGATGTGGTGGCTACATGCCTCTGAACTGTGTTAAAATGAGGCTCGAAGGCCTATTTATTGTTTAGAAACAATGGAAAACCCTAAACATCCAAAAACCTAGCCCTAGAAAATGAAATGCCAAATTGTGGGACCTGTTTGGGTAAATTGGTACATCAACTTCCAGGGGTCGTAACTTTGGCATACTATCTCCGTTTGATGGGCACAATATCTCATTAGAAAGAGCTCTCCAAGAACTACAACTTTGGGAAGAGCAACATCAGTCCATGGACCCATTTTTCTCCCATTTTTTTCCAAAAAATGTCATTTAGGGTCTCAAAACGGCTCTGGAAGTTCAAGACCCGAAAAACTGCCAAAAAAGGTAAACTGTGGTAAAATTAGGGAAACTGAAAATCTGAAAGAAATAATGGTGGGGGTCCAAGTGGACTTGGCGGGTAGCCACCAATATCCACCTAGATCAAACTCAACATAGTCACAATGCTTCCGATGAAAACAAGAAGAAAACTAGAAATCCAAACCCAAGTCCAATCATAAATGAATGTAACGATTTTGACGATAAGGGTAAAAAAATTTGGTTTATAGACATGGTTAGGAAAAGAATACAGAACTAGAAGAATCTAAACCATAAAAAACACCATCACCCACAATGCCATAATTTGTAGTCTGGTTACACAAGGTTTGAGATATTTGCTGATGTGATACCTTCCTGTGATGATGATCAAAGTTTTTCTCTTGATATTGGCAGAATTTCCTTGGAGGATTCAAGGAATTCATGGGAGTAATCGAGAGCTTCTTGGGATGGTATTTTGGTTCGGAAATTTGTGACGTCAATAATTATTTGGCATAAGGAGGTTGCCACTAGGTCCTCGAAAAATTAGGTTTTAGCAGAGTCCATTAAGCTTCATGGTGAGAAGGATGCCAATTAGCTAGGTGGGTCAGTGGAGACTCAGGATTACTACTCAGACCATTGTTTCTCTAATTATTCTTAAAGACATCATTATTACTAATCCTATGACATATCAAAACACAATAAGGGATCAACATTCAAAATATCCTTATACACAACCTTGAAAAATTCATACTTTTTCTGTGGGGATTGACCATTAATTTTCCATCAAGGTTTCTTTAAATTCTTTGACCCAACATTTTAGGTAGTATCTTGTCACTATACATCTAGTTGATATTTGTCCAAGCGGCCAACGATTTTGTGTCTTAGCATATCTTAAAAGAGTATTTTTTACGTTCTAGTATTTTTTTAAATTCTCTCCTCAAATTTATGTTGGTTTAATAATTTTTTATTTAATTTCCATGGAACGGGGTTTATGCTCGACAGATCCTAAAAAACACTATTTAGCTTCATTTTTTTTTAAATGCTATGGCCTAATAATTTTATCTTTACTCTCTCTTCCATGGAATTGACAATCCCAAAGTTTCTGTTGGTTTAATAATTTGGTATTTAGATTTGCAAAGGCAGATGATAATGGATTAGTGCTGGATTAATAAATTGTTATTAAGATTTTCAAGGGCGGATGATAATGGATTAGTTTAGGTTCTTTTGTTTGTTGAATCACTTGTAAAATTTATGTTGAACTTTCTCGATGCCTAAAATGAACCTCGTTGAATTTGCACCTATGCACATTGGTATAGCTAGGTTAGACATCACATGTTATATGATAGATGGAGAAAAAGAGGGAGGGGTTGAGAGAGAGAGAGAGACAAAGTAGAGAGGAGAGTGGCAAGGAAGAGACAGAGGAGAGAGAGAGAGGGAGAGAAGCGAAAGAGAGATAGAGGGAGAAGAAGAGGGATTGAGGGAGAGAAAGGGTGTCACGTCCCTGTCCTAGTCGCAGTATTTCAACCACACATAAAAGGGTGCAACACTATCGTAGTTTTTCTCTTCACTGATACTTGAGTACACTGTCTACGCCTACTTCAACACTTAGTAAATTTTCCAATAAGTGTTCTTAACAATTCAGTGGAGATAAGTTATGTTCTTCAATCCATATTTCATCAATATGCAATGAAAATAATAATCAACAGAAGTACATGCATATATACTTGGGAGGGGAAACTCCCGTAAGTCATGCCCAACACTTTAACAATTAACTTTAATATTTTACAAATACCAAATTTTACACAAGTTGTGTAGCCAACCGGTTTGGCCTCCACACTTAATCAATTTACCAATGCCATGCCACAGTCATGCATCTTGTTACTACCATGCCCCTACAATCCAACTGGAAAACCCAAGTTTAGTCGCCCAAAAACACTCCTGTGCGTTCTTCCTGACCCATTCAACTCCTGCACATGGGTCATTTTTGTCCTGTAGTGGAGTCATGCACCTACCCGTTTTACACGCGACCTGTACTTTCCACAGAACATGTACATTTCTTGAATGTCCACCCCATGTTAATACTACGTCCAAACCGTGTTTCCACCCAGCTCGTTCACCACTCCTGAACGAATCGTTTGGCAACCTATTTGTCTGACCATTCAATAGTTTGTTCGCACAAAGCAATTTATAAAACATCCAACAGAATTCCACGTCAGTGCGGGCGCATGAACTGCACGTCATGCAGCCTGATACTCGACTGACCCAACCCCGCCTAAATGCGCCCATCGGTCAACAAGGTTCTTCTTGCATACAACCCAACTGTGTATGCTCGACACCTTTACTCTTGTGGTTCCCTTCTTATATTTTCGTACTTGTCCTTTCCAAAGTATTTTCTTTCCAAAGTCCCTTTCATGCATTGGGTTCTCCACTTTGAGTGAAGATATTCTAGATTCAAAGAAACTCTTCTAGGAATTCAAAATGACTTTTTAAATTAAATCAATGAAGAAACATTTGAAGAAGGAAAGAATTGTACGCATATGCTATTAGAATTCAAACTATTCTCTTAGAAAATTAATCAATGATAGGGTTCTATGGTCCATTAGACCATTCAATTGTGGTATTTCAGTATTCTATGAATATATCCTAATCTTAAGGAAATTTCCTTTATAATAAAATGAATACCATTATACCATTATATTTGTATATATCATTACAATAAATTTCTCATTCTAACTTTTAATTTCAAGTAGGAAAACTTTCCATCCTATCAAAATGATTAAGATCTCAATCACGTAATTTTCTCTCAAGATAACAGGTGGAAACATCAAGAGTATGGACATAGATTGAAGCTTATTTCTTCCATACATGAAAATGAAAATTTTCATATTTAAGTTCACCTATAATTTATCAAACATTGTTTGACTAATAACTTTGAAAAAACACTATTGATAGAGAAAATTCTTTTGCAATTCTTATCTTTGTAACCTCAACATAAATAGTCCTTGTTACATCCCTACCCCTAAGAATTTGAACTCACATTTACATCCAAATTTATTACTTAGGACCATTAAATTAAAAGACATTAACCAAATTATAGGTTTTTTGAGATAAAATTCTATTGTATTTTGAAACTTTTGATTGCACTATTTCAATATTTATGAATATATTATAATCTTGAAACGATTTCCTTTATTGAAAAATGAAAAACCACTATCCCATTCTAATATTTAATTCAAGGAGGGAAATTTTCCCCTTACATCGAAATGATTAAGATCTCAATCATTATTTTATTTCAAAATAATAATTGGAAACATCAAAAAAAATTTATATAGATTGAAGCTAACTTCCTTTATATATGAAAATTAAAATCTTCATATTCCATATTCACCCACAATTTATCAAACTTTCTTTAATTTATACTCTTTAAAAAATCACAAATCACTCTTATATATAAAATTATTTTACACTTATTGTTTTTTTAACTTTATATTCTCAACATTGATAATCCTCATTACATTTCCATCCCTAATATTGTGAACTCACATTTACTTCCAAAATTAATACATTGGAACTTTCAGTTAAAGAAAATTAACCAATTTATATGTTATTTTTCTAATCTAAAACCATTGAGTATATCAAGCTTCAAAATTTCTCAAATATGTTATATAGTATAATGTATAAAATATTTTTCCGAAGAAATTACATTGGAAATTTTGGTCAATGCATTTTGAATGAAATATGGTTCATCTTTAATGCATGATGTAACTTCTTCCGAAAAAACATTTTATACATTATGATATAGATCAGAAAAACTTAAATTTGAATATGTAATAAAATTAAATGTTTATTAAAAAACAAATAAATGTAAAATATTTCATTTATAATAGAATTTGTATAAGTTCAAGATAAGGATGGACATTAGCTGAACATGGGCTGTTTAACCGAATTTATTGTTCGAAGAAGAAAAAATTAATGCACATGTATTTGTGCTGTAAATGAATTTGAAACACCTTGAAGTGGACAAATGAAACACCTTGGAATTTAGGGTATAAATCCTGAGTAATTTCTATGGAAAACATATAGGCTATGAAAACAATCTGTCCTCCATATGGTGATGTGGTGACGCCAATACTCCTATCATCTAAAATCCATATATTTAATCCATGGATTAATTATAGTAATGTGGAATGGCTTCAAACATTTTTATAATAATTATTTCTCTTAAAAAAAATAAAACTTAGTCAAGCGTCATTTTTTGAAATAAATATTATTAAATATTTTTTTTATATTATAAAATTTTATAAAAACATAAACAAGATTGTTAATAAATATATCAAATTTAATTTTAAATATTTTAATATAAGAAAAATAGTATAAAAGTAAATATTTCTAGAAGGTGAAAGGTTTCATGGATGCTTTCCAATTATTATGAAAAAGATGTCATAATGTCATGTGTTGTCTTGCCTTGTTAAACATTTTGATATATCAAACTACATAAAATTAAAAAATAGAATAGAATAAAAAAAAAATTAGTAATTATAGTTATTAATAAAACATTTTGATTCGGTCAAGTTACATAAATAATAATAATTATATAGTCATGGTAGAGATATTGTAATGTCTTTTAGTATTCAATGCTGTTTAACATTTTGACTTAATCAAATTAAATAAAAAATTTAAAATTAAATAAAATAAAATTAGATTAAACTAAAATAGTAAATTTAAGTCTATCTCAAAACATTTTTACTTGGTTAACATAAAATAAAATTAATAAAAATATGGTATTGACCCATGGTATGACAATCTATAGTATTGTCCCATGATATTCATGTGAAATATAGTTTATTTAAATCTTTTTAAAATAACAATAAATTTAATCCCTCTAATTTATAGGCACTTAATAAATCTAAAATTAAAATAAATATAAAATAATATTAATACATATTAACACACCTAAATTAAAATAAAAACTATGGAGTGTTTCTATTAAATAAAAACTTATCGATCATTTCACATTATTATTATCAAAATTAAGTCATATTTTATCTTAAATTCTATGATCAATAAAGTTGATAATTAGAGTCATTTTGTATTTATTAGGTAGAAGGTTTCCTTTATTATTGTGAAGGTTTCCTTTATTATTGTGAATGTATTATTGTGGATGGGAATAAATTAAAAATTTGAATTACTTGCACGAAACTTCTCTTACTTAGTTGCACGTTTTCCGGAAAATATATTTCTTATCATATCAAATATCACTTAGTTGCGCTACGTTTCCGCCCATCAGACTCTCCAGAACGCGTCCTCTCTCCTTTTTTTCCCTAGCACCATAATGCTTCCCTAGCACCATAATGCTGTAAGTACTCCATTCTTCTTGTTTGCAGGTGGTATTGCGTTAAGTTTACCAGATAATGGAGCAGATAAAGGAGGAGTTGGTGGAAGCTGGAGTTATCGGACGCATCGTCGACGATTTCAATCCGCAGTTAATTTTTCATCTATTCTACCGCAATAGACATATGAGCTCAGGTGATAAGTATTGCTTGGTGATTTGCGAGAAAGCCCACATTATATTGGGTTCAATATCGATCCAGATCGTCCCGGTTTAAGGGAATCCTTCAAGAATCGTCCCGGTTTAAGGGAATCCTTCAAGAATCGCACATTATTAACACTGGTGAACGCAATTGCTATTTCGTCATTGTTATTCCCCGATACTTATTTAGTTATATTTGGTCCAATTGAAATTAGAATTTTACTATTCTCATACATTTATAATCAGATCCGGACGGTCCCAGAGGCGAATATTTGCACTGGTATGTTGTAATCATCTGGAATTCTGATCAAATTTCTGATAGATGTATTTTAACGAAACTCCTTTAATAACTGTATTATTTTTACATTGTACAGGATGACTACGGATTTCGGTACCATCAGCCAACATGGAGGTAACTGACTGTTCTTCATTCTTTAGACCCGAAATTGAACAACTAAATCCCTCGTAATGCTAACTGTAACTATCAATATCTTTCTTTTTGATGCAACAATAGGAAGAGGGCTCCGGCAGGATGTGATTGAATATGAAGCTCCAAGATCAATGGGTACCAGAATGATAGTTCTCACATTGTTCAAACCAAACGAACCTGTCAATTTTGTGTTGATCCCTAGGCAGAACTTCAGTACCAGAGATTTTGCTGAAGCCAATGCACTTGGTCCCCCGTGGCTGCTGCTTTCTTGAAAATAAAAAAGTGTACAAGGCGACCGATTTTGTGGAAGTCAATGCACTTGGACAGCCGCTGGGTCCTGCTTCTTTCAAAATAAGAAATGAGGAGGGTGACCACCCTGAGAGTGTTGTTGATGATTGAAACATATGTAACAAGCGGCAAAGATTTAAGATTTAAGAAGTTGATAATATTTACCATTGTAAGATTCCTATCGTCGAGTGGTTTGTTTTCTTAAATATCAAAATAATTTTGTTGAGAGTTTTCATTGAAGTGCAGTTCTCTCAATTGCAGTTGATCTTTGAGGCTGCATTTTACATATTCTTTGATATGATGATGTCCATGTTTTATCTCTTTGATCACTTATATTTGTTGAAACTTATATCAAAATAATTTTCTTGAGAGATTTCTTTGAAGTGCATTTAATAAATTATAGGGATGTGAGTAAAGATTCTTCTAGAGAGACTATTTGTTCCTTGAAAAGTAATGTACCTATCAATTTTGAATGGCTTATCAAAAATAGCAAAAAAAACACAAAAAATAAGAAGACTAAAACTAAAGAAAAATATGACTTAAGGACTTGTTTCACCTGTTGTGAGGATGTAGAGATATTATATGCTATATTGCCAAAATATAAATTTCCAGTACACCCCATCCTACAATATGATTATTTCAACCACCAAGAGCTTCATAAATTACCATGCCACATGGGAAAGCAACTATGACTCCAATAAATTCAATTTGCAAAGTAATCATGACCAGTGAGAGGTTAAATAAACAAATCAGTAGGAAAATATTGTCTTCTTGAAGCAAGCTACAAAACTTCCATTTCTGCAATGACAACTACTTTCTTTGTTTCTTGATGAGAATTAGAAGCATTCCATTTGTGAAACATTGCAACAAGGAGATTTATAAATCGAGTTAGAGCACTACCAAAAAGTATTTTATGCCATTAAAATCTCATCTTGCACAAGAAGATAAACAAGGTTATTTCCATGGTCAGGATGGGAATGCCAAATCCCTGACCCCATCTATAGTGTAATCCTCTTCAAATTAATCTGCATCGAATGCTTCTAAAGAGGGTTTGTGTCCTCCTTGCACTATAGGATGTAGAGATATTATATGCTATATTGCCAAAATATAAATTTTGAGTACATCCCATCCTACAATATGATTATTTCATCCACCAAGAGTTTTAGAAATTACCATGCCACATGGGAAAGCAACTGCGACTCAAATAAATTCAATTTTCAAAGTAGCCATGACCATTGAAAGCTTAACTAAACTAATTATGACCCAAGCTACAAAACCTCCATTTCTGCATGGGCAACTACTTTCTTCTTTTGTTGATGAGAAGTAGAAGCATTCCACTTGTGAAACATTGCGAAGAAGACATGGATAAATCAAGGGAGAGGACTAACACAAGGTATTTTATATCGGTAAAATCTCATCCCATACAAGAAGATAAATAAGGCTATTTCCATGGTCACGATAGGAATGCCAAATCCCAGACCCCATCTACAATCTAATCCTATTCAAACTAATCTACATCTAATGCTTCTATAGAGGGTTTGTGGCCTCCTTGGAGGAGAGAAACAAAGTATATTAAGAAGAATAAAATCCCAATTCAATTCAAACTCCTAAAAGAGGATTTTAAAGTGACCAAAGTTATTGTTGTAGCAACCCATTGCATGCAGTGTCTGTTATTGAGTCTCCTTTCAGGAGGTTAATACAGAATTAAACAACTATTTTCAAACCTTGTTGTCTCTTTTAAATATGGGTTTGATTTGCCCAAAATATATAGCAAAAAGTTGTTGTATCCATCAAATTTTGCACGAATTATATTCATTATTGCATACCCATGTTAGCTACGTTGGAAGGTTTTGAATCCTTGTTAGTATTAATGAGGACAACAAATTGGAAACTTCAAAACTGAGATTGATATGTAGAGAGCATTTGAATCAATGGGCATATTATATCCCTGTATTTCATTTGGACTAATATGAATGAATCCTAATCTGTAAATATATCACAACCCAGTTGCAGAGTATTTAAATAACTTGTTAATTTTAATGGGCCAACTAATTTGAAACTCCATAATAAGATTGTTTTGCCCCTCCATTACCATATTATGATTCTAAGTCTTTTTCCTATCCTGTGTGACTTTGAAGTTCTATTGTACCTTCTATCCTTAAATTTTCACTCAACCAGAATGAATTGTCTCTTTTTTATGTTATATAGAAACCATGTTGTAGGTCGTTCTTCCCCTTCCTCAATCCTGTCCCTCCCATTTCCTTCATACAACCTACCTACGTTATAAGTGTCATCCTGTCTCTATTACTTCACTCATCTTCAATCTTCGATCCATCCATCCACCGGTACATCCATCCAGGGGTTAAATTTGATGGGTATGCCTACTCATTAGGGTATTTTTTATGACTACCTTATTTTTAAATTTCCCTTCACGTGACTTTTAATATTTACATTTACTCATTTCATCTAAATTCTATAAATTATATTTATAATTTCTCTCACATGAACATAATGAATTAGATAGTTTCTATTACTTCACTCATCTTCGATCCATCCATCCATCGCTACACCCATGGAGGGGTTAAATTTCCCCTACCCATTAGGGGTTAAATTTGACAAGTCCCCCTACCCATTAGGAATTTTTTTGACGATTTTATTTTTAAATTTCCCTTCACATGTATAAAAATTTAAAAACATGAACAAACTGCATACTTGGACTTTTTTCTAAAAGATCTTCACATATTAAACAACCTCATCTATCATACATTCAATATCATCATGTACAAACTAGATTTTGAATAGTTTAACCAAAAGAGGTAATTGCCAAACATAAAGATTTGTAAATGTATAAACATTGAAAACCAAGAACAAACTACATACTCAGATTTTTTTTCTAATTAATCTTCACATATTCAACAACCCCATGTAACATGCTTTGAATGTTTGTTTGCGTTGGCATTAAGAACAGAAGTGAACATTTATAATTACTAATGATTTACAAATAGTAATAACTTAAAGTTTCATAATTATTAATGATTTACAAATAGTAATAATCTTTGCAAACAATGAGTGAGTTCGAGTTCGCCTATAATTTAAATGTTTGTTTCCATGATTTGAAAATAGAAATAACTTTTGCAAATCTATAATTATTAATGATTTACAAATAGTAATAAATTTTGCAAAGAGTGAGTTTGCCTACAATATAAATTTTTGCTTGTGGCATAAGCAAAAATTTATAATTATTAATCATTTACAACTAGTAATAACTTTTTGCAAATTTATAATTATTAATGATTTACAAATAGTAATAACTTTTACAATTTAAATGTTTGTTTCTATAATTTACAAATAATAATAACTTTTGTGAACAATGAGTTACAATTTTAATGTTTATTTGATGCATTAAGAACATAAGTAAAAATTTATAATTATTAATGATATAAAGATAGTGATAACATTTGCAATTTTATAATTATTAATGATTTACAATTAGTAATAACTTTTGCAAATAGTGAGTTTGCCTACAATTTAAATGTATGCTCTTCGCATTAAAAACAAAAATAAAAAATGAATAACAATACAAATTTATAATTATTAATAATTTATAAATAGTAATAGTTTTTAAGAACAATGAAATTGCGTACAATATAGGTATAACTCTTTGCAACATTAAAAACAAAGGTAAAGACGAATAACAATCAAAGTTTATAATTATTAATGATTTACAAATTGTAATAACTTTTACAAACAGGGAGTTCACATACAATTTAGGCATAACACTTTGGGAACGTTATTAGTTTAGTAAGTAGGCACCAATTTGGTGGTTTTCTTACACACAATTGTTGGATTGCTTTCTATTTGATGTGTTGTGTACATATTTTCGTTTAGTGAGTAGACGGGGACTTGGTGGTTTTCTTACACGCAATTGCTGGATTGCTTTTTATTGGATGTTGTGTGTGCATATTTTTGGACCTACTAATATCTTTTTTACACATGGTAGGTGTTTATCTGAAGTTCTATTAGTGAATGCATCCATGCATTTAATTGATTTCATGTATTTTTGTTCTTTTAAAAAAATAATTTACCCATAATTTAATGTATAACAATATTTTAGAAAATAATTTAATCACAATTTTATGATTATGTTGTTATATCATTATTATAACTTGATTGTAATATATATATTCTTTATATTATAACTTCATTGTAATATAATATAAATTTATGGTACACCATTCTTATTATATATTAAATATCATATAACATTATTAAAATTTAACGATTATTTAACTAATATTATTTTTTTATAAAATATTATTTGCCTCTTTATAAGACAGAGAGCCAAATTCTATAGGTAATTTGTTATAAGAGCGAAGTGGGTTGAAGAAATTTCTCTTTATATAGCAACCATTTCCATGAGAAAGTCGAAGTGTCAAATCTCTAGGAAAATAAATAGACAAAAATGAGAATTAAAAACCATGTAAATGTGAAAACTTATCGTTGGTCCTCATCAAAGATAAGGGAAGATACAAGCTCACTGGTGTAATAGGCCATAGTGGACCACCATTTCTGTGCCTGCAGAGACCATCTCAAATCCCCCTATTTGATGAATTCCGCGTCAAAAATTCACCTTTTCGAACACGGGTTTTACGAATCATCTAATCACCACATGTATGCAGATATATTTTTCCCTTGTTAAATCTCTTGGATTGCGGGATGCTCTTAAGCATTCTTCTGTTGAAGAGGAATGTAGAGAAATGGAGGAAAATTATAACAATAATATTCCATAGAGCAAATATTCCTCCTCTGTTGATCATGCCAATCAATTGAAACCTTTGTTATAAATAGTGTTACCTACCGATAAGTTTTACAGGAAAATATCTTGATTCCCTCCATCGCATACATGTGCAAAAAATCTTATGCGTTAAATCTGGTAATGTGTAGCATTAAAATTTTATGTATTCAGAAAATGTGGCAAGTTACACAGTTTAACCATAAAACTTTGGATGGCAATGTACACATTTTTACCATGAAACTTTGGAGCCACCACAGGAGCTCTCAATTAGAAACCAATACACTAGGGGATAGGTAGAAACTGGAAAAATATTGTAAAAATTCACAAAAGGTGTAATGAAAACTTTTACTCACTAGATGCCAAGTTCAACAGAAACATGGAGCATTGTGCGGTGGGATCTATAGGATACACAACAAAAGGAGCCTCGTAGAAACTAGAAAAATACTGTAAAAATGTATAAAATGTATAATGAAAACAATGCAATGTTTGGCAGAAAAATGGAGCTTTGTGTGGTCGGCTCTGTGGGATACACAACAAAAGGAGCATCCATGTAATCATATTAATCTTCACCGAGTAATTGATTGGGAGTTAGTAACTGCATGGAAATATCAACCGTGGTGTTTCCTGTTAGTTAGTAATTGTCTGGAGTTAGTAACTGTCTGGTTAGGTGTTAGTAACTACAGATATCAATCTGACGGTGGAGGAGAGTTCTATCGTCTGACATCAAGAATCAAGGGTGGACAATTCTACACGGTAGTAGTTGAGGGTGTTTTTTTCCAAGAGAAACACCTTACGATGTAAAAATTAGTTACCCAAACTTGGTTCCAACTTAAAAGGTGAAAACTTTAGAAATGTATTAACGAAATAATATTTTGAAAAAGAAAGAGAGTCTAAGGTTCAAAAATTTTTCAATCTTCTTAACGAAAGGCTTCCAATTTTTAGGCCGATAGTTTTTTTTTAATTAGTTGATCTCTGGTTTTTTTTTATCTTTTATGTTTAAGCGTGAAATTTTTGGACCATATGACTATGAAATTTGTCTAACTCAACTCTAGATATTTTGTCCTCCCTATTCTTGTTATGCCTTGTGTCAAGCTTTCTGCGCTTGCTGGGGATTGGTCCCTACACCTGAAAGTCCATTGGATGTTTTTGGTCGAATGAGTCATGTTGATTCAGTTGTGCTAAATGAAAACAAACTCCCAACAGATATGAACAAGTGATTTGGAGAATCTAAGATTCCAAGGGAACCAATTAAGTGGGTCGTTATAGTTTCTTGAGAAGAAGCAAGTCATTCTCGGAAGGAAGAGTGTAGGCTAGAGCTAAGATTGATGAGAGTTTTTCTTTGCAGCTTAAAAGAAAGTCCTGTGAGATTTGGGTCTGGAAAACACTGGGGGCATTGTTCTAGATGAATGAGGATGAGAATCCAGCTACAGAAGTCATGGAATCCAACAACTCTATGGAGAATAATGGATGGTTCAAGCCAGATGAAGTTGTCTTGGAGAAGCACGAGATTGGGCTCAGAAGTGATTCTTTGAAACATGTAACTAAACCTCTCAAACCTCGCAAGCCTAAGCCTCATAGGGTCTACGATAGTTTTGAAATAGGACAGAGTTGTGTCAATGCTACTAGAACAATGAAATCCCACATAGATAATGAGACGCAGAATAGGTTTCTTGTGCAAGTAACTGTGATCCGGATTTAAACAGGAATGCAACAAATTACAGAGATAACCATAAACACAAAGATGTAGCAGAAATAATACTTCATTTCTTTAATGTAAAATATTAAGATATGCTTACAAATAGAAAATGGAAATAAACAGTTAGGGCGATGGTAGCTTATCTCTGAGAAGAGATGTGGCAGCTACATGCCTCTGAGCTATGCTACAATGAGGCTCGAAGGCCTATTTATTGTTGAGAAACAATGGAAAACCCTAAACATCCAAAAACCTAACCCTAGAAGATGAAATGCCAAACTGTGGGCCCTGTTTGGGTAAATTGGTACATCAACTTCCCGTGGTCGTAACTTTTACATACGATGTCTGTTTGATGCGCACAATATCTCGTTAGAAAGATCTATCTGAGAACTACAAATCTTGGAAGAGTAAGATTAATCAATGGAACCCATGCTGCTCTCAAGTTTCCCAAAAAACATCATTTAGGGCCTCAAAAAGGCTCTGGAAGTTCAGGACCTGAAAAACTGCTAAAAATAGTAAACTGTGCTACAATTAAGGAAATCGAAAAGCTGAAAGAAATAATGGTGGAGGTCCAAGTGGACTTGGTGTTAGGCCACCAATATCCACCTAGATCATTCCTCTTTCCTTAGGAAGCAATGGTCCCCCTTGCGTTGAGTTCCTCCATGCGATGAGGAAACTTTTGCTGAACTTGGTCCCTGGTGAGCCACTTGCCCTTGCGAAGGAGTTTGCCTGCCTTGACAACTCGATACCTTTGGATATTCTGCTGGCAAGTGTGCTTGATCTGTGTGTCCATGATTCGATCAGTTGCATCTTGTTCCATGCAATTTGGATTTAACTCTATGGGTGTGAGCTATTCTACAATGTCGAATGTGTCTAGTGATGGTGGAAAGTATGGCCAAAGGCGGACCACATTGAACACTGGGTGTAGGCCAAGGAATGGGGGAATGTTGAGCTCAAATTCATTTTCTCCCACAGCCTTGGTAATGGTGTAAGGACCATATCAGAGCGGTCTGATTTTCCAATAGGATCCGGTAAGGCGTTCCTTTTACAAATGCAACCAGACTTTATCTCCCACATGAAACTTGTGTGGCACTTGATGTTGATCATGTCGCTGCTTGTACTTGGCATTTGATTTCTCTCATCCCATGCGTGTGGATGTTTTGAGTTGTACATTTTCAAAATGTGTACAATCATCCTGTTGACAACCTCTATCTAGCCACCAGTTTGAGGATAGAAGGTTGTGGACTTAGTGAGTTTGGTGTCCAGCATCGACCAGAGAATGGACGAAAATGTATTGAGGAACCTATTGTCCTGATCATAGATGGCCGACTATGGGATCCCAAAGTGTACCCACACTCGTTTAAAGAAGAGTTTAGCAATGGCTTCTATTGTGACATTCTTCTTACAGGCCGCCATAATGGCCATCTTCGAGAACTTGTCCATGACCACAAAATAACAGTCGTTTCCATGCTTAGTGGAAGGAAGGCCTGATATGTAATCCATTGAGATGGATTCCCAAGGTCGAATAGGGGTAGCAATGAGGTATAGAGGCCTTTCTTCTTGATGGACGGTTTGGCAATGATGCAGGAAGTGCATGATCTGACGTACTTCCTGACATCCTGTCGAAGATTCGGCCAATAGAAATACTTCTGCACTACTATCACCATTTTCTTGACCCTGAAATGCCCAACAACCCGACTATAGTGTGCTTCCCAAATCATCTTGGCATGCTTGCTTGAAGGAACACAAAGGTGACCCAGGTGGCATAACAGGGCATCTTGGAGGTGAAAATCTGGAACATGATGACCCTCCAAGAGTTTCTGGTATGTGTGGCCGAATTTTTGGTCACTTTTGTAGAGAGGTGGCCAATCAGAAGTCTCATGCCCACAAGAGTCACGGTGGTTAATGCCATGATCGGTAGTCGACTGAGGCAATCTGCAACATTATTGGTTCTGCCCTTCTTATACTTGATATTCAAATGGAACTGTTGCATATATGTGGACCACCTCTGATGGTGATCATTCTGTAATTTCCCTTGGGTCCATATGGACTGGAGGAGTCAGTGGTCTGTGTGGATGACTGTTTCCTTCCCCAAAATGTAATGTTTCCATTATTTGCTAGCCTGCACGATGCAATACTTCTCTTTGTCATAAGTTGGCTACCCTACTCCCCTTCTCTCCCCATCTCTATCTCTACCCCAATCGAATATGACTGGGAATCATTATATTATTTATCCATTTGAAATGCAATGTCATTGTCCTCCCCTAGTCAATTTTGAAGAGTGAGTAAAGCGATCGATATGAATTGACCCTTACTTCTCCTTTCTTTCCTTGAAAGAATCTACATTCAAACAATGTTCCGTTGTAATCGTAATTTGGATTGTTTCATTGAATCTGATTCACGCTATAATCGTTAGGATTTCAAAGGAATCTATGGATATCACCCCAATGAAATGGGGAGTGATATTCCATCTAGCCTTCTTACCTCAGAGGTTAAAGCATCGCACATGTAATGTGATGGTCATCAGTTTGATCCTGATAGCTGGCACTTTTCCATTCCTCTCATTTCCATAATCCAGAAAGTTTTATTAGGATCAAGATGGAATGGAGAATACTCTTACAATCATGCATCAGGTACGTCATGCCATGATCATTTACTCCCAACTAGGAACAGGATGAATGAAATGATTGGAGCTATTAGGATCAATAACAAATTGGAGAAAGATCTTCATTTTCCATATAAAATAATTCCAGTAGTACTCATACGGGTTATACTATTCTTTCTTCTTTCTATCACTATTTGTTAATTGAATAAGGAGTTTCTATGTCCTGGGACGTTTACCAATATCGGTGATCGAAGATTCGAGAATTAAAACAATTCAATTTTTAACCTGTCTGTCCAAAGGAACTATGGATGAACATTCTGACTGATTAAAGAATTTCTACCAATTCTTTGGATTCAGTTTGAATTCGATTAGAGAGGACTGATGGGTCGAGACCATACCTTTTTTCCAGATGGAACATAAATAAGGATCAAGATATTTATAATTTGATTAAGAATGTCACAAGTATTATTGATCAGAGTCTATTATGAACCAATGGAATTATAGACCAGTTCATGTAATTCCCAGATCCATTGAAATACAATTATTTCAATCCGATTAGGTATGTGGATAAGGTCACCTTTTTTTAGTGAATGCGATCATGAGTCAGAATATTGGAAATTCTCGCGCACATTGTTATGAAACCAGCTCAAGAAAAAGATAGAAAAGATAGATCAACGCCTTAGAATTCAGCCTCTTCGAGGGGCAACCTCCTTTACATTACATAAATGAACAATTCTTGGATGATTCAAATGACAAAACCTCCTTTCTATATATAGGAGTCTAAGGAGTCACAATATAACCCAACCGACCTTACAATAATAATATAAAGCCACAAAAATAACAATAGAGGGATTCTATGGGGCACAGTAATAACAATATGGGGATAATAGGGGCACAATAATATTAATAAGGGGTACAACTACAATAGTAATGGGGTAATTACTAGTATTATAGGGACCCAACATGCCCCTCTCCTTCAAAAAAGTGTTCTCCTCAACACTTGAGAAGTTTTAGATGCTTCTGTATAAAATTCTCATTCTCCCATGTGGAATCTTTAGCGGATAAGTTCTTCCACTTGATAAGATACTCCGAAATTGATCGATTTCGTAGCTGTCAAGTTCTTGTTTCTGTGTCTGCTTCCGGTTCCAATATAATTTTTCCTTCCTCGTCAAGTTCTGGAAATTTTGTTTGAACTGGGATCTTTTCACCTACAACCTTGTTTAAACATGAAACATGGAAAATTGGGTGCAATCGAGAAGCTGTATGAAGCTCCAATTTGTATGCCATAGTACCAATCTTTTGCAACACCTTGTATGGACCATAATACTTTGGTGATAATTTATTATCCTTCTTAGCTTGCTTGAGGGACATTTGCTTATATGGTTGTAAATGTAGGAATACCCAATCACCTACATCAAAACTTCTTTCGCTACAATGTTGATCTGCCTGTTGTTTCATTCTATTCTGTGCCAACACGAGGTTATCCTTTAAGAGTTGGAGGACTTGTTGTTGATGTTCAATGTGATGTTCCACTGCTTGAACCTTAGAATTTTCACTTAAATATGATGTGATGGATGGTGGCTGATACCCATAAAAGTGCCACAAATGGGGTCATTTTTGTTGCTGTATGGAAGGAAGTGTTATACCACCATTCAGCCAGAGGAAACCATTTGACCCATTGTGTCTATTTATCAAATACAAAGCAACGAAGATATCCTTCCAAACATTTGTTTACTATCTCAGTTTGTCCATCAGATTGAGGATGATAAGATGAGCTATGAGCTAATTGAGCACCAAGACAAGAAAATAATTCTCTCCAAAAATTTCCAGTGAAAATGGGATCTCTGTCACTTACAATAATCTTTGGGTTTCCATGTAGCTTTTGAATGGTTTCCATAAATGCAGTAGAAACTGTACTAGCTTTAAATGGATGTGATAATGCACAAAAGTGTGCATACTTGGTAAGTCTGTCAATTACCACGATGATGACACTCTTTCCCTCAGACTTGGGTAAACCTGTGATAAAATCCATTGAAGCCTCCTCCCAACGTTGGCTTGGAATGGATAAAGGTTGTAATAGACCCGGTGTCTTAATTGTTTCAACTTTACTTTGTTGGCAAACCAAACATTCTGCCACAAACTTTTGAATATCTGATTTAAGTCCATCCCAAAAAGATTCCTTCTTAACCCTGTGGTAAGTTTTTAAAAATCCTGAGTGCCCTCCTAAGGGAGAAGTGTGCAATTCCATAAGAATCTTTTGTTTTAGCTAGGAATTCTTACAGAGGTATAAGTGATCTTTGTACCATAACGAATCATTTTGCTAGCTAAATGTATCAGGCATCTAGAATCTTGTTGTAACTTTTGAATAAGTGCCCACACTTCTTCATCATTCTTTAATTCCTCCCTTGCTTCATTTATCCAATCTCGTTGGATAATAGAAATGGCGCACAACAATGCTTCCACATCCTCATCCTTTCTTGAGGGTGCATCTGCCACCACATTTTGCTTCCCTCTTTTGTAGATGATTTCAAAGTCATAAGCCAACATCTTTGTGACCCACTTTTGTTGCTCTTCAGAGGATAATATTTGTTCTAAAAATTATTTAAGGCTATCATGATCCGTTTTTACCTTGAAGTGTCTTCGCATTAGGTAGGGTCACCATTTCTTAAGTGCATGGAGTATTGCCAACATTTCCTTCTCATAAATAGCTTTGTGTAAAAACTTTTCCTTGATTGGACGACTTTCAAAAGAAATGGGTCTTTCATCTTGCATTAAACAACACCAATTCCATTTCCTGAAGCATCACATTCCACAATAAAGGTTTTTGTGAAGTCCGGTGTAGCTAAGACCGATGCTTGGCACATTGCCTCTTTAAGATGTTCGAATGCCTTTATTGCTTCTAGAGTCCATGAAAATGCATCTTTCCTCAATAATGTTGTTAGAGGTGCTGCTATTCTCCCATAATTCTTAACAAACTTGCGATAATACCCTGTCAACCCAAGAAATCCTCATAGATGCTTTATGGATGTGGGAATTTTCCATTCATTAATGGCTTTAATTTTTCTAGGGTCTACCTTAACTCCTTCATGAGATACAATATGACCCAGATATTCCACCTCTTGTACTCCAAAGAAACATTTGGATCTTTTTGCATATAATTGTTTCTCCTCCAATCGTTGTAGCACCCTGTTAACATGTTCAACATGATCCTTCCAAGACTTTCTGTAGATTAGTATATCATCATAAAATACTAACACAAATTTTCTAGGAAATGGTTTGAAAATTGAATTCATCAAACCATGAAATGTTGAAGGTGCATTGGTAAGGACAAAAGGCATGACCAAAAATTCATAATGATCCTCATGAGTTCTAAATTTTGTTTTGGGAATGTCTTCAATCTTGATTCTGATTTGATGATATCTTGAACGAAGATCCAACTTGGTGAAGTAAATTGATCCATGCAATTCATCCAGTAATTCATCAATGACAGGAATGGGAAACTTTTCTTTAATAGTGAGCTTGTTGAGCTCCCTATAATCTGGACACATGCACCATGATCCATCCTTCTTGTGCACCAATACGACTGGAGCAGAGAAAGAAATTTTACTTGGTTGAATTATACCAGCCTCTAGCATTTTTGCAACCATACGTTCAATTTCACTCTTTTGGGCATAGGGATATCTGTACGGCCTAATGTTTGGAGGAACACTTCCTGGAATCAGATGAATAGCATGATCATGATCATGAATAGGTGGGAGACCTTTGGGAGTCTCAAATACCTTGGAATGATTGTCCAAGACTTTTTGGAGATCTAGAGAAATAGATGATTCCACTGTGGGCACATCTAGTGAGCATAATTGTGCAATTACACCTCTTTGTTCCTTTTTTATAAGCTTTTTCATACCGTTACAGCTGATTATCTTTCTCGGGTTCCCTGCAATACCCCTTAATTCGACTTCCTTTCCTTCCATATAAAATTTCATGAAAATTTCTTGAAAATTAAAAGTTATTGTACGCAAGGATTGCATCCATTGGACTCCTAGTACAACATTAGCACCTCCCATTGTAATGGAAAGCATTGGGCTAGTCAATACATATTCTCCCATGGATAGCTTGATATTATGGCACTTTCCCAAGCAATTTATTGTTCCTCCATTTGCAACCATCACTTGACCCTCTGGTGCTGGATATAAGAAGTAATTCAATTCTCTTGCTACCTTACAATGAATAAAATTGTGGGTACTTCCTGAATCAATCAACACTATTGCCTTTTTCTTCTTGATTTGTCCTTCTATCTTGATGGTTTGAGGAGTGGTAATTCCCGCCAATGCATTACAAGATATGGTCGGATCCATTTCTTCTTTATCTAGGCTTTGTTCCTGGAGTATATCCTCTTCTTTTGACCTTTCTTTCTCCTTTTCTTCTTCCTCTTCACAATCTATGTAGAATAATTTCTTCTCAGCACACTTATGGCCTTTAGTGTATTTGCTATCACAACTGTAAAAAAGCCCTTTTGCTCTTTTTTCTTCCAATTGTTGTGGTGTCAACCTTATAGGTTGTGGAAGACTAGTGGCAACAACACTTCTGTCTTTATAATCGTGAGTGGTATGCTTCCTGGTTGCCATAATTTTGCTTTCCATTTTTCTTGCTAACCTGAATGCCTTCTCCAATGAATCAGGTTCCCAAAGGCGAACATCATGTTGGATATTATCCTTTAAAGACCCTATGAACACATCAATCCTATGCTTCTCTGGAATATCGTTTACCCTTATGTTCAATTTTTGGAGCTCCTCAATGTGCTCCATTATTGAACCCTTTTGTTTGAGACTTATCAATTGGCTAAAAGAAGTGTTGCTTTTTGTATCCTCATAATGTGCTATCAATTCTTCCATAAAAATTACCCAAGCGATAAATTGTTTATGAGAGCAAAGCCATTGATACCATACAAACTGATTTGGTTCCAAATATAAAGTTGCAATACGTACCTTTTGTGTGTTTTGGACATTATTGAGATTGAAAAATTGCTCCATCTGTAATATCCATGTTGCGGGATCATTGCCATCAAACTTCCTCATATCGATTTTTGGAATATGGTGGGTCTTTGATCCAACATTATAGTCTATGGAATCATGATTAACATTTATTTTGTTCTCATCATGAGTTTCCTTTACTACCCTTTCACCATTAGTGACACTTTGTTGTAGCAACTTATTCATATTTATCTTCAATTCTTCCATGTCTGTCTTCAAATCTATCTTCAAATCATCCATCTTAGCTTCCACGTCATTCATCTTAGCTTCTACACCTTTCCTTAAATAATCCATCTTAGCTTCTACGCCTTTCTTTAAACCATCCATATTAGATTTTGTTCATTTTTGTGCAAGGGACAGTTGTTGCACTTGGTCTTGTAATTTTGATATATCATGTTGCATTTCTTCCTCTTCTTCATGAGTCATGCTAGAGCTTTTAGGTTCCTTACTAGATGTTTGCATTTTCTTTCCTCGGGGCATCAGTTACTAATAATAATTCCCTACTATGCCCTTTGAATTCCTTCAAAATACATTTTCAAACCAAGCTTAAGCAAAAATTTAAGAAAATCTACACACCTTTTTTCACTTTGTAGGAGCTCGATATTTCCTCTGATGTATCTCTCTACTTTCTAACCAACTAGATCTGAATTTGTGACCTGCAGTAGCCCTCTGTGTCCTCTTTCCAATTCCACAAGTCTGACCCAAATTGGATTCTCCAATGAAGATTTATGCGAAATCTCACACAGTGACTTGATTATAGACTAGTTCAGTAGAGCAAACTTGTACGACTTGCCACGAGTCATTGTTTCGACCTTTGGATCTGAAAAATGCATACAAGAAACTACAATTTGTCCTCTTCCTATACCTTCTTACAAAATTTCAATCCGATCCCGAGAGAGAAAGTTATGACACTTTTCTCCAAGTCACCTGTTTGGAATGTAATTCAGGAGTCTGCAAAAGACCAACTTCCTCAGACCATATCTTCGCAAATATAGCGCGAACAGCTCTAAAATTCGGACCCGAGGTTCAGCGCGATTTCTTCTCAAATGGGATTTTTATTGAAACTTCTGAAACATCGTAGCAAAAAGTTATAGCAAAATGCCATGATGACCTATTTGGAGTAGCGAAACCCTAGAATCCAAACCTCTGATACCAAATGTTATGAAACCAGCTCAAGAAAAAGATAGAAAAGATAGGTCAACGCCTTAGAATTCAGCCTCTTTGAGGGGGAAACCTCCTTTACATTACATAAATGAACAATTCTTGGATGATTCAAATGACAAAACCTCCTTTCTATATATAGGAGTCTAAGGAGTCACAATATAACCCAACCGACCTAACAATAATAATATAAAGCCAAAAAAATAAAAATAGAGGGATTCTATGGGGCACAGTAATAACAATATGGCGATAATAGGGGCACAATAATATTAATAAGGGGTAAAACTACAATAGTAATGGGGTAATCACTAGTATTATAGGGACCCAACACACATAATGAATCCACCTGGATATCTTTTTCATCTAATGAGTATGACGAGAAGTATAATTCTATTCCTGATCTTATAATAGAAGATCATTAGATAATGGAAAATAACAAACTAAATATAACTTTTCTATCTTCTCTTTCATGGGCCCATGAATGCACGCCTTTAGCTAATTTAGTTTGATGGAGAGACAACCCAGTATCCCTTTCCATTTTTCAAGCACTATTAGTTGGATTAGCTCACTTTTCCGTAGGTTATATATTCACTTATGTAGCTTTTTTAATTACCTTTGCATGAGGTAAATTTGGTTTATTTTTCTTCATCAATTTCTTTGTCGGGTATTTTCATTGTATCAATGACAATACCCCACAGTGAAAAAGTAATCAACATAATATTATTTCATCTAAAATCTGATCTATATTTTGATTCTTGGTAGGTAATAGTACCAACTGAACTATTATGGCAAGAAAGAGTCTCATTCAGAGAGAGAAGAAGAGACAAGCACTAGAATGAAAATATCATTTAATTCGTCAATCTTTGGAGGAAAAAAGCAAAGTGAACAATGTAAACTTTGAAACGGGAACTGATACTGTTACCCGTTTAGTAGAGATAGCAAAAAAATGACCCGATTTTCAAAAGTGGTGATGCAGAATACACATGTTTTTTTTAGAACATGGTTTTTGGAACTTTGATTTTTTTTCATGTTGAAGGATGAAATCAAGTTTTAGAATGGTAGTGATTTTCATGCTGATTTTAAAAAGTGAGTATTCTGCATCACACTCTTTTTTTAAAAGACCTATTTTTTGACTTTTAATTTTCTAGTGTGTGAAATGTAAAAAATTATTTTCTAAATTTGATAGTTTTTGAAGTCGTCATTTTATTCATATTTTCTTGTTCTCTATCTTAATTTTTTTATTTTTTTTTAGAGGGGTTTTTAATGTTTTGCATTTTCAAATTAGAAAGTTGATAGTTTGAATTTTAGATAATGTACATATTTATACATCCTTAATTAATTTTTCAATTCACATGAAATAATTGTTTCTAAAAAACAACATTTTTTAACAATGGACATAAAAATAACCATTTTTAACATAAATATAACAAAAAAACTAAACGTTTTGATAATTTTTTGCTAGAATTAACATGTCAAAATCACAATTTTTATACAAAAATATTAACTAAAAATGGTCAAATAATAGTTTTTCTTATGAATTTCATGTCAAAAAAATAATAATAACAATTTTTTTTTCAAAACAAATAATTAACTTAAAAATCAATGCGAAAATCACAAATTACAAATATTGAACACGTAACAACTTTAATTCATTGATTATTCTTTTCATGAAATGTCAGAGTCAAAACATTGGAAAGCTTGATTTCCAGGTATAACTTAAATTTAATCACAATGTCACGTAATCCAAACTCTTCGTCCTCTAGAGTTTCATCATTGTCATCTTCCACAATATGTTTTGCTTCCTTTTGCACAATTTCCTCTTCTAATGGGTCTTTGATGTCTGCAAATCTCCCAATATATGTCTTTCCAAACATTCCATGTAATGGTGGTTGGGGTTCCTTTTCCTTTTTTGCCACACGTGATTCATTAAAGTCCCCTTTCCTCAACCAAATTTCTTGCATTTCATCTAGAAGAAATTGAAGAGCATTAATTCTTTGCTGAATGAAATTGCATTGTAATGGATCTTTCTCAATTGCAATGCAATTTTTTCTTTCTTGAAGGCAGCATGCTAGTGTTGTACCTAATTATCAAGCACAAAAAAATAATGAAGTAAATTAGTACAATGACATATTAATTAAAAAAAAATAACATATTGAAATTCAATTCCATGTGGCAAAACCTACCTGAGCGAGAAAATAAATCCAGAACCCAATCTCCTTCATTTGAACATATGTCTATAAGATAGTTAATCAATAATTGTGGTTTCTGATAAATGTTAACTATCTCTCCTTTCGTTTCTTTGTCTTCATATGTTAGTTTTCTCACAACAGCATCATAAGTCAGTATTTGGCTATGACTCTTTCTCTCCACCCGATTAAAAATCATAGACATATGGCTATCATCTTTTGCCCAACTATCAATATGAATGAACTCACAGTCATTTATAAATTGTTGATCTTCATTGTTAAGAAGATTTGACTTTTGCCTGTAACATAAAATAGTAAAAGTTCAATTAACTTGTACATAAATGAATTTTTCAACATTAATCAAATATACCTTTAAACATCTTACCATGTAAGCTGCATCCTTGAATTTGATTTCCCCTTGAAGCTTGACAATACCATTGCCAATTGTGTGTCTAAATGAAATGTCACAAATCTCCATAATGGTGATGATGTCACTTCCATAAATCCCGCCACCACTTTATTAAAAGCTTGATAATTATAAGGGTCACTATGATAGTAAATGTTTGGAATATTGAAACCATGGGGAATATCTGCAATAACCAGGGCGTAATCCCTTTTTGGTACGAGTTTAGCAATGTCTTCACAGTCGCCTTGTATTACTTGATATTGAATAGTGTCTAGCCCATTCCTAATGAAATGATTAAGAGTTGGATCAAGTACAACATTCTTAATACATTGCTTTCTCAGTCTTTCAATCTTTATTTTTTCAATAAAAGTCTTGAAACTATCTGGTGCTCCATTATCTTCTTTCTTCATCTTTTACCAAACAAACAAATGTATGTGTAAGTTTTAAATTAAAAATAGTACACAGATGATTAAAACTGATTGTATAAATCAAGTTACCTTTTTAAATGCAAGATAAAAAGCTTTTAATGTTGATGTAGAACTTGAATCTGGATAGTTGCGTACAACATCATCCCAACTATCTTCATTCAACAGTTTAACCATTTGTTCCTGAATTTTCATGTAAACTTTGTGACTGCATAAAGTAAGAAAAAGTTAATATAATGATATGTATAACAAATACTACCAATAACAACATGTTTTATTTAAAAGATAACTATAATCCTGGAAATAAGTAAAAATAATTCAGCAAACTTACTTTTGAAATTATTCAGACACTTCTTCCAATGATAATTCCCCTGAACTCACACGAGATAATATTGTTTTGACAATTTTTTCATCTTTCACTCCTTGCATCGCCCTCCAAGGCGTGATGGTCATATCGTCTGGAAGTTGCTTCAGTTCAGGAGCTGATATATTGTTGCTACATATCAATGGCTTAGACTTTTTGACCCTCTGGTTTTTAATGCCAATGTCTTCCCACATGCTAAAAATGTCATCAATCAAATTCCAAATATCTCCAGTTCTAAATGCCAATTGGAAAATGTTATCAATACCTCTGAATAAATCGTTATATCTGCTGTATTTTCCACCTTTTGAATTGGTTTTCTCTTCAATTTGATAGCCTATTTCCATACAACATTCCTTTCGGAAAACTGCAGTAATATTTATCTTATCCCCACCACATTTTTCTAGGAATTCACTATGAATAAATATAACCTTTTGGATCAAAGTCATAGACATCCTATATTCATTATCTGAATTATGATCCAATGCCACTAACTTTTCTTCTATTTCATTTAAACCAGCATAAATGACACATTTCATTGTTTCAAAACGTGGGTTATTAGGATATTCCTCCATCAATTATCTTTGAGCTTCAACAGAATGGTTCCCCCTAAGCACATAATAATTGTATTCAAAACATTTTGAATTATCAAATGCTTCTTTGTTGGGAACTTGAACTGGATCAACAAGAAGCACATAACTAACCACATGAGCATATGGATTGTACCTCATCAATGTCTTCAAGTTGTGAACATGCAGATGATGTGGCTTTTTGATTTGATATTGGCATTGTCCTTCACTTGCCTTATAGGTTTGTCTGACATTTAACTGAAATGTACGACCACCATCAATTAAGTTTCTCTTTGTCAAATTCTGTCGAATGGTATTTTGTTTTGTTTTGATTATGCCATCATCTAAATCAGCTCCTGGTGTAATGATTTCTCTGCTTTCTTTTGAAGTTTCACTAGGTTCTTGCCTGCTGGTAATGACTACTTCAAGATCTTCAACTCTACTTTTTTTCGTCATAACATTCTCAAGAGATCTATTCTTGGGAATTGTTACTTTTGGTATTTTACGACCTTCTTCAGTTCCAATGTCATCTTCAGTAATGGCAACATATGCTTCATTGTCAATTTCAACTTCATCTTCCTCAAAAGTGACTTGTTTACCCTTGCTATATTTATCCACCGGAGGCCTTTTTTTCTGATTCTTTGGATGTAGTTTTGTAGCATCATCAATTACTACATTTTCCATGTTTTCCATATCTTCTTCTGACACTGAGTAAAATGGCTGACAACTTTCATGATATCATTCTCTATGTAATGAATTCCTCCCAACCTAATTGAACAACTTTCAACAAAATTCTACCAAACAAAATATCATATGTTAATATAAACAAAGTTAAAAAAATATAGCGAGACACTTTCAAAACGCAAAATAAAAATACAAATAACAATACTTACGATGTTTTGTGTCATCTCATTTATGATTTGTTTACACAACTTTGTAGATACCTCTCTCGTGTCATATAATGAATATGATAGTCGGTATTTAATCCTTTCATGTGACTTGGGAGCTTTTGTAAGTACGTAAACAACTTCAGTGTTTGGTACCGAACACATATCCATGACTCTTCCCATCACCTCCAAATTTTCATCATTTTGGGATATATCAATGTATAGATATATATTCACAGTTGTGCTCTCTCTTTCTTTCACATACCAGACTCTTGATGGAAATTTCACCTCTTTTGAACTTTTCCAATATGAGATTAGCTTCTTATCACTTGAAGCACTTGAAATATTTGTAGGCATGAGCTCAGGTGGAGTTCGTTCACCAATGTTTTTTGAAGATACACCTTTAAGACTCTTTGGTCCAGAAAGATTCACAGAAATTTTCCTTGATGCCATTTTCCTAGAAAAAACACATAAATTAGTAAATAAAAAAACATATTAACTTAAATTAATAACAAAAATATACCATAAATTTTTTATTTGTATAATCAGAATTGCCCAGCCACCTCTAACGGGCAGGCAGGTCGATGGGCGAGCGGGAGGTCAGGTGAAGGATAATGACACTAAGTAGACATTTAGGCAAGTATGGGTGAGCCCCTACCCACGCGCCCCCCACAACCCCCCAAGCTTCCTCCCTCCTCGCCTCTCACCCCACCCCCTACCGTCCCCCCACATCCCCGACCCCAAAACCCCCATCCCCCACCCCCAAACCCCCTACACCCCCCAATACCTCCTCGCGGTCGCCCCTCCCCACTGCGCCCACCACTCCCCACACCACCACCCCCCCTACCCCACCCCCAACATCCCCGCGCCCTACGCCCCCCCTTCCCCCAAACCCTTATCCCCCCCCTACACCCTACCCGCGCCCTACCATTACCCCCCCCCACCCCCCCTATTCCCCACCCGCGCCCTACCCCTATCCCCCTCCTACCCTACCCTACCCCACCCTCCCCATCCCCCTACCCCACGCCTACCCACCCCTACCCCCCCTAGTGCACCCTACCCTACCCCTACCCCCCCTACCCTACCCCACCCCACCCCAACCCCCCTACCCTACCCTACCCCGTCCCCCCCATCCACCCCGTCCCCACCCCCCACCCCATCCCCCCCATCCCACCCGGCCCACCCCATCCCCCCCCACCCGGCCCACGCGCCCTCCTCACCCACCCAGCCCTCCCGCCCTCCCCGCCCACCTGGTCCTCCCCGCCCTCCCCACCCACCCGTCCTCCTCACCAACCTGGCCGCCCCGCCCACCCAGCCCTCGCGCCCTCCCCGCCCACCCGGCCCACCCGCCCTCCCCGCCCACCGGCCCTCCCCGCCCACCCGGCCCACTCGCCCTCCCCGCCCACGCGGCCCTCCCGCCCTCCCCTCCCACCCGGCCCTCGCGCCCTCCCCGCCCACCCGGCCAACCCGCCCTCCCCGCCCACCCACCCCACCCACCGCCCCCCCCGCCCACCTGCCCCTCCCCCTCCGCCGCCCCTCCCCGACCCCCTCCGCCTCCCCCTCCGCCCGCGTAGGGCCACCCCCGGGCCGCCCGGCCCCGCCCGACCGGCGGTGGGTCCCGGCCCGCCAGACCGGCGGCAGGTCGATTCCCAGAATCGACCCGCCGCTGGTCGGGCAGGGCGGGGCGGCCCGAGGGTGGCGTTGCACGGGTGCAGCGCCACCCCCGGGCCGCCCCGCCCCGCCCGACCAGTGGCGGGTCTATTCCCGGAATCGACCCGCCGCCGGTCGGGTGGGGTGGGGCGGCCCGGGGGTGGCCCTGCGCGGCCGGAGGGGGCCAGGGAGGGGCGGCGGAGGGGGAGGGGGCCGGGGAGGGGTGGGTGGGTGGGGAGGGCGGGTGGGCCGGGTGGGCGGGGAGGGCGGGTGGGCGGAAGGGCGGGAAGGGCGGGGTGGGCGGGAGGGCGGGCAGGGCGGGGTGGCCGGATGGGCCGAGTGGGCGAGGAGGGCGGGGAGGCCAGGTGGGCTGGGTGGGCGGGGAGGGCGGGGAGGGCGGGTGGGGCGGGTGGGCGGGGAGGGCGGGCGGGCGGGTGGGCAGGGAGGCCGGGGAGGGCGGGTGGGCAGGTGGGCGAGAGGGCGGGGAGGGCGGGTGGGCAGGGAGGGCGGGTGGGCCGGGTGGGCGGGAGGGCAGGGAGGGTGGGTGGGCGGGTGTGCCGGGTGGGCGGGGAGGGCGGGTGGGCTGGGTGGGTCGGGTGGGGATGGGGAGGGCCGGGTGGGATGGCGGGTGGGGATGGGGGCGTGGGGGGGGGACGGGGTAGGGTAGGGTGGGGGGTAGGGGTAGGGTAGGGTAGGGTAGGGGGGGTTGGGGTAGGGTAGGGTAATGGGTGGGGTAGGGTAGGGGGGGTAGGGTAGGAGGATGGGGGGGGTAAGTTAGGGTAGGGGGATGGGAGGGGTAAGTTAGGGTAGGGGGGTAGGGTATGGTAGGGTAGGGTGGGTAGGGTTGGGGGGGGGGTAAGGGCTAGGGGCAGAAGGGGGGGGGGTAAGGGTAGGTGGGGGGTAGGGTAGGGGGGGTAGGGCTAGGGGCAGAAGGGTGGGGGGGTAAGGGTAGGTGGGGGGTAGGGTAGGGTGGTGGGGGGTAAGGGTAGGTGAGGGGTAGGGTAGGGTGGGGGGGGGTAAGGGTAGGTGGGGGGTAGGGTAGGGTGGGGGGGGTAGGGCTAGGGGCAGAAGGGGGGGGGTAAGGGTAGGTGGGGGGTAGGGGTAGGGGCAGAAGGGAGGGGGGGTAAGTGGGCACGGGGAAGGAGTTAGGGGGTGGGGCCCATGGGGCCAGCGTTAAGGAAGGGGGGGAGGAGTTGAGATTGGAGGGGAATGGGAGTTAGGGGCTTGGAAAAATTATTAATTTAAAAAAAAAATCTTCTTCGACGTTAAATTAATTTAATATGAAAATTTTGAAAAAAAAAATTGAACTTACCTTTCAATTGCGATAATTCTTCGTTGAATATGTTGTTGATAGCAATATAGCTGCTCCACAAATTCACGTCTTTCAACGAACTTCAGAAAACCTGGATGTGAGGTAAGTAATAGTGATAACGAAATTTAATATATAAGTGAAAATACGAAGATGTTTTTCTGTACGATTAATGTGGGATAATTTGTTTTAAATTATTATAGAGCGAATATTGTAGAGTTATTTTACAATGGATTGAATGTGGGATTAATTTTTTTTAGAATATATTATAAAAATTAAAAAAAAAAAAAATAGTTGTTTAGTAAATATTATATACTTTAACTATTAGAATAATTAATATAGAAGTTGTTGTTTACAATTTGAATTTCAGTGATTGATTTCATAAAAAAATTTAGTTTATGTTTTTCAATGAATTGTAGAATAAAATAATAAAGGTAAATAAATCTAACAAACTTTTGGAGGGAAATATTTTCGCGAAAATTTTTGGAGGGAATAATTTTGGAGGGAATATTTCATTCTTTAAGCTATATAATATTCTTAGGAGACTCCATTTGTATCATTCAACATCTTCTATTTGAAAGGGATGGATTGTTTTGATGGTGAAGTTTCGGTTTATACACCATCTACATCTTCATCGCGTAACAACTCTATTCATATTGATGAATATAGCGGGAATTCTTCCACTATGAATAGAAAGTCAATTCTTCCACTTAGTCCCGGTTCTAAGGACTATGAAAGCAGCGGTGATGAAGAGCATGATGGTGAAGTTCAAAAGAATGGAGTGTCACGATGTCCACTTAGTCCTAATTCTGAGGACTATGAGAGTATCAGTTTTGAAGAGCGTGATGGTCAAGTTCAAAAGAATGGAGGGTTATGGTGTCCACTCAGTCCTAATTCTGAAGACTATGAGAGCAGCAGTTTTGATGTGCATGATGGCGAATTTCAAAATAATGGAGTGTCACGGTGTCCACTTAGTCCTAATTCTAAGGACTATGAGAGTAGCGGTGATGAAGCGCGGGATGATGATTTTCAAAAGAATGGAGTGTCAAAGTGTCCTGTTAGTCCTTATTCTAAGGACTATGAGAGCAGCAGTGATGATGAGTGTGATAATGAATTTCACAAGAATGGAGTGTCAAAGTGTCCAGTTAGTCCTAATTCTAAGGACTATGAGAGCAGCGATGATGAAGCGCGGGATGATGATTTTCAAAAGAATGGAGTGTCAAAGTGTCCAGTTAGTCCTGATTCTAAGGACTATGAGAGTAGCAGTAATGAAGCGCGGGATGATGATTTTCAAAAGATTGGAGTGTCAAAGTGTCCAGTTAGTCCTGATTCTAAGGACTATGAGAGCAGCAGCGATGAAGCGTGGGATGATGATTTTCAAAAGATTGGAGTATCACAATGTCCTCTTAGTCCTGATTCTAAGGACTATGAGAGCAGCAATGATGAAGCGCGGGATGATGATTTTCAAAAGATTGGAGTATCACAATGTCCTCTTAGTCCTGATTCTAAGGACTATGAGAGCAGCAGTGATGACGCGCGGGATGATGATTTTCAAAAGATTGGAGTATCACAATCTCCTCTTAGTCCTGATTCTAAGGACTATGAGAGCAGCAGTGATGAAGCGCGGGATGATGATTTTCAAAAGATTGGAGTATCACATCTCCTCTTAGTCCTGATTCTAAGGACTATGAGAGCAGCAGTGATGAATAACAGGATGAGAGTAGTAGTGATGATCCAATGATGGAGATGTTGCCAAGAAATATTGTATCGAGGAGTAGGAGTAGACCTTTTCGTATCAATGCAAACTATTCTAGTTATACAAGGGGTAGAGTAGAATATCTGACGAGAAGAAGTTCTATCAGCGCTCTCATTTCAAGTGAATGTTGCCAAAAAAATTACTTGAAACATATGGATTTCACATTTGCATTAGAAAGCAGGAAGAGATATTTGTCAATGAATAAAAGCATGTAAAACTCATATTTAGTTGGCTGCATGCAATCTACATTGTCAGGTTATGATTATCATATTAGGAATTTATTATTGTGTAGAAAAGCTTTCAAAAGGTTTCATTCAATTGGGAATTTTCGTCTCTCAATAATTCAAGAAAATTTGGAAAAGGATCCCACATTTTATTCAGAAGTACATTATAAAAGACAGTTTGGGCCATTATCAAATACTGCAATGTCATGGATGAAAGATTTCTTTTCAAAGCATGGAGAGTGTATGCCAAATAGAGAGACAATACATATTCCAGATAATTTTTCAAGAGGAGAAATCTACAACTTATACAAAGAATATGCAGAAAGTGCTGAGGGACAGGGCCAATTTATTACATATCAATATTTTGTGAAGATATGGAAGAAATAATTCAATAATGTTCGTATTCCTAAGAAGACAAGGATGGGGATTTGCAGTACATGCGCTTCTCTTAAATAAAAAAGGGACAAATGTGAAGGCTCAGAAAGAGGTAAGTGTTCATAACTTTTACTTTCAAAATTGTATAGTCATCAACTATGAAAGCATATTTCTTAATGAATTTCTTTTATGTTGTGTAGATTTAATTGTCAAAGAACTTCAGGAGCATCGCGAACAACAAACAAATGAAAGGAAGAAGTTGTACAAGCATCGAAAGAAGTGTTATGATAATCCAAATAAATATTTGGGTTTGATAATTGATGGTATGGACCAGAAGAAAACACTTTTACCACATTTTGTTCGCACACCCAAAAATCTACAAGTGGAAAATTTTATTCAGTTTCACTTGGTCGGTTGTATGGTCTTCAATGGGAAAATGTTGCCAAGGGTGTACTTCACAGCTCCAAATATTCATAATGATGCAAATCTGACCATAACCATAATTCATGATGTGATTTCTCATTGGTCTGGTAATCTTCCTGAAGTTTTGTATCTACAATTGGACAACACTTGCCGTGAAAACAAAAATCAGGTTGTTTTTGGGTATCTGAACATGTTTGTTGAATTGAGAATTTTTCAAAAGGTAAAGGTTGGTTTCCTTCTTGTTGGGCACACTCATGACCATATTGATCAGATGTTCAGTCGTTTTTCAGTCACATTGAGGAGGAAGGAAGTTGGGAGCTTGCCATCACTAATTGAATGTATTAAGAAACCATACATGCCAGAGCCTGCTTTTGAAGTGTTGGAAGAAACTATTGACATGCGAAGGTTTATTCTAGGATCATATGGTGAGGGGAAATGCATTGAACAACTTAATGATATTAGCTTCCAACATCAATTTCGTATAAAAAAAATTGATGGGAAAACACTAATATGGGGCAAGAAGTTTTCAACTACTACAGAATTGGCACCGTCATCAGGTTTGCAATTTTTGAAGTTCATTCCAGATCGTCCAATATTTGCATCAAAAATATTGTTATTACAATCAGTTGGTGAAGTTCAGAATGCACGCAGACAGAATAGACATATAAATTATTCTGATTGCCTAGAAGAAACTAAAAAATGTATTAGATATACATATGAGTACTTTGACATTGCTGATTCAGTTTGGTGGGAGTCATTTTTCAATAATCAAAGTGATATCATTTCAACAATAATAAATGAAAATATACCTTTGAAAAATCCATGTATTTGGCCACAAAATGTGTCGAATGAACAAGAGGAAGTAAACATTGTTGAACAGCAACAAACTCAAGGTATTATTAATTCTTCACAGGCAATGGAAAGAGAGATGTATATTGGTTCCAGAAGATCTCGTGCACAACGTTAAGCCATGGAAGACCTTTATAGGGGTTCAGTACATGATATTAAGGAGGGTTGCATGATTGCAGTGCTAGCAGATGGAGATCCCAAAGGCTATCCATTTTGGGTTGCTAAAGTTATAAAGGTCTTTACAGAAAATGAGGATGTTACAAGTGTTGAAGTACATTGGTATGCCACAAATACACACCCATTCAATGGTGTGTATAAGCCAGAGATGGTAGTTGACAAAAAAAATGGTGGAAAAAGAAAAAGAAAGGGTACAAATATAAATCGCCGCCGCACAGACATATTACAATTGGAGGATGTTGACATACTTGTTTATGACTTCAATTTAACAAAGAGAGGAACTCTTCGCTTCAAGACGATAGAGATTATGAAAAGGTTGTTACCAGAAGAAATAGTGTTGACATGGGAGTCTGCTGAAACCAGTTGTAGATCTAGAAGACTTTTAAAACCTGGAATGTTGGGCATGCATGTTGACTCAGATGGGGCACTAGTTGATGAAAGAGAAGAATATGGAACATCTTCGTCAGCATCCAGTCACTCATCTGAAGATGTGAATTGTGATGGTGTGCAAGAAAATATGAGTGATTTTGAACAATTGTTTAAGACAGATTATATAACTGATGTATGCATCATATCTTCAAATAAAATTAATGTTTTCCATATGTTGTTAAATGAAAAGTTATGAAGCATTTTTATGTTGTTGGATTATGTCTTAAGTATGATAAATTTTATTGTTTAAATATCTACAATGCAATATCAAATTAGAGATATAATGTCTGTTTTATTAAGTATACAAATAAAGACTTTTGATTTCATTGATTGATATACTTTGTTCATAATGTCATGGTTTTTTAATTTTATAGTTGAAAAAATTTCAATTTCTTTTGTATCTACCATGGTGTGGTTGAAAACATGTTAAATTTATATTTAGGAAAGAAAAATGATATTCTAACAGAAACATTAATGTGTTTTTTCCTTAAAAAATAACTTTGTTTGAGACATAAAAAATTGGTTTTATTAGCATTTTTTAAAAAGTTTGAAAATTGACCCTAAAAAAAAAACGTTATTCCAGTAGCATCACTTTCGTTTTGAAGCTATATTTTGCACGAAAATTTCGTAGTCACCGCCATTTTTAAAACACGTTCAAAATTGGCACCCAAAAAAAAAAACATCGTTTCAGTACACACACTTTTCGTTTTTAGCACTGTTTTTGATGTTTTTTTGGGGTTTTTGGGCCAGAGTTCCCGTTTCAAAGTTTACATTGTTAGTGTCATCATTGGATGACAAATGGGAAATTCATAGAAAGTTGCAATCTTCACCACATAATAGTGCACCTACATGTCTCCATCAATGTTGTTCTTCGACTGGAAGGCCTAGAGCCAACGATCGAGACTTTGGATTTTCCGAACACATACTCTATGAGATGGCCCATGGATGTTTATTGCCCGTCAGGCTAATACGATCAAATCTGCTCATTGACAAGAATCAGGAATCATCTTATGTAATAGAGTTGATCTACTAAGCTATTGAGTAGTGGTGTAGCATCAGATCCTAAAGATGTGAAGTACTCCAGCCAGAGAGTACTCTCCAAAAATTCTATACAGAACTGAGATAGTTACCAGGAAAAAAGACTTTGATTTGGATAATCAATCTGAAGTATAGAAAGAAATATACTTCATATTTTTGAGGATAGGAGAAAAGATAGAACCTGATCATTGAATTGATTGGAAGTTAAATCAGAAACTCATGTCGTTGACTTTTTTTGGTCCTTTGGTTAATATGACTCCCAATGAATCATCTCCAATTCTTCAGAAATTTTAGTAGAGGACTAAAGAATAGTGGATTGAGTTGTATGAGGTAGGAAACTCTCAAGTACGGTTCTGAGGGAAGAAAAATTTTCCAAGTTTACCTATCGCGACCAAGGAGAACATGCCATTCGACAGTGAGATCCTGAAACTGCGGAGGCTTGGTTCGATCAAGCTGTTGAGTATTGGTAACAAGCTATAACACTTGCTCTGGGCAATTACATCGAAGCACAAAATTATTTAAAGATTACAGGACGCTTTGGAGAATGAGAGTTTCTATACAACTCCAAACTATAATGAAATCCACTGTAACGAACGGGCCATAACCATTAAAATGGTTCGGTGTAAATGGAATAGATCGTGATCTATCTCGAGATTTATTGTATGTTTTATATTGATACTAAGATCTTATCCATCTGAACAACTCTGGGCAGGGTGTTTGATTAGAGAGTTGTTGTTTAAAATGATCAAGGCTGTGGGTGTGTCAACAAGTTCGACCCTATTCTCTTATCATATATTAAGATTCAATCAATCTAGACCATTTGAACTTATATCCTTCATTCTCGTATTAGAAGGTATATGGTTTTCCAATCTGGAAAATTTTGTTATATTACATGCACGGTTACGATACAATCAAGTTCTTTGTTATATTATTATGCAGGTTATGGGACAAAGATACAGATTTAAAGTCTCATCTACCGACATAGATAGTGAACATGTGATGAATCAAATATGAATTTGATTGTTGTCTTTCAGTTAATTCATTTGAAAGTTTAGGTCAAGCGAATAGAATTGGTAGGCGTCAATCGATCCATGGAACGTATCAAATCTTTCACATATAAGTTCGTTATGGGATGAGCCGACTCATATCACAATGATATAAAATCATTTCGGAAAGATCTATTGCCGAGTAGAGATCTATTTGTAATTGGGCAGAAAGAAGCTTCTTTTGGGTCGCTGTCCACGTAATTTCTGGACAAGGGGTAATAGTTTCTTTCTTTCGTCCCAACCCAACAGACTTCTTTATTCTATTGTTTGTTCTAGAGCGCATTCCATGAAATATGTGTATTCTATAAAATAGTGGGGTAGATTTTCTAGACTATGTCTGAAAGTGTCTCATAGTGATATGCCATTGGATGCCCGTGTTGAGTAAGAATTGCCCGAATAGCATAGTTAGAGGCATTTTCCTCGACCTCAAATGGTTGTTGCAAGTCTGGTAATGAGAGCACTGGTGTCGAGCAGAGCCGATCTGCCAACTCTGTGAATGCCTTCTATTGAGATTCAGACCAAAAGAATTTTGCTTTTGCTCCTCCCTTGGTGATTTAACTCAAGGGCCAAGTGATATGAGAAAATCGCAACATGAACCTACTGTAGAAGTTGGTGGGACCTAGAAAGTTGTGAAGCTCTGTTAGAGTGGTTGGAGAGGGAAAATACCAAATGACTGGGATCTTGGCTGGATCCACATGTACCCTATGTTCATCAATAATATATCCCAGATACTAAACCTAGGTCATGCCAAAAGTTAATTTCTCCAAATTAGCACATAACTTGTGTTCTCGCCGTGTTTGGAGAACCTGTCGGATGTGGTGGAGGTGCTCTTCCCAACTCTGGCTAAAGATTAGGATGTCATCCAAGTATACTACTACAAATGAGTTGGTGAATGGCCACAATATGTCATCCATTAGCCTCATGAAGTTTGCAGGAGCATTTGTCAATCCAAAAGGCATAACTAACCATTCGAAAAGGCCCTCCCTGGCTTTGAAGATAGTCTTCCACACATCAAAGGGTTCGATTGGTACCTGGTGATAGGCTAAATTCAAATTGATCTTTCCAAAATATTTCGCCCCTTAAGTTGGTCCAGGACATCATCAATCTATGGTATCAGGTACTAATTATAGACAATGATCTTGTTCAGCGCCCGATAGTCAATACAGAGTCTCCAAGTCCCATACTTCTTTTGTCTTAACATGATTGGGCTCCCACAGGGTGATGAAATCAGACAGATGTGACCTTTCTACTGTAGCTCCTGAATCTTCCGCTTGATTTCATCGTTCTCCAGAATGGAGCACTGACAGATTGGTCCAAAGGGTAGCGGCACACTTGGGGTCATATTGATGGAGTGCTTGACCTGACAGTGCTAAGGAACCCCTGCGGGGGAGGTGAATATGTCCTCGTACTCCTTCATGACCTTGTCCATCTGTAGTTGTCATGTAGAGGGGAACTTTCTAGAGGGCATGGACACCATCTTCTTCTTTACTCGAGGGTGTATCTTGAGGAAAATAAATTTCCCAGTTTTGGAAATGAGCTTAATTCATTATTTTGTAGTAACCAAAGAAATGGTGGTAGGCAGTGCTACCTCCAGTATCCTGTACAACTTACTTCCCAAAGTAATAATAAGAGCACATGGCCTTGATTCATACACAACATGTTTCTTCCACAAAGTATAATAGTCCTAATAATACATCACATACTTCAAGGGGAGCAACATCACACAATACCTCATCCATAAAGGGCTTGATGTTGTATGGAAAGCGACACTACTGGCTCACGTGAAGATCCCTCCTTGGTGAAGCCACACGATGGTGTATGGTTGTGGATTTGTTGTGGTCGGCAAGCCCAGCTGCCTCACGACTTCTGCTGAAATGAGGTTATTTTGGGTCCCACTGCCAACAATGAACTATAACGAGGATCCTTTTACCCACATCTAGGAGTCAAAGAGACACTCCTCCTCCTCAAGAACTTCGAGTTCCTCCTTCTGGATCTTCATGGTGGCAATGGTGGCGTTGGGCTCTGCATCGATAATCTTCTTCCCTTTGTCATTCCCCTTATTTGGTTCTGACTTAGAGTCAGAATATGGATCTGATTCTGAAACCTTTAGCTCAGCCACCGGTGACTGCTTGGCCTGACACTCTCTTGTGTTGTGAGTGGAACTCTTATGGAACTCACACCATTTTCCCATGTCCTTTTTTGGCTTTGCGACACTATTCTTTGCTTGCAACTTTGAGGGGTTGTCTTCGGCCACCACGCCTTGGCTTTGTCCTTTGTTCTTCAGTTTGTGGGCAACATTCCCTTGCTTCGGATTCGCGGATCCAAAGTCTCGCTTGTATTTAAACTTTTGCTCAACCTTGATCGCAAATCGGTATGCTGTGCCAAGTGATGAGATGTTCAGGAAGTCTATTTCTTCCTAGATGTACCTGTGCAAGAAGCCACGATATTTGAGTATCAAATGCTGCTCTGAATCCTTGATACCGAACTTTGTGCGAAGTGTATGGAAAATATTGGTAAACTCCAGCATGTATTGGTCCCTTTCCTACCGCAGCATGGTCCACTTTATGTATTGATCCTCAAAGCTTTCGACAGGGAAGTACTACTCCTTGATGGCATCTCAGAATGAATTCTAGGTGGGTGTGGCTGAAAATAGTGAGCCAATACTTTCATCCTTCTGCTCACAATAGGTTTCCCACCAGTCCTTGACATGGGGGGCTGCTTTGACCCTCGAAAAATAACCCTCGAACATAGGTATTTCACCTGAGCATCTATCTGTCCCTCGAATATAGGTATTTCAAAATTAACTTGTACCTTAAACGGTGTGGCATTTCCAGAGTAGCTGTTGGAAGCTGATGCGTCACCCCTCAGTAGCCGCTGAAGGATCTGGGAAAAGATGTCCATCATTGCTTTCCTTTATCACTCGAGGGCTTCTTCAAGCAATATTTTGATAGGATCTCTTGTCCCCTCCTATTTCTTTTCATCTGATATGGGAAGGCGTTGGGATTTGCGAGGCTGGTGTGGCAAAGGTTTGATCATTTCAAGCCCTAAATCCTTATATCATGACCTTGTTGGGGACATGCAAAGAAAAACAGAGAAAAAAGTAGACTACTCTGATACCACTGAACCGGATTTAAATAGGAACACAACAAATTATAGAGATAACCATAAACATAAAGATGTAGTGGAAATAATACTTCATTTCATTAATGTAAAATACTCAGATATGCTTACAAATACAAAATTTAAATAAACAGCTAGGGCGATGGTAGTTTATCTATGAGAAGAGATTTGGTGGCTACATGCCTCTGAACTGTGTTAAAATGAGGCTCGAAGGCCTATTTATTGTTGAGAAACAATGGAAAACCCTAAACATCCAAAAACCTAGCCCTAGAAAATGAAATTCCAAACTGTGGGCCCTGTTTGGGTAAATTGGTACATCAACTTCCAGGGGTCGTAACTTTGGCATACTATCTCCATTTGACGAGAACAATATCTCGTTAGAAAGAACTATCCGAGAACTAAAAATTTGGGAAGTCCATGGACCCATTTTGTTCCCATTTGTTCCCAAAAAATGTCGTTTAGGGCCTCAAAACGGCTATGGAAGTTCAAGACCCGAAAAACGGCTAAAAATAGTAAACTGTGGTAAAATTAGGGAAACTGAAAATCTGAAAGAAATAATGGTGGGGGTCCAAGTGGACTTGGCGGGTGGCCAATAATATCCACCTAGATCAAACTCAACATAGTCACAATGCTTCCAATGAAAACAAGAAGAAAACTAAAAATCCAAATGCAAGTCCAATCGGAAATGAATGTAATGATTTTGAGGATAAGGCTAAAAAAAATTGGTTTATAGACATGGTTAGGAAAAGAATACAGAAATAGAAGAATCTAAACTGGAAAAAACACCATCACCCACAATGCCATAATCTGTAGTCTAGTTACACAAGGTTTGAGATATTTGTTGACGTGATGCCTTCCTGTGATGATGATCAAAGGTTTTCTCTTGATATTAGCAAAATTTCCTTGGAGTATTCAAGGAATTCATGGGAGTAATCGAGAGCTTCCTGGGATGGTATTTTGATTGGGAAATTGGTGACGTCAACGATTAATGGGCATAAGGATGTTGCCACTAGGTCCTCGAAAAATTAGGTTTTTGCAGAGTCCATTAAGCTTCATGGTGAGAAGGATGCCAATTAGCTAGGTGGGTCAGTGGAGACTCAGGATTACTACTCAGACCATTGCTTCTCTAATTATTCCTAAAGACATCATTATTACTAATCCTATGACATATCAAAACATAATAAGGGATCAACATTCAAAATATCCTTGTACAGAACCTTGAAAAATTCATACCTTTTTTGTGGGGATTCACCATTAATTTTCCATCAAGGTTTCTTTAAATTCTTCGACCCAACATCTTAGGTAGTATCTTGTCACTACACATCTAGTTGATATTTGTCCATGCGGCCAACGATTTTGTGTCTTAGCATATCTTAAAAGAATATTTTTTACGTTCTAATCTTTTTTTAAATTCTCTCCTCAAATTTATATTGGTTTAATAATTTTGTATTTAGTTTCCATGGAACGGGGTTTATGCTCGACGGATCCTAAAAAACACTATTTAGCATAATTTTTTTTTAAATGCTATGGCCTAATAATTTTAACTTTACTCTCCCTGCCACGGAATTGACAATCCCAAAGTTTTTGTTGGTTTAATAATTTGGTATTTAGATTTGCAAGGGCACATGATAATGGATTGGTGCTAGATTAATAAATTGTTATTAAGATTTTCAAGGGTGGATGATAATGGATTAGTTTAGGTTCTTTTCTTTGTTGAATCAGTTGTAAAATTTATGTTGAACTTTCTCGATGCATAAAATGAACCTCGTTGAATTTGCACCTATGCACATTGGTATAGCTGGGTTAAACATCACATGTTATATGATAGATGGAGAAAAAGAGGGAGGGGGTGAGAGAGAGAGAAAGAGAGACAAAGGAGAGAGGAGAGTGGCAAGGAAGAGACAGAGGAGAGAGAGAGAGGGAGAGAAGTGAAAGAGAGATAGAGGGAGAAGAAGAGGGATTGAGGGAGAGAAAGGGTGTCACGTCCCTATCATAGTCGTAGTCTTTCAACCACACATAGGAGGGTGCAACACTATCATAGTTTTTCTCTTCACCAATACTTGAGTACATTGTCTATGCCTACTTCAACACTTAGTAAATTTTCCAATAAGTGTTCTTAACAATTCAGTGGAGATAAGTTATGTTCTTCAAACCATATTTCATCAATATGCAATGAAATAATCAACAGAAGTACAAGCATATATACTTGGGAGGGGAAACTCCTGTAAGTCATGCCCAACACTTTAACAGTTAACTTCAATATTTTATAAATACCAAATTTTACACAAGTTGTGCAGCCAACTGGTTTTGCCTCCACACTTAATCAATTTACCAATGCCATGCCATAGTCATGCATCTTGTTACTACCGTGACCCTACAATCCAACTGGAAAACCCAAGTTCAGTTGCCCAAAAACACTCTTGTGTGTTCTTCCTGACCCATTCAACTCCTGCACATGGGTCATTTTTGCCTTGTTGTGGAGTCATGCACCTACCTGTTTTACACGCGACCTGTACTTTCCACATAACATGTACATTTCCTGAATTTCCACCCCATGTTAATACTACATCCAACCCGTGTTTCCACCCAACCCATTCACCACTGCTGAACGAATTGTTTGGCAACCTATCTGTTTGACCATTCAATAGTTTGTTCGCACAAACCAATTTAGAAAACATCCAACAGAATTCCACATCAGTGCTGGCGCATGAACTGCATGTCATGCGGCCTGATACTAGACTGACCCAACCCCACCTAAATGTGTCCATCAGTCAACGCGGTTCTTCCTACCTACAACCCAACTGTGTATGCTCGACACCTTTTCTCTTGTAGTTCCCTTCTTATATTTTTGTACTTGTCCTTTATGTTTTTCTATGAGTGGATGATGTCCTCTAGCTCCACAAAATCTCTTTATTTATACATGCATCACGAAGGTAGTTCACCTAAGTGTCATGTCCCTTCGACTACTCCAAGGGTCGGCCCAACCATGTATATAAGTCGACCTGCACATGTTTTAACATGTCAACCCGACCACCCAATATCATGTACTCCATCTATACTCTTTGGTTGACTCCAAAACTTAGCCAATTTTCCACCCTTCGTCACAAGTCACACACCCAATGCAACTCACCCATCGCAGTGACCACCAGTCACTCTACGAATCACCTCCACAGTCACCTAAAACACTTTGCTCACCGGTCACCTGTGATGATGGGCGGGCACTCGCCTAACCTAGGCGCGCCTGCTATAAGTGCATTCACCCATTGAACTTAACCAAATGACATCCAAGTTGTCTTCATCACATGCTCTCCACCAGAATAGGTCTACACGGATGCCCGACGCACATGGGCGTGCCCGCTACAACTCAATCGCATGTCGTTGACTCGAGGTCCTTACATCCTCCCCCACTCTACATAAGGTTTTTGTCCTCGACAACACCATCATCATCAAAACATCACGAAGTGTTGTTAGGTCCAACATCCAATATCCATGCTACCCAACCATGCTCATCATCGCATAAAGCTCCATCAAGCCCAATGACTCCAAAAATGGGAAAGTCTCCTCAATCCATGATCATCAACGACATCTCTCGCAATCTGCACATGTTGTCCCACCATGGAAGGCCTATTCCTCCAACTCAAGTTGCATGCTCTCGCTGCGATATATATCATGTCGAACCATCATGTATCATCAACATGTGACCTACTACCATGATACCCTCATTACTCGAACCAGTTGGATGGTCTATCCAACCATCATGCAATCCATGAGAATGCACCAAATCATGCCAACATCGGTTGTTTCCCCAACATCCTATTAGAACATCAAATTGATTAAGAATCCATCCCATCTCTATCCAAATGTGAAGTAATCCTTGTCCAGGTCCATGAAGTATTCCCCATATTGTCTGCAACATGTTATCATCAATGCTAATGCCGATGTATGGTGTTGATGTACCAACCAGCTACATCCATCTAGGCATCATCATCCATGTATGAGAGGTCCTTCTCCTCAAATCATCCAAGGAATCCTCCGATCAATGCAATGCTCAATGTGTCATATCCAGGCCTATGAAGAAACCTTCATCTCCTGTATGACATTCCATCCATTAGTAATGTCAAATGGGAAAGTCACACCTGTCTCATCATATCATCCATGTGCTACCGATGGTCATACACTGGTCAACCACCATGTCTACCAAAATTGGTTAAGTCCCATCAACTCAACCCATGCCCAAGTGCTACCACCTAGGCATCTCCATCGCTCCAACTCCATTAACTCCAAATTGTCTTGTCTATATCATATCCATCAAGTCAAGTTATGTTCTTCAATCCATATTTCATCAATTTGGAATGAAAATCATAATCAATAGAACTACATGCATATATACTTGGGAGGGAAACTCTCGTAAGTCATGCGCAACACTTTAACAATTAACTTCAATATTTTACAAATATAAAATTTTACACAAGTTGTGCAGCCAACTTGTTTCTCCTCATCCATTTTTCCTCCAAGACTTCAAGCTCAACTCGGATCCATGGGTTCTCCTATTTCATACGCCTCAATGTTGTGGTAGATGCACTCTCAAGAAAGGATGAGGATGTGGAAGCATTTCTTTGCGCCATTTCTATTATCTGTCTTCGGTCTCAAGTGCCATCACAAGATGCCTCTCCCCTCTTGGTCATATGAATACTCTTGTACATTGTTCACAAAGAAAACATGGCCTTCTTGTACAAACGTGCACAACATCCCCATCGGCTCATCTGCAAAATATCTCCATATCGCATCAGCAAGTCCATCCGCACAACATCCCTATCTCACCACTCCTCCCTAGATGCCCATAAGTGACATCTACATATGAGCTCCTACATAATGTCCCTGCATGAGGTCTTCCATTCTCTCATCTATCCAACTTGATGTCCGTAACTCTAGATTCCCATCTCGTCCCTCCTAGTAGACTCATCACAACTTCGATCATCAAATCATTGTTCTCAAGCACATTCAGGGCCGTCGATCACTCAAACTTCATACCACATCATGTCATATCATGTCACAGGTCCCTTCCATCATCGTTGCCTCCCCCACTAAAGCACCACCAAGACTGCCTCTTGGTCTCAACCATGAAGAATCCCACCCAAGTATCATATCATCATAACTCCATTGTGCCCTCTCTTCAACCTATCCATGAATCATGCTGGGAACTTATCCAGTTCTCCACTTGGCTAAGCATGACTCATCCATCGCAAATCTCATCATATTCATCCGTTGTCATAGGCATTTGCACCTTCTGCCATGAGGTCAAAAATTGCCCCAAGAAGTCCTCCACCAATCAATGTACCTTGCCTCTCCAATACACAAGGTATCATCATAGTCATCCATGGTAGGGTCCATATCATTGGAAAACTCCTTTTTCCCATCCCTACATATGGCCCATTCTCGAAAAGCTCCAATGGAACAAAGGTAATAGCAATACTTACATCTTCATGAGGTCTCTCTATGTGAGTGCCTCCTTCAATCCATGTCTGTAATGTGCATGATCTTGGTCCAACTTGGTTAGATGTCATCTCACCAAGTTCCTCCTTTATTGTTGAGACACCTGCAACATTCTCTTCCTCATATATCACGGCTTCTTCTTCCTCATCGCAATTTTCATCTTCATCCTGCTCTACTGCACAACCAACTCGAAGACACTCTCTTTTAACATTCTCCTCCAAGACTTCAAGTTCAACTCCAATCCATGGGTTCTCCTATTTCATACGCCTTAATGTTGTGGTAGATGCACTCTCAAGAAAGGGTGAGGATGTGGAAGCATTTCTTTGCCCCATTTCTATTATCTAACAAGACTGGATAAACAAAGCAAGGGATGAATGGAAGAATTACGAGGAAGTGTGGGAACTCATTCAAAAGATACAATAAGGTCCTAGTACATCTGATACATTTAGTAGGAAAAATGATTCCTTATGGTATAAGGATCAGTTATACCTAGGTAAGAATTCCCAACTCAAACAAAAGATTCTTAGTGAATTGCACACCTCTTCCTTAGGAGGGCACTCAGGATTTCTAAAAACCTACCACCGGGTTAAGAAGAATTTTTTTTGTGATGGCCTTAAATCAGATGTTCAAAAGTTTGTGGTGGAATGTTTTGTTTTCCAACAAAATAAAGTTGAAACAATTAAGACCCCAGGAATATTACAACCTTTATCAATTCCAAGCCAACATTGGGAGGAGGTTTCAATTGATTTTATCATAGGTTTACCCAAGTCCAAAGGAAAGAGTGTTACCATGGTGGTAGTTGACAGACTTACCAAGTATGCACACTTTTGTGCATTATCTCATCAATTTGAAGTGAGTACAGTTTCTACTGCATTAATGGAAAGAATTCAAAAGCTACATGGAAACCAAAAGATTATTGTAAGTGACAGAGATCCCATTTTCACCGGAAATTTTTGGATAGAATTATTTTCTTGTGTTGGTACTTAGTTAGCTCATAGCTCATCTTATCATCCTCAATCTCATGGGAAAACTCAGATGGTAAACAAAAGTTTGGAAGGATATCTTTGTTTCTTGATATCTGATAAATAGACACAATGGGTCAAATGGTTGCCTCTGGCTGAATGGTGGTATAACACTTTCTTCCATACTACAACAAAAATGACCCAATTTATGGCACTTTATGGGTATCATCCACCATCCATCACTCATATTTAAGAGAAAAATCTAAGGTTCAAGCAGTGGAAGATCACATTGAGCATCAGCAACAAGTTCTCCAACTCTTAAAGGATAACCTCACCTTCGAGCAGAATAGAATGAAACAGCAAGCAAAACAACATCGCAACGAAAGAAGTTTTGATGTAGGTGACTAGGTTTTCCTATGGCTACAACCATATAAAAAAATGTCCCTCAAGCAACCTAAGAAGGATAATAAATTATCACCAAAGTATTATGGTCCGTACAAGGTGTTGCAAAAAATAGGTACTATGGCATACAAATTGGAGCTTCCTGCAACTTCCCGAGTGCACCCAGTTTTCCATGTTTCTTGTTTAATGAAGGTTATAGGTGACAAGCTTCAAGTTCAAACAATATTTCCAAAACTTGAGGAGAAAGGAAAAATCATATTGGAACCTGAAGTAGTCAAAGAAACAAGAAATTGACAACTACGAAATCGATCAATTTTAGAGTATCTCATCAAGTGGAAGAACTTACCCATTGAAGATTCCACATGGGAGGATGAGAATTTTATAGAGAATCATCCAGAACTACTCAAGCATTGAGGACAACACTTTTTTGAAGGAGAGGGGCATGTTAGGTCACTATATTACTAGTGATTTCCCCATTACCATTGTCGTTGTATCCTTTATTGTTATTGTTGTGTCCCTATTGTCCCTATATTGTTATTATTGTGACCCATAGAGTCCCTCTATTGTTATTTTTATGCCTTTATATTATTATTGTTAGGTCGGCTTGGTTATATTGTGACCCCTTAGACTCCTATATATAGAAAGGAGGTTTTGTCATTTGAATCATCTAAGAATTTTTCATTTGTGTAATGTAAAGGAGGTTTCCCCCTCAAAGAGGCTTATTTCTAAGGCGTTCATCTATAATTTCTATCATTTTGTGAGCTGGTTTCCTAACAGCTTTGGTAATGTATTTTTATAATCTCACGGGAATGGTAATTCCTACCTCATTTGTATAAAATATCATCCATATAGATATGGTAGCATAGCTTAAAGTGGGATTTATTTCTTTTCCGTGGAATCTCCCATTTTCATCATCAAATATATCTCTTCCTAGTATTTATTAATTACACACATCTTAGATAGAAAATGATGATGTATTTTATCTATATGAAATCTCCTAACCTCAGACATTAGGTAACAACTATTATCACCTCATCCATTCATAAGAGACAACTAGGTAATTTTCTAAACATTTTGTTAATTAGAAAAATATATCACAATAATGCTATCTCATGGATGTTTTACATAAATTCAAAGAGAAAGGGAATAAAAATTGAAAGATAGTATTTTGTCCACTTGGATGAACTTCTTCCATTAAAACTCACATATCTTACATGAATTTTCCTGTAGAAGGCAACCACTTCTATTCACACAACTGAGTGACACTTTTTTGACACATTTAAGGAGGAGGAATTAACTTGGTTATCTCTACATCGATGTACATAAGAAACACCAACTCTCATGACACGTCGCAGTTGAGTTTACAGCTGTTGCCATCTCTCTTCATTCCACAGCCCTCTTGCCCCTTTTGCCATTCTCCATTCCACAGCCCTCTTGTCATTCTCCATTCCAATGCATTCTCCATTACATTGAAGATAGATTGTTCAACCACTATTCATTTCCAAATATTAAGGTATTTCATGAAGGACTTATCATAGTAGGAGGGTAACGAAACTCATCTTTCCAGACAACATCCAAAGATGGTTGGAGCATCGAAACTCAGCTTTCCAGACAACATCCAAAGATGGTTGGAGCATCGAAACTCAGCTTTCCAGACAATAATATATGCATTTCCATATGAAATCATCCCGTACCATGTACATCGCTATATCTTTCAAATCTATCTGAAGGTATATAACACTTTTAACTTTGCTAGTCTATATTACCGGAAATGAAGTTAATATTCATTGATGTATTTGTGGTATTATTCTTAAATAAAAATTATTCCAATTTCAACCGCCAGATCGAAGGTATCAACTATAGTTGAGGTGGTTTCAATAGTTATAAATATTGAAATGGCCTCGAGTTGTCAAACGGCAAGGAATTTGACATTTTAATTTAGCTAGATCGATGGATCGAGTTGTCGAGCGAAGGGGTTCGGAGAAGTCAATTTTATAGCGGTGGATCCAGGGGGGGTTCGGAGAAGCGAGCAGAGTGTATCATATAACGTAGATAAGGAAGCCATCTAGTTTAATTAGCTAAATAGACGGAGGTTCGGAGAAGCGCGCAGAGCATATCATATAACGTAGATAAGGAAGCCATGTACTTTAATTATCTATATAGAGAGACTTTGTTGGAATAAAGTGTAAAAATGGGATTGCTTTTATATCCTTTTTTGGGCGTCTTTGTGCATCTTTTCATTTGGAAAAGAGAAAAAAAAATTTGACTTTTTTTTTTTTTTTTAACAAAATGAAAAGAGAAAAAACAATTTGACTGTTTTTTGGTTAACTGTCTTATATGTTTTTGCATTCCTTGTATATTTTTGTTTTTCTTTAAGTAATATGATTTACAAAAAAGATTATAATTATTTATAATGTGAATTTTATTATTAAATCTTATCATGAAGATTAATATTTTGAAATTTCCTTTCAGTGTTTTTAATTATCTAAACTACATCATTTAAAATTACGATTCAACGCTACCATTTTTACTACTAATCTCATCATATCAAACAGAAATAGGGCCTAATAGTGAGATAAAATCGAACACATTATAAAATCTCAACCAAAGATTAAAACATTTTTTTCACACATTCTGAACGTAAGCATTGTGTTAGGTCACTGTATTTATTATTTCTTAACAAAACAGGTGTAATCTCTTTGACTACTCTAACACATTCCACAGTTGTATTTGTTTTATTTATATATAGTTAAATAATTTTAACATCGAACGATACCATTGAAATTTGTGTAGAATTTAGCATATCACATGCATTCATTAAGTTTAAATGACTTGCGTTTAATATCTAAATAATATATTATAATACATATAATCGAATCCCTTAATTATTCAATTACATTAAAATGAGTGTTTCGAATACGTGACTCGATATGCAGCTTGTTGACAAATCTAGGGATTCGTTATCGCACGAATAAAGTTTCGTTTTTACTATGTACTAATAATTGTATTAGATGTTGTAAAAGAAATGCCGTAAGGTGGTAGCGTAGGAAAGAGTAACATTAAAATGTTTCTCTTTCATAATGATAATGAAAGCATCATCGGATGTTCCCAAAGAGTGTAAGTAGAATTTTGGATCCTAGTTAAAGAGGGGGGTCTCATGAATTACATCATTAACATGGCAGGAGTATACATAGTATTAGGTTCTCTCTTTTTGGTCATTTAGTGTATTCTACGTTGGACTTATGGATGTGTGAGAGAGAAATTGTTGTTGTGTTGTTCTCACAATTTTATGGTTAATTCTAAAGCAATTCATACTTTTCAATTTTTTATGACTGACATACACTTCAACATATTTTCCCAACGGTTGTTAAATGTAAAGCAATTCATACTTTTCAATTTTTTATGACTGACATACACTTCAACATATTTTCTTGATGGGACGTTTATGATTTGATGGCAAGTGGTTGCTAACTTTTAATTGTTTTGTTTTATGCACAAACATGTATAACCTAACATGTTTGATTGGGGTGCCTAGTGACAGGTTTATTCATGGCTTCTAAACCTTGACTTATAGAATTTGGAAAAATGAATGTAATCTTTGGAATGGTTTTTCGTTTTCTTACTAGACTGGCAATTATGGCAGTTGCTTCAATTGCAATTATTAGGAAATGGCCATGTACGTCTTCCACATATTTATTGGCACAAGTTCTAGCATGTCATGGAAAATATATCACATAGATTAAGGCATTTGTAGCTTGTGTAAATTCTGTCTCTTCTAAGTTTTTCTTGATGAAGACATGCAAAGCTAAATGAATCACAAAAATTTGGATGAGAGCCTTATTCATGGCTTTTAAACCTTCACTTATATCATTTTGGAAAATGAATGCAATGTTTCGAATGGTTCTTTGTTTTCTTACTAGAATGACATTTATGGCAGTTGATTCAATTGCAATTGATCTTCAAGGTTGCAAGTTACATATTCTTAGATATGATGATGTCCCTGTTTTCTCTCTTTGATCACTTCTATTTGTTGAAACTTATATCAAAATAATTTTGTTGAGAGTTTTCTTTGAAGTGCAGTTCTCTCAATTGCAGTTGATCTTTGAGGTTGCATTTTACATATTCTTTGATATGATGATGTCCATGTTTTATCTCTTTGATCACTTATATTTGCTGAAACTTATATCAAAATAATTTTCTTGAGAGATTTCTTTGAAGTGCATTTAATAAATTATAGGGATGTGAGTAAAGATTCTTCTAGAGACACTATTTGTTCCTTGAAAAGTAATGTACATATCAATTTTGAATGACTTATCAAAAATAGCAAAAAAAACACAAAAAATAAGAAGACTAAAACGAAAGAAAAGTAGGACTTAAGGACTTATTTCACCTATTGTGAGGATGTAGAGATATTATATGCTATATTGCCAAAATATAAATTTCCAGTACACCCCATCCTACAATATGATTATTTCAACCACCAAGAGCTTCATAAATTACCATGCCAAATGGGAAAGCAACTGTGACTCCAATAAATTTAATTTGCAAAGTAATCATGACCAGTGAGAGGTTAAATAAACAAATCAGTAGGAAAATATTGTCTTCTTGAAGCAAGCTACAAAACTTCTGTTTCTGCAATGACAACTACTTTCTTTGTTTCTTGATGAGAATTAGAAGCATTCCACTTGTGAAACATTGCAACAAAGACATTTATAAATAGAGTTAGAGCACTATCAAAAAGTATTTTATGCCAGTAAAATCTCATCTTGCACAAGAAGATAAACAAGGTTATTTCCATGGTCACGATGGGAATGCCAAATCCCTGACCCCATCTATAGTGTAATCCTCTTCAAATTAATCTGCATTGAATGCTTCTAAAGAGGGTTTGCGGCCTCCTTGCACTATAGGATATAGAGATATTATATGCTATATTGCCAAAATATAAATTTCGAGTACATCCCATTCTACAATATGATTATTTCAACCACCAAGAGTTTCACAAATTACCATGCCACATGGGAAAGCAACTGCGACTCAAATAAATTCAATTTTCAAAGTAGACATGACCATTGAGAGCTTAACTAAACTAATTAGTAGGAAAATATTGTCTTCTTGACCCAAGCTACGAAACTTCCATTTCTGCATCGGCAACTACTTTCTTTTTTTCTTGATGAGAAGTAGAAGAATTCCATTTGTGAAACATTGCGACAAAGACATGGATAAATCAAGGGAGAGGACTACCACGGGGTATTTTATATCGGTAAAATCTCATCCCATACAAGAAGATAAATAAGGTTATTTCCATGGTCACGATAGGAATGCCAATATAATCCTATTCAAACTGATCTACATCGAATGCTTCTACAGAGGGTTTGTGGCCTCCTTACAGGAGAGAAACACAGTATATTAAGAAGAATAAAATCCCAATTCGATTCAAACTCCTAAAAGAGGATTTTAAAGTGACCAAAGTTATTGTTGTAGCAACCCATTTCATGCAGTGTTTGTTACTGAGTCTCCTTTCAGGAAGTTAATACAAAATTAAACAACTATTTTCAAACATTTTAAATATGGGTTTAACTTTCCCAAAATATATAGCAAAAAGTTGTTGTATCCATCAAATTTTGCACGTATTATATTCATTATCGCATACCCAAGTTAGCTAAGTTGGAAGTTTTTGAATCGTTGTTAGTATTAATGAGGACAACCAATTGGAAACTTGAAAATTGAGATTGATATGTAGAGAGCATTTAAATCAATGGGCATATTATATCCCCATATTTCATTTGGAATAATATGAATGAATCCTAATCTGTGAATATATCACAACCCAGTTGCAGAGTATTTAAATAACTTGTTAATTTTAATGGGCCAACTAATTTGAAACTCCATAATAAGATTGTTTTTCCCCTCCATTACCATATTATGGTTCTAAGTCTTTTTTCTATCCTGTGTGACTTTGAAGTTCTATTGTACCTTCTATCCTTAAATTTTCACTCAACCAGAATGAATTGTCTCTTTTTTATGTTATATAGAAACCATGTTGTAGGTCGTTCCTCCCCGTGCCTCAATCTTGTCCCACCCATTATACTTCATACAACCTACCTACGTTATAAGTGTCATCGTGTCTCTATTACTTCACTCATCTTCAATCTTCAATCCATCCATGCACCGTTACATCCATCCAGGGGTTAAATTTGATGGGTATGCCTACTCATTAGTGAATTTTTTTATGACTATCTTACTTTTAAATTTCCCTTCACATGACTTTTAATATTTACATTTACTCATTTCATCTAAATTCTATAAATTATATTCATAATTTTTCTCACATGAAAATAATGAATGTAGATAGTTTCTATTACTTCACTCATCTTGGATCCATCCATCCATCACTACATCCATCGAGGGGTTAAATTTGACGGGTCCCCCAACCCATTACAGGTTAAATTTGACAAGTCCCCCTACCCATTAGGGAATTTTTTTTGACGATTTTATTTTTAAATTTCCCTTCAGATGTATAAAAATTTAAAAACATGAACAAACTGCATACTTGGAATTTTTTCTAAAATATCTTCACATATTCAACAACCTCATCTATCATACTTTCAATATCATCATGTACAAAATAGATTTTGAATAGTTTAACCAAAAGAGGTAATTGCCAAACATAAAGATCTGTAAATGTATAAACATTGAAAAACAAGAAAAAACTACATACTCAGACTTTTTTCTAATTGATCTTCACATATTCAACAACCTCATCTAACATGCTTGGAATGTTTGTTTGTGTTGGCATTAAGAACAGAAGTGAACATTTATAATTATTAATGATTTACAAATAGTAATAACTTAAAATTTCATAATTATTAATGATTTACAAATAGTAATAATCTTTGCAAAGAGTGAGTTCGCTTATAATTTAAATGTTTGTTTCCATTATTTTTAAAATAGAAATAACTTTTGCAAATTTATAATTATTAACGATTTACAAATAGTAATAAATTTTGCGAAGAGTGAGTTCGACTACAATATAATTTTTTTCTTGTGGCATTAAGAACAGAAGCAAAAACTTATAATTATTAATCATTTACAACTAGTAATAACTTTTTGCAAATTTATAACTATTAATGATTTACAAATAGTAATAACTTTTACAATTTAAATGTTTGTTTCTATAATTTACAAATAATAATAACTTTTGTGAACAGTGAGATAAAATTTTAATGTTTATTTGATGCATTAAGAACATAAGTAAAAATTTATAATTATTAATGATATACAAATAGTGATAACATTTGCAATTTTATAATTATTAATGATTTACAATTAGTAATAACTTTTGCGAATAGTGAGTTCACCTACAATTTAAATGTATGTTTCTCGCATTAGAAACAAAAATAAAAACTGAATAATAATACAAATTTATAATTATTAATAGTTTACAAATAGTAATAATTTTTACTAACAGTGAAATTGCGTACAATATAGGTATAACTCTTTGCAACATTAAAAACAAAGATAAACACGAATAACAATAAAAATTTATAATTATTAATGATTTACAAATAGTAATAACTTTTACACACAGTGAGTTCACATACAATTTAGGCATAACACTTTGGAACGTGATTCCTTTAGTAAGTAGGCACCAATTTGGTGGTTTTCTTACACACAATTGTTGGATTGCTTTCTATTTGATGTGGTGTGTACATATTTTCGTTTAGTGAGTAGACGGGGACTTAGTGGTTTTCTTACACACAATTGCTGGATTTCTTTCTATTGGATGTTGTGTGTGCATATTTTTGAACCTGCTAATATCTTTTTTACACATGTTAGGTGTTTATGTGAATTTCTATTAGTGAATGCATCCATGCATTTAATTGATTTCATGCCTTTTTGTTGTTTTAGAAAAATAATTTACACATAATTTAATGTATAACAATATTTTAGAAAATGATTTAATCACAATTTTATGATTATGTTGTTATATCATTATTATAACTTGATTGTAATATATATATTCTTTATATTATAACTTCATTGTAATATAATATAAATTTCTGGTACTCCATACTTATTATATATTAAATATCATATAACATTATTAAAATTTAATGATTTTTTAACTATATTATTTTTTTATAAAATATTATTTACCTCTTTATAAGAAAGAGAGCCAAATTCTATAGCTAATGTGTTATAAGAGTGAAGTGGGTTGAAGAAATTTCTCTTTATATATAGCAACCATTTCCACGAGAAAGTTGAAGGGTTAAATCTCTAGGAAAATAAATAGACAAAAATTCACTGATACACAGGTGATAAAAAATGAGAATTAAAAAACATGTAAATGTGAAAACTTATCGGTCCTCATCAAAGATAAGGGAAGATACGAGCTCGTTGGTTTAATAGGGCATAGTGGACCACCATTTCTGTCCATGTAGACACCATCTCAAATCCCCCTATTTGATGAATTCCTCGTCAAAAATTCACCTTTTCGAACACGAGTTTTACGAATCATCTAATCACCACATGTATGTAGAGATAATTTTCCCTTGTTGAATCTCTTCGATTGCGAGATGCTCTTAAGCATTCTTCTGTTGAAGAGGAATGTAGAGAAATGGAGGAAAATTATGACAATAATATTCCATAGAGAAAATATTCCTCCTCTGTTGATCATGCCAATCAATTGAAACCTCTGTTATAAATAGTGTTACCTACCGATAAGTTTTACAGGAAAATATCTTGATTCCCTTCGTTGAATACATGTGCAAAAAATCTTATGCGTTAAATCTCGTAATGTGTAATATTAAAATTTTATGTGTTTAGAAAATGTGGCAAGTTACACATTTTAGCCATAAAACTTTGGATGGCAATGTACACATTTTTACCATGAAACTTTGGAGCCACCATAGGAGCTCTCAATTAGAAACCAATACACCAGAGGATACCTAGAAACTGGAAAAATATTGTAAAAATTCACAAAAGGTGTAATGAAAACTTTTACTCACTAAATGCCAAGTTCAGCAGAAACATGGAGCATTGTGCGGTGGGATCTATAGGATACACAACAAAAGGAGCCTCGTAGAAACTAGCAAAATACTATAAAAATGTATTAAATGTAAGTTACACATTTTAGCCATAAAACTTTGGATGGCAATGTACACATTTTTACCATGAAACTTTGGAGCCACCATAGGAGCTCTCAATTAGAAACCAATACACCAGAGGATACCTAGAAACTGGAAAAATATTGTAAAAATTCACAAAAGGTGTAATGAAAACTTTTACTCACTAAATGCCAAGTTCAGCAGAAACATGGAGCATTGTGCGGTGGGATCTATAGGATACACAACAAAAGGAGCCTCGTAGAAACTAGCAAAATACTATAAAAATGTATTAAATGTATAATGAAAACAACGCAATGTTTGGCAGAAAAATGGAGCTTTGTGTGGTTGGCTCTGTGGGATACACCTTAAAAGGAGCATCCATGTAATCATATTAATCTTCACCGAGTAATTGATTGGGAGTTAGTAACTGCATGTAAATATCAACCTTCGTGTTTCTTGGGAGTCATTAACTGTCTGGAGTTAGTAACTGTCTGGTTGGGTGTTAGTAACTACAGATATCAATCTGACGGTAGAGGAGAGTTCTATCGTCTAACATCAAGAATCAAGGGTGGACAATTCTACATGGTAGCAGTTGAGGGTGTATTTTTCCAAGAGAAACACCTTACGATGTAAAAATTAGTTACCCAAAGTTGGTTCCAACTTAAAAGGTGAAAACTTTAGAAATGTATTAACGAAATAATATTTTGAAAAGGAAAGAGAGTCTAAGGTTCAAAAATTTTTCAATCTTCTTAACGAAAGGCTTCCAATTTTTAGGCCGATAGTTTTTTTTTAATTAGTTGATCTCTGGATTTTGTTTATCTTTTATGTTTAAGCGTGAAATTTTTGCACCATAGGACTATTACATTTGTCTAACTCAACTCTAGATATTTTGTCCTCCCTATTCTTGCTATGCCTTGTCTTAAGCTTCCCGCGCTTGCTGGGGATTGATCCCTGCACCTGAAAGTCCATTGGATGTTTTCGATCGAACGAGTCATGTTGATTCAGTTGTGCTAAATGAAAACAAACTCCCAACATATATGAACAAGTGATTTGGAGAATCTAGGATTCCAAGGGAACCAGTTAAGTTGGTCGTTATAGTTTCTTGAGAAGAAGCAAGTCATTCTCGGAAGGAAGAGTGTAGGCTAGAGCTAAGATTGATGAGAGTTTTTCTTTGCAGCTTAAAAGAAAGTCCTCTGAGATTTGGGTCCGGAATACACTGCGGGCATTGTTCTAGATGAATGAGGATGAGAATCCAGCTACAGAAGTCATGGAATCCAACAACTCTATGGAGAATAATGGATGGTTCAAACCAAATGAAGTTGTCTTGGAGAAGCACGAGATTGGGCTCAGAGGTGATTCTTTGAAACATGTAACTAAACCTCTCAAACCTCTCAAGCCTGAGCCTCATAGGGTCTATGATAGTTTTGAAATAGGTGAGAGTCGTGTCAATGTTACTAGAACAATGAAATCCCACATAGATAACGAGACATGGAATAGGTTTCTTGTGCAAGTAACTGTGATCCGGATTTAAACAAGAATGCAACAAATTACAGAGATAACCAAAAACGCAAAGATGCAGCAGAAATAATACTTCATTTCTTTAATGTAAAATATTGAGATATGCTTACAAATAGAAAGTGAAATAAACAGCTAGGGCAATGGTATCTTATCTCTGAGAAGAGATGTGGCAGCTACATGCCTCTCAACTATGCTACAATGAGGCTCAAAGGCCTATTTATTGTTGAGAAACAATGGAAAAACATAAACATCCAAAAACCTAACCCTAAAAGATGAAATGCCAAACTCTGGACCCTGTTTGGGTAAATTGGTACATCAACTTCCCGTGGTCGTAACTTTTGCATACGATCTCCGTTTCATGCGCACAATATCTCGTTAGAAAGATCTATCCGAGAACTACAACTCTAGGAAGAGTAACATTAATCAATGGAACCCATGCTGCTCTCAGGTTTTCCAAAAAACATCATTTAGGGCCTCAAAAAGGCTCTGGAAGTTCAGGATGCGAAAAACTGCTAAAAATAGTAAACTGTGCTACAATTAAGGAAACCGAAAAGCTAAAAGAAATAATGGTGGAGGTCCAAGTGGACTTGGTGTTAGGACACCAATATCCACCTAGATCATTCCTCTTGCCTTAGCAAGCAATGGTCCCCCTTGCGTTGAGTTCCTCCATGAGATGAGGAAAATTTTGCTGAACTTGGTCCCCGGTGAGCCACTTGCCCTTGCGAAGGAGTTGGCCTGCCTTGACAACTCGATACTGTTGGATATTCTATTGGCGAGTGTACTTGATATGTGTGTCCATGATTCGATCAGTTGCATATTGTTCCATGCAATCTGGATTTAACTCTATGGGTGTGAGCTATTCTACAATGTCGAATGTGTCTAGTAATGGTGGAAAGTATGGCCGAAGGCAGACCACATTGAACACTGGGTGTAGGCCAAGGAATGGGGGAATGTTGAGCTCAAATTCATTGTCTCCCACAACCTTGGTAATGGTGTAAGGACCATATCGGAGTGGTCTGATTTTCCAATAGGATCCGGTAAGGCGTTCCTTTTACAAATGCAACCAGACTTTGGCGCCCACATGAAACTTGTGTGGGACTTGATGTTGATCATGTCGCTGCTTGTACTTGGCACTTGATTTTTCTAGAATGTCATGGACCTGCTGGTGAATATGTTGGTTGTGCTCAATGAAGTTGTTTTCCTTATTTGTTTCAGACTGGACATGAGTCGAATCTACATGAGTAGCTGCAAATGGCATGGCCACATCATTGGGACATAGTGGCTGGAATACCAAGCCCACCTGAAAAGGGTTGTGGCTAGTTGAGCTGTGGAGAGCCTAGTTGTAGATGTGCTGAGAATAGGGGAGGCTCTCGTCCCATGCGCGTGGATGTTTTGAGTTGTACATCTGTAGAATGTGTACAATCATCTGTTTGAGGATAGAAGGCTGTGGATTTAGTGAGTTTGGTGTCCAGCATCGACCAGAGAATGGACGAAAATGTACTGAGGAACCTGTTGTCCTGATCTGAGATGGCAGACTATGGGATCCCAAACTGTACCCACACTCGTTTAAAGAAGAGTTTAGCAATGGCTTCTATTGTGACATTCTTCTTGCAGGCCGCCATAATGACCATCTTCGAGAACCTGTCCATAACATTCGTTTCCATGCTTAGTGGAAGGAAGGCCTGATATGTAATCCATTGAGATGGATTCCCAAGGTCGACTAGGGGTAGGCAACGAGGTATAGAGGTATTTCTTCTTGATGGATGGTTTGGCAATGATGCAGGAAGTGCATGATTTGACGTACTTCTTGACATCTTGTCAAATATTCAGCCAATACAAATACTTCTGCACTACTATCACCATTTTCCTGACCCTGAAATGCCCAACAGCCCGACTATAGTGTGCTTCCCAAATCATCTTGGCATGCTCACTTGAAGGAACACAAAGGTGACCCAGGTGGCATAACAGGGCATCTTGGAGGTGAAAATCTGGAACATGATGACCCTCCAAGAGTTTCTGGTATGTGTGGCCGAATTTTTGGTCACTTTTGTAGAGAGGTGGCCAATCAAAAGTCTCATGCCCACAAGAGTCACGGTGGTTAATGCCATGATCGGTCATCGACTGAGGTAATCTGCAACATTATTGGTTCTTCCCTTCCTATACTTGATATTCAAATGGAACTGTTGCAGGTATGTGGACCACCTCTGATGGTGATCATTCTGTAATTTCCCTTGGGTCCATATGGACTGGAGGAGTCGGTGGTCTGTGTGGATGACTGTTTCCTTCCCCAAAATGTAATGTTTCCATTATTGGCTAGCCTGCACGATGGAATACTTCTCTTTGTCATAAGTGGGCTCCCCTACTCCCCTTCTCTCCCCATCTCTATCTCTACCCCAATCGAATATGACTGGGAATCATTATATTATTTATCCATTTGAAATGCAATGTTATTATCCTCCCCTAATCAATTTTGAAGAGTGAGTAAAACTATCAATATGAATTGACCCTTACTTCTCCTTTCTTTCCCTTGAAAGAATCTAAATTCAAACAATGTTCCGTTGTAATAATAATCTGGATTGTGTCATTGAATCCAATTCACGCTATAATCATTAGGATTCCAAAGGAATCTATGGATCTCACCCCAATGAAATGGGGAGTGATATTCCATCAAGCCTGCTTAGCTCAGAGGTTAGAGCATCGCACTTGTAATGCGATGGTCATCAGTTTGATCTGGATAGATGGCACTTTTCCATTCCTCTCATTTCCATAATCCAGAAAGTTTTATTAGGATCAAGATGGAATGGAGAATACTCTTACAATCATGCATCGGGTCCGTCATGCCATGATCATTTACTCCCAACTAGGAACGGGATGAATGAAATGATTGGAGCTATTAGGATCAATAACAAATTGGAGAAAGATCTTCGTTTTCCATATAAAAGAATTCCAGTAGTACTCATACAGGTTATACTATTCTTTCTTCTTTCTATCACTATTTGTTAATTGAATAATGAGTTTCTATGTCCCGGGTCATTTACCAATATCGGTGATCGAAGGTTCGAGAATTAAAACAATTCAATGTTTAACTTGTCTGTCCGAAGGAACTATGGATGAACATTCTGACCGATTAAATAATTTCTACCAATTCTTCAGATTCAGTTTGAATTCGATCAGAGAGGACTGATGGTTCGAGACCATACCTTTTTTCCAGATGGAACATAAATAAGGATCAAGATATTTATAATTTGATTAAGAATGTCACAAGTATTATTGATCAGAGTCTATTATCAACCAATGGAATTATAGACCAGTTCATGTAATTCCGAGATCCATTGAAATACAATTATTTCAATCCGATTAGGTATGTGGATAAGGTCACTTTTTTTTAGTGAATTCGATCATGAGTCAGAATATTGAAAATTCTCGCACACATTGTTATGAAACTAAATCAAGAAAAAGATAGAAAAGATAGATCAACGCCTTAGAATTCAGCCTCTTCGAGGGGGCAACTTCCTTTACATTTCATAAATGAACAATTCTTGGATGATTCAAATGACAAAACCTCCTTTCTATATATAGGAGGCTAAGGAGTCAGAATATAACCCAGCCGAACTAACAATACTAATATAAAGCCACAAAAATAACAATAGAGGGATTCTATGGGGCACAGTAATAACAATATGGGGATAATAGGGGCACAATAATATTAATAATGGGTACAACTACAATAGTAATGGGGTAATCACTAGTATTATAGGGACCCAACATGCCCCTCTCCTTCAAAAAAGTGTTTTCCTCAACACTTGAGAAGTTTTGGATGCTTTTGTATAGAATTCTCATCCTCCCATGTGGAATCTTCAGCGGATAAGTTCTTCCACTTGATAAGATACTCCGAAATTGATCGATTTCGTAGCTGTCGAGTTCTTGTTTCTGTGACTGCTTCCGGTTCCAATATAATTTTTCCTTCCTCATCAAGTTCTGGCAATATTGTTTGAACTGGGATCTTGTCGCCTATAACCTTCTTTAAACATGAAACATGGAAAACTGGGTGCAATCGAGAAGTTGCAGGAAGCTCCAATTTGTATTCCATAGTACCAATATTTTGCAACACCTTGTATGGACCATAATACTTTGGTGATAATTTATTATCCTTCTTAGCTTGCTTGAGGGACATTTGCTTATATGGTTGTAAATGTAGGAATACCCAATCACCTACATCAAAACTTCTTTCGCTACGATGTTGATCTGCCTGTTGTTTCATTCTATTTTGTGCCAACACGAGGTTATCCTTTAAGAGTTGGAGGACTTGTTGTTGATGTTCAATGTGATGTTTCACTTAAATATGATGTGATGGATGGTGGCTGATACCCATAAAGTGCCATAAATGGGGTGATTTTTTTTGCTGTATGGAAGGAAGTGTTATACCACCATTCAGCCAGAGGCAAACATTAGACCCATTGTGTCTATTTATCAGATACAAAGCAACGAAGATATCCTTCCAAACATTTGTTTACTATCTCAGTTTGCCCATAAGATTGAGGATGATAAGATGAGCTATGAGCTAAATGAGTACCAAGACATGAAAATAATTCTCTCCAAAAATTTCCAGTGAAAATGGGATCTCTGTCACTTACAATAATCTTTGGGTTTCCATGTAGCTTTTGAATTGTTTCCATAAATGCAGTAGAAACTGTACTAGCTTTAAATGGATGTGATAATGCACAAAAGTGTGCATACTTGGTAAGTCTGTCAACTACCACCATGACGACACTCTTTCCCTTAGACTTGGGTAAACCTGTGATAAAATCCATTGAAACCTCCTCCCAACGTTGGTTTGGAATGGATAAAGGTTGTAATAGACCGGTGTTATAGCTCCAAATCTCACTCTTATTTTTTGTGATGCTGTACTCATGGCCTAGGGCAACCCCTCCTTCCAGACCTGGTCCTAAAATTTAAAAAATAGTGTTTTATCCCTTATACGCGACATTGCCCTGAGTTAAATGCGTGTATATGCGGGTATGTGTATAGCCAACCCGCGTGTATGTATTAAAACACTTAAAAAAATATAAAACTCCTCATTTTTGGGTGGAGATCGTGGGTTTTACCTGCTGATCACCTGTTAGTGCCCGTGGCCCAACTGTTCCCAACCAACTCCTAACTAAAAAACTACTTTGGAGATGGTATAAAAAGACCTCAAAGGGAAGGCCTAAGGGAGGAGAGAAGAGAGAGAATGGTTATTATGCTGAGATTTTTCCCTTGACCAGGTCTGAAGTCCCTTGTGCCTTCTGCACTTCCCCCATTTTGTACAGGAAACCTTTGTTTCCTTATGTGTTGATGTTCATCCACCATTTATGACATCATGGAGAGAGTCATGGAAGGAGTTTTGTTAGAGGCTTGAGGCTGGAATGGATCTAGAAGGAAGTTTTGCTTGGAGCCTGCTGAAGGTGACTCAGGTGAAAATATTCCTTTTTATGTACTTTATTTGTCTATAATAAAAGAATCACATGTCTTGGTTCCCGAAATGAATCTTCTTTATGTTAATGATATTCATGCTTAGAATTCATATGTAAATGGTTGTTTGGATTTCATAACTAACTGCCTTTCTTTATAACATGAAGATGGTTTCTTTATAAGTTTTTGTCCATGTACTACTGTATTCTTTGAATTGGTTGTTTTGCAGGACAAAAGAGAAGAAGGGAACTCCAAGAAGGGTTTGCACCCTAAAGGCCTTCTCAAACGTAGGACGAAAGGTATGTACCCTTATCATAGAATTTGCTTATAATAGCATAATGGTTGTATGAATGTATGTTTCTTTGAATAGATAACTTTCAGTCTGCTAGGGTTTCAACCCAAAAAGCCCTAGGGGAACATTTCCCTCTACTAGAATTGGCGACTCCGCTGGGGAAACAACACTCTTGTTGTTCCTAGTTTGGGTGTTTTTCAAGCCAATAAGGGCTCAACTCCCTTGTCTTTTTGTTGTTAGTGTCTGGTCTGTTTTTGAACTTTAAGTTTTGCCAGTTTCTTCAGTTTGTCTTTTTTATTTTTCTTGAAGCTTTTCATATACGTTGTTTTTCTTAGATACAGAAGCATATATACGCTTGTTTCTTTGAGTGAACCCGCGTATACGCAGGTTTCCTCAAACACAGTCGCATATACACGCAATCTGTACATAAGTACAGTCGCGTATATATTGCAATTTTCAATATCTATAAATCTTTTTAGTCTCTGAAGGTTTGTCTAGTGGTTTGAGTCAGTCTGAAACAGTCATTTTCCAGTATCAGTTATTTTTTTTACAGCGAGCATCTCATTCTGAATTCTCTCTGATTATAAGGAGTATTGGTCTTGTTTTTTGTTGATTGCAAGTGTCATCGTTTTTTGCTAAAGCATGCAAGATTTCTTGCTAGGAATCTTGGCTGCTCTGTTTCATCAGGGTAGGAAGATTGAATTCAATCTTTGTGTTAATCTTGCTTTTGGGTGACTTTTTGTTTGGTTGACAAAACCGCTTTGTGACCATCCACTTCTTTGTTTCATGAAAGTTGTTGATTGACACTTTCTTGGAATTTGTCTATTTGATCTTTTGGTTTTCATTGCCAATGCTTTCATTGTTGCTTTTGATTGTTAAGAGCGATTTCAAACACATTTATTTTTGTTGAGTCTTCATCCATTGTGTGGTGTCAATTCGCAAAAGTGTTTAATTGCCTATTCTTCAATCACAAGTTTCAGTGTTGTTGAGAGCATTTTTTGAAAAGACTTTTTGTTTGTTGCTTTGAAGAAAATCTTTTGAAAATCTTAGTTTTGCTTTCTTGAACTTGCTTTTCATTTGGTTTCCTTTTAGTAAGTGAAAGTGCTTTATGTTTGTCTTAGAACTTGTTTTTAGTGTTTAGACGAAATGAATGGTAACATTTCATATTCCATCTAGGCATTTTAAGTGGCAAGATAAAGATTGATAAGCAAGCAACTTTCATTTTTTGTTTTTAGAGTAGTTTTGAATCTTGTATCCACATATAGTTGTTGCATTAGGATAGATTTGCATCCCCTTTTTAGGCATACATAGCTTTGTTAGCTTTTGTGAGTGTGAAGTGTGTATTAATGAAAAGAAAAGAAAAATTTGTTTTATTAGAAGTACCTCTGAACCCTGTAGAAATTGCTCTTCATCGAAAAACGAAAAAGTGCATGTGCATGTAGTTAAGTTTTTATTAATTTCTTTTGCGTAAAAAAACACCACTAGTTTCACTTTCGTTACCTTGTGACTTAAAGAACAGCCTAATAAAATCAAGCGCTAACTAAAATTCACTAGAACTTTTTGTTTTGGTCAGTTACACCAACAAGATTAGGATTTTAGGGCCTTGGATTAGGCAAGTGGAGAGTTAACTCTCCAAGGCCATATAAACGTCAAACATAGGAGTCTGAATAACGAGAGAAAATCCAATAGCGTTAGGAAGACCAGGAAAGCTCTAGATCTGGGAGTTAAGCACGAGGATCTGTGAAGACAGGGAAGAGAGATACCCCCTCTCCTACTTGTCCGAACTTACCTCACGACTGTTCCGCCTGGCTTCTGCGACGAGTTGGTATCCATAGTTGCTGCTCCTAGGGAACTACATAGGTGGCTGCGGAGGGGAATCCCGTGGCACCTGAGGTTGACGTTGCATCACTCTCGACAGTACTACTGGAGGGCACCCTTGCGAAGCTTGGGGGCTTGCACCGGTGCAGGCTGTTGTTAGGAGGTTAGCGTAACTTCCTCTGATACCTTCGCTAATAGGACTGGGCCCTCATCATCCCAGACTATCTTCGGAAGGTCCCTTATTTCACTTTCTCTTATTTTGGTGTCCGGTCCTAATCACCTGGAGCGGAAATACTTGGAAGTTGTTTGACTGGCTGTATCTTTAGGGACTTTATAGTGTGTACTCTATGCTCCTAGTTGGCCTAGCTTTCAATTTTTTGAGTCTTTATTTAGATCATAACAAAAAATTCAAAGTGGCTGACTGATCTCCTAGATGGTCTCGAAGACTTCGTGGTCTTTCGCCACCAAGTTTAGAGCCTTCTCCTAGAAGGCACAAAGGCAATACTACCGGTGGGTTCCATCCCACGCCGGTTGATGCATCGGGGATTGATCCTCCTCTCGGGGGCATTAACGGCCAAGCAAGGCCTGGCACTTCTAAACAAGAGAGGGACACTCCAGTCCTTTCTCAAGTTCTCTTTCAAGCGGAGAATAACATAGAGGTAGAAGAACTTTCAGAGTCGTTAGCGGCTCCAAATTCTCCACTACCACCTAGTCATCCAGACGTACTGCAATACGTTGGGACTCCGACGCATAGACCGTAAGTCTAGGTTACGCTACGTGCTTACCATCGATGACCACTACTGGAAGCATGGCTTCTACAAGTTCTACGACTATGCAAACCCCAACATCGGTGCAAGGGGGGGGAACCATTTCCATCTCCTCTGCTTCCTTGTTTGGATTTTTTGCTAGCACATCTTTAGTTGGGTCTACCTCCATTCCGTCCACGAGTGGAAATGCCCAAACCAATTCTTTTGGTACTGGATTCTTCCCATTTGGCACCCACTCACAGGGTATTCCATCAGTTCCGTTTAGTGCCGCTGCGTCCATGATGGGCAGATCGGCTTCATTCCAAGGTTTTCCTTTCGGAAGTGGTCATATACCACATTCCAACCCGACAGTAGGATCCATGCCTTTTTCTTCTGTAGGACAAAGCAGCAATCCTTTCCAAGGTTGGAATAACCCTGGGGTTAGTAGCGCGGGAACCAGGAATCCATTTATCGGCCAACAAGGGAATAGGCCGTACTCCACGGTTAGTTCATTCCAAAGTATTCCTCCCCTAGCTTCGGCTTGGAATCCGTATCAAGGGTTATCAAATCCTTACAATCCTTCAAGAGGAAACTTTGCTGGTTATGGAGGCTATACGGCCGGAGTTGGTCAAACTCTGAATTTTTCTGGACCACAAGGCTTGCCTTTTGGTTCAGCCGGTTCTACTGGTTACTTCGGGCAGCCTGGTGCCTCCCAAATTCTAGGACAATCTTTTTAGAGCTTTGGGAGTTCTGCCCAATCTGGGTGGAATCCCCAAGGTCCTCCTAGGCTTCTGTTTCTGGCAACATTGAAATTGCTAGATCTCACTAAGTTAACAAATGACCCAATCAAGTACAATCCGGCCTGGCCTCCGGTCCCAACCAAACTTCCTTCGGAGATTCCAAAATTCGAAGGGAAGAGTGGTGAGGACCCAGGTGACCATGTAACCACATTCCATTTGTGGTGCTCATCTAACTCCCTTATCGGTGACTCGATTAGGTTGAGACTCTTTCAGCGCACCTTGATTGGTAATGCGGCCAAATGGTATATAGAGTTGCCAGGGGGCAACTTTACATCGTTCGCTGACTTAGCCAACATTTTCTTAAATCATTTCCAGTTGCCTGTATGTTATGATGTCAGAACTGAACTTCTGGCCACCTTTCGTCAGGATAAGGCAACCCACATTTATGACCATATTCAGGAATGGAGACGGAGAAAGAGGCTCATTAAAGCTGAAATCCCTCCAGAGTACCGTCTCGAGTGGTTTTTGAAGTCGTTACAACCCAAGATCTCCAAGGATGTATCCATGTCTGGGGTCTATTCTGAGGAGCAAGCCATTTTTAGGGCCCAGCAATTAGAATTGATCTACTCACAGTCTGGGATCCTACAAAAATACTTGCCAGATGCTCATGGATCTAAGGTTGACATAGCTAAGTCGAAGCCAGGTCTGCACGCGGATGGTATCGTTGGGTCAGTAGACACAACTACCATGAACTTGTTGAATCAATTGCAGCAGTTGTCCTTGCAAACTGCTTCTAACAACAAAGTCACATCGTCTAATCCCCCCGCTTCCCAAACTTCTTCAATAAATGCCGTCCAATCTGATAACCCCAAAGGAAATCAAAATTCCAATGGGAGAAAGAAAGGACGAGGTAAGAAAAAGAACCAGGATGGGAAGCCTGATGCAAATAAATCCGGCAACAACGCTGGTGGTGGTAGAAATGAGTCGAGAAAGAAAGTCGAGTTTCCATGCAAATTGTGCAGTGGAGACCATCTAACTCATCTTTGCCCTAAGATTGAAGACACTAAGTGCTTGTTAGGACAGAAAGGGACTTCTAGTTCTCAAGTTGTGTTAACCAACCCATTTCCCCAAGGGCAGCAACTTCTTCCTGGCGCGAATTCAAACCCTGGAACCTCCGCCGAGGGCAACCAGGAAGGGAAAAAATTGTCAAATGTTTTCATGATGGGTTCTAACGTCCATGTGTCTACTCGGTCACGTGATTATGGTGAAGCCGAAACTTTGAAGGACAAGACTGTTCTCGGAAGTACTGACCTTCATATTGAGCGACCCCCTGTCGAGACTATACCAGAGATACTGAAAGGTTCCGCTAAACGCGCGATGATTAATCCTAATGCTAGGGTCATCCAGAATTACTCCATTGTGGAGGATCTGGCTCAGAGTCCATGCCCCATGTCCACTTTAGAGGTTCTCCAGTCGTGTCCGGCTTAAAGAAGTGCTTTACTCTCCGCAATTGGAGCAGTCGATCCAGCTAACTCTTTAATGCTCACTTTTGACATGTTAAATGTCAAAAAGCGACTCCCTCATCATATGGCTTTCCAAATAAAGTCTACATACCGAAAAATTAATATTTTTCGCACCGTTATAGATGAAGGAGCTTCCACATGCATTATGTCGATGTCATGCTGTAAGGCTATTGGATCGCCTTCGGCTGTTCCTTCACCCACCATCTTGACTGCATTTGATGGTCATTCTCATAAGCCGCATGGGATTATCCCGGCCTTTCCTATATGTGTTGGGGGAAAGGTCGGCAATATTGAAGTAGAGGTCATAGATGCTAACCTAGACTATAATCTCCTATTAGGAAGGAACTGGGTATACGAGATGGATGCTGTTGTTTCGACTCTGTTTCGTGTCATTTGCTTTCCTCATGAGGGGAAAATCGTTAAGGTTGATCAATTGGACTATTGTCCAGTCGATCCTCAAGCAAGTTCTGACTCTACTGTCCCTTTAGTGGATAGCCCTCGCCCGCCGACTGAGAATTTAGGAGTAGGGATGTATTCCTCATTGATGGATACATTTGATCTTCCCTCTCCTTTCGCTAAAATCAATGTTATTTCATCATCTAAGGAGTCTCCTCGAGAAGAGTTCTTTCGAACTCGTTATTTTTCAGACCCTTGGACCTTGCCTTCACCTACGACCACATTAGTTGAAGGAAAAGTAAATGGAATGGCATTCCCTATGTTTGCAGCTGAGCTTAGATATCAGTCTATCGTAGACTCTGCAGACAACCATTCTACTCCTTTTTCCGAAGAGGAGTTAGATGGTCATGTGGCCCCGGCTTGGAGCCTTGATTCTACCTCTGCCTTGGACTGCTTAGATTCGGTTTTACCTTCTAAAGAAGCAATCCTCCAAGTAATGATGGGTATAGATCGACCTTGGGAAGACTTACACCATCGTTCATACTTTCTTCCTCCACTGCAGGAAGTAGAATCTAGATTCTCCGAGCTCCTCACTAGTGATGTTTGTATGGTGTCAAACCCTTTGGCTCCAGCACACATTCGTGCCGAAGTTAATATGTCGGTAATTTCAAGAACGATACCTATAAACATCTCTAGGGACCCTAGCGTCATCGAGAATGTCTTCATCGGAATTGAGTGTTTCCCTGAAGAAATTCAAATCTACACCGACCTTTTCAAGGAATATCGTGATGTATTTGCTTGGTTATGAAGAAATGCCTGGCATTGATCCTTCTATAGTTCAACATGAGATCAAGACGTATGAAAACGTGAAACCAGTTCATCAAAGGCTTCGACCGGTTAACCCTAGGAAAGCAGCAACTATCAAAGCTGAGGTTGAGAAGCTGCTAAGGGCAGGTTTTATATACCCTGTTCCTCTTACTGATTGGGTTTCTAATCCAGTCCTTGTGGACAAAAAGCAAGGAACAATCCGCGTATGCATCGATTTTAGGGACCTAAACAAGGCTTGTCCGAAAGATAATTACCCCACGCCATTCATTGATCAAATTATCGACAAGTGTGTGGGTAATGAAATTTTTTCCTTCATGGATGGTTTTTCGGGTTATAATCAAATTTCTATCTGTCCTGAAGATCAACATAAGACAACTTTTATATGTCCCTGGGGTATCTTTGCATATAGAAAGATGCCTTTCGGTCTTAAAAATGCTGGAGCCACTTTTCAGCGGGCCATGTCATATGCTTTCCACGACATCAAACATGTCATCGAGGCATACTTGGATGATCTCGCTGCTCATTCTCGGAAGGGAACTGATCATCCTCATCATCTTCGATTGATTTTTGAACGATGTCGTTTTTATAAAATCTGGTTCAATCCCAACAAGTGCGTTTTCGCGGTTACGTCCGGTCGGTTGTTAGAGTTCATCGTGTCCAATGAAGGGATTCGGGTTGATCCCTTCAAGGTTGAGGCAATAGTTCAATTGCCTCCCCCGTCCTCAATTCAACAACTTCAAAGTCTTCAAGGGAAGGCTAATTTCTTAAGACGGTTTATAGCAAACTATGCCGAGATCACTAAAGGGTTTATGCGTTTGCTACGGAAAGGAGTTCCATTTGTGTGGGATGACTTTGCGCAGTGATCGTTTGATGCTTTGAAAAAGGCATTAGTCTCTACCCCGCTTTTGAGTCCACCAGATTATGGTAGAGAGTTCCTTTTATATCTCGCTGCAGCAGAATCAACCATTGGTATGGTTCTCGTTCAGGAAGATGATGCTCTCGCCGAGCACGTGATTTATTATTTGAGCCGAGGCTTAATAGGTCCTGAACTCTGCTATTCTCCAGTTGAGAAGTTGGCCTTGGCAGCTGTCCACGCTGTCCAGAGGCTCTGTCATTATATCTTGCTATGCAAAACTTTTTCTTAGCGGCGGTCAATCCATTTCAGTTTGCCCTCAGTAGGCGAGTGATTTGGGGCAAATATAATAGATGGATAGTCATTTTGCAAGAATTCGATCTCGAGTTCTTGTCAGCCAAGTCTAAGAAATCCATGGTTTTCGCGGAGCTAATTTCTGAGCTTCCTTGTGGAGAGGATACTGTTTATGAGGAAAGTTTTCCCGACGAACATTTATTCCTCATCTCTTCACTCAACCTTTGGTATGGAGATATCATTGTCTATCTCCAGACTTCGAAGTTTCCCTCTACTTTCTCCAAGGATGAACGTCGAAAATTACGTCACCTAGCTAAAAACTATGTTATCATTGGTGACACATTATACCGTCGAGGGGTTGATTCAATCTGTCGGTGTTGTTTAACCTTAGAGGAAGCAGAGTTAGTGCTCAATGACTGCCATAGTGGAGCTTGTGGTGGTCATCTATCAGGGCTTGCTACAGCTCAGCGCATCTTACGTGCCAGCTATTTTTGGCCCTCACTCTTTAAGGACTGTGTGGAAGCGGTCAAACGTTGCCACCAATGTCAAATTTTTACTCACAAGATGCACGCGCATCCAGCTCCCCTTTTTCCCGTGTCACCATCGTGGCTGAGGCCATGCCTACTTATAAGAACGATAGTGACACGGCAGCTTTGTTTCTTTTCAATCAGGTTATCTCAAGATTCGGTATCCCAAGAGAGATTGTCACTCACCATGGCAGTCATTTCCAGAATCGACTGATGTCTGAATTGGCTCTTAAATTAGGTTTCCACCAGGAGCATTCGTCCCCTTATTATCCTCAGGCCAATGGACAGGTCGAGGCAGTCAATAAAACTCTTAAGACGATACTCCAACGGACAATCCATAAAAATCGATCCAATTGGCACATTATGTTGTATTCGGCTCTTTGGGGATATCGAACCTCCGTCAAAATGGCTACTGGTTTTACTCCTTTTCAGTTGGTTTATGGGATGGAATCTATCTTTCCGGTTGAATGTGAAATTCCATCTCTTAAGTCGGCTGTTGAGCTTCTTCCTGAGACTTCGAGTCTCGAAGAGCACCTAGTTCACTTGGAACATCTCGATGAGCAGCGTCGAGATGCCGCCACGATGAATGAGGCCCATAAGAAAAGGGTTAAAACCCAGTATGATAAGTCTGTCCGTCCTCGAGTCTTTTCTGAAGGCGACCTTGTCTTGGTCTATGAGTAAGATAAAGACACCTTGGGGGCAGGCAAATTTAAGCCTATGTGGTACGGTCCTTTCATTATTAAACAAGTTCTAGAAAAAGGGTCGTATGAGTTAATCGACTTTGAGGGAAACAAGCTGGCAGAGCCCCGAAACGGGCTCTACCTAAAGAAGTACTTTGCTTAGTTTTGGTCAGGCAATGGATTCTTTTGTACTTTATGTATATTTGTACATATTTCGTTGAGAGTTTTTATGATATCAGCACTTTTTGGTCTGCTGTGGCAGGTGTTGATGGATGATTTGGTCTATTTTGGGTTCTCCGATGGTGCTAGTCGGCACACTCGGAATCTTGCTTCCGCAGCTTGGGTACTCTATTATCCAACTGGTCAATTGATGGCATCAAGAGGCATGTGCATCGGTCCTGCTTCAAACAATATGGCCGAGTATACTGCTGTTATTAATTTATTATCCGTGGCAATCTCTCATGGGATTGACTCATTGGTAGTATATCTTGATTCTCAATTGATAGTGTCTCAATTAAATAACATTTATCGGGTACGGGATCCATCTTTATATCGCCAGTATTTAAGGGTGAGGTTGTTGCAAAGATCATTTATTTATATTAATTATTTGCACATTCCAAGATCTCATAATTGGTTAGCTGATTCTATCGCTAATCAGGCATTAGACTGGCACATCAATCATTCATCATAATAAAATCAAGCATCAAAAAGTCAAACTATATATATATATATATATATCGTAAATCGTCTCGAGTGTACATATGTGTGTCCAAAAAATATACAAAATTGGGACTCAAATGCCCATAATCATGTCCGGCATATCTAATGCCTCGGCTCAGGATGAGCATCTAAGTATGTCACTATAGCATTGGCCACACGCCGGAAAATGCGAACCCAGTCATGTGGCATGCCAACCACATGACGCTGCATATCCTCAAGAAGGTCCTCTATGACGGCCATCGGTACTCGGCGGCTCAATCTCGCCAAGTGTCGCTGAACGTTGTTTAGAGTCAGTTCTGTATCAGCAGCCGCCTCTGCGGCTCCTCGGCCGCGCCGTCCATGCCGCAGGAATCCATCTGGTCGTACAGGCCCGATGTCTGGAACAAGATCATCATATCAGTCATTTGAATCTCATCAAAAAATATTTTCAAAATTCATTATTATATTTGAAAATTCCAAAAAATCATAAAATCAAAAAATCTTACCGATCTCGCCCCATGCTGCATTCAGTGGTAACACTAGATCAGGATCTCCTCGGAAATCTAGCCCAGCATAGGGGTAGTCATCCATGGTGATGATCTGTTGATCCCACTAGGTGAAGAAGTCATCGTCAAAGGCAGTCCTTGGGACCTCCCCACCCCCGAGACATTTCATCAGATCAGCCCACCGGCCCATGCGTGGATCGCGTGGGGTGCTGATGGAAACTGCTACCCTGGGGCAGAGTGCGGGAACCTTCTCGAAAAAGAAAGTACACAAGATGCTACCATATCCAAAGTTTTTAGTTTGTCCCCTCCTGATAGAAGTGAGCTGGCTCTTCATGATGGCCAGGAGAGGAGTACACCAGTCGAACACGGTAGTGAGACAGTTAACTTCCACGCTCATGTTTTGTCGTGACGCCTGATGTAGAGAGGATGATCTGTTCACCCGAGCCATGATAAACAAGATTATCCTAAGTGATAAACTCGCCACATGTGTGATGGAAATCTGGCTCCCAACCTTTTTGGGATGTCCCGGGCAGTATATCTGTACATAGTCCTCTATCGAGAGGGCACTCCATGTCCTTCCCTAGGACTGTACTACCTCTCCCCTTCAGGAAAGGCCCGTAATAAAATAGATATCCTCCACTTCTACCCTGAGCGGCATCTGATCGATCATAAAAGCTTCCTCATCGACATCCCAATAACCAATGAGCATCTCAAGCAGATGCGTGTTCGTTTTCATATTTGGAAATTTGAAAAATATAAGCAAACTGCATCCCCATAGGGCATCTAGTGCTTCTAGACTGTTCATAACTTCATTATCTACCGTTGCGTGCTCTCTTTCATGCCACGTGACAGGCATCCTGAGAAAAAATCGATTTAAGACCGTTAGTTTTTGTTTAAAAATGGTTTGCTGCATATACGCGGGTCCCTGTGCACACAATCGCGTATAGGGCCCGCGTGTAGGCGGGTTCAATATTACCAACCCGCGTATAGGCCGCAAGGAAATTTTGGACACAATTTCAACGGTAAAACATCAATCAAAAATCTTAAAACTAGTCACAATCAATTGCAAACTAAGTATAAGAGTTACTTGGAGGTTTTTGATGAATTTGAATGGTTGAATCTGGCTGTGGGAAGTTTGCTCCTTTTGCTCCAAATCCTTTGCTCTCAAACTCAAATGGTAAAAATGGTGAGTCCAAAATGCTTTTTAAAAGTGTAATTTTTTTTCAAAATTTTATTTTGTTTGGCCTCATATGACTTCTAACTTGGGAGCTTGGAATGTCGAGATTGGTCTGTTTTTCAGGACATTTTGGACGATTTTCAGTTTCGAGGCGGTTCCATGACTGCTAACCCGTCATGGCAGGTATCGTGTTCTCACTGACATATAGGTTAGGGACACCATTTTTTCCGTTGCATTATGCATACTAGCCTCCATTTGACCGATACATCTGCCATAGGGTCGATCCCATCGTGTTATGGTTTGTAAGCCATCTTCACTCGCCGATTTTTTAAATCATGACATGATGGTAGAGCCATCCTTTACATGGGCATCCTAGTTAGCACCTCACTGACATTTGTTGCTCATGCTGCTCCAATTTGAGTAGGCTCGGGAGTCCTCTGTAGTCCCGCCATGACTTATGCATTGAAGACTCATTCCTCTTAGCTTCTCTGCTTTGTTCTGGCCTTATACCCTACAGTCTCCTTTGTGTTGAGTTGTACTACTGCATTGCATGTTGACCACTTGCACCTTTTGGCCTAGAGCCGGCTTCACTTGGACTCGTGTTTAAGCCAACTTTTCACCATGACGTCTGCAAAATCAACCTTGCATACCTTTCACTTTTGCAGCTTGACACACTTGACTCGTGGAAGGAACATACCTTTGAGTGTCACTGACCAGTTTTCACCTCCCTGCATTGAGCATAGGAACGTTCCTTTCCCAGGAACTAGATCATCTATTTCACCGACACTCGTTCTTTCCACTGTACCATAGCATTCTTTTATTCTTTTTCCGGCTTAACAGAAAAAGACAAAAAAATAAAATATTCCAAAAAGAGCAGGAACGTGACATTATTTCCATTTATTGTTGGCAACTAGAGTCAATTGTGTCGCCCTTGAACAAAGCACTCAAAACAAAGTCTCCTCCATATGGGTGGGATTTAGTTTGACTTAGGTACGCCATAACCTTTTTATTGAGTCAGTTCTCCCACGATTGGTTATCTCTTCCAATCATATGGAGGGTTCGTTCATGCCTCCTGCATAGCGAACTTATACAGAGTCATCATATGCTGCCACATAGTCACATTGAGTCGTGCTTTTGTTCAAGGGAAGTTAGCCTGAGTCGGCCTCTCTGCGGTGTCTCTTGACTCATTTTTCAGTCAGCCATCCTTGGTTGTCAGTATCATGTCTATCATCACATTAGTTATATTGGTCCTTTACTTGTGCCGGTTTGAGAAGATCCCCATTGACTTCTTGTTGGCGGCTCTTGTCCTTATCGATGACGACACATTGCTCTGAGGACAGGCCTAGAGCTGCACCCCGGCCCTATTTTCATTATTGATAGGTTACCTTGTGCTCAGCATCAATCAGTATCATGGGTCTTTGACTGAGTGGTTTCCCTTGTGTTCGACATCAGCTTACATTATCACACATTGGGATTCGTGTAGTACCTTGGTTTCCATTTGATCCTATTGGTGTATACCTCGCCTCTGTGTCAGCTTTCATCATTGGTTGGTTCAGAGGGTTTCTGTCGTGCGCTAGCCACATCTTGTGTACGGCGGAAACGTACTTCGGTTGGGTTACTACATCTTTTTTGTCCGATTCCTTCCACATTATTGGCCTACGGGTTACACTCGTGCTAGATTGATGAAGGATGCCTTAATGCCTTCCTTCTAGCAGATCTTTCCCTATCAACTCCGACTCATTACTCTGGGGCAAATATCTAGAGTCCATTTGGTAGTACCTTGGGGTTTGCAGTCATTAGTTGCAGATCCTTCGCTATCGACAGTGGGAAACCATCATTGTTTCCTGATCGATAGATTCTTACAGGTGTTCGACTCCAGCTCATCTATTCACACTTGTTAGATTGTACTGGGTACCTTGACGCTCATTATCATTATCGGTGAGTAGTCTCGCGTTTGTTAACGGTATACATCAATGACTAGTAATCAAACGATTTCTCACATGGTCGACTTCAGATCATTTATTCCCATGGTGTAGAAATGTACCACGGCGGTCGGTGAAGACCTCAAGTTGTATTAGCATTCATTGGTTCACTTGACAGTTGCTCCTGTTGCTGCTAGTTGATACCACTCCACTTTATATGTTGCAGTCAGTCATGGTGACATCCTATATGTTGGCACCTGAGTTTGAATTGTAGTACCATCATGTTCAGTTGGTACCTTTTTGGGATCAGTCTTTGATATCAGTGATCCGTTGCATCTTTCAGCATCATTGACAGTCTTATATATGATATTCAGACATGTACTTGTTCATTATGATCAGATGATCCATTATGTATCTTTCAGTCATTTATACTTAGTGGATCCGCTTGTACTTGATATGCGTACATGCTTTACATTTCTGAGCATGGGTATGCCCACCTCAGACAATGTTTCTTTTTTATCTCCTTTGGTGGCTTGGCAGGCTGAATTCTGGTGAAGTCCTCCTCGGTTTTTGACTGAATTCCTTTCCATGTACTCGCATAATATATTTCAGCCATCATGTACCCCTTCTGACCTCATATATTAGGGGGCATCTGTTATAGCTCCAAATCGATGCTGTACTCATGGCCTAGGGCAACCCCTCCTTCCAGACCTGGTCCTAAAATTTAAAAAAAAGTGTTTTATCCCTTATACGTGACATTGCCTTGAGTTAAACACGTGTATACGCGGGTATGTGTATAGCCAACCTGCGTGTATGTATTAAAACACTTAAAAAAATATAAAACTCCTCATTTTCGGGTGGAGATCGTAGGTTTTACCTACTGATCACCTGTTAGTGCCCGTGGCCCAACTGTTCCCAACCAACTCCTAACTAAAAAACTACTTTGGAGATGGTATAAAAAGACCTCAAAGGGAAGGCCTAAGGGAGGAGAGAAGAGAGAGAAAGGTTATTATGCTAAGATTTTTCCCTTGACTAGGTCTAAAGTCCCTTGTGCCTTCTGCACTTTCCCCATTTTGTACAGGAAACCTTTGTTTCCTTGTGTGTTGATGTTCATCCACCATTTATGACATCATGGAGAGAGTCATGGAACGATTTTTGTTAGAGGCATGAGGTTGGAACGGATCCGGAAGGAAGTTTTGCTTGGAGCTTGCTGAAGGTGACTCAGGTGAAAATATTCCTTTTTATGTACTTTATTTGTCTATAATAAAAGAAACACATGTCTTGGTTCCCGAAATGAATCTTCTTTATGTTAATGATATTCATGCTTAGAATTCATATGTAAATGGTTGTTTGGATTTCATAACTAACTGCCTTTGTTTATAACATGAAGATGGTTTCTTTATAAGTTTTTGTCCATGTACTGTTGTATTCTTTGAATTGGTTGTTTTGCAGGACAAAAGAGAAGAAGGGAACTCCAAGAAGGGTTTGCACCCTAAAGGCCTTCTCAAACGTAGGACCAAAGGTACGTACCCTTATCATAGAATTTTCTTATAATAGCATAATGGTTGTATGAATGTATGTTTCTTTGAATAGATAACTTTTAGTCTGCTAGGGTTTCAACCCAAAAGGCCCTAGGGGAACATTTCCCTCTACCACCCGGTGTCTTAATTGTTTCAACTTTACTTTGTTGGCAAACCAAAAATTCTGCCACAAACTTTTGAATATCTAATTTAAGGCGATCGCAAAAAAATTCCTTATTAAACCTGTGGTAAGTTTTTAAAAATCCTGAGTGCCCTCCTAAGGGAGAAGTGTGCAATTCCATAAGAATCTTTTGTTTTAGCTAGGAATTCTTACAGAGGTATAAGTGATCTTTGTACCATAACGAATCATTTTGCTAGCTAAATGTATCAGACATACTGGAATCTTGTTGTAACTTTTGAATAAGTGCCCACACTTCTTCATCATTCTTCAATTCCTCCCTTGCTTCGTTTATCTAATCTGTTTGGATAATAGAAATGGCAATCTGGTTGGATAATAGAAATGGTGCACAACAATGCTTCCACATCCTCATCCTTTCTTGAGAGCGCATCTGCCACCACATTTTGCTTCCCTCTTTTGTAGATGATTTCAAAGTCAGAAGCCAACATCTTTGTGACCCACTTTTGTTGCTCTTCAGAGGATAATATTTGTTCTAAAAAGTATTGAAGGCTATCATGATCCGTTTTTACCTTGAAGTGTCTTCCCATTAGGTAGGGTCGCCATTTCTTAAGTGCATGGAGTATTGCCAACATTTCCTTCTCATAAATAGCTTTGTGTAAAAACTTTCCCTTGATTGGACGACTTTCAAAAGCAATGGGTCTTTCATCTTGCATTAAACAACACCAATTCCATTTCCTGAAGCATCACATTCCACAACAAAGGTTTTTGTGAAGTCTGGTGTAGCTAAGACCGATGCTTGGCACATTGCCTCTTTAAGATGTTCGAATGCCTTTGTTGCTTCTAGAGTCCATGAAAATGCATCTTTCTTCAATAATGTTGTTAGAGGTGCTGTTATTCTCCCATAATTCTTAACAAACTTGTGATAATACCCTGTCAACCCAAGAAATCCTCGCAGATTCTTTATGGATGTGGGAATTTTCCATTCCTTAATGGCTTTAATTTTGCTAGGGTCTACCTTAACTCCTTCATGAGATACAATATGACCCAGATATTCCACCTCTTGTACTCCAAAGAAACATTTGGATGTTTTTGCATATAATTGTTTCTCCTCCAATAGTTGTAGCACCTTGTTGACATGTTCAACATGATCCTTCCAGGACTTTCTGTAGATTAGTATATCATCAAAAAATACTAACACAAATTTTCTAAGGAATGGTTTGAAAGTTGAATTCATCAAACCTTGAAATGTTGAAGGTGCATTGGTAAGGACAAAAAGCATGACCAAAAATTCATAATGATCCTCATGAGTTCTAAATGTTGTTTTAGGAATGTCTTCAATCTTCATTTTGATTTGATGATATCCTGAACGAAGATCCAACTTGGTGAAGTAAATTGATCCATGCAATTCATCCTGTAATTCATCAATGACAGGAATGGGAAACTTATCTTTAATAGTGATCTTGTTGAGCTCCCTATAATCTGGACGCATGCACCATGATCCATCCTTCTTGTGCACCAATATGACTGGAGCAGAGAAAGAAATTTGACTTGGTTGAATTATACCAGCCTCTAGCATTTTTGCAACCATACGTTCAATTTCACTCTTTTGGTCATAGGGATATCTGTACGGCCTGATGTTTGGAGGAACACTTCCTGGAATTAGATGAATAGCATGATCATGATCATGAATAAGTGGGAGACCTTTGGGAGTCTCAAATACCTTGGAATGATTGTGCAAGACTTTTTGGAGATCTAGAGAAATAGATGATTCCACTGTGGACACATCTGGTGAGAATAATTGTGCAATTACACCTCTTTGTTCCTTTTTTAGAAGATTTTTCATACCGTTACAACTGATTATCTTTCCTGGTTTCCCTGCAATACCCCTTAATTCAACTTCCTTTCCTTTCATATAAAATTTCATGAAACGTTCTTGAAAATTAAAAGTTATTATACGCAAGGATTGCATCCATTGGACTCCTAGTACAACATCAGCACCTCCCATTGGAATGGAAAGCATTGGGCTAGTCAATACATATTCTCCCATGGATAGCTTGATATTATGGCACTTTCCCAAGCAATTTATTGTTCCTCCATTTGCAACCATCACTTGACACTCTAGTGCTGGAAATAAGAAGTAATTCAATTCTCTTGCTACCTTACAATGAATAAAATTGTGGGTACTTCCTGAATCAATCAACACTATTACCTTTTTCTTCTTGATTTGTCCTTCTATCTTGATGGTTTGAGGTGTGGTAATTCCCGCCAATGCATTACAAGATATGGTCGGATTCATTTCTTCTTTATCTAGGCTTTGTTCCTAGAGTATATCCTCTTCTTTTGACCTTTCTTTCTCCTTTTCTTCTTCCTCTTCACAATCTATGTAGAATAATTTCTTCTCAGCACACTTATGGCCTTTAGTGTATTTGCTATCACAACTGTAACAAAGCCCTTTTGCTCTTTTTTCTTCCAATTTTTGTGGTGTCAACCTTATAGGTTGTGGAAGACTAGCGGAAACAACACTTCTGTCTTTATAGTCGTGAATGGTATGCTTCCTGGTTGCCATAATTTTGCTTTCCATTTTTCTTGCTAACTTGAATGCCTTCTCTAATGAGTCAGGTTCCGAAAGGTGAACATCATGTTGGATATTATCCTTTAAAGACCCTATGAACACATCAATCCTATGCTCCTCTGGAATATCTTTTACCCTGATGTTCAATTTTTGGAACTCCTCAATGTGCTCCACTATTGAACCCTTTTGTTTGAGACTTATCAATTGGCAAAAAGAAGTGTTGCTTTTTGTATCCTCATAATGTGCTATCAATTCTTCCGTAAAAATTGCCCAAGTGATAAATTGTTTATGATAGCAAAGCCATTGATACCATATAAACTGATTTAGTTCCAAATATAAAGTTGCAATACGTACCTTTTGTGTGTTTTGCACATTATTGAGATCGAAAAATTGCTCCATCTGTAATATCCATGTTGCGGGATCATTGCCATCAAACTTCCTCATATCGATTTTTGGAATATGGTGGGTCTTTGATCCAACATTAGAGTCTATGGAATCATGATTAACATTTATTTTGTTCTCATCATGAGTTTCCTTTACTACCCTTTCACCATTAGTGACCCTTTGTTGTAGCAACTTAATCATATTTATCTTCAATTCTTCCATGTCTGTCTTCAAATCTATCTTCAAATCATCCATCTTAGCTTCCACGTCATTCATCTTAGCTTCTACACATTTCCTTAAACAGTCCATCTTACCTTCTACGCCTTTCTTTAAACCATCCATATTAGATTTTGTTCCATTTTGTGCAAGGGACAGTTGTTGCACTTGGTCTTGTAATTTTGATATATCATGTTGCATTTCTTCCTCTTCTTCATGAGTCATGCTAGAGCTTTCAGGTTCCTTACTAGATGTTTGCATTTTCTTTCCTCGGGGCATCAGCTACCGATAATAATGCTCTACTATGCCCTTTGAATTCCTTCAACATAAATTTTCAAACCAAGCTTAAGCAAAAATTTAAGAAAATCTACACACCTTTTTTCACTTTGTAGGAGCTCGATATTGCCTCTGATGTATCTCTCCACTTTCCAACCAACTAGATCTGAATTTGTGACCTGCAGTGGCCCTCTGTGTCCTCTTTCAATTTCGACAAGTCTGACCCAAATTGGATTCTCCAAGGAAGAGTTATGTGAAATCTCCCATAGTGACTTGATTATAGACTAGTTCAGTAGAGCAAACTTGTACGACGTGCCATGAGTCACTGTTTCGACTTTTGGATCTGAAAAATGCATGAAAGAAACTACAATTCGTCCTCTTTCTATACCTTCTTACAAAATTTCAATCCAATCCCGAGAGAGAAAGTTATGACGTTTTTCCCCAAGTCACCTGTTTGGAATGTAATTCAGGAGTCTGCAAAAAGACCAACTTCCTCAGATCATATCTCCGCAAATATAGCGCGAACAGCTCTAAAATTCGGACCCGAGGTTTAGCGTGATTTCTTCTCAAATCGGATTTTTATTGCAATTTCTGAAACATCGTAGAAAAAATTTATAGCGAAAATTCCATGATGACCTATTTGGAGCAGCGAAACCCTAGAATCCAAAGCTCTGATACCAAATGTTATGAAACCAGCTCAAGAAAAAGATAGAAAAGATAGATCAACGCCTTAGAATTCAGCCTCTTCGAGGGGGCAACCTCCTTTACATTACATAAATGAACAATTCTTGGATGATTCAAATGACAAAACCTCCTTTCTATATATAGGAGTCTAAGGAGTCACAATATAACCCAACCGACCTAACAATAATAATATAAAGCCACAAAAATAAAAATAGAGGGATTCTATGGGGCACAGTAATAACAATATGGGAATAATAGGGGCACAATAATATTAATAAGGGGTAAAACTACAATAGTAATGGGGTAATCACTAGTATTATAGGGACCCAGCACACATAATGAATCCACCTGGATATCTTTTTCATCTAATGAGTATGACGAGAAGTATAATTCTATTCCTGATCTTATAATAGAAGATCATTAGATAATGGAAAATAAAAAACTAAATATAACTTTTGTATCTTCTCTTGCATGGGCCCATGAACGCACACCTTTAACTAATTTAGTTTGATGGAGAGACAAGCCAGTAGCCCTTTCCATTGTTTAAGCACGATTAGTTGGATTAGCTCACTTTTCCGTAGGTTACATATTCACTTATGTAGCTTTTTTAATTTCCTCTGCATCAAGTAAATTTGGTTTATTTTTCTTCATCAATTTCTTTGTGGAAAGTAAGAGTCTCATTCAGAGAGAGAAGAAGAGACAAGCACTAGAATGAAAATATCATTTAATTTGTCAATCTTTGGAGGAAAAAAGCAAAGTGTCATCATTGGATGACAAATGGGAAATTCATAAAAATTTGCAAGCTTCACCACATAATAGCGAACCTACATGTCTCCATCGACGTTGTTCTTCGACTGGAAGGCCTAGAGCAAACGATCGAGACTTTGGATTTTCCGAACAGATACTCTATGAGATGGCCCATGCATGTTTATTGCCCGTCAGGCTGATACGATCAAATCTACTCATTGAAAAGAATCAAGAATCATCTTATGTAATAGAGTTGATCTACTAAGCTATTGAGCAGTGGTGTAGCATTAGATCCTAAAGATGTGAAGTACTCCAGCCAGAGAGTACTCTCCAAAAATTCCATACAGAACTGAGATAGTTACCTTGCAAAAAGACTTTGATTTGGATAATCAATCTGAAGTATAGAAAGAGATATACTTCATCTTTTTGAGGGTAGGAGAAAAGATAGAACCTGATCATTGAATTGATTGGAAGTTAAATCAGAAACTCATGTCATTGACTTTTTTTGGTCCTTTGGTTAATATGAACTCCCGATGAATCATCTCCAATTCTTTAGAAATTTTGGTAGAGGACTAAAGAATAGTGGATTGAGCCATATGAGGTAGGAAACTCTCAAGTACGATTCTGAGGGAAGAAAACTTTTCCAAGTTTACCTATCGTGACCGAGGAGAACGTGCCATTTGACAGAGAGATCCTGAAACTGCAGAGGCTTGGTTCGATCAAGCTGCTGAGTATTGGTAACAAGCTATAGCACTTGCTCTCGGTAATTACATCGAAGCACAAAATTAGTTAAAGTTTACAGGACGCTTTGGAGAATGAGAGTTTCTATACAACTCCAAACTATAATGAAATCCACTATATAACGAACGGGCCATAACCATTAAAATGGTTCAGTGTAAATGGAATAGATTGAGATCTATCTCGAGATTTATTGTATGTTTTATATTGATATTAATATCTTATCCATCTGAACAACTCTGGGCAAGGTATTTGATTAGAGAGTTGTTGTTTAAAATGATCAAGGTTGTGGCTATGTCGACAAGTTCGACCCTATTCGCTTATCATATATTAAGATTCGATCAATCTAAACCATTTGAACTTATATCCTTCCATCTCATATTAGAAGGTATACGGTTTTCCAATCTAGAAAATTTTGTTATCTTACATGCACGGTTACAATACAATCAATTTCTTTGTTATATTATTATGCATGTTATGGGACAAAGATACAAATTTAAAGGCTCATCTACCGACAGAGATAGTGAACATGTGATGAATCAAATATAAATTTGATTGTTGTCTTTCAGTTAATTCATTTGAAAGTTTAGGTCAAGTGAATAAAATTGGTAGGCATCAATCGATCCATGGAACGTATCAAATCTTTCACGTATAAGTTCGTTATGAGATGAGCCCACTCATCTCACAATGATATGAAATCGTTTCGAAAAGATCTATTGCCGAGTAGAGATCTATTTGTAATGGGGCAGAAATCAGCTTCTTTTGGGTCGTTGTCCACGTAATTTCTGGACAAGGGGTAATAGTTTCTTTCTTTCATCCCAACCCAAAAGACTTCTTTATTCTATTGTTTGTTCCAGAGCACATTCCATGAAATATGTGTATCCTATAAATTAGTGGGGTAGATTTTCTACACTATGTCTGAAAGTGTCTCACAGTGATATGCCACTGGATGCCCGTGTTGAGTAAGGATTGCCTGAATAGCATAGTCAGAGGCATTTGTCCTGACCACAAATGGTTGTTGCAAGTCTGGTAAAGCGAGTGCTGGTGCCGAGCAGAGCCGATCTGTCAACTCTGTGAATGCCTTCTATTGAGATTCTGACCAAAAGAATTTTGCTTTTTCTCCTCCCTTGGTGAATTAACTCAAGGGCCAAGTGATATGAGAAAATCACAACATGAACCTACTGTAGAAGTTGGCAGGACCTAGAAAGTTGTGAAGCTCTGTTAGAGTGGTTGGAGAGGGTCAATACCAAATGACTTGGATCTTGGCTGGATCCACATGCACCCTATGTTCATCAATAATGTATCCCAGATACTAAACCTAGGTCATGCCAAAAGTCAATTTCTCCAAATTGGCACATAACTTGTCTTGTTGCAGTGTTTGGAGAACCTGTCGGATGTGGTGGAGGTGCTCTTCCCAACTCTGGCTGAAGATTAGGATGTCATCCAAGTATACCACTACAAATGAGTTGGTGAATGGCCACAATATGTCATCCATTAGCCTCATGAAGTTTGCAGGAGCATTTGTCAATCCGAAAGGCATAACTAACCATTCGAAAAGGCCCTCCCTGGCTTTGAAGATAGTCTTCCACACATCAAAGGGTTTGATTGGTACCTGGTGATAGGCTAACTTCAAATTGATCTTGCCAAAATATTTCGCCCCTTAAGTTGGTCCAGGACATCATCAATCTATGGGATCAGGTACTAAATATAGACAATGATCTTGTTCAGCGCCCGATAGTCAATACAGAGTCTCCAAATCCCATACCTCTTTTGTCTTAACATGATTGGGCTTCCACAGGGTGATGAAATCAGACAGATGTGACCTTTCTACAGTAGCTCCTGAATCTTCCGCTTGATTTCATCGTTCTCCAAAATGGAGCACTGACAGATTGGTCTAATGGGTAGCGGCACACTTGGGGTCATATTGATGGAGTGCTTGAACTGACAGTGCAAAGGAACCCCTGCGGGGGAGGTGAATATGTCCTCGTACTCCTCCATGACCTTGTCCATCTGTAGTTGTCATGTAGAGGGGAACTTTCTGGAGGTCATGGACACCATCTTCTTCTTTCCTCGAGGGTGTATCTTGAGGAAAATAAATTTCCCAGTTTTGTAAATGAGCTTAATTCATTATTTTGTAGTAACAAAAGAAATGGTGGTAGGCAGTGCTACCTCCAGTATCCTGTACAACTTACTTCCCAAAGTAATAATAAGAGCACATGGCCTTGATTCATACACAACATGTTTCTTCCACAAGTATAATAGTCCTAATAATACATCACATACTTCAAGGGGAGCAACATCACACAATACCTCATCCATAAAGGGCTTGATGTTGTATGGAAGGCGACACTACTGGCTCACACGAAGATCCCTCCTTGGTGAAGCCACACGATGGTGTATGGTTGTGGATGTGTTGTGGTCGGCAAGCCCAGCCACCTCACAACCTCTGCCGAAATGAGGTTATTTTTGGTCCCACTACCAACAATGAACTATAACGAGGATCCTTTTACCCACATCTAGGAGTCAAAGAGACACTCCTCCTCCAGAACTTCGAGTTCCTCCTTCTGGATCTTCATGGTGGCAATGGTGGCGTTGGGCTCTACATCGATAATCTGCATCCCTTTGTCATCCCCCTTTTTTGGTTCTGACTCAGAGTCAGAATATGCATCTGATTCTGAAACCTTTAGCTCAGCCACCAGTGACTGCTTGGCCCGACACTCTCTTGTGCTGTGAGTGGAACTCTTATGGAACTCACACCATTTTCCCATGTCCTTTTTTCGCTTTGCGACACTATTCTTTGCTTGCATCTTTGAGGGGTTGTCTTGGGCCACCACGCCTTGGCTTTGTCCTTTGTTCTTCAGTTTGCGGGCAACTTTCCCTTGCTTCAGATTAGCGGATCCAAAGTCTCGCTTCTATTTAAACTTTTTCTCAACCTTGATCGCAAATCGGTATGCTGTGCCAAGTGATGAGATGTTCAGGAAGTCTATTTCTTCCTGGATGTACTTGTGCAGGCAGCCACGATATTTGAGTATCAAATGCTGCTCCGAATCCTTGATACCGAACTTTGTGCGAAGGGTATGGAAAATATTGGTAAACTCCAGCATGTCTTGGTCCCTTTCCTAGTGCAGCATGGTCCACTTTATGTATTGATCCTCAAATCTTTCGACAGGGAAGTACTACTCCTTGATGGCATCTCAGAATGAATTTCAGGTGGATGTGGCTGAAAATAGTGAGCCAATACTTTCATCCTTCTACTCATAGTAGGTTTCCCACCAGTCCTTGACATGGGGGGCTGCTTTGAGAAGAGCGGAAATAATCTTTTCCCGACTGGAAAAATCATGAACAGAAAAATAACCCTCGAACATAGGTATTTCACCTGAGCATCTATCTGACCCTCGAATATAGGTATTTCAAAATTAACTTGTATCTTAAACGGTGTGGCATTTCTAGAGTAGCTGTTGGAAGCTGATGCGTCACCCCTGGGTAGCCGCTGAAGGATCTGGGAAAAGATGTCCATCATTGCTTTCCTTTATCACTCGAGGGCTTCTTCAAGCAATATTTTGATAGGATCTCCTGTCCCGTTCTATTTCTTTTCATCTACCATGGGAGGGCGTCGGGATTTGCGAGGCTGGTGTTGCAAAGGTTTGATCATTTCAAGCCCTAACTCCTTATATCCTGACCTCGTTGGGGACATGCAAAGAAAAACAGAGAAAAAAGCAGACCGCTCTGATACCACTGATTTGGATTTAAATAGGAACACAACAAATTATAGAGATAACCATCAACATAAAGATGTAGTGGAAATAATACTTCATTTCATTAATGTAAAATACTCAGATATGCTTACAAATAGAAAATTTAAATAAACAGCTAGGGCGATGGTAGTTTATCTCTGAGAAGAGATTTGGTGGCTACATGCCTCTGAACTATGTTAAAATGAGGCTCGAAGGCCTATTTATTGTTTAGAAACTGTGGAAAACCCTAAATATCCAAAAACCTAGCCCTAGAAAATGAAATTCTAAACTGTGGGCCCTGTTTGGGTAAATTGGTACATCAACTTCCACGGGTCGTAACTTTGGCATACTATCTCCGTTTGACGAGCAAAATATCTCATTAGAAAGAACTATCCGAGAACTACAACTTTGGGAAGATAAACATCAGTCCATGGACCCATTTTGTTCCCATTTGTTCCAAAAAATGTCGTTTAGGGCCTCAAAATGGCTCTGGAAGTTCAAGACCCGAAAAACTGCTAAAAATAGTAAACTGTGGTAAAATTAGGGAAACTGAAAATTTGAAAGAAATAAAGGTGGGGGTCCAAGTGGACTTGGCAGGTGGCCACCAATATCCACCTAGATCAAACTCAACATAGTCACAATGCTTCCAATGAAAACAAGAAGAAAACTAGAAATCCAAACGCAAGTCCAATCGGAAATGAATGTAATAATTTTGAGGATAAGGCTAAAAAAAATTGGTTTATAGACATGGTTAGGAAAATAATACAGAAATAGAAGAATCTAAACCGTAAAAAACACCATCACCCACAATGCCATAATCTATAGTCTGGCTACACAAGGTTTGAGATATTTGTTGACGTGATGCCTTCCTGTGATGATGATCAAAGGTTTTCTCTTGATATTGGCAGAATTTCCTTGGAGGATTCAAGGAATTCATTGGAGTAATCAAGAGCTTCTTGGGATGGTATTTTGATTGGGAAATTGGTGACATCAACGATTATTGGGCATAAGGAAGTTGCCACTAGGTCCTCGAAAAATTAGGTTTTAGCAGAGTCCATTAAGCTTCATGGTGAGAAGGATGCCAATTAGCTAGGTGGGTTAGTGGAGATTCAGGATTACTACTCAGACCATTGCTTCTCTAATTATTCTTAAAGACATCATTATTACTAATCCTATGACATATCAAAACACAATAAGGGATCAACATTCAAAATCTCCTTGTACACAACCTTGAAAAATTCATACTTTTTCTGTGGGGATTGACCATTAATTTTCCATCAAGGTTTCTTTAAATTCTTTAACAATTAACTTCAATATTTTACAAATATAAATTTTACACAAGTTGTTCAGCCAACTTGTTTCTCCTCATCCATTTCTCCTCCAATACTTCAATCTCAACTCGAATCCATGGGTTCTCCTGTTTCATACGCCTCAATGTTGTGGTAGATGCACTCTCAAGAAAGGATGAGGATGTGGAAGCATTTCTTTGCGCCATTTCTATTATCTGTCTTTGGTCTCAAGTGCCATCACAAGATGCCTCTTCCCTCTTGGTCATATGAATACTCTCGTACATTGTTCACAAAAAAAACATGGCCTTTTTGTACAAATGTGCACAACATCCCCATCGGCTCATCTGCAAAATATCTCCATATCGCATCAACAAGTCCATCCGCACAACATCCCTGTCTCACCACTCCTCCCTAGATGCCCATAAGTGACATCTACATATGTGCTCCTACATAATGTCCCTGCATGAAGTCTTCCATTCTCTCATCTATCCAACTTGATGTCCGTAACTCTAGATTCCCATCTCGTCCCTCCTAGTAGACTCATCACAACTTCGATCATCACATCATTGTTCTCAAGCACATTCAGGGCATTCGATCACTCAAACTTCATACCACATCATGTCATATCATGTCACAGGTCCCTTCCATCATCGTTGCCTCCCCCACTAAAGCACCACTAAGACTGCCTCTTGGTCTCAACCATGAAGAATCCCACCCAAGTATCATATCATCATAACTCCATTGTGCCCTCTCTTCAACCTATCCATGAGTCATGCTGGAAACTTATCCAGTTCTCCACTTGGCTAAGCATGACTCATCCATCGCAAATCTCATCATATTCATCCGTTTTCATAGGCATTTGCACCTTCTCCCATGAGGTCAAAAATTGCCCCAAGAAGTCCTTCACCAATCAATGTACCTTGCCTCTCCAATACACAAGGTCTCATCATAGTCATCCATGGTAGGGTCCATATCATTGGAAAACTCCTTTTTCCCATCCCTACATATGGCCCATTCTCGAAAAGCTCCAATGAAACAAAAGTAATAGCAATACTTACATATTCATGAGGTCTCTCTATGTGAGTGCCTCCTTCAATCCATGTCTGTAATGTGCATGATATTGGCCCAATTTGGTTAGATGTCATCTCACCAAGTTCCTCCTTTATTGTTGAGACACCCGCAACATTCTCTTCCTCATATATCACGGCTTCTTCTTCCTCATCGCAATTTGCATCTTCATCCTGCTCTATTGCACAACCAACTCGAAGACACTCTCTTTTAACATTCTCCTCCAAGACTTCAAGTTCAACTCCAATCCATGGGTTCTCCTATTTCGTACGCCTTAATGTTGTGGTAGATGCACTCTCAAGAAAGGATGAGATGTGGAAGCATTTCTTTGCCCCATTTCTATTATCTAACAAGACTAGATAAACAAAGCAAGGGATGAATGGAAGAATTACTAGGAAGTGTGGGCACTCATTCAAAAGATACAATAATATCCTTGTACATCTGATACATTTAGTAGGAAAAATGATTCCTTATGGTATAAGGATCAGTTATACCTAGGTAAGAATTCCCAACTCAAACAAAAGATTCTTAGTGAATTGCACACCTCTCCCTTAGGAGGGCACTCGGGATTTCTAAAAACCTACCACCGGGTTAAGAAGAATTTTTTTTGTGATGGCCTTAAATCAGATATTCAAAAGTTTGTGGTAGAATGTTTGGTTTTCCAACAAAATAAAGTTGAAACAATTAAGACCCCAGGAATATTACAACCTTTATCAATTCCAAGCCAATGTTGGGAGGAGGTTTCAATTGATTTTATCATAGGTTTACCCAAGTCCGAAGGAAAGAGTGTTACCATGGTGGTAGTTGACAGACTTACCAAGTATGCACACTTTTGTGCATTATCTCATCAATTTAAAGTGAGTACAGTTTCTACTGCATTAATGGAAAGAATTCAAAAGCTACATGGAAACCCAAAGATTATTGTAAGTGACAGAGATCCCATTTTCACCGGAAATTTTTGGATAGAATTATTTTCTTGTGTTGGTACTCAGTTAGCTCATAGCTCATCTTATCATCCTCAATCTCATGGGAAAACTCAGATAGTAAACAAATGTTTGGAAGGATATCTTCGTTTCTTGGTATCTGATAAATAGACACAATGGGTCAAATGGTTGCCTCTCGCTGAATGGTGGTATAACACTTCCTTCCATACTACAACAAAAATGACCCAATTTATGGCATTTTATGGGTATCATCCACCATCCATCACTCATATTTACGAGAAAAATCTAAGGTTCAAGCAGTAGAAGATCACATTGAGCATCGGCAACAAGTTCTCCAACTCTTAAAGGATAACCTCACCTTGGAGCAGAATAGAATGAAACAACAAGCAAATCAACATCACAACGAAAGAAGTTTTGATGTAGGTGACTAGGTTTTCCTACGGCTACAACCATATAAACAAATGTTCCTCAAGAAACCTAAGAAGGATAATAAATTATCACCAAAGTATTATGGTCCGTACAAGGTGTTGCAAAAAATAGGTACTATGGCATACAAATTGGAGCTTCCTACAACTTCCCGAGTGCACCCAGTTTTCCATGTTTCATGTTCAATGAAGGTTATAGGTGACAAGCTTCAAGTTCAAACAATATTGCGAGAACTTGAGGAGGAAGGAAAAATCATATTGGAACCTGAAATAGTCAAAGAAACAAGAAATCGACAACTACGAAATCGATCAATTTTAGAGTATCTCATCAAGTGGAAGAACTTACCCATTGAAGATTCCACATGGGAGGATGAGAATTTTATAGAGATGCATCCAGAACTACTCAAGCATTGAGGACAACACTTTTTTGAAGGAGAGGGGCATGTTAGGTCACTATAATACTAGTGATTTCCCCATTACTATTGTCGTTGTATCCCTTATTGTTATTGTTGTGTCCCTATTGTCCCTATATTGTTATTATTGTGACCCATAGAATCCCTCTATTGTTATTTTTATGCCTTTATATTATTATTGTTAGGTCCGCTTGGTTATATTGTGACCCCTTAGACTCCTATATATAGAAAGGAGGTTTTGTCATTTGAATCATCTAAGAATTTTTCATTTGTGTAATGTAAAGGAGGTTTCCCCCTCAAAGAGGCTTATTTCTAAGGCGTTCATCTATATTTTCTATCATTTTGTGAGGTGGTTTCCTAACAGCTTTGGTAATGTATTTTTATAATCTCACGAGAATGATAATTCCTACCTCATTTGTATAAAATATCATCCATATAGATATTGTAGCATAGCTTAAAGTGGGATTCATTTCTTTTCTGTGGAATCTCCCATTTTCATCATCAAATATCTCTCTTCTTAGAAGTATTTATAAATTACACACATCTCAGATAGAAAATGATGATGTATTTTATCTATATGAAATCTCCTAACCTCAGACATTAGGTAACAACTGTTATCACCTCATCCATTCATAAGAGATAACCAGGTAATTTTCTAAACATTTTGTTAATTAGAAAAATATATCACAATAATGTTATCTCACGGATGTTTTACATAAATTCAAAGAGAAAGGGAATAAAAATTAAAAGATAGTATTTTGTCCACTTGGATGAACTTCATCCATTGAAACTCACATATTTTACATGAATTTTCCTTTAGAAGACAACCAATTATATTCACACAAGTGAGTGACACTTCTTTGACACATTTAAGGAGGAGGAATTAACTTGGTTATCTCTACATCGATGTACATAAGAAACACCAACTCTCATCCCATTTATGGAGAGTATTTCCTTTCCAAAGTCCCTTTCAAGCATTGGGTTCTCCACTTTGAGTGAAGATATTCCAGATTCAAGGAAACTCTTCTAGGAATTCAAAATGACTTTTTAAATTAAATCAATGAAGAAACATTTGAAGAAGGAAAGAATTGTATGCATATGCTATTAGAATTCAAACTATTGTTTTACGAAATTAATCAATGATAGGGTTCTATGGTCCTTTAGACCATTCAATTGTGGTATTTCAGGATTGTATGAATATATCCTAATCTTAAGGAAATTTCCTTTATAATAAAATGGATACCCTTATACCATTATGTTTGTACATATCATTACAATAAATATCTCATTCTAACTTTTAATTTCAAGTAGGAAAACTTTCCATCGTATCAAAATGATTAAGATCTCAATCATGTTATTTTGTTTCAAAATAATAATTGGAAATATAAAAAAAGTGTATATAGATTGAAGCTTACTTCCTTTATATATGAAAATCAAAATCTTCATATTCCATATTCACCCACAATTTATCAAACTTTCTTTAATTTGTACCCTTTAAAAAATCACAAAGCATAATATGACTTCTTTAAAAAAAACATTTTATACATTATGACATAGATGAGAAAAACTTGAAATCTAATATGTCATAATAATTAAATGTTTATTAAAAAAAAAAAAAAATATTTAATTTAAAATAGAATTTGTATGAGTTCAAGATAAGGATGGACATTAGCTGAACATGGGCTGTTTAACCGAATTTATTGTTCGAAGAAAAATAGGAAAAAAAATTAAGAATGCACATGTATTCGTGCTGTAAATGAATAAAAAGAAACACCTTGAAGTCGACAAATGAATCAGAAAGATATTGCAGCGAAGATATCACCTTGGAATTTAAGATATAAATCCCGAGTAATTTCTATGAAAAACATATAGGCTATGAAAATTTCTATATGACACGTGGCCATTTGACTATAAATTTAGCTATAAGTATGGCTAACATCACACAATAACGATGGTGACGCCAATACTCCTATTGTCTAAAATCCATATATTTAATCCATGGATTAATTATGGCAATGTGAAATGGCTTCAAACATTTTTATAATAATTATTTCTTTAAAAAATAAAACTTAGCCAAGCGTCATTTTTTTTTAAAATAAATATTATTAAATATTTTTTTTATATTATAAAATTTTACAAAAACATAAACAACATGGTTAATAAATATATCAAATTGAATTTTAAATATTTTAATATAAGAAAAATAGTATAAAAGTAAATGTTTCTAGAAGGTGAAAGGTTTCATGGATGCTTTCCAATTATTATCATAATGTCATGTCTTTTTTTGCCTTGTTAAACATTTTGATCTACCAAATTACATAAAATTAAAAAATAGAATAGAATAAAATAAAATAAATTAATAATTATAGTTATTAATAAAACATTTTGATTTGGTCAAGTTACATAAATAATAATAATAATATAGCCATGGTAGAGATATTGTAATGTCTTCTAGTATTCAATGTTGTTTAACATTTTGACTTAATCAAATTAAATAAAAAATTTAAAATTAAATAAAATAAAATTAGATTAAACTAAAATAGTAAATTTAAGTCTATGTGAAAACATTTTTACTTGGTTAACATAAAATGAAATCAATAAAAATATGGTATTAACCCATGGTATGACAACCTATAGTATTGTCCCATGATATTCATGTGAAATATAGTTTATTTAAATCTTTTTTAAAATAACAATAAATTTAATCCCTCTAGTTTATAGGCACTTAATAAATCTAAAATTAAAATAAATATAAAATAATATTAATACATATTAACAAACCTGAATTAAAATAAAAACTATTGAGTGATTTATTAAATAAAAACTTATCATCATTTCACATTATTATTATCAAGATTAAGTCATATTTTAGAGTCATTTTTTATTAATGATTAGAGTCATTTTGTATTATATTATGCATGCCATGGATGGGAATAAATTAAAAATTTGAATATAAAACTCATAATATTTCATATAATAAATTTATATATTTTTTCAAATTACTTGCACGAAGAAATTATATAATTTCTATGATCATGTCAAATATCACTTAGTTGCACTAGGTTTCCGCCCATTAGACTCTCCAGAAGGCGTCCTCTCTCCTTTTTTCCCCTAGCACCATAATGCTATAAGTATCCGTTGGGAGTTTCCTTGAGATTTTGAAGCCTACTCCATTCTTCTTGTTTGCAGGTGGTATTGCGTTAAGTTTACCAAATGATGGAGCAGATAAAGAAGGAGTTGGTGGAAGCTGGAGTTATCAGACGCGTCGTCGACGATTTCAATCCGCAGTTAATATTTCATCTATTCTACCGAAATAGACATATGAGCTCAGGTGATGAAGTATTGCTCGGTGATTCGCAAGAAAGCCCACATTATATTGGGTTCAATATCGATCCAGATCGTCCCGATTTAAGGGAATCCTTCAAGAATCGCACATTATTTACACTGGTGAACCCAATTGCTATTTCGTCATTGTTATTCCCCGATACTTATTTAGTTATATTTGCTCCAATTGAAATTAGAATTTTACTATTCTCATACATTTATAATCAGATTATGACGGATCCGGACGATAAGGCCCTCGCGACTCGGGCAGGCACGCGACGGGAGGGCGCCCCTTCACGCGACGGGCGGACACCTCTTTGCACGACAGACGAGCGATGGGCACGACCCGGGTAGGCACGCATGGCGGGCGGGCGCCCTTGCATGATGGGCGGGCGCCCTGTGCATGACGAGCGGGCGTGGTCACCCGGCGAGCGGGCGTGGGCGCAGTCACCCGACGAGCGGGTGCAGTCACCTGGTGAGCTGACAAACAGGCGGGCGCGGGCGCGATCACCCGACGAGCGGGTGCGGTCACCCGGCGAACTGACAAACAGGTGGGCGCGGGCACGGTCACCCGACGAGCGGGTGCGGTCACCCGGCGAGCTGACAAACAGGCGGGCGCGGGCGCGGTCACCCGATGAGTGGGTGCGGTCACCCGGCGAACTGACAAACAGGCGGACGCGGGCGCGGTCACCCGATGAGCGGGTGCGGTCACCCGGCGAGCTGACAAACAGGCGGGCACGGGCGCGGTCACCCGACGAGCGGATGCGGTCACCCGACGAGTTGACAAACAGGCGGGCGCGGGCGAGGTCACCCGACGAGCGGGTGCGGTCACCCGGCGAGCTGACAAACAGGCGGGCGTGGGCACGGTCACCCGACGAGCGGGTGCGGTCACCCGGTGAGCTATGGTGCGACAAAAGAATGTGATGAAAGAAACTTAGGCCGGGATATGACTATGTGTTGGACGCATGTATTAATACACATAAACATATTATATGAAGGCTTGTACGCATATGTGAATATGCGTGGGTAATAAAAATAAAATATAATATATACGTGGGCATATATGTATAATGGTGGTGTCGGCCATGAGTTGTGCACCCCCCTTAAAACATATGAAGAGAGCGTATATATTGATGGAGGATGGAGCTCATAAGATCCATCGAACTTCGCTTGATTACCTTCGCATAAGGACAAGAGAAAAGTGCGAGGTCTTGAGGATATGTGCACAAGAATTGAGAAGATCTTGCATGTTTTAGGTTGGTTTATGTGAAGGGTTGTCACGGTTGAGGAGGTTTTGTACACGGTATTTGTGTAGGATTGTACGAGCGTCTTGGTGACCCATGTGGGTACCCGCTCTTGGGCAAAGGTGCACAAATGTGTATGTAGAAGGCTCTCTTTGCCTTGTTGTAAATATTTCGAAGTGTTGACTTGGATCTTGCCAAGTACAATTGTATGATGTATTATTGAAGATTATCATAATATATTGTTATCGGGCAGACTTGTTCGGGAGTTTCCCCTCCCTTTATACTTGTGTACAATTGTTATTGTTCTCGTTAATTGCATATTGGATAATGAATGTGTATGGGCTTCATTAAGTATAAAGGTTAATGCATTTTACTTAGTTGAGAAACACAAACTAAGTATGTTAATGTGGAAAGACGTAGTCCATGTGCACGAGTATTGTTAAAAGAAAGTGTACGGTGGTGCCGCACCTCGCCGGACACGGTTGGAAGACTACCGTAGGCCTGGGGGCGTGACAGGTGGTATCGGAGCAGGTTCACAAGGTGTTGAAGCTGCTACACACCTTTACCAAAGTAAAGGTGGTATCAGAGCAAGGTTGCTCATAAAGATTTGAAGTTGATGACAGGTGTTGAGACTTGAACAAGGTTCAGGTGTTGAAGCATTTGAAGGTAGTTTCAAGACTCGGTTTGAGCAGGGTTGCTCGTGACAAAGGTTATGGAGAACAGTTTGGTTTACATAGACTTGATGGTTTATGGAAAAACCATTCAAGCTCTGGTAGACACGAAAGTTACACATAACTTTATGACTACACAGTTAGCAAAAGAGGCTGGACTGACATCTACTATGGAGGTCAAGGCAGTGGACTCTAGAGCTAAGGTGGCAGGTTTGGTACACGATGTACCTGTGCAGATAGAAGAATGGAGAGGTCAGTTGGACTTCATAACGATGGAGATGAATGACTTCGATATGATACTTGGACGAGATTTCTTGAAGGGCAACAAGGCTATTGTTGTCCCCTTCTATGATGAAGATGTTGCAGACATGACTACGATGGAGGATGGACTTAAGACTGATCAAGTTGAACCAGGATCGTGCAATTTGTCAACATGGACGAATGAGGAGGAACCTCATGATGATGAAGTAAGTATTGATACTTGTGTTTCATTTGGGCATTTGGTAGATGGACCGTGTGCAGTGAAGAGCAAAGTCATTTGCCAAGGTAAGGAGACATCTTACCATGGATAACTATGATGGAACCTTGTACGGAAAAACAAGGATTGTCAACTATTGTAGGACTTGTTGGGGCTACTTGTGACCTTATGGTTAAAGGTGCAGAGGCCCTTGACAAGGGTGGAACTTGATGATCGTTGTGGATGATTGGGTCATGCTTTAGCCACATGGCTAAGTGCCCGGCATGACTCATGGACAAATTGAAGGGCACACCCTTGGGTGGACTTCTCATGGCCAAGACCAAGAGATAGTCTTGATGGACACCTTGGTGGAGGAGCTATGATGGAAGGGACTCGTGATGATGATGATATGGTTGGGTGACCGAGTTCACCAAACCGAAGATTGCAGCTTGGATGAGGATGACCGATGTTGTGATGTACTTGGTCGGACTACATGGGCAACATAGTCATGGACATCGGGTTGGAGACATGGAGCATGGCAGTCTTATGCAGGGACATTATGTGGAGCACTTGTAGAGGTGTCACTTACGGGCATCCAAAGAGGAGTGCCAAGGCAGAAATGTTGTGCAGATGGATTTGCTAGTGTGACATGGAGACTTATCACTTATGAGCCTATGGAAAGGTTGTATACTCTTGTGCAACAAGACCATGGACTTGGAAGGAGTTGTGAGCAGACTATGTAACATTCCTACTACATGGAGAGCTGAGGCATCTTGCAGAGACCCTTGGGCCGAGACTTGTATGCTTGCTAGAGTGTTGGTTGGGGATGACTTATGGAGCTCATGATGACATGAGATTGTTGTGACTTTTAGGGACTTCATACATGGTGGACTTAGAGATCTGATGCATTGAGGAGCTGAGGTCAGGAGACTTTGATGCAGTATGGGATGCATACTTCCAAAGTACATGTATGGGCATGGCTTGGAAGAGTGACTTGATGTGGAGGAATCGATGAGGCACTTTGAGGTGATGGGGTTACGACGATGATGATGATGCCTTAGTGGCAACACTTGGGCATGAGTTGAGCCGAGACTCAACTATCTTTACACACATGATGATGTTGGGATAAATGTGGCTGATCACTTGTAGCACATTGACACCAAACATCATGGACAACATGTTGCAGATGAGGTGGATGGAGTTCCATGGACCTGAGCATGGTTTACTTATATGGATGGATTCTTGATCGAGTTCAGGATGTGACAGGATGCTTTGAGGAACAACTGATGGTGACATGAGGATGTGCATTCTCACGGGTTGAGCGCGACCGTTGGAATGATCACCCAACTAGTTCAAACATGGGGGTTAACATTGTACAGAGATATGTTAGCATTGTGTTGGAGTATCATGGCAGCAGTTCACATGAGGACGACACATGATGACTGATCATCATGGATTGAGATGACTTTCTATTGATGGTGATCTTGGTGAGAGCTACCGAGATGGTATGTTGTCGACGACGACAATGATTTCAGGTGGAGGAGGATGTAATGGCCTCGCGACTCAGGCAGGCACGCGACAGGCGGACACCTCTTTGCACGACAGACGAGCGATGGGCACGACCCGGGTAGGCACGCACGGCGGTCGGGCGCCCTTGCACGATGGGCGGGCACCCTGTGCACGACGAGCGGGCGTGGTCACCCGGCGAGCGAGCGCAGGTGCGGTCACCCGAAGAGCGGGTGCGGTCACCCGGCGAGCTGACAAACAGGCGGGCGCGGGCGCGGTCACCCGGCGAACTGACAAACAGGCGGGTGCGGGCGCGGTCACCCGACGAGCGGGTGCGGTCACCCGGCGAGCTGAGAAACAGGCGGGCGCGGGCGCGGTCACCCGGCGAACTGACAAACAGGCGGGCGCGGGTGCGGTCACCCGGCGAGCTGAGAAACAGGCGGGCGCGGGCGCGGTCACCCGACGAGCCGATGCGGTCACCCGGCGAGCTGAGAAACAGGCGGGCGCGGGTGCGGTCACCCGACGAGTGGGTGCGGTCACCAGGGGAGCTGACAAACAGGCGAGCGTGGGCATGGTCACCCGATGAGCGGGTGCGGTCACTCGGCGAGCTATGGTGCGACAAAAGAATGTGACGAAAGACACTTAGGCCGGGATATGACTAAGTGTTGGACGCATGTATTAATACACATAAACATATTATATGAAGGCTTGTACGCATATGTAAATATGCGTGGGTAATAAAAATAAAATATAATATATACGTGGGCATATATGTATAATGGTGGGGTCGGCCATGAGTTGTGCACCCCCCTTAAAACATATGAAGAGAGCGTATATATTGATGGAGGATGGAGCTCATAAGATCCATCGAACTTCGCTTGATTACCTTCGCGTAAGGACAAGAGAAAAGTGCGAAGTCTTGAGGATATGCACATACCTCATGCGCATAAGGATTGAGAAGATCTCGCATGTTTTAGGTTGGTTTATGTGAAGGGTTGTCACGGTTGAGGAGGTTTTGTACACGGTATTTGTGTAGGATTGTACCAGCGTCTTGGTGACCCGTGTGGGTACCCGCTCTTGGGCAAAGGTGCACAAATGTGTATGTAGAAGGCTGTCTTTGCCTTGTTGTAAATATTTCTAAGTGTTGACGTGGATCTTGCCAAGTACACTTGTATGATGTATTATTGAAGATTATCATAATATATTGTTATCGGGCAGACTTGTTCGGGAGTTGCCCCTCCCTTTATACTTGTGTGCAATTGTTATTGTTCTGGTTAATTGCATATTGGATAATGAATGTGTATGGGCTTCATTAAGTATAAAGGTTAATGCATTTTACTTGGTTGAGAAACACAAACTAAGTATGTTAATGTGGAAAGGCGTAGTCCATGTGCACGAGTATTCTTAAAAGAAAGTGTACGGTGGTGCCGCACCTCGCCAGACACGGTTGGAAGACTACTGTAGGCCTGGGGGCGTGACACGGACGGTCCCAGAGGCGAATATTTTCACTGGTATGTTGTAATCATCTGGAACTCTGATCAAATTTCTGATAGATGTATTTTAACGAAACCCTTTATAGAATTTCCTAATAACTGTATTATTTTTACATTGTACAGGATGACTACGGATTTCGGTACCATCAGCCAACATGGAGGTAACTGACTGTTCTTCATTCTTTAGACCCGAAATTGAACAACTAAATCCCTCGTAACGCTAACTGTAACTATCAATATCTTTCTTTTTAATGCAACAATAGGAAGAGGGCTCCGGCAGGATGTGATTGAATATGAAGCTCCAAGATCAATGGGTACGAGAATGATAGTTCTCACATTGTTCAAACCAAACGAACCTCTCAATTTTGTGTTGATCCCTAGGGATAACTTCAGTACCAGAGATTTTTCTGAAGCCAATGCACTTGGTCCCCCCGTGGCTGTTGCTTTCTTGAAAATAAAAAAAGTGTACAAGGTGACCGATTTTGTGGAAGTCAATGCACTTGGACAGCCGGTGGGTCCTGCTTCTTTCAAAATAAGTAATGAGGAGGGTGACCACCCTGAGAGTGTTTTTGATGATTGAAACATATGTAACACTGCACAGAGATGCAACAAGCGACAATAAAACAACCATGAATCGCCGAGGAAGCAGAAAAGATTTAAGAAAAAATTAAGGAAGCGCTATATATACAAGATTGCTATTGTCGAGTGGTTTGTTTTCTCAAATATATGAACCGTTACCATTTTATATGTACAAGATTTCTGCGGTTGAGTGGTTTGTTATGTTAAATATATGAAAGTGTAATAGAACACCTATTTTCGATATAAAATGTTTGTGTGATATTTCACTGATGTTACAAATCGTAAATATAAAAGAAAAATTAAAAATGTCACTATCGCTGGAGCCGCTCTTAGATAATGATAATGAAAATTAAGAGTAACATTAAAATGTTGCTCTTTCATAATGATAATGAAAGCATCATAGGATGTTCCCAAAGAGTGTAAGTAGAATTTTGGATCCTAGTTAAAGAGGGGGTCTAATGAATTACATCATTAACATGGCAGGAGTATACACAGTATTAGGTTCTTTCTTTTTGGTCATTTAGTGTATTCTAGGTGGGACTTATGGATGTGTGAGAGAGAAATTGTTGTTGTGTTGTTCTCACAATTTTATGGTTAATTCTAAAGCAATTCATACTTTTCAATTTTTTATGACTGACATACACTTCAACATATTTTCCCAACGGTTGTTAAATGTAAAGCAATTCATACTTTTCAATTTTTTATGACAGATATACACTTCAACATATTTCCCGATGGGACGTTTATGATTTGATGGCAAGTGGTTATTAAATTTTAATTGTTTTGTTTTATGCAAAAACATGTATAACCTAACATGTTTGATTGGGGTGCTTAGTGACAGGTTTATTCATGGCTTCTAAACCTTGACTTATAGCATTTGGAAAAATGAATGTAATCTTTGGAATGGTTTTTAGTTTTCTTACTAGACTGGCAATTATGGCAGTTGCTTCAATTGCAGTTATCACGAAATGGCCATGTACGTCTTCCACATATTTATTGGCACAAGTTCTAGCATGTCATGGACAATATATCACATAGATTAAGGCATTTGTAGCTTGTGTAAATTCTGTCTCTTCTAAGTTTTTCTTGATGAAGACATGCAAAGCTAAATGAATCACAAAAATATGGATGACAACCTTATTCATGGCTTTTAAACCTTCACTTATATCATTTTGGAAAATGAATGCAATGTTTCGAATGGTTTTTTTTTTTCTTACTAGAATGACATTTATGGCAGTTGATTCAATTGCAATTGATCTTCAAGGTTGCAAGCTACATATTCTTAGATATGATGATGTCCCTGTTTTCTCTCTTTGATCACTTCTATTTGTTGAAACTTATATCAAAATAATTTTGTTGAGAGTTTTCTTTGAAGTGCAGTTCTCTCAACTACAGTTGATCTTTGAGGTTGCATTTTACATATTCTTTGATATGATGATGTCCATGTTTTATCTCTTTGATCTCTTATATTTGCTGAAACTTATATCGAAATAATTTTCTTGAGAGATTTCTTTGAAGTGCATTTGATAAATTGCAGGGATGTGAGTAAAGATTCTTCTAGAGACACTATGTGTTCCTTGATAAGTAATGTACATATCAATTTTGAATGACTTATCAAAAATAGCAAAAAAAACACAAAAAATAAGAAGACTAAAATGAAAGAAAAATAGGACTTAAGGACTTGTTTCACCTGTTGTGAGGATGTAGAGATATTATATGCTATATTGCCAAAATATAAATTTTCAGTACACCACATCCTACAATATGATTATTTCAACCACCAAGAGCTTCATAAATTACCATGCCACATGGGAAAGCAACTGTGACTCCAATAAATTCAACTTGAAAAGTAATCATGACCAGTGAGAGGTTAAATAAACAAATGAGTAGGAAAATATTGTCTTCTTGAAGCAAGCTACTGAAGTTCCATTTCTGCAATGACAACTACTTTCTTTTTTTCCCAATGAGAATTAGAAGCATTCCACTTGTGAAACATTGCAAAAAAGACATTTATAAGTCGAGTTAGAGCACTACCAAAAAGTATTTTATGCCAGTAAAATCTCATCTTGCACAAGAAGATAAACAAGGTTATTTCCATGGTCACGATGGGAATTCCAAATCCCTGACCCCAGCTATAGTGTAATCCTCTTCAAACTAATCTGCATCGAATGCTTCTAAAGAGGGTTTGTGGCCTCCTTGCACTAGAGGATCTAGAGATATTATATGCTATATTGCCAAAATATAAATTTCGAGTACATCCCATCCTACAATATGATTATTGCAACCACCGAGAGTTTCAGAAATTACCATGCCACATGGGAAAGCAACTGTGACTCCAATAAATTCAATTTTCAAAGTAGCCATGACCATTGAGAGCTTAACTAAACTAATTAGTAGGAAAATATTGTCTTCTTGACCCAAGCTACGAAACTTCCATTTCTGCATCGGCAACTACTTTCTTTTTTTCTTGATGAGAAGTAGAAGAATTCCACTTGTGAAACATTGCGACAAAGACATGGATAAATCAAGGGAGAGGACTACCAGAGGGTATTTTATATCGGTAAAATCTCATCCCATACAAGAAGATAAATAAGGCTATTTCCATGGTCACGATAGGAATGCCAATCTAATCCTATTCAAACTGATCTACATCGAATGCTTCTACAGAGGGTTTCTGGCCTCCTTGCAGGAGAGAAACAAAGTATATTAAGAAGAATAAAATCCCAATTCGATTCAAACTCCTAAAAGAGGATTTTAAAGTGACCAAAGTTATTTTTGTAGCAACCCATTGCATGCAATGTTTGTTACTGAGTCTCCTTTCAGGAGGTTAATACAGAATTAAACAACTATTTTCAAACCTTTTAAATATGGGTTTAATTTGCCCAAAATATATAGCAAAAAGTTGTTGTATCCATCAAATTTTGCACGAATTATATTCATTATCACATACCCATGTTAGCTAAGTTGGAAGGTTTTGAATCGTTGTTAGTATTAATGAGGACAACAAATTGGAAACCTGAAAACTGAGATTGATATGTAGAGAGCATTTAAATCAATGGGCATATTATATCCTCATATTTCATTTGGACTAATATGAATGAATCCTAATCTGTGAATATATCACAACCCAGTTGCAGAGTATTTAAATAACTTGTTAATTTTAATGGGCCAACTAATTTGAAACTCCATAATAATATTGTTTTGCCCCTCCATTACCATATTATGATTCTAAGTCTTTTTTCTATCCTGTGTGACTTTGAAGTTCTATTGTACCTTCTATCCTTAAATTTTCACTCAACCAGAATGAATTGTCTCTGTTTTATGTTATATAGAAACCATGTTGTAGGTCGTTCTTCCCCGTGCCTCAATCGTGTCCCTCCCATTATCCTTCATACAACCTACCTATGTTATAAGTGTCATCGTGTCTCTATTACTTCACTCATCTTCAATCTTCAATCCATCCATCCACTGTTACATCCATCCAGGGGTTAAATTTGATGGGTATGCCTACTCATTAGGGAATTTTTTTATGACTATCTTATTTTGAAATTTCCCTTCACATGACTTTTTATATTTACATTTACTCATTTAATCTAAATTCTATAAATTATATTCATAATTTCTCTCACATGAAAATAATGAATGTAGATAGTTTCTATTACTTCACTCATCTTGGATCCATCCATCCATCGCTACATCCATCGAGGGGTTAAATTTGACGGTCCCCCAACCCATTACGGGTTAAATTTGACATGTCCCCCTACCCATTAGGGAATTTTTTTTGACGATTTTATTTTTAAATTTCCCTTCATATATATAAAAATTTAAAAACATGAACAAACTGCATACTTGGAATTTTTTCTAAAAGATCTTCACATATTCAACAACCTCATCTATCATACTTTCAATATCATCATGTACAAACTAGATTTTGAATAGTTTAACCAAAAGAGGTAATTTCCAAACATAAAGATCTGTAAATGTATAAACATTGAAAAACAAGAAAAAAACTACATACTCAGACTTTTTTCTAATTGATCTTCACATATTCAACAACCTCATCTAACATGCTTGGAATGTTTGTTTGTGTTGGCATTAAGAACAGAAGTGAACATTTATAATTATTAATGATTTACAAATAGTAATAACTTAAAATTTCATAATTATTAATGATTTAAAAATAGTAATAATCTTTGCAAACAATGAGTTCGCCTATAATTTAAATGTTTGTTTCCATGATTTGAAAATAGAAATAACTTTTGCAAATTTATAATTATTAACGATTTACAAATAATAATAAATTTTGCGAAGAGTGAGTTCACCTACAATATAAATTTTTGCTTGTGGCATTAAGAACAAAAGCAAAAACTTATAATTATTAATCATTTACAACTAGTAATAACTTTTTGCAAATTTATAATTATTAATGATTTACAAATAGTAATAACTTTTACAATTTAAATGTTTGTTTCTATAATTTACAAATAATAATAACTTTTGTGAACAGTGAGTTAAAATTTTAATGTTTATTTGATGCATTAAGAACATAAGTAAAAATTTATAATTATTAATGATATACAAATAGTGATAACATTTGCAATTTTATAATTATTAATGATTTACAATTAGTAATAACTTTTGCGAATAGTGAGTTCACCTACAATTTAAATGTATGTTTCTCGCATTAGAAACAAAAATAAAAACTGAATATTAATACAAATTTATAATTATTAATAATTTACAAATAGTAATAATTTTTAAGAACAGTGAAATTTCGTACAATATAGGTATAACTCTTTGCAACATTAAAAACAAAGATAAACATGAATAACAATAAAAATTTATAATTATTAATGATTTACAAATAGTAATAACTTTTACAAACAGTGAGTTCACATACAATTTAGGCATAACACTTTGGGAATGTGATTCGTTTAGTAAGTAGGCACCAATTTGGTGGTTTTCTTACACACATTGTTGGATTGCTTTCTATTTGATGTGGTGTGTACATATTTTCGTTTAGTGAGTAGATGGGGACTTAGTGGTTTTCTTACACGCAATTGCTGGATTGCTTTCTATTGGATGTTGTGTGTGCATATTTTTGGACCTGCTAATATCTTTTTTACACATCTTAGGTGTTTATGTGAAGTTGAATGCATCCATGCATTTAATTGATTTCATGTCTTTTTGTTGTTTTAAAAAAATAATTTACCCATAACTTAATGTATAACATTATTTTAGAAATGATTTAATCACAATTTTATGATTATGTTGTTATATCATTATTATAACTTGATTGTAATATATATATATTCTTTATATTATAACTTCATTGTAATATAATATAAATTTTTGGTACACCATTCTTATTATATATTAAATATCATATAACATTATTAAAATTTAATGATTATTTAACTAATATTATTTTTTTATAAAATACTATTTGCCTCTTTATAAGACAGAGAGCCAAATTCTATAGGTAACGTGTTATAAGAGCGAAGTGGGTTGAAGAAATTTCTCTTTATATATAGCAACCATTTCCACGAGAAAGTCGAAGGGTCAAATCTGTAGGAAAATAAATAGACAAAAATTCACTGATACACAGGTGATAGAAAATGAGAATTAAAAAACATGTAAATGTGAAAACTTATCGTTGGTCCTCATCAAAGATAAGGGAAGATACGAGCTGGCTGATTTAATAGGCCATAGTGGACCACCATTTCTGTGCCTGTAGACACCATCACAAATCCCCCTATTTGATGAATTCCTCGTAAAAAATTCACCTTTTCGAACACGGGTTTTAGGAATCATCTAATCACCACATGTATGTAGAGATAATTTTCCCTTGTTAAATCTCTTGGATTGCGAGATGCTCTTATGCTTTCTTCTGTTGAAGAGGAATGCATAGAAATGGAGGAAAATTATGACAATAATATTCCATAGAGCAAATATTCCTCCTCTGTTGATCATGCCAATCAATTGAAACCTTTGTTATAAATAGTGTTACCTACCAATAAGTTTTACAGGAAAATATCTTGATTCCCTCCATCGAATACATGTGCAAAAAATCTTATGCGCTAAATCTGGTAATGTGTAATATTAAAATTTTATGTGTTCAGAAAATGTGGCAAGTTACACATTTTAGCCATAAAACTTTGGATGGTAATGTACACATTTTTACCATGAAACTTTGGAGCCACCACAGGAGCTCTCAATTAGAAGCCAATACACCAAAGGATAGGTAGAAACTAGAAAAATATTGTAAAAATGCACAAAAGGTGTAATGAAAACTTTTACTCACTAAATGCCAAGTTCAGCAGAAACATGGAGCATTGTGCGGTGGGATCTATAGGATACACAACAAAAGGAGCCTCGTAGAAACTAGAAAAATACTACAAAAATGTATTAAATGTATAATGAAAACAACACAATGTTTGGCAGAAAAATGGAGCTTTGTGTGGTCGGCTCTGTGGGATACACAACAAAAGGAGAATCCATGTAATCATATTAATCCTCACCGAGTAATTGATTGGGAGTTAGTAACTGCGTCGAAATATCAACCTTGGTGTTTCTTGGGAGTCATTAATTGTCTGGAGTTAGTAACTGTCTGGTTGGGTGTTAGTAACTACAGATATCAATCTGATGGTAGAGGAGAGTTCTATCGTCTAACATCAAGAATCAAGGGTGGACAATTCTACACGGTAGGAGTTGAGGGTGTTTTTTTCCAAGAGAAACACCTTAGGATGTAAAAATTAGTTACCCAAACTTGGTTCCAACTTAAAAGGTGAAAACTTTAGAAATGTATTAACAAAATAATATTTTGAAAAAGAAAGAAAGTCTAAGGGTCAAAATTTTTTCAATCTTCTTAACGAAAGGCTTCCAATTTTTAGGCCGATAGTTTTTTTTTAATTAGTTGATATCTGGTTTTTGTTTATCTTTTATGTTTAAGCGTGAAATTTTTGGACCATATGACTATGACATTTGTCTAACTCAACTCTAGATATTTTTTCCTCCCTATTCTTGTTATGCCTTGTCTTAAGCTTTCCGCACTTGCTGGGGATTGATCCCTGCACCTGAAAGTCCATTGGATGTTTTCGGTCGAACGAGTCATGTTGATTCAGTTGTGCTAAATGAAAACAAACTCCCAACAGATATGAACAAGTGATTTGGAGAATCTAGGATTCCAAGGGAACCAATTAAGTGGGTCGTTACAGTTTCTTGAGAAGAAGCAAGTCATTCTCGGAAGGAAGAGTGTAGGCTAGAGGTAAGATTGATGAGAGTTTTTCTTTGCAGCTTAAAAGAAAGTCCTCTGAGATTTGGGTCTGGAATACACTGGGGGCATTGTTCTAGATGAATGAGGATGAGAATCTAGCTACAGAAGTCATGGAATCCAACAACTCTATGGAGAATAATGGATGGTTCAAACCAGATGAAGTTGTCTTGGAGAAGCACGAGATTGGGCTCAGAAGTGATTCTTTGAAACATGTAACTAAACCTCTTAAACCTCTCAAGCCTGAGCCTCATAGGGTCTATGATAGTTTTGAAATAGGAGAGAGTTGTGTCAATGCTACTAGAACAATGAAATCCCACATAGATAACGAGACATGGAATAGGTTTCTTGTGCAAGTAACTGTGATCCGGATTTAAACAAGAATGCAACAAATTATAGAGATAACCATAAACACAAAGATGCAACAGAAATAATACTTCATTTATTTAATGTAAAATATTGAGATATGCTTACAAATAGAAAGTGAAATAAACAGCTAGGGCAATGGTAGCTTATCTCTGAGAAGAGTTGTGGCAGCTACATGCCTCTGAACTATGCTACAATGAGGTTCAAAGGCCTATTTATTGTTGAGAAACAATGGGAAAACCTAAACATCCAAAAACCTAACCCTAGAAGATGAAATGCCAAACTGTGGGCCCTGTTTGGGTAAATTGGTACATCAACTTCCCGTGGTCGTAACTTTTCCATACGATCTCCGTTTCATGCGCACAATATCTCGTTAGAAAGATCTATCCGAGAACTACAACTCTAGGAAGAGTAACATTAATCAATGGAATCCATGTTGCTCTCAGGTTTCCCAAAAAACATCATTTAGGGCCTCAAAAAGGCTCTGGAAGTTTAGGACCCGAAAAACTGCTAAAAATAGTAAACTGTGCTACAATTAAGGAAACCGAAAAGATGAAAGAAATAATGGTGGAGGTCCAAGTGGACTTGGTGTTAGGCCACCAATATCCACCTAGATCATTCCTCTTGCCTTAGGAAGCAATGGTCCCCCTTGCGTTGAGTTCCTCCATGAGATGAGGAAACTTTTGCTGAACTTGGTCCCCGGTGAGCCACTTGCCCTTGCGAAGGAGTTGGCCTGCCTTGACAACTCGATACTGTTGGATATTCTGCTGGCGAGTGTACTTGATCTGTGTGTCCATGATTCGATCAGTTGCATCTTGTTCCATGCAACCTCGATTTAACTCTATGGGTATGAGCTATTCTAAAATGTTGAATGTGTCTAGTAATGGTAGAAAGTATGGCCGAAGGCAGACCACATTGAACACTGGGTGTAGGCCAAGGAATGGGGGAATGTTGAGCTCAAATTCATTGTCTCCCACAACCTTGGTAATGGTGTAAGGACCATATTGGAGTGGTCTGATTTTCCAATAGGATCCGGTAAGGCGTTCCTTTTACAAATGTAACCAGACTTTGTCGCCCACATGAAACTTGTGTGGCACTTGATGTTGATCATGTCGATGCTTGCACTTGGCATTTGATTTCTCTAGAATGTCACGGACCTGCTGGTGAATATGTTGGTTGTGCTCAATGAATTTGTTTGCCTTATTTGTTTCAGATTGGACATGAGTCGAATCTGCATGAGTAGCTGCAAATGGCATGGCCACATCAATGGGACATAGTGGCTGGAATCCCAAGCCCACCTAAAAAGGGTTGTGGCTAGTTGAGTTGTGGAGAGCCTAGTTGTAGATGTGCTGAGAATAGGGGAGGCTCTCGTCCCATGCGCGTGGATGGTTTGAGTTGTACATCTGCAGAATGTGTACAATCATCCTGTTTGAGGATAGAAGGCTGTGGACTTAGTGAGTTTGGTGTCCAGCATCGACCAGAGAATGGACGAAAATGTACTGAGGAACCTGTTGTCCTGATCTGATATGGCAGACTATGGGATCCCAAACTGTACCCACACTCGTTTAAAGAAGAGTTTAGCAATGGCTTCTATTGTGACATTCTTCTTGCAGGCCGCCATAATGGCTATCTTCGAGAACCTATCCATAACAGTCGTTTCCATGCTTAGTGGAAGGAAGGCCTGATATGTAATCCATTGAGATGGATTCCCAAGGTCGACTAGGGGTAGGAAACGAGGTATAGAGGTCTTTCTTCTTGATGGATGGTTCGGCAATGATGCAGGAAGTGCATGATCTGACGTACTTCCCGACATCCTGTCAAAGATTCGGCCAATAGAAATACTTCTGCACTACTATCACCATTTTCCTGACCCTGAAATGCCCAACAGCCCGACTATAGTGTGCTTCCCAATTCATCTTGGCATGCTCACTTGAAGGAACACAAAGGTGACCCAGGTGGCATAACAGGGCATCTTGGAGGTGAAAATCTGGAACATGATGACCCTCCAAGAGTTTCTGGTATGTGTGGCCGAATTTTTGGTCACTTTTGTAGAGAGGTGGCCAATCAGAAGTCTCATGCCCACAAGAGTCACGGTGGTTAATGCCATGATCGGTGGTCGACTGAGGCAATCTGCAACATTATTGGTTCTTCCCTTCTTATACTTGATATTCAAATGGAACTGTTGCAGGTATGTGGACCACCTCTGATGGTGATCATTCTGTAATTTCCCTTGGGTCCATATGGACTGGAGGAGTCGGTGGTCTGTGTGGATGATTGTTTCCTTCCCCAAAATGTAATGTTTCCATTATTGGCTAGCCTGCACGATGGAATACTTCTCTTTGTCATAAGTGGGCTCCCCTACTCCCCTTCTCTCCCCATCTCTATCTCTACCGCAATCGAATATGACTGGGAATCATTATATTATTTATCCATTTGAAATGCAATGTTATTATCCTCCCCTAGTCAATTTTGAAGAGTGAGTAAAACTATCAATATGAATTGACCCTTACTTCTCCTTTCTTTCCCTTGAAAGAATCTACATTCAAACACTGTTCCGTTGTAATCGTAATCTGGATTGTGTCATTGAATCTGATTCACGCTATAATCGTTAAGATTCCAAAGGAATCTATGGATCTCACCCCAATGAAATGGGGAGTGATATTCCATCGAGACTGCTTAGCTCAGAGGTTAGAGCATCGCACTTGTAATGCGATGGTCATCAGTTTGATCCTGATAGCTGGCACTTTTCCATTCCTCTCATTTCCATAATCCAGAAAGTTTTATTAGGATCAAGATGGAATGGAGAATACTCTTACAGTCATGCATCGGGTCCATCATGCCATGATCATTTACTCCCAACTAGGAACGGGATGAATGAAATGATTGGAGTTGTTAGGATCAATAACAAATTGGAGAAAGATCTTTGTTTTCCATATAAAATAATTCCAGTAGTACTCATACAGGTTATACTATTCTTTCTTATTTCTATCACTATTTGTTAATTGAATAAGGAGTTTCTATGTCCCGGGACGTTTACCAATATCGGTGATTGAAGATTCGAGAATTAAAACAATTCAATGTTTAACTTGTCTGTCTCAAGGAACTATGGATGAACATTCTGACCAATTTAAGAATTTCTACCAATTCTTCAGATTCAATTTGAATTCGATCAGAGAGGACCGATGGGTCGAGACCATACCTTTTTTCCAGATGGAACATAAATAAGGATCAAGATATTTATAATTTGATTAAGAATGTCACAAGTATTATTGATCAGAGTCTGTTATGAACCAATGGAATTATAGACTAGTTCATGTAATTCTGAGATCCATTGAAATACAATTATTTCAATCTGATTAGGTATGTGGATAAGGTCACTTTTTTTTTAGTGAATTTGATCATGAGTCAGAATATTGGAAATTCCCGCACACATTGTTATGAAGCTAGCTCAAGAAAAAGATAGAAAAGATAGATCAACGCCTTAGAATTCAACCTCTTCTAGGGGGCAACCTCCTTTACATTACATAAATGAACAATTCTTGGATGATTCAAATGACAAAACCTCCTTTCTATATATAGGAGTCTAAGGAGTCAGAATATAACCCAGCCGAACTAACAATACTAATATAAAGCCACAAAAATAACAATAGAGGGATTCTATGGGGCACAGTAATAACAATATAGGGATAATAGGGGCACAGTAATATTAATAAGGGGTACAACTACAATAGTAATGGGGTAATCACTAGTATTATAGGGACCCAACATGCCCCTCTCCTTCAAAAAAGTGTTTTCCTCAACACTTGAGAAGTTTTGGATGCTTCTGTATAAAATTCTCATCCTCCCATGTGGAATCTTCAGCGGATAAGTTCTTCCACTTGATAAGATACTCTGAAATTGGTCGATTTCGTAGCTGTCGAGTTCTTGTTTCTGTGACTGCTTCCGGTTCCAATATAATTTTTCCTTCCTCATCAAGTTCAGGCAATATTGTTTGAACTAGGATCTTGTCGCCTATAACCTTCTTTAAACATGAAACATGGAAAACTGGGTGCAATCGAGAAGCTGCAGGAAGCTCCAATTTGTATGCCATAGTACCAATCTTTTGCAACACCTTGTATGGACCATAATACTTTGGTGATAATTTATTATCCTTCTTAGCTTGCTTGAGGGACATTTGCTTATATGGTTGTAAATGTAGGAATACCCAATCACCTACATCAAAACTTCTTTCGCTACGATGTTGATCTGCCTGTTGTTTCATTCTATTTTGTGCCAACACGAGGTTATCCTTTAAGAGTTGGAGGACTTGTTGTTGATGTTCAATGTGATGTTCCACTGCTTGAACCTTAGAATTTTCACTTAAATATGATGTGATGGATGGTGGCTGATACCCATAAAGTGCCATAAATGGGGTCATTTTTTTTCTGTATGGAAGGAAGTGTTATACCACCATTCAGCCAGAGGCAACCATTTGACCCATTGTGTCTATTTATCAGATACAAAGCAACGAAGATATCCTTCCAAACATTTGTTTACTATGTCAGTTTGCCCATCAGATTGAGGATGATAAGATGAGCTATGAGCTAAATGAGTACCAAGACATGAAAATAATTCTCTCCAAAAATATCTAGTGAAAATGGGATCTCTGTCACTTGCAATAATCTTTGGGTTTCCGTGTAGCTTTTGAATTGTTTCCATAAATTCAGTATAAACTGTACTAGCTTTAAATGGATGTGATAATGCACAAAAGTGTGCATACTTGGTAAGTCTGTCAACTACCACCATGACGACACTCTTTCCCTTAGACTTGGGTAAACCTGTGATAAAATCCATTGAAACCTCCTCCCAACGTTGGTTTGGAATGGATAAAGGTTGTAATAGACCCGGTGTTATAGCTCCAAATCTCACTCTTATGGTTTGTGATGCTGTACTCATGGCCTAGGGAAACCCCTCCTTCGAGACCTGGTCCTAAAATTTTAAAAATAGTGTTTTATCCCTTATACGTGACATTACCCTAAGTTAAATGCGTGTATACGCGGGTATGTGTATAGCCAACCCGCGTGTATGTATTAAAACACTTAAAAAAAATATAAAACTCCTCATTTCCGGGCGGAGATCGTGGGTTTTAACTACTGATCACCTGTTAGTGCCTGCGGCCCAACTGTTCCCAACCAACTCCTAACTAAAAAACTACTTTGGAGATGGTATAAAAAGACATCAAAGGGAAGGCCTAACGGAGGAGAGAAGAGAGAGAAAGGTTATTATGCTGATATTTTTCCCTTGACCAGGTCTGAAGTCCCTTGTGCCTTCTGCACTTCCCCCATTTTGTACAGGAAACATTTGTTTCCTTGTGTGTTGATGTTCATCCACCATTTATGACATCATGGAGAGAGTTATGGAAGGAGTTTTGTTAGAGGCTTGAGGCTGGAACGGATCCGGAAGGAAGTTTTTCTTGGAGCTTGCTGAAGGTGACTCAGGTGAAAATATTCCTTTTCTGTACTTTATTTGTCTATAATAAAAGAAACACATGTCTTGGTTCCTGAAATGAATCTTCTTTATGTTAATGATATTCATGCTTAGAATTCATATGTAAATGGTTGTTTGGATTTCATAACTAACTGCCTTTCTTTATAACATGAAGATCGTTTCTTTATAAGTTTTTTCCATGTACTACTGTATTCTTTGAATTGGTTGTTTTGCAGGACAAAAGAGAAGAAGGGAACTCGAAGAAGGGTTTGCACCCTAAAGGCCTTCTCAAACGTAGGACCAAAGGTACGTACCCTTATCATAGAATTTGCTTATAGTAGCATAATGATTGTATGAATGTATGTTTCTTTGAATAGATAACTTTCAGTCTGCTAGGGTTTCAACCCAAAAAGCCCTAGGGGAACATTTCCCTCTACCAGAATTGGCGACTCTGCTGGGGAAACAACACTCTTGTTGTTCCTAGTTTGGGTGTTTTTCAAGCCAATAAGGGCTCAGCTGCCTTGTCTGCTTGCTGTTACTGTCTGGTCTGATTTTGAACTTTAAGTTTTGCCAGTTTCTTCAGTTTGTCTTTTTTATTTTTCTTGAAGCTTTTCATATACGTTGTTTTTCTTAGATACAGAAGCATATATACGCTTGTTTCTTTGAGTGAACCCGCGTATACGCAGGTTTCCTCAAACACAGTCACGTATACACGCAATATATACATAAGTGCAGTCGCGTATATATTGCAATTTTCAATATCTATAAATCTTTTTAGTCTCTGAAGGTTTGTCTGGTGGTTTGAGTCATTCTGAAACAATCATTTTCCAGTATCAGTTATTTGTTTTACAGCGAGCATCTCATTCCGAATTATCTCTGATTATAAGGAGTATTGGTCTTGTTTTTTGTTGATTGCAAGTGTCATCGTTTTTTGCTAAAGCACGCAAGATTTCTTGCTAGGAATATTGGCTGCTCTGTTTCATCAGGGTAGGAAGATTGAATTCAATCTTTGTGTTAATCTTGCTTTTGGGTGACTTTTTGTTTGCTTGACAAAACCGCTTTGTGACCATCCACTTCTTTGTTTCATGAAAGTTGTTGATTGACACTTTCTTGGAATTGTCTTTTTGATCTTTTGGTTTTCATTGCCAAAGCTTTCATTGCTGCTTTTGATTGTTAAGAGCGATTTCAAACACATTTATTTTTGTTGAGTCTTTATCCATTGTGTGGTGTCAATTCGCAAAAGTGTTTAATTGCCTATTCTTCAATCACAAGTTTCAGTGTTGTTGAGAGCATTTTTTGAAAAGACTCTTTTGTTTGTTGCTTTGAAGAAAATCTTTTGAAAATCTTAGTTTTGCTTTCTTGAACTTGATTTTCTTTTGGTTTCCTTTTAGTAAGTGAAAGTGCTTTATGTTTGTCTTAGAACTTGTTTCTAGTGTTTAGACGAAATGAATGGTAACATTTCATATTCCATCTAGGCATTTTAAGTGGCAAGATAAAGATTGATAAGCAAGCAACTTTCATTTTTTGTTTTTAGAGTAGTTTTGAATCTTGTATCCACATATAGTTGTTGCATTAGGATAGATTTGCATCCCCTTTTTAGGCATACATAGCTTTGTTAGCTTTTGTGAGTGTGAAGTGTGTATTAATGAAAAGAAAAGAAAATTTTGTTTTATTAGAAGTACCTCTGAACCCTGTAGAAATTTCTCTTCATCGAAAAACGAAAAAGTGCATGTGCATGTAGATAAGTTTTTATTAATTTCTTTTGCGTAAAAAAAAACCACTAGTTTCACTTTCGTTACCTTGTGACTTAAAGAACAGCCTAACAAAATCAAGAGCTAACTAAAATTCACTAGATATTTTTGTTTTGGTCAGTTACACCAACAAGATTAGGATTTTAGGGCCTTGGATTAGGCGAGTGGAGAGTTAACTCTCCAAGGCCATATAAACGTCAAACGTAAGAGTCTGAATAACGAGAGAAAATCCAATAGCATTAGGAAGACCAGGAAAGCTCTGGATATGGGAGTTAAGCACGAGGGTCTGTGAAGACAGGGAAGAGAGATACCCCCTCTCCTACTTGTCCGAACGTACCTCACGACTATTCTGCCTGGCTTCTGCGACGAGTTGGTATCCATAGTTGCTGCTCCTAGGGAACTACATAGGTGGCTACGGAGGGGAATCCCATGGCACCTGAGGTTGACGTTGCATCACTATCGACAGTACTACTGGAGGGCACCCTTGCGAAGCTTGGGGGCTTGCACCGGTGTAGGCTATTGTTAGGAGTTCAGCGTAACTTCCTCTGATACCTTCGCTAATAGGACTGGGCCCTCATCATCCCAGACTATCTTCGGAAGGTCCCTTACTTCACTTTCTCGTATTTTGGTGTCCGGTCCTAATCACCTGGAGCGGAAATACTTGGAAGTTGTTTGACTGGCTGTATCTTTAGGGACTTTATAGTGTGTGCTCTGTGCTCCTAGTTAGCCTAGCTTACAATTTTTTGAGTCTTTAGTTAGATCATAACAAAAAATTCAAAGTGACTGACCGATCTCCTAGACGGTCTCGAAGACTTCGTGGTCTTTCGCCACCAAGTTTAGAGCCTTCTCCTAGAAGGCACAGAGGCAATACTACCGGTGGGTTCCATCCCATGCCGGTTGACGCATCGGGGATTGATCCTCCTCTCGGGGGCATTAACGGCCAAGCGAGGCCTAGCACTTCTGAACAAGAGAGGGACACTCTAGTCCTTTCTCAAGTTCTCTTTCAAGCGGAGAATAACATAGAGGTAGAAGAACTTTCAGAGTCGTTAGCGGCTCCAAATTCTCCACTACCATCTAGTCATCCAGACGTACTGCAATACGTTGGGACTCCGACGCATAGACCGTCAAGTCCAGGTTACGCTACGCGCTTACCATCGATGACCACTACTGGAAGCATGGCTTCTACAAGTGCTACGACTATGCAAACCCCAACATCGATGCAAGGGGGGGGAACCATTTCCATCTCCTCTGCTTCCTTGTTTGGATCTTTTGCTAGCACATCTTTAGTTGGGTCTTCCTCCATTCCGTCCACGAGTGGAAATGCCCAAACCAATTCTTTTGGTACTGGATTCTTCCCATTTGGCACCCACTCACAGGGTATTCCATCGGTTCTGTTTAGTGCCGCTGCATCCATGATGGGCGGAGCAGCTTCATTCCAAGGTTTTCCTCTCGGAAGTGGTCATATACCACATTCCAACCCGACAGTAGGATCCATGCCTTTTTCTTCTGTAGGACAAAGTAGCAATCCTTTCCAAGGTTGGAATAACCATGGGGTTAGTAGCGCGGGAACCGGGAATCCATTTATCGGCCAACAAGGGAATAGGCCGTACTCCACAGTTAGTTCGTTCGAAAGTATTCCTCCCCTAGCTTCGGCTTGGAATCCGTATCAGGGGTTATCAACTCCTTACAATCCTTTAGGAGGAAACTTTGCTGGTTATGGAGGCTATATGGCCAGAGTTGGTCAAACTCCAAATTTTTTTGGACCACAAGGCTTGCCTCTCGGTTCAGCTGGTTCTACTGGTTACTTCAGGCAGCCTGGTGCCTCCCAAATTCTAGGACAATCATTTCAGAGCTTTGGGAGTTTTTCCCAATCTGGGTGGAATCCCCAAGGTCCTCTTAGGCTTCTGTTTCTGGCAACATTGAAATTGCCAGATCTCACTAAGTTAACAAATGACCCAATCAAGTGCAATCCGGCCTGGGCTCCGGTCCCAACCAAACTCCCTTCGGACATTCCAAAATTCGAAGGGAAGAGTGGTGAGGACCCAGGTGACCATGTAACCACATTCCATTTGTGGTGCTCATCTAACTCCCTTATCGATGACTCGATTAGGTTGAGACTCTTTCAGCGCACCTTGACTGGTAATGCAGCCAAATGGTATATAGAGTTTCCAGGGGGAAGCTTTACATTGTTCCTTGACTTAGCCAACATTTTCTTAAATCATTTACAGTTGCCTGTATGCTATGATGCTGGAACTGAACTTCTGGCCACCTTTCGTCAGGATAAGGCAACCCACATTTCTGACCATATGCAGGAATGGAGACGGAGAAAGAGGCTCATTAAATCCAAAATCCCTCCGGAGTATCGTCTCAAGTGGTTTTTGAAGTCATTACAACCCGAGATCTCCAAGGATGTCTCCATGTCTGGGGTCTATTCTGAGGAGCAAGCCATTTTTAGGGCCCAGCAATTAGAATTGATCTACTCTTAGTCTGGGATCCTACAAAAATACTTGCCAGATGCTCCTGTATCTAAGGTTGACGTAGCTAAGTCGAAGCCAGGTCCGCACGCGGATGCTATCGTTGGGTCAGTAGACACAATTACCGTGAACTTGTTGAATCAATTGCAGCAGTTGTCCTTGCAAACTGCTTCTAACAACCAAGTCACATCGTCTAATCCCCCCGCTTCCCAAACTTCTTCAATAAATGCCGTCCAATCTGATAACCCAAAAGGAAATCAAAATTCCAATGGGAAAAAGAAAGGACGAGGTAAGAAAAAGAACCAGGATGGGAAGCCTGATGCAAATAAATCCGGCAACAACGCTGGTGGTGGTAGAAATGAGTCGAGAAAGAAAGTCGAGTTTCCATTCAAATTGTGCAGTGGAGACCATCTAACTCATATCTGCCCTAAGATTGAAGACGCTCAACGCTTGTTAGGACAACAAGGGACTTCTAGTTCACAAGTTGTGTTAACCAACCCGTTTCCCCAAGGGCAGCAACTTCTTGTTGGCGCGAATTCAAACCCTGGAACCTCCGTCGGGGGCAACCAGGAAGGGGAAAAATCGTCAAATGTTTTCATGATGGGTTCTAACGTCCATGTGGCTACTCGGTCACGTGATTATGGCGAAGCCGAAACTTTGAATGACAAGACAGTTCTCGGAAGTACTGACCTTCATATTGAGCGACCCCCTGTCGAGACTATACCACAGATACCGAAAGGTTCCGCTAAATGCGCGACAATTAATCCTAATGCTATGGCCGCCCAGAATTACTCCATTGTGGAGGATCTAGCTCAGAGTCCATGCCCCATGTCCACTTTAGAGGTTATCCAATCGTGTCCGGCTAAGAGAAGTGCTTTACTCTCGACAATTGGAGCAGTCGATCCAGCTAACTCTTTAATGCTCACTTTTGACATGTTAAATGTCAAAAAGCGACTCCCTCATCATATGGATTTCCAAATAAAGTCTACATACCGAAAAATCCGTATTTTTCGCACCGTTATAGATGAAGGAGCTTCCACATGCGTTATGTCGATGTCATGCTGTAAGGCTATTGGATCGCCTTCAGCTGTTCCTTCACCCACCATCTTGGCTGCATTTGATGGTCATTCTCATAAGCCGCATGGGATTATCCTGGCCTTTCCTATATGTGTTGGGGGAAAGGTCGTCAATATTGAAGTAGAGGTCATAGATGCTAACCTAGACTATAATCTCCTATTGGGAAGGAACTGGGTATACGAGATGGATGCCGTTGTTTCGACTCTGTTTCGTGTCATTTGCTTTCCTCATGAGGGGAAAATCGTTAAGGTTGATCAATTGGACTATTGTCCAGTCGATCCTCAAGCAAGTTCTGACTCTACTATCCCTTTAGTGGATAACCCTCGCCCGCCAACTGAGAATTTAGGAGTAGGGATGTATTCCTCATTGATGGGTACATTTGATCTTCCCTCTCCTTTCGCTAAAATCAATGCTATTTCACCATCTAAGGAGTCTCCTCGAGAAGAGTTCTTTCGAACTCGTTATTTTTCAGACCCTTGGACCTTGCCTTCACCTACGACCACATTAGTTGAAGGAAAAGTAAATGGAATGGCATTCCCTATGTCTGCAGCTGAGCTTAGATATCAGTCTATCGTAGACTCTGCAGACAACCACTCTACTCCTTTTTCCGAAGAGGAGTTAGATGGTCATGTGGCCCCGGCTTGGAGCCTTGATTCTACCTCTGCCTTGGACTGCTTAGATTCGGTTTTACCTTCTGAAGAAGCAATCCTCCAAGTAATGATGGGTATAGATCGACCTTGGGAAGACTTACACCATCGTTCATACTTTCTTCCTCCATTGCAGGAAGTAGAATCTAGATTCTCCGAGCTCCTCACTAGTGATGTTTGTACGGTGTCAAACCCTTTGGCTCCGGCACACATTCATGCCGAAGGTAATATGTCGGTAATTTCAAGAACGATACCGATAAACATCTCTATGGACCCTAGCATCATCGAGAATATCTTCATCGGAATTGAGTGTTCCCCTGAAGAAATTCAAATCTACACCAACCTTTTCAAGGAATATCGTGATGTATTTGCTTGGTTATGAATAAATTCCTGGCATTGATCCTTCTATAGTTCAACATGAGATCAAGACGTATGAAAACGCGAAACCAGTTCGTCAAAGTCTTCGACCGGTTAACCCTAGGAAAGCAGTAGCTATCAAAGCTGAGGTTGAGAAGCTGCTAAGGGCGGGTTTTATATACCCTGTTCCTCTTACTGATTGGGTTTCTAATCCAGTCCCTGTGGACAAAAAGCAAGGAACAATCCGCGTATGCATCGATTTTATGGACCTAAACAAGGCTTGTCCGAAAGATAATTACCCCACGCCATTCATTGATCAGATTATCGACGAGTGTGTGGGTAATGAAATTTTTTCCTTCATGGATGGTTTTTCGGGTTATAATCGAATTTCTATCCATCGTGAAGATCAACATAAGACAACTTTTATATGTCCCTGGGGTATCTTTGCATATAGAAAGATGCCTTTTGGTCTTAAAAATGCTGGAGCCACTTTTCAGCGGGCCATGTCTTATGCTTTCCACGACATCAAACATGTCATCGAGGCATACTTGGATGATCTCGCTACTCGTTCTCGGAAGAGAACTAATCATCCTAGTCATCTTCGATTGGTTTTTGAACGATGTCGTTTTTATAAATTCTGGTTGAATCCCAACAAGTGCGTTTTCGCGGTTACGTCCGGTCAGTTGTTAGGGTTCATCGTGTCCAATGAAGGGATTCGGGTTGATCCCTTCAAGGTTGAGGCAATATTTCAGTTGCCTCCCCCGTCCTCAATTCAACAACTTCAAAGTCTTCAAGGGAAGGCTAATTTCTTAAGACGGTTTATAGCAAACTATGCCGAGATCACTAAAGGGTTTATGTGTTTGCTACGAAAAGGAGTTCCATTTGTGTGGGTTGACTTTGCGTAGCGGTCGTTTGATGCTTTGAAAACGGCATTAGTCTCTGCCCCGCTTTTGAGTCCACCAGATTATGGTAGAGACATCCTTTTATATCTCGCTGCAGCAGAATCAACCATTGGTATGGTTCTCGTTCAGGAAGACGATGCTCTCGCCGAGCACGTGATTTATTATTTGAGCCGAGGCTTAATAGGTCCTGAACTCCGCTATTCTCCGGTTGAGAAGTTGGCCTTGGTAGTTGTCCACGCTGTCCAAAGGCTCCGACATTATATCTTGCTACGCAAAACTTTTGTCTTAGCGGCGGTCAATCCATTTCAATTTGTCCTCAGTAGGCGAGTGATTGGGGGCAAATATAATATATGGATAGTCATTTTGCAAGAATTCGATCTCAAGTTCTTGTCAACCAAGTCTAAGAAATCCATGGTTTTCGCGGAGCTAATTTCTGAGCTTCCTTGTGGAGAGGATACTGTCTATGAGGAAAGTTTTCCCAACGAACATTTATTCCTCATCTCTTCACTCGACCCTTGGTATGGAGATATCATTGTCTATCTCCAGACTTCGAAGTTTCCCTCTACTTTCTCCAAGGATGAACGTCGAAAATTACGTCACCTGGCTAAAAACTATGTTATCATTGGTGACACATTATACCGTCGAGGGGTTGATTGAATCCTTTGGCGTTGTTTAACCTTAGAGGAAGCAGAGTCAGTGCTCAATGACTGCCATAGTGGAGCTTGTGGTGGTCATCTATCAGGGCTTGCTACAGCCCAGCGCATCTTACGTGCCAGCTATTTTTGGCCTTCACTCTTTAAGGACTGTGTGGAAGCGGTCAAACATTGCCACCCGTGTCAAATTTTTACTCGCAAGATGCACGCGCATCCAGCTCCCCTTTTTCCCGTTGTCACCATCGGTCCCTTTACTAAGTGGGGTGTTGATTTTACAACTTGTAATCCGCCTTCAGCGGCGAATCACAAGTACATTATCGTGGCTGTAGACTACTTTATGAAGTGGGCTGGGGCCATGCCTACTTATAAGAACGATAGTGACACGGCAGCTTTGTTTCTTTTCAATCAGGTTATCTCAAGATTCGGTATCCCAAGAGAGATTGAACATGGCAGTCATTTCCAGAATCAACTGATGTCTGAATTGGCTCTTAAATTAGGTTTCCGCCAGGAGCATTCGTCCCCTTATTATCCTCAGGCCAATGGAAAGGTCTAAGTAGTCAATAAAACTCTTAAGATGATACTCCAACGGACAATCGATAAAAATCGGTCCAATTGGCACATTATGTTGTATTCGGCTCTTTGGGCATATCGAACCTCCGTCAAAACGGCTACTCGTTTTAATCCTTTTCAGTTGGTTTATGGGATGGAATCTATCTTTCCGGTTGAATGTAAAATTCCATCTCTTACGTCGGTTGTTGAGCTTCTTCCTGAGACTTCGAGTCTCGAAGAGCACCTAGTTCACTTGGCACATCTCGATGAGCAGTGTCGAGATGCTGCCATAATGAATGAGGCCCATAAGAAAAGGGTTAAAACCCAGTATGATAAGTCTGTCCGTCCTCGAGTATTTTCTGAAGGCGACCTTGTCTTGGTCTATGAGCAAGATAAAGACGCCTTGGCGGCAGGAAAATTTAAGCCTATGTGGTACAGTCCTTTCATTATTAAACGAGCTTTAGAAAAAGGGTCGTATGAGTTAATCGACTTTGAGGGAAACAAGCTGGCGGAGCCCCGAAACGGGCTCTACCTAAAGAAGTACTTTGCTTAGTTTTGGTCGGGCAATGGCTTCTTTTGTACTTTATGTATATTTGTACATATTTCGTCGAGAGTTTTTCTGATATCAGCACTTTTTGGTCTCCTGTGGCAGGTGTTGATGGATGATTTGGTCAATTTTGGGTTCGCTGATGGTGCTAGTCGGCACACTCGGAATCTTGCTTCTGCAGCTTGGGTACTCAATTATCCAACTGGTCAATTGATGGCATCCAGAGGCGTGTGCATCGGTCCTGCTTCAAACAATATGGCCGAGTATACTGCTGTTATTAATTTATTATCTGAGGCAATCTCTCATGGGATTGACTCGTTGGTAGTATATCTTGATTCTCAATTGATAGTGTCTCAATTAAATAACATTTATCGGGTACGGGATCCATATTTATATCACCAGTATTTAAGGGTGAGGTTGTTGCAAAGATCATTCATTTATATTAATTATTTGCACATTCCAAGATCTCATAATTGGTTAGCTGATTCTATCGCTAATCAGGCATTAGATTGTCACATCAATCATTCATCATAGTAAAATCAAGCATCAAAAAGTCAAACTATATATATATATATATATATATATATATATATATATATATATATATATCGTAAATTGTCTCGAGTGTACATATGTGTGTCCAAAAAATATACAAAATTGGGACTCAAATGCCCATAATCATGTCCGGCATATCTAATGCCTCGGCTCAGGATGAGCGTCTAAGTATGTCACTATAGCATTGGCCACACGCCGGAAAATGCGAACCCAGTCACGTGGCATGCCAACCACATGACGCTGCATATCCTCAGGAAGGTCCTCTATGACGGCCATCAGTACTCGGTAGCTCAATCTCACCAAGTGTCGCTGAACGTTGTTTAGAGTCCGTTCTGTATCAGCAGCCGCCTCTATGGCTCCTCTGCCACATCGTCCATGCCGCGGGAATCCATCTGGTCGTACAGGCCCGATGCCTGGAACATGATCATCATATCAGTCATTTGAATCTCATCAAAAAATATTTTTCAAAATTCATTATTATATTTGAAAAATCTAAAAAATCATAAAATCAAAAAATCTTACCAATCTCGCCCCATGCTGCATTCGGTGGTAACACTAGATCAGGATCTCCTCGAAAATCCAGCCCAGCATAGGGGTAGTCATCCATGGTGATGATCTGCTGATCCCACCAGGTGAAGAAGTCATCGTCAAAGGTAGTCCTTGGGACCTCCCCACCCCCAGACGTTTCATCAGATCAGCCCACCGGCCCATGCGTGGATCGCGTGGGGTGCTGATGGAAACTGGTACCCTGGGGCGGAGTGCGGGAACCTTCTCGAAAAACAAAGTACACAAGATGCTACCATATCCAAAGTTTTTAGTCTGTCCCCTCCTGATAGAAGTGAGCTGGCTCTTCATGATGGCCAGAAGAGGAGTACACCAGTCGAACACGGTAGTGAGACAGTCAACTGCCACGCTCATGTTTTGTCGTGACGCCTGATGCAGAGAGGATGATCTGTTCACCCGAGCCATGGTAAACAGGATTATCCTAAGTGATAAACTCGCCACATGTGTGATGGAAATCTGGCTCCCAACCTTTTTGGGATATCTCGGGCAGTATATCTGTACATAGTCCTCTATCGAGAGGGCACTCCGTGTCCTGCCCCGGGAATGTACTACCTCTCCCCTTCGGGAAAGGCCCGTAATAAAATAGATATCCTCCACTTCTACCCTGAGTGGCATCTGATCGATCATAAAAGCTTCCTCATCGACATCCCAATAATCAATGAGCATCTCAAGCAGACGCGTGTTCACTTTCATATTTGGAAATTTGAAAAATTTAAGCAAACCGCATCCCCGTAGGGCATCTAGGGCTTCTGGACTGTTCATAACTTCATTATCTACCACTGTGTGCTCTCTTTCACGCCACGTGACAAGCATCCTGAGAAAAAATCGATTTAAGACCGTTAGTTTTTCTTTATGCGGGTCCCTGTGCACACAGTCGCGTATAGGGCCCGCATGTACGCGGGTTCAATATTACCAACCCGCGTATACGCCGTGAGGAAATTTTGGACAAAAGTTCAACGGTAAAACATCAATCAAAAATCTTAAAACCAGTCACAATCAATTGAAAGCTAAGTATAAGAGTTACCTGGAGGTTTTTGATGAATTTGAATGGTTGAATCTGGCTGTGGGAAGTTTGCTCCTTTTGCTCCAAATCCTTTGCTCTCAAACTCAAATGGTAAAAATGGTGAGTCCAAAATGCTTTTTATAAGTGCAAAATTTTTTCAATATTTTATTTTTTTTGGCCTCATATAACTTTTAACTTGGGAGCTTGGAATGTCGAGATTGGTTTGTTTTTCAGGACATTTTGGACGATTTTCAGTTTCGAGGCGGTTCCATGACTGCTGACCCATCATGGCGGGTATCGTGTTCTCACTGGCATATAGGTTAGGGACACCATTTTTTCGATTGCATTATGCATACTAGCCTCCATTTGACCGATACATCTGCCATAGGGTCGATCCCATCGTGTTATGGTTCGCAAGCCATCTTCACTTGCCGATTTTTTAAATCATGACACGATGGTAGAGCCATCCTTTACATGGGCATCCTAGTTAGCACCTCACTGACATTTGTTGCTCATGCTGCTCCGATTTGAGTAGGCTTGGGAGTCCTCTGTAGTCCCGCCATGACTTATGCATTGAAGACTCATTCCTCTTAGCTTCTCCGCTTTGTTCTGGCCTTATACCCTAGAGGCTCCTTTGTGTTGAGTTGTACTACTACATTGCATGTTGACCACTTGCACCTTTTGGCCTAGAACCCGCTTCACTTGGACTCGTGTTTAAGCCAACTTTTGACCATGACGTCTGCAAAATCAACCTTTCATACCTTTGACTTCTGCATCTTGACACACCTTGACCCGTGGAAGGAACATACCTTTGAGTGTCACTGACCAGTTTTCACCTCCCTGCATTGAGCATAGGAACGTTCCTTTCCCAGGAACTAGATCATCTGTTTCACCGACACTCATTCTTTCCACTGTACCATAGCATTCTTTTATTCTTTTTCCAGCTTAATAGGAAAAGACAAAAAAATTAAATATTCCAAAAAGAGTAGGAACGGGACATTATTTCCATTTATTGTTGGCAACTAGAGTCAATCGTGTCGCCCTTGAACAAAGCACTGAAAACAAAGTCTCCTCCGTATGGGTGGGATTTAGTTTGACTTTGGTACGTCATAAACTTGTTATTGAGTCAGTTCTCCCCTGATTGGTTATCTCTTCCAATCATATGGAGGGTTCATTCGTGCCTCCTACATAGCAAACTTATACAGATTCATCATATGCTGCCACATAGTCAGATTGTGTCGTGCTTTTGTTCAAGGGAAGTTAGCCTGAGTCGTCCTCTCTGCGGTGTCTCTTGACTCATTTTTCAGTCGGCCATCCTTGGTTGTCATTATCATGTCTATCATCACATTAGTTATATTGGTCCTTTACTCGTGCCGGTTTGAGAAGGTCCCCATTGACTTCTTACTGGCGGGTCTTGTCCTTATCGACGACGACACATTGCTTTGAGGATAGGCCTAGAGCTGCACCGTGGCCCTATTTTCATTATTGATAGGTTACCTTGTGCTCAGCATCGATCAGTATCATGGGTCTTTGACTGAGTGGTTCCCCTTGTGTTCGACATCAGCTTACATTATCACACATTGGGATTCGTGTAGTACCTTGGTTTCCATTTGACCCTATTGGTGGATACCTCGCATCTATGTCAGCTTTCATCATTGGTTGGTTCAGAGGGTTTCTGCCGTGCGCTAGCCACATCTTGTGTACGCCGGAAACGTACTTCGGTTGGGTTACTACATCTTTTTCGTCCGATTCCTTCCACATTATTGGCCTACGGGTTACACTCGTGCTAGATTGATGAAGGATGACTTAATGCCTTCCTTCTAACGGATCTTTCCCTATCGACTCCGACTCATTGCTTTGGGGCAAAGATCTAGAGTCCATTTGGCAGTACCTTGGGGTTTGCAGTCATTAGTGGCAGATCCTTCCCTATCGACAGTGGGAAACCATCATTGTCTCTTGATCGATAGATTCTTACAGGTGTTCGACTCCAGCTCATCTATTCACACTTGTTAGATTGTACTGGGTACCTTGACGCTCATTATCATTATCGATGAGTAGTCTCGCGTTTGTTAACGGTATACATCAATGACCGGTAATCAAACGATTTCTCACATGGTCGACTTCAGATCATTTATTCCCATGGTGTAGAAATGTACCACGGTAGTCGGTGAAGACCTCAGGTTGTATCAGCATTCATTGGTTCACTTGACAGTTGAACCAGTTGCTGCTAGTTGATACCACTCCACTTTATATGTTGCAGTCAGTCATGGTGACATCCTATATGCTGGCACCTGAGTTTGCAGTGTAGTACCATCCTATTCCATCATGTTCAGCTAGTACCTTTTGGGGATCAGTCTTTGATATCAGTGATCTGTTGCATCTTTCAGCATCATTAACAGTCTTATATATGATATTCAGACATGTACTTGTTCATTATGATTAGATGATCCATTATGTATCTTTCAGTCATTTATACTTAGTGGATCCGCTTGTACTTGATATGCGGACATGCTTTACATTTTCTGAGCATGGGTATGCCCACCTCAGACAATTTTTCTTTCTGATCTCCTTTGGTGGCTTGGCAGGCTGAATTCTGGTGAAGTCCTCCTCGGTTTTTGACAGACTTCCTTTCGATGTACTCACATAATATATTTCGGCCATCATGTACCCCTTCTGACCTCATATATTAGGGGGCATTTGTTATAGCTCAAAATCTCACTCTTATGGTTTGTGATGCTGTACCCATGGCCTAGGGAAACCCCTCCTTCCAGACCTGGTCCTAAAATTTAAAAAATAGTGTTTTATCCCTTATACGCGACATTGCCCTGAGTTAAACACGTGTATACGCGGGTATGTGTATAGCCAACCCGCGTGTATGTATTAAAACACTTAAAAAAATATAAAACTCCTCATTTTCGGGTGGAGATCATGGGTTTTACCTGCAGATCACCTGTTAGTACCCGTGGCCCAACTGTTCCCAACCAACTCCTTACTAAAAAACTACTTTGGAGATGGTATAAAAATACCTCAAAGGGAAGGCCTAAGGGAGGAGAGAAGAGAGAGAAAGGTTAGTATGCTGAGATTTTTCCCTTGACCAGGTCTGAAGTCCCTTGTGCCTTCTGCACTTCCCCCATTTTGTACAGGAAACCTTTGTTTCCTTGTGTGTTGATGTTCATCCACCATTTATGACATCATGGAGAGAGTCATGGAAGGAGTTTTGTTAGAGGCTTGAGGCTGGAACGGATCTGGAAGGAAGTTTTGCTTGGAGCCTGCTGAAGGTGACTCAGGTGAAAATATTCCTTTTTATGTACTTTATTTGTCTATAATAAAAGAAACACATGTCTTGGTTTCCGAAATGAATCTTCTTTATGTTAATGATATTCATGCTTAGAATTCATATGTAAATGGTTGTTTGGATTTCATAACTAACTGCCTTTCTTTATAACATGAAGATGGTTTCTTTATAAGTTTTTGTCCATGTACTGTGGTATTCTTTGAATTGGTTGTTTTGCAGGACAAAAGAGAAGAAGGGAACTCCAAGAAGGGTTTGCACCCTAAAGGCCTTCTCAAACGTAGGACCAAAGGTACGTACCCTTATCATAGAATTTGCTTATAATAGCATAATGGTTGTATGAATGTATGTTTCTTTGAATAGATAACTTTCAGTCTGCTAGGGTTTCAACCCAAAAAGGCCTAGGGGAACATTTCCCTCTACCACCCCGTGTCTTAATTGTTTCAACTTTACCTTGTTGGCAAACCAAACATTCTGCCACAAACTTTTGAATATCTAATTTAAGGCCATACCAAAAAAAATCCTTCTTAAACCTGTGGTAAGTTTTTAAAAATCCTGAGTTCCCTCCTAAGGGAGAAGTGTGCAATTCCATAAGAATCTTTTGTTTTAGCTAGGAATTCTTACAGAGGTATAAGTGATCTTTGTACCATAACGAATCATTTTGCTAGCTAAATGTATCAGACATACTGGAATCTTGTTGTAACTTTTGAATAAGTGCCCACACTTCCTCATCATTCTTCAATTCCTCCCTTGCTTCGTTTATCCAATCTGGTTGGATAATATAAATGGTGCACAACAATGCTTCCACATCCTCATCCTTTCTTGAGAGTGCATCTGCCACCACATTTTGCTTCCCTCTTTTGTAGATGATTTCAAAGTCATAAGCCAACATCTTTGTGACCCACTTTTGTTGCTCTTCAGAGGATAATATTTGTTCTAAAAATTATTTAAGGCTATCATGATCCATTTTTACCTTGAAGTGTCTTCCCATTAGGTAGGGTCGCCATTTCTTAAGTGCATGGAGTATTGCCAACACTTCCTTCTCATGAATAGCTTTGTGTAAAAACTTTCCCTTGATTGGACGAATTTCAAAAGCAATGGGTCTTTCATCTTGCATTAAACAGCACCAATTCCATTTCCTGAAGCATCACATTCCACAATAAAGGTTTTTGTGAAGTCCGGTGTAGCTAAGACCGATGCTTGGCACATTGCCTCTTTAAGATGTTCGAATGCCTTTGTTGCTTCTAGAGTCCATGAAAATGCATCTTTCTTCAATAATCTTGTTAGAGGTGCTGCTATTCTCCCATAATTATTAGCAAACTTGTGGCAATACCCTGTGAACCCAAGAAATCCTCGCAGATGCTTTATGGATGTGGGAATTTTCCATTCCTTAATGGCTTTAATTTTGCTAGGGTCTACCTTAACTCCTTCATGAGATACAATATGACCCAGATATTCCACCTCTTGTACTCCAAAGAAACATTTGGATCTTTTTGCATATAATTGTTTCTCCTCCAATAGTTGTAGCACCCTATTAACATGTTCAACATGATCCTTCCAAGACTTGCTGTAGATTAGTATATCATCAAAAAATACTAACACAAATTTTCTAAGGAATGGTTTGAAAATTGAATTCATCAAACCTTGAAATGTTGAAGGTGCATTGGTAAGGCCAAAAGGCATGACCAAAAATTCATAATGACCCTTATGAGTTCTAAATGTTGTTTTCGGAATGTCTTCAATCTTCATTCTGATTTGATGATATCCTGAACGAAGATCCAACTTGGTGAAGTAAATTGATCCATGCAATTCATCCAGTAATTCATCAATGACAGGAATGGGAAACTTATCTTTAATAGTGAGCTTGTTGAGCTCCCTATAATCCGGACACATGTGCCATGATCCATCCTTCTTGTGCACCAATACGACTCGAGCAGAGAAAGAACTTTGACTTGGTTGAATTATACCAGCCTCTAGCATTTTTGCAACCATGCGTTCAATTTCACTCTTTTGGGCATAGGGATATCTGTAAGGCCTGATGTTTGGAGGAACACTTCCTGGAATCAGATGAATAGCATGATCATGATCATGAATAGGTGGGAGACCTTTGGGAGTCTCAAATACCTTGGAATGATTGTCCAAGACTTTTTAGAGATCTAGAGAAATAGATGATTCCACTGTGGACACATCTAGTGAACATAGTTGTGCAATTACACCTCTTTGTTCCCTTTTTAGAAGCTTTTTCATACCGTTACAGCGAATTATCTTTCCCGGTTTCCCTGCAATACCCCTTAATTCAACTTCCTTTCCTTCCATATAAAATTTCATGAAAAGTTCTTGAAAATTAAGAGCTATTGTACCCAAGGATTGTATCCATTGGACTCCTAGTACAACATCAGCACCTCCCATTGGAATGGAAAGCATTGGGCTAGTCAATACATATTCTCCCATGGATAGCTTGATATTATGGCACTTTCCCAAGCAATTTATTATTCCTCCATTTGCAACCATCACTTGACACTCTGGTGCTGGATATAAGAAGTAATTCAATTCTCTTGCTACCTTACAATGAGTAAAATTGTGGGTACTTCCTGAATCAATCAACACTATTACCTTTTTCTTCTTGATTTGTCCTTCTATCTTGATGGTTTGAGGAGTGGCAATTCCCGCCAATGCATTACAAGATATGGTCGGATTCATTTCTTCTTTATCTAGGCTTTGTTCCTGGAGTATATACTCTTCTTTTGACCTTTCTTTCTCCTTTTCTTCTTCCTCTTCACAATCTATGTAGAATAATTTCTTCTCAGCACACTTATGGCCTTTAGTGTATTTGCTATCACAACTGTAAGAAAGCCCTTTAGCTCTTTTTTCTTCCAATTGTTGTGGTGTCAACCTTATAGGTTGTGGAATACTAGTGGCAACAACACTTCTGTCTTTATAGTCTGGAGTGGTATGCTTCCTGGTTTCCATAATTTTGCTTTCCATTTTTCTTTCTAACCTGAATGCCTTCGCTAATGAATCAGGTTCCCAAAGGCGAACATCATGTTGGATATTATACTTTAAAGACCCTATGAACACATCAATCCTATGCTCCTCGTGAATATATTTTACCCTTATGTTCAATTTTTGGAACTCCTCAATGTGCTCCATTATTGAACCCTTTTGTTTGAGACTTATCAATTGGCTAAAAGAAGTGTTGCTTTTTATATCCTCATAATGTGCTATCAATTCTTCCGTAAAAATTGACTAAGTGATAAATTGTTTATGAGAGCAAAGCCATTGATACCATACAAACTGATTTAGTTCCAAATATAAAGTTGCAATACGTACCTTTTGTGTGTTTTGCACATTATTGAGATCGAAAAATTGCTCCATCTGTAATATCCATGTTGCGGGATCATTGCCATCAAACTTCCTCATATCGATTTTTGGAATATGGTGGATGTTTGATCCAACATTAGAGTCTATGGAATCATGATTAACATTTATTTTGTTCTCATCATGAGTTTCCTTTACTACCCTTTCACCATTAGTGACCCTTTGTTGTAGCAACTTATTCATATTTATCTTCAATTCTTCCATGTCTATCTTCAAATCTATCTTCAAATCATCCATCTTAGCTTCCACGTCATTCATCTTAGCTTCTACACCTTTCTTTAAACAATCCATCTTAGCTTCTATGCCTTTCTTTAAACCATCCATCTTAGATTTTGTTCCTTTTTGTGCAAGGGACAGTTGTTGCACTTGGTCTTGTAATTTTGATATATCATGTTGCATTTCTTCCTCTTCTTCATGAGTCATGCTAGAGCTGTCAGGTTCCTTACTAGGTGTTTTCATTTTCTTTCCTCGGGCCATCAGTTACCGATAATAATGCTCTACTATGCCCTTTGAATTCCTTCAAAATAAATTTTCAAACCAAGCTTAAGCAAAAATTTAAGAAAATCTACACACCTTTTTTCACTTTATAGGAGCTCGATATTGCCTCTAATGTATCTCTCTACTTTCCAACCAACTAGATCTGAATTTGTGACCTGCAGTAGCCCTATGTGTCGTCTTTCCAATGCCACAAGTCTAACCCAAATTGGATTCTCCAAGGAAGAGTTATGCGAAATCTCCCACAGTGACTTGATTATAGACTGGTTCAGTAGAGCAAACTTGTACGACGTGCCACGAGTCACTGTTTCGACCTTTGGATCTGAAAAATGCATACAAGAAACTAAAAGTCGTCCTCTTTCTGTACCTTCTTACAAAATTTCAATCCAATCCCGAGAGAGAAAGTTATGACGCCTTTCCCCAAGTCACCTGTTTGGAATGTAATTCAGGAGTCTGCAAAAAGACCAACTTCCTTAGATCATATCTCCTCAAATATAGCGCGAACAGCTCTGAAATTCGGACCCGAGGTTCAACATGATTTCTTCTCAAATGGGATTTTTATTGCAACTTCTGAAACGTCGCAGAAAAAAGTTATAGCGAAAATGCCATGATGACCTGTTTGGAGCAACGAAACCCTAGAATCCAAAGCTCTGATACCAAATGTTATGAAACCAGCTCAAGAAAAAGATAGAAAAGATAGATCAACGCCTTAGAATTTAGCCTCTTCGAGGGGGCAATCTCCTTTACATTACATAAATGAACAATTCTTGGATGTTTCAAATGACAAAACCTCCTTTCTATATATAGGAGTCTAAGGAGTCACAATATAACCCAACCGACCTAACAATAATAATATAAAGCCACAAAAATAAAAATAGACGGATTCTATGGGACACAGTAATAACAATATGGGGATAATAGGGGCACAATAATATTAATAAGGGGTAAAACTACAATAGTAATGGGGTAACCACTAGTATTATAGGGACCCAACACACATAATGAATCCACTTGGATATCTTTTTCATCTAATGAGTATGACGAGAAGTATAATTCTATTCTTGATGTTATAATAGAAGATCATTAGATAATGGAAAATGACAAACTAAATATAACTTTTGTATCTTCTCTTGCATGGGCCCATGAACGCACACCTTTAGCTAATTTAGTTTAATGGAGAGACAAACCAGTAGCCCTTTCCATTGTTCAAGCACGATTAGTTGGATTAGCTCACTTTTCCGTAGGTTATATATTCACTTATGTAGCTTTTTTAATTGCCTCTGCATCAGGTAAATTTGGTTTATTTTTCTTCATCAATTTCTTTGTGGTGTATTGTCATTGTATCAATGACAATACCCCACAGAGAAAAAGTAATCAACATAATATTATTTCATCTAAAATCTGATCTATATTTTGATTTCTGGTAGGTAATAGTACCAACTAAACTATTATGGCAAGAAAGAGTCTCATTCAGAGAGAGAAGAAGAGACAAGCACTAGAATGAAAATATCATTTAATTCGTCAATCTTTGGAGGAAAAAAGAAAAGTGTCATCATTGGATGACAAATGGGAAATTCATAGAAAATTGCAATCTTCACCACATAATAGTGCACCTACATGTCTCCATCGACGTTGTTCTTCGACTGGAAGACCTAGAGCCAACGATCGAGACTTTCGATTTTCCGGACACATACTCTATGAGATGGCCCATGCATGTTTATTGCCCATCAGGCTGATACGATCAAATCTGCTCATTGACAAGAATCAGGAATCATCTTATGTAATAGAGTTGATCTACTAAGCTATTGAGCAGTGGTGTAGCATCAGATCCTAAATATGTGAAGTACTCCAGCCAGAGAGTACTCTCCAAAAATTATATACAGAACTGAGATAGTTACCTTGCAAAAAGACTTTGATTTGGATAATCAATCTGAAGTATAGAAAGAGATATACTTCATCTTTTTGAGGGTAGGAGAAAATATAGAACCTGATCATTGAATTGATTGGAAGTTAAATCAGAAACTCATGTCATTGACTTTTTTTGGTCCTTTGGTTAATATGAACTCCCAATGAATCATCTCCAATTCTTTAGAAATTTTGGTAGAGGACTAAAGAATAGTGGATTGAGCCGTATGAGGTAGGAAACTCTCAAGTACGATTCTGAGGGAAGAAAACTTTTCCAAGTTTACCTATCGCGACCGAGGAGAAGATTCCATTCGACAGGAAGATCCTGAAACTGTGGAGGCTTGGTTTGATCAAGCTTATGAGTATTGGTAACAAGCTATAGCACTTGCTCTGGGCAATTACATCGAAGCACAAAATTAGTTAAAGATTACAGGATGCTTTGGAGAATGAGAGTTTCTATACAACTCCAAACTATAATGAAATCCACTATATAACGAACGGGCCATAACCATTAAAATGGTTCAGTGTAAATGGAATAGATCGAGATCTATCTCGAGATTTATTGTATGTTTTATATTGATACCAAGATCTTATCCATCTGAACAACTCTGGGCAGGGTATTTGATTAGAGAGTCGTTGTTTAAAATGATCAAGGTTGTGGCTGTGTCGACAAGTTCGACCCTATTCGCTTATCATATATTAAGATTCGATCAATCTAGACCATTTGAACTTATATCCTTCCTTCTCATATTAGAAGGTATACGGTTTTCCAATCTCGAAAATTTTGTTATCTTACATGCACGGTTACGATACAATCAAGTTCTTTGTTATATTATTATGCACGTTATGGGACAAAGATACAAATTTAAAGGCTCATCTACCGACAGAGGTAGTGAACATGTGATGAATCAAATATAAATTTGATTGTTGTCTTTCAGTTAATTCATTTGAAAGTTTAGGTCAAGCGAATAGAATTGGTAGGCGTCAATCGGTCCACGGAACGTATCAAATCTTTCACGTATAAGTTCATTATGAGATGAGCCCACTCATCTCACAATGATATAAAATCGTTTTGGAAAGATCTATTACCGAGTAGAGATCTATTTGTAATGGGGCAGAAAGCAGCTTCTTTGGGTCGTTGTCCACGTAATTTCTAGACAAGGGGTAATAGTTTCTTTCTTTCGTCCCAAACCAACAGACTTCTTTATTCTATTGTTTGTTCTAGAGCGCATTCCATGAAATATGTGTATTCTATAAAATAGTGGGGTAGATTTTCTAGACTATGTCAGAAAGTGTCTCACAGTGATATGCCACTGGATGCCCGTGTTGAGTAAGGATTGCCCAAATAGCATAGTCAGAGGCATTTGTCTCGACCACAAATGGTTGTTGCAAGTCTGGTAATGCGAGCACTGGTGTTGAGCAGAGCCGACATGTCAACTCTATGAATGCCTTCTATTGAGATTACAACCAAAAGAATTTTGCTTTTGCTCCTCCCTTGGTGATTTAACTCAAGGGCCAAGTGATATGAGAAAATCGCAACATGAACCTACTGTAGAAGTTGGCAGGACCAAGAAAGATGCAAAGCTCTGTTAGAGTGGTTGGAGAGGGCCAATACCAAATGACTTGGATCTTGGCTGGATCCACATGCACCCTATGTTCATCAATAATGTATCCCAGATACTAAACCTAGGTCATGCCAAAAGTTCATTTCTCCAAATTGGCACATAACTTGTGTTGTCACAGTGTTTGGAGAACCTCTCGGATGTTGTGGAGGTGCTCTTCCCAACTCTGGCTGAAGATTAGGATGTCATCCAAGTATACCACTACAAATGAGTTGGTGAATGGCCACAATATATCATCCATTAGCCTCATGAAGTTTGTAGGAGCATTTGTCAATCCGAAAGGCATAACTAACCATTCGAAAAGGCCCTCCCTGGCTTTGAAGGCAATCTTCCACACATCAAAGGGTTCAATTGGTACCTGGTGATAGGCTAACTTCAAATTGATCTTGCCAAAATATTCCCCCCCTTAAGTTGGTCCAGGACATCATCAATCTATGGGATCAAGTACTAATTATAGTCAACGATCTTGTTTAGTGCCCGATAGTCAATACAGAGTCTCCAAGTCCCATACTTCTTTTGTATTAACATGATTGGGCTACCACAAGGTGATGAAATCAGACAGATGTGACCTTTCTACAGTAGCTCCTGAATCTTCCTCTTGATTTCATCGTTCTCCAGAATGGAGCACTGACAAATTGGTCCAATGGGTAGCGACACACTTGGGGTCAGATTGATGGAGTGCTTGACCTGACAGTGCAAAGGAACCCCTGCAGGGGAGGTGAATATGTCCTCGTACTCCTCCATGACCTTGTCCATCTGTAGTTGTCATGTAGAGGGGAACTTTTTGGAGGTCATGGACACCATCTTCTTCTTTCCTTGAGGGTGTATCTTGAGGAAAATAAATTTCCCAGTTTTGGAAATGAGCTTAATTCATTGTTTTGTAGTAAACAAAGAGATGGTGGTAGGCAGTGCTACCTCCAGTATCCTGTACAACTTACTTCCCAAAGTAATAATAAGAGCACATGGCCTTGATTCATACACAACATGTTTCTTCCACAAGTATAATAGTCCTAATAATACATCACATACTTCAAGGGGAGCAACATCACACAATACCTCATCCATAAAGGGCTTGATGTTGTATGGAAGGTGACACTACTGGCTCACACGAAGATCCCTCCTTGGTGAAGCCACACGATGGTGTATGGTTGTGGATGTGTTGTGGTCGGCAAGCCCAGCCGCCTCACGACTTCTGCCGAAATGAGGTTATTTTGGGTCCCACTGCCAATAATGAATTATAACGGGGATCCTTTTACCCACATCTAGGAGTCAAAGAGACACTCCTCCTCCAGAACTTCAAGTTCCTCCTTTTGGATCTTCATGGTGGCAATGGTGGCGTTGGGCTCTGCATCGATAATCTGCTTCCCTTTGTCATTCCCCTTGTTTGGTTCTGACTCAGAGTCAGAATATGCATCTGATTTTGAAACCTTTAGCTCAGCCACCAGTGACTGCTTGGCCTGACGCTCTGTTGTGTTGTGAGTGGAACTCTTATAGAACTCACACCATTTTCCCATGTCCTTTTTCGTCTTTGCGACACTATTTCTTGCTTGCATCTTTGAGGGGTTGTCTTGGGCCACCACGCCTTGGCTTTGTCCTTTGTTCTTTAGTTTGCGGGAAACTTTCCCTTGCTTCGGATTCACGGATCCAAAGTCTCGCTTCTATTTAAACTTTTGCTCAACCTTGATCGCAAATCGGTATGTTGTGCCAAGCGATGAGATGTTCAGGAAGTCTATTTCTTCCTGGATGTACTTGTGCAGGCAGCCATGATATTTGAGTATCAAATGCTACTCTGAATCCTTGATACCAAACTTTGTGCGAAGGGTATGGAAAATATTGGTAAACTCCAGCATATCTTGGTCCCTTTCATACCGCAGCATGGTCAAATTTATGTATTGATCCTCAAAGCTTTCGACATGGAAGTACTACTCCTTAATGGCATCTCAGAATGAATTCTAGGTGGGTGTGGCTGAAAATAGTGAACCAATACTTTCATCCTTCTGCTCACAGTAGGTTTCCCACCAGTCCTTGACATGGGGAGATGCTTTGAGAAGCGCGGAAATAATCTTTTCTCGACTGGAAAAATCATGAATAGAAAAATAACCCTTTAGCAGATTTAATCATTTATCCGCAACATTTGCATCTATCTGACCCTCGAATATAGGTATTTCAAAATGAACTTGTACCTTAAATGGTGTGGCATTTCCAGAGTAGCTGTTGGAAGCTGATGCGTCACCCCTACGTAGCCGCTGAAGGATCTGGGAAAAGATGTCCATCATTGCTTTCCTTTATCACTCGAGGGCTTCTTCAAGCAATATTTTGATAGGATCTCCTGTCCCCTCCTATTTCTTTTCATCTGCCATGGGAGGGCATCGGGATTTGTGAGGCTGGTGTTGCAAAGGTTTGATCATTTCAAGCCCTAATGCATTATATCCTAACCTTGTTGGGGACATGCAAAGAAAAACAGAGAAAAAAGCAGATTGCTTTGATACCACTGATCCGGAGTTAAATAGGAACACAACAAATTATAGAGATAAACATAAACATAAAGATGTAGTGGAAATAATACTTCATTTCATTAATGTAAAATACTCAGATATGCTTACAAATAGAAAATTTAAATAAACAGCTAGGGTGATGGTAGTTTATCTCTGAGAAGAGATGTGGTGGCTACATGCCTCTGAACTGTGTTAAAATGAGGCTCTAAGGCCTATTTATTGTTGAGAAACAATGGAAAACCCTAAACATCCAAAATCCTAGCCCTAGAAAATGAAATGCCAAACTGTGGGCCCTGTTTGGGTAAATTGGTACATCAACTTCCAGGGGTCGTAACTTTGGCATACTATCTCTGTTTGATGAGCACAATACCTCGTTAGAAAGAACTACCCGAGAACTACAACTTTGGGAAGAGCAACATTAGTCCATGGACCCGTTTTGTTCCCATTTTTTCCAAAAAATGTCGTTTATGGCCTCAAAAGAGCTCTGGAAGTTCAGGACCCGAAAAACTGCTAAAAATAGTAAAATTAGGGAAACTAAAAATCTGAAAGAAATAATGCTGGGGGTCCAAGTGGACTTGGCGGGTGGCCACCAATATCCACCTAGATCAAACTCAACATAGTCACAATGCTTCCAATGAAAACAAGAAGAAAACTAGAAATCCAAACACAAGTCCAATCAGAAATGAATGTAATGATTTTGAGGATAAGGCTAAAAAAAAATGGTTTATAGACATGTTAGGAAAAGAATACAGAAATAGAAGAATCTAAACCGTAAAAAACACCATCACCCACAATGCCATAATCTGTAGTCTAGTTACACAAGGTTTGAGATATTTGTTGACGTGATGCCTTCCTGTGATGATGATCAAAGGTTTTCTCTTGATATTGGCAGAATTTCCTTGGAGGATTCAAGGAATTCATGGGAGTAATCGAGAGCTTCTTGGGATGGTATTCTGATTGGGAAATTGGTGATGTCAACGATTATTGGGAATAAGGAAGTTGCCACTAGGTCCTTGAAAAATTAGGTTTTAGCAGATTCCATTAAGCTTCATGGTGAGAAGGATGCCAATTAGCTAGGTGGGTCAGTGGAGACTCAGGATTACTACTCAGACCATTGCTTCTCTAATTATTCTTAAAGACATCATTATTACTAATCCTATGACATATCAAAACACAATAAGGGATCAACATTCAAAATATCCTTGTACACAACCTTGAAAAATTCATACTTTTTCTGTGGGAATTGACCATTAATTTTCCATCAAGGTTTCTTTAAATTCTTTGACCCAACATCTTAGGTAGTATCTTGTCACTACACATCTAGTTGATATTTGTCCAAGCGGCCAACCATTTTGCGTCTTAGCATATCTTAAAAGAATATTTTTTACGTTCTAGTATTTTTTTAAATTCTCTCCTCAAATTTATATTGGTTTAATAATTTTGTATTTAATTTCCATGGAATGGGGTTTATGCTCGACAGATCCCAAAAAACACTATTTAGCTTTTTTTTTTTTTTTAATTCTATGGCCTAATAATTTTATCTTTACTCTCCCTGCCATGGAATTGACAATCCCAAAGTTTCTGTTGGTTTAATAATTTGGTATTTAGATTTGCAAGGGAAGATGATAATGGATTAGTGCTGGATTAATAAATTGTTATTAAGATTTTCAAGGGTGGATGATAATGGATTAGTTTAGGTTCTTTTCTTTGTTGAATCACTTGTAAAATTTATGTTGAATTTTCTCGATGCCTGAAACGAACCTTGTTGAATTTGCACCTATGCACATTGGTATAGCTGGGTTAGACATCACATGTTATATGATAGATGGAGAAAAAGAGGGAGGGGGTGAGAGAGAGAGAGAGAGAGAGACAAACGAGAGAGGAGAGTGGCAAGGAAGAGACGGAGGAGAGAGAGAGAGGGAGAGAAGCGAAAGAGAGATAGAGGGAGAAGAAGAGGGATTGAGGGAGAGAAAGGGTGTCACGTCCCTATCCTAGTCATAGTCTTTCAACCACACATAGGAGGGTGCAACATTATCATAGTTTTTCTCTTCACCAATACTTGAGTACACTGTATATGCCTAATTCAACACTTAGTAAATTTTCCAATAAGTGTTCTTAACAATTCAGTGGAGATAAGTGATGTTCTTCAATCCATATTTCATCAATATGCAATGAAAATAATAATCAACAGAACTACATGCATATATACTTGGGAGGGGAAACTCCCGTAAGTCATGCCCAAAACTTTAACAATTAAATTCAATATTTTACAAATACCAAATTTTACACAAGTGGTGCAGCCAACTGGTTTGGCCTCCACACTTAATCAATTTACAAATGCCATGCCACAATCATGCATCTTGTTACTACCATGCCCCTACAATCCAACTGGAAAACCCAAGTTCAGTTGCCAAAAAACACTCTTGTCCGTTCTTCCTGACCCATTCAACTCCTGCACATGGGTCATTTTCTTCCTGTTGTGGAGTCATGCGCCTACCCGTTTTACACGTGACCTGTACTTTCGACATAACATGTACATTTCCTGAATGTCCACCCCATGTTAATACTACGTCCAACTCGTGTTTACACCCAACCCATTCACCACTCCTGAACGAATTGTTTGGCAACCTATCTATCTGACCATTCAATAGTTTGTTCGCACAAACCAATTTAGAAAACATCCAACAGAATTCGACATCAGTGTGGGCGCATGAACTGCACGTCATGCGGCCTGATACTCGACTAACCCAACCCCACCTAAATGCGTCCATCGGTCAACACGGTTCTTCCTGCCTACAACCCAACTGTGTATGCTCGACACCTTTTCTCTTGTGGTTCCCTTCTTATATTTTCGTACTTGTCCTTTATGTTTTTCTATGAGTGGATGATGTCCTCTAGCTCCACAAAATATCTTTATTTATACATGCATCACCAAGGTAGTTCACCTAAGTGTCATGTCCCTTCGACTACTCCAAGGGTCGGCCCAACCATGTATATAAGTCGACCTGCACATGTTTTAACATGTCTGCCCGACCACCCAATATCGTGTACTCCATCTATACTCTTTGGTCGACTCCAACACTTAGCCAATTTTCCACCCTTCGTCACAAGTCGCACACCCAATGCAACTCACCCATCGCAGTGACCACCAGTCACTCTACGACTCACCTCCATGGTCACCTAAAACACTGTGCTCACCGGTCATCTGTCACGATGGGCGGACGCTCGCCTAACCTAAGCGCGCCTACTATAAGTGCATTCACCCATTGAACTTAACCAAATGACATCCAAGTTGTCTTCACCACATGTTCTCCACCAGAATAGGTCTACATGGGTGCCCGTCATACATGGGAATGCCCGCTACAACTCGGTCGAATGTCGTCGACTCGAGGTCCTGACATCCTCCCCCACTCTAAATAAGGTTTTTGTCCTCGACAACACCATCATCATCAAAACATCACAAAGTGTTGTTAGGTCCAACATCCAATATCCATGCTACCCAACCATGCTCATCATCCCATAAACCTCCATCAAGGCTCATGACTCCAAAAATGGGAAAGTCTCCTCAATCCATGATCATCAACGACATCTCTCGCAATCTGCACATGTTGTCCCACCATGGAAGGCTTATCCCTCCAACTCAAGTTGCATGCTCTTGCTGAAAGATATATCATGTTGACCCATAATGCATCGTTACCATGTGACCTACTACCATGATACCATCATTAATCGAACCAGTTGGATGGTCTGTCCAACCATCATGCAATCCATGAGAATGCACCAAATCATGCCAACATTGGTTGTTTCCCCAACATCCTATTAGAACATCGAATTGATTAAGAATCAATCCCATCTCTATCCAAATGTGAAGTAATCCTTGTCCAGGTCCATGAAGTATTCCCCATATTGTCTGCAACATGTTATCATCAATGCTAATTTTTATGTATGGTGTTGATGTACCAACCAGCTACATCCATCTAGGCATCATCATCCATGTATGAGAGGTCCTTCTCCTCAAATCATCCAAGGAATCCTCCCATCAATGCAATGCTCAATGTGTCATATCCAGGCATATGAAGAAACCTTCATCTCCTGTATGACATTCCATCCATTAGTAATGTCAAATGGGAAAGTCACACCTATCTCATCATATCATCAATATGCTGCCCATGGTCATACACTAGTCAACCACCATGTCTACCAAAAGTGGTTAAGTCTCATCTACTCAACCCATGCCCAAGTGCTACCACCTAGGCATCTCCATCACTTCAACTCCATTAACTCCAAATTGTCTTATCTATATCATATCCATCAAGTCAAGTTATGTTCCTCAATCCATATTTCATCAATTTGCAATGAAAATCATAATCAACATAAGTACATGCATATATACTTGGGAGGGGAAACTCCCGTAAGTCATATGCAACACTTTAACAATTAACTTCAATATTTTACAAATATAAAATTTTACACAAGTCGTGCAGCCAACTAGTTTGTCCTCATCCATTTCTCCTCCAATACTTCAAGTTCAACTCAAATCCATGGGTTCTCCTATTTCATACGCCTCAATGTTGTGGTAGATGCACTCTCAAGAAAGGATGAGGATGCGGAAGCATTTCTTTGCACCATTTCTATTATTTGTCTTCGGTATCAAGTGCCATCACAAGATGCCTCTTCCCTCTTGGTCATATGAATATTCTCATACATTGTTCACAAAAAAACCATGGCCTTTTTGTACAAATTTTCACAACATCCCCATCGGCTCATCTGCAAAATATCTCCATATCGCATCAGCAAGTCCATCCACACAACATCCCTGTCTCACCACTCCTCCCTAGATGCCCATAAGTGACATCTCCATATGTGCTCCTACATAATGTCCCTGCATGAGGTCTTCCATTCTCTCATCTATCCAAATTGATGTCCGTGACTCTAGATTCCCATCTCGTCCCTCCTAGTAGACTCATTACAACTTCGATCATCACATCATTGTTCTCAACCACGTTCAGGGCCCTTGATCACTCAAACTTCATATCACATCATATCATATCATGTCATAGGTCCCTTCCATCATCGTTGCCTACCCCACTAAAGCACCACCAAGACTGCCTCTTGGTCTCAACCATGAAGAATCCCACCCAAGTATTATATCATCATAACTCCATTGTGCCCTCTCTTCAACCTATCCATGAGTCATGTTGGAAACTTATCTAGTTCTCCACTTGGCTAAGCATGACTCATCCATCGCAAATCTCATCATATTCATCCGTTGTCATAGGAATTTTCACCTTCTGCCATGAGGTCCAAAATTGCCCCAAGAATTCCACCAATTATGTACCTTGCCTCTCCAATACACAAGGTCTCATCATAGTCATCCATGGTAGGGTCCATCTCATTGGAAAACTCCTTTTTCCCATCCCTACATATGGCCCATTCTCGAAAAGCTCCAATGAAACACAAGTAATAGCAATACTTACATCTTCATGAGGTCTCTCGATGTGAGTGCCTCTTTCAATCCATGTCTGTAATGTGCACGATCTTGGTCCAACTTGGTCAGATGTCATCTCACCAAGTTCCTCCTTTATTGTTGAGACACCCACAACATTCTCTTCCTTATGGTATAAGGATCGGTTATACCTAGGTAAGAATTCCCAACTCAAACAAAAGATTCTTAGTGAATTGCACACCTCTCCCTTAGGAGGGCACTCAGGATTTCTAAAGACCTACCACCAGGTTAAGAAGAATTTTTTTTGTGATGGCCTTAAATCAGATATTCAAAATTTTGTGGTGGAATGTTTGGTTTTCCAACAAAATAAAGTTGAAACAATTAAGACCCCAGGAATATTACAACCTTTATCAATTCCAAGCCAAAGTTGGGAGGAGGTTTCAATTGATTTTATCATAGGTTTACCCAAGTCCGAAGGAAAGAGTGTTACCATGGTGGTAGTTGACAGACTTACCAAGTATGCACACTTTTGTGCATTATCTCATCAATTTAAAGTGAGTACAGTTTCTACTGCATTAATGGAAAGAATTCAAAAGCTACATGGAAACCCAAAGATTATTGTAAGTGACAGAGATCCCATTTTCACCGGAAATTTTTGGATAGAATTATTTTCTTGTGTTGGTACTCAGTTAGCTCGTAGCTCATCTTATCATCCTCAATCTCATGGGAAAACTCAGATAGTAAACAAATGTTTGGAAGGATATCTTCGTTTCTTGGTATCTAATAAATAGACACAATGGGTCAAATGGTTGCCTCTGGTTGAATGGTGGTATAACACTTCCTTCCATACTACAACAAAAATGACCCCATTTATGGCACTTTATGGGTATCATCCACCATCCATCGCTCATATTTAAGAGAAAAATCTAAGGTTCAAGCAGTGGAAGATCACATTGAGCATCGGCAACAAGTTCTCTAACTCTTAAAGGATAACCTCACCTTGGAGCAGAATAGAATGAAACAACAAGCAAATCAACATCGCAATGAAAGAAGTTTTGATGTAGGTGACTAGGTTTTCCTACGGCTACAACCATATAAACAAATGTCCCTCAAGCAACCTAAGAAGGATAATAAATTATCACCAAAGTATTAGGGTCCGTACAAGGTGTTGCAAAAAATAGGTACTATGGCATACAAATTGGAGCTTCCTGCAGCTTCCCGAGTGCACCCAGCTTTCCATGTTTCATGTTTAATGAAGGTTATAGGTGACAAGCTTCAAGTTCAAACAATATTGCCAGAACTTGAGGAGGAAGGAAAAATCATATTGGAACCTGAAGTAGTCAAAGAAACAAGAAATCGACAACTACGAAATCGATGAATTTTAGAGTATCTCATCAAGTGGAAGAACTTACCCATTGGAGATTCCACATGGAAGGATGAGAATTTTATAGAGAAGCATCCAGAACTACTCAAGCATTGAGGACAACACTTTTTTGAAGGAGAGGGGCATGTTAGGTCACTATAATACTAGTGATTTCCCCATTACTATTGTTGTTGTATCCCTTATTGTTATTGTTGTGTCCCTATTGTCGCTATATTGTTATTATTGTGACCCATAGAATCCCTCTATTGTTATTTTTATGCCTTTATATTATTATTGTTAGGTCGGCTTCGTTATATTGTGACCCCTTAGACTCCTATATATAGAAAGGAGGTTTTTTCATTTGAATCATCTAAGAATTTTTCATTTGTGTAATGTAAAGGAGGTTTCCCCCTCAAAGAGGCTTATTTCTAAGGCGTTCATCTATATTTTCTATCATTTTGTGAGCTGGTTTCCTAACAGCTTTGGTAATGTATTTTTATAATCTCACGGGAATGGTAATTCCTACCTCATTTGTATAAAATATCATCCATATAGATATGGTAGCATAGATTAAAGTGGGATTCATTTCTTTTCCGTGGAATCTCCCATTTTCATCATCAAATATCTCTCTTCTTAGAAGTATTTATAAATTACACACATCTCAGATAGAAAATGATGATGTATTTTATCTATATGAAATCTCCTAACCTCAGACATTAGGTAACAACTATTATCACCTCATCCATTCATAAGAGACAACTAGGTAATTTTCTAAACATTTTGTTAATTAGAAAAATATATCACAATAATGCTATCTCATGGATGTTTTACATAAATTCAAAGAGAAAGGGAATAAAAATTAAAAGATGGTATTTTTTCCACTTGGATGAACTTCATCCATTGAAACTCACATATCTTACATGAATTTTCCTTTAGAAGACAACCAATTATATTCACACAAGTGAGTGACACTTCTTTGACACATTTAAGGAGGAGGAATTAACTTGGTTATCTCTACATCGATGTACATAAGAAACACCAACTCTCATCCCATTTATGGAGAGTATTTCCTTTCCAAAGTCCCTTTCAAGCATTGGGTTCTCCACTTTGAGTGAAGATATTCCAGACTCAAAGAAACTCTTCTAGGAATTCAAAATGACTTTTTAAATTAAATCAATGAAGAAACATTTGAAGAAGGAAAGAATTGTACGCATATGCTATTAGAATTCAAACTATTGTTTTACGAAATTAATCAATGATAGGGTTCTATGGTCCTTTAGGCCATTCAATTGTGGTATTTCAGGATTGTATGAATATATCCTAATCTTAAGGAAATTTCCTTTATAATAAAATGAATACCATTATATTTGTATATATCATTACAATAAATTTCTCATTCTAACTTTTAATTTCAAGCAGGAAAACTTTCCATCCTATCAAAATGATTAAGACCTCAATCACGTTATTTTCTCTCAAGATAACACGTGGAAACATCAGGAGTATGGACATAGATTGAAGCTTATTTCTTCCATACATGAAAATGAAAATTTTCATATTTAAGTTCACCTATAGTTTATCAAACATTGTTTGACTAATAACTTTGAAAAAACACCATTGATAGAGAAAATTCTTTTGCAATTCTTATCTTTGTAACCTCAACATAAACAGTCCTTGTTACATCCCTACCGCTAAGAATTTGAACTCACATTTGCTTCCAAATTTATTACTTAGGACCATTAAATTAAAAAACATTAACCAAGTTATAGGTTTTTTGAGATAAGATTCTATTGTATTTTGAAACTTTTGATTGCACTATTTCAATATTTGAAAAATGAAAAACCACTCTCCCATTCTAATATTTAATTCAAAGAGGGAAATTTTCCCCTTACATCGAAATGATTAATATCTCAATCATGTTATTTTATTTCAAAATAATAATTGGAAACATCAAAAAAAATGTATATAGATTGAATCTAACTTCCTTTATATATGAAAATTAAAATCTTCATATTCCATATTCATCCACAATGTATCAAACTTTCTTTAATTTATACCCTTTAAAAAGTCACCAATCACTCTTATATATAAAATTATTTTACACTTATTGTTTTTTTAACTTTATATTCTCAACATTGATAATCCTCATTAGATTTCCATCCCTAATATTGTGAACTCACATTTACTTCCAAAATTAATACATTGGAACTTTCAGTTAAAGAAAATTAACCAATTTATATGTTATTTTCCTAATCTAAAACCATTGAGTATATCAAGCTTCAGAGTTTCTCAAATATGTCATAGTAGTTGAATGTCTAGCAAAAGATGAATAAAATGTAAAATGTCATTTAAAAAAATTAATCAATTTATATGTTATTTTTATAATGTAAAACTATTTAGTATATATAAAGCTTCAAAATTTCTCAAATATGTTATATAGTATAATGTATAAAATGTTTTTCCGAAGAAATCACATTGAAAATTTTAGTCAATGCATTTCGAATGAAGTGTGGTTCATCTTCAAGACATGATGTGACTTCTTCCGAAAAAACATTTTATACATTATGATATAGATCAGAAAAACTTAAATTCGAATATATCATAATAATTAAATATTTATTAAAAAAACAAATAAATGTAAAATATTTCATTTAAAATAGAATTTGTATGAGTTTAAGATAAGGATGGACATTAGCTGGGTTGTTTAACGGAATTTATTGTTCGAAGAAAAATAAGAGAAAAAATTAAGAATGCACATGTATTCGTGCTGTAAATGAATAAAAAGAAACACCTTGAAGTGGACAAATGAATCAGAATGGTAGTGAAGCTAAGATATCACCTTGGAATTTAAGATATAAATCCTAAGTAATTTCTATGGAAAACATATAGGCTATGAGAATTTCTATATGACAGGTGGCCATTTGACTATAAAGTTAGCTATAATTAAGGCTAACATCACATAATAACGATGGTCAATCTGTCCTCTATATGGTGATGTGGTGACACCAATACTCCTATAGTCTAAAATCCATATATTTAATCCATGGATTAATTATGGCAATGTGGAATGGCTTCAAACATTTTTATAATAATTATTTCTTTAAAATTTCTTAAAACTTAGTCAACCGTCATTTTTTTGAAATAAATATTATTAAATATTTCTTTATATTATAAAATCTTACAAAAGCATAAACTATATTGTTAATAAATATATCAAATTTAATTTTAAATATTTTAATATAAGAAAAAATAGTATAAAAGTAAATATTTCTAGAAGGTGAAAGGTTTCATGGATGCTTTCCAATTATTATGAAAAAATGTCATAATGTCATGTCTTTTTTTGCTTTGTTAAACATTTTGACATATCAAATTACATAAAATTAAAAAATAGAATAGAATAAAATAAAATAAATTAATAATTACAGTTATTAATAAAACATTTTGATTCGGTCAAGTTACATAAATAATAATAATAATATAGTCATGGTAGAGATATTGTAATGTCTTCTAGTATTCAATGTTGTTTAACATTTTGACTTAATCAAATTAAATAAAAAATTTAAAATTAAATAAAATAAAATTAGATTAAACTAAAATAGTAAATTTAAATCTATCTGAAAACATTTTTACTTGATTAACATAAAGAAAATTAATAAAAATATGGTATTGACCGATGATATGACAACCTATAGTATTGTCCCATAGTATTCATGTGAAATATAGTTTATTTAAAATTTTTTTTAAATGACAATGAATTTAATCCCTCTAGTTTATAGGCACTTAATAAATCTAAAATTAAAATAAATATAAAATAATATTAATACATATTAACAAACCTAAATTAAAATAAAAACTACTGAGTGATTCTATTAAATAAAAACTTATTATCATCATTTCACATTATTATTATCAAGATTAAGTCATATTTTATCATAAATTGTATCATTAATAAAATTGATGATTAAATTCATTTTGTATTTATTAGCCGATGGTTTTCTTTATTATTGTGAATGTATTATATTATGCATGTCGATGGGAATAAATTAAAATTTTGAATATAAAACTCATAATATTTCATATAATAAATTTATATGAAATCAGACTCTCCAGAACGCGTCCTCTCCTTTTTTTTCTTCCCCTAGCACCATAATGCTATAAGTATCCGTGGGGAGTTTTCTTGAGATTTTGAAGCCTACTCCATTCTTCTTGTTTGCAGGTGGTATTGCGTTAAGTTTACCAAATAATGGAGCAGATAAAGAAGGAGTTGGTGGAAGCTGGAGTTATCGGACGCGTCGTCGACGATTTCAATCCGCAGTTAATATTTCATCTATTCTACCGCAATAGACATATGAGCTCAGGTGAAGTATTGCTCGGTGATTTGCAAGAAAGCCCACATTATATTGGGTTCAATATCGATCCAGATCGTACCGGTTTAAGGGAATCCTTCAAGAATCGCACATTATTAACACTGGTGAACCCAATTTGCTATTTCGTCATTGTTATTCCCCGATACTTATTTAGTTATATTTGCTCCAATTGAAATTAGAATTTTACTATTCTCATACATTTATAATCAGATTATGACGGATCCGGACGGTCCCGGAGGAGAATATTTGCACTGGTATGTTGTAATCATCTGGAACTCTGATCAAATTTCTGATAGATGTATTTTAACGAAACCCTTTATAGAATTTCCTAATAACTGTATTATTTTTACATTGTACAGGATGAGTACGGATTTCGGTACCATCAGCCAACATGGAGGTAACTGACTGTTCTTCACTCTTTAGACCCGAAATTGAACAACTAAATCCCTCGTAATGCTAACTGTAAATATCAATATCTTTCTTTTTGATGCAACAATAGGAAGAGGGCTCCGGCAGGATGTGGTTAAATATGAAGCTCCAAGATCAATGGGTACCAGAATGATAGTTCTCACATTGTTCAAACCAAACGAACCTCTCAATTTTGTGTTGAACCCTAGGGAGAACTTCAGTACCAGAGATTTTGCTGAAGCCAATGCACTTGGTCCCCCGTGGCTGCTGCTTTCTTGAAAATAAAAATTGTGTACAAGGCGACGGATTTTGTGGAAGTCAATGCACTTGGACAGCCGGTGGGTCCTGCTTCTTTCAAAATAATAAATGAGGAGGGTGACCACCCTGAGAGTGTTGTTGATGACTGAAACATATGTAACACTGCACAGAGATGCAAAAAGCGGCAATAAAACGACCATGAATCGCGGAGGAAGCGGAAAAGATTTAAGAAAAAATTGAGGAAGCGCTATTGAAGTTGATAACCGTTACCATTGTATATATACAAGATTGCTATCGTCGAGTGGTTTGTTTTCTTAAATATATGAACCGTTACCATTTTATATATACAAGATTTCTGCGGTTGAGTGGTTTGTTATGTTAAATATATGAAAGTGTAATAGAACACCTATTTTCGATATAAAATGTTTGTGTGATATTTCACTGATGTTACAAATCGTAAATATAAAAGAAAAATTAAAAATGTCATTATGGCTGGAGCCGCTCTTAGATATACATAAGCAAGATCCATCCTGTTTAGGGTTGGACCATAACACTTACGAAGACTAAACGCAATAAACTGTCCTGTGTAAATTTTTTGGTTCTATTTTGTATGTGATGTATATAGATACTTATTAGTCTCTGCTTATGGCGTTCGTTAGAGTGGTGATTTGCTATTAATTCTTCCGTTCATTGTAAATTTTCACTGCTTAACAAAAGTTTTTTGGTCTCCAATTTGGATGCAAGAAATTTTAACCAAATTTTAGAATTTAGTCTCTTATTACAAGCGCCTAATTTAGATGAAAGAAACTTTAAGCCAATTTTAGAATTTACCCTCTTATTACAAGCGTCTCTTGCCCCAATGTGATTTTAGTGAGGGTAAGTTATTTTATCCTAAGGTTTTCATATCAAAGGTGAAGCAAGTGATTTATGCATTGGGCCAGTTATTTTGTGCAATGTTTTTCAAGCGCTCTTGCCTCGATGTGATGATTTCAGTGAGAGTAAGTTAATTAATTATGCATCGTTCAAGTTATTTTATACAATGTTTTTCAAGGGCTCTTGCCCCGATGTGATGATTTCAGTGAGAGTAGGTTAATTTATTATGCATCAGCCAAGTTATTTTATGCAATGTTTTTCAAACCCCCTCCCCCCTTATTTTTATGCATCGGAAAAGTTATTTTATGTAAAAATTTTCAAACTTATCCAACTTACTCATGTCACATTTGAGTTTACAGCTGTTGCCATCTCTCTTCATTCCAGAGCCCTCTTGCCCCTTTTGCCATTCTCCATTCCACAGCCCTCTTGTCATTCTCCATTACATTGAAGATAGAAAGTTCAACCACTTTTCATTTTCAAAGATTAAGGTGTTTCAGGAAGGACTTATCACAATAGGAGGTTATTGACATGCCTGGAATTTCAAATCCTCTCTCCCTGTCAAATGGAAATTTGTTGACGTTTTTGTATTATTCATGTCCTTCATTTGACATTCTACCCAAATTTGTGAATGTCAACCTCCTCTTATCTCGAAACTCTCTTTCAACTACTTTTGCATCTCAATTTTCATTAATCTTCCTCTAAAAGTGCCTTGTTTTTCCTAAGTTAGTATAAACATATTAATTGTTGCAATTTTATTCCATAGTAATATATTTTGTTTAATTCTCTCTCTTTTTAATCATATAGTCTCTTATTTTCAAATTAAAGGAATAAGTTATTTCATTCTCAATTTTATTTTATGTTATAAAATATTTGACATTAAAAATTATTTCAATTTGCAAAGTGGATTTAAGGATATAGATTTTGTTATTCATATGTTAACTTTCTATTTATATAATGAAAAATAATTAGACCTTAATTCCATTAATTTTTATATCTTTAAATTTTATATGATTTTAATATAGTATGTGTGTGTGAGAATTGATAAAGAAAAAAACTACTAAGGCTCATACTTCATACTTTTGACTAAAAGATTTATAATAATGAGATATCCCTAATTTATTTTTATTCTATCTATATTTTATTTTTATTCTTACTCATACAAAGCATTATAAATTCTTTAGACTTATGAAAATATAAGCAAAACAACTAATCCTTACTTTTTATTTAAGAGTTATGTGTTATAATTATATTAAATTGAACTTCAATTTCATTTAATCATTAAAACAATTAATTTATAAAATAACCTAAAATATATTATAACTAATTAAATCAACATTAAACTTAAAAAAAAAAAATTAAATTATTTTTAAAAGTCCACCAAAAAATACAATTAAATTATTTAAAAAAATACACAATAGCATTTTGATTTTTTTTTAAATAAGAACAACCTCCAACCTCAAGTGCATACCACTCGCTGAAACAACTAAATTTCTATTAACCTCAAACCACGTACATTCATAAAACTCATAAAACTAGCCGCCTCAATCAAATGTACAACCTCAACAATCACATTGGGAGTAAGTCCTAGCATTTCTCTAACAAGTCAAAAACACCTCAAAATACTTATGTGCTTTAGTGCACTAATAGCAACGATGTAAACTATAGACATTTTAAACCCTGATTGGGCATGCCAGTGGGATCAGGATGGCCTCTCAACTCTTGAGGAAGTGTGAAGTGCATAGATATGCTTATGTCAATAAATTTAAAGTTTTGGGTGCATTCAGTACTATTAGTATGAATGCTATCTCAATCCATTGAAATTTGAATATGTGAAGTTTCAAAATGCATATGACAAGTTCACACAAATAAATAACATATCAAATTTGGAATTTGATATATGCAATCAATCATATTATTATATAATAATCATTTTTAAAACTTATAATCATATGGTGTCTTCTTAAAAGATTATTCCAAAAGATTTTTAGTTGAGACAACAATTTGGTTATTAAGATTTTACAAAGTTTAAACCCTCAATCAATTTACTTATAAACACATAAATTCTAACTAGAAATAATTATGGATGTTATACGACATTGCATTATACAACAAATTGACATGAATCGTATAGATAAAAGTCAATTGCATTCGGTTTCCAAAAATAAAAATATTTTATCAAAAATTTTATGAGTAATCCCAATTATAGAGCTTGAGAGTGGAGAACACTTGTTGGAAACCTAAATTCCCTGTTATAAATATTCAAAGCAATTACGCTTTATGGTAGAGTTATGGATTTAATACGGGCACGCAGGAAAAATTGAGAGTCCAGCCAACTACTTGTATGTAAACTTATGCTAAATGAAAAATCCCTTAAATGATATTGGTATTATAATTTTTTTACGGTTTAAATTGAAAATCAAACATCATTCTGACGAGTTGCAGATATAAAAGAGACGTCAAATCTGTTTGGTTGAATTTTTAGACGGTTGAATTTTTAGCTTGCCGTCAAATACGTCTTGAAACCCAAAATATCAAATTCCAAGCCTGGTTATAGAGAAATTTCTGGGGTTTAAGTGGATTAGTTCACTTGCAGGATGTGTAAAAGCTTCCATGTTATTGGGTATTGGAGCAACGAAACTCATCTTTCCAGACAACATCCAACGATGGTTGGAGTATCGAAACTCAGCTTTTCAGACAACAACGGTATTTTGCAGGATTACCATCTGAGCACAATAATATATGCATTTCCATATGAAATCATTCCCTACCATGTACATCTCTATGTCTTTCAAATCTATCTGAAGGTATATAATACTTTTAACTTTTCTAGTCTCTATTACCGGAAATGAAGTTAATATTCATTGATGTATTTGTGGTATTGTTCTTAAAGAAAAATAATTCCAATTTCAACCGCCAGATCGAAGGTATCAACTATAGTTGAGGTGGTTTCAATAGTTATAAATATTGAAAGGGCCTCGAGTTGTCAAACTGCAAGGAATTTCACATTTTAATTTAGCTAGATCGATGGAAGAGCCATCCATGCGAAGGGGTAAAAGGGAAGTCAATTTTCTCTTGTTCCTACTGAGATAGGTAGTGAGCCAGAGGTGATGAGTTGTAGATGGGTTGGCTAGCTGGTCTTGTCGCCATCATGAACTGCGATGCTCGGGATGAATGGATCAGGGGGTTCGGAGAAGCGAGCAGAGCGTATCATATAACGTAGATAAGGAAGCCATGTAGTAGATAAGGAAGCCATGTCGTTTAATTAGCTAAATAGAGGGGGTTCGGAGAAGCGGGCAGAGCGTATTATATAACGTAGATAAGGAAGCCATGTAGTTTAATTAGCTAAATAGAGAGACTTTGCTGGGAATGTGAGGAATTTGTTTTTATAATTATACCCGGTTTGTGATTGGAATAAAGTGTAAAGATGGTATTGCTTTTATATGCTTTTTTGCGTGTCTTTGTGCGTCTTTTCATTTGGGAAAGAGAAAAAACAATTTGACCATTTTTTTAACAAAAGAGGCTACATTTTTAGAAATTTAAAGTCCAAAAAAATCTGAATACTTTTGAGAAAAGATTCCATACCAAAAAACCTCTGAAATATAAAATATGTTAGACAATTACAGTGCCAATATAGTCCAATGGAAAAATGATTTACAAACCTCATTAATGTTGATGGCACTCTAACATCGATTAGTCTTTCATTATCCATCTCTTTTGGAATTTCTAAAAAAAAACTATTCAAGTAAAATCTTGAGTCTAGTCATCTCCTATGACATCTTATAGTTGTACAATTATGACATATTTCCACATTAACCGATGCCCGTTGAAGCTATAGCAATAGGCCTTATTATGACATATTGCCACCTGAAGCTATAGCAATAGGCATTTGGTTTATGGGAGAGAAGTAAAATATGTCTATTGCTCTACCCAGCCAGTTCAAACCGATTATAAATGGTTCAAGCACATTTTCTTTGTTTTCCAGTGGAATGATAAAAACATGGTTCTAGATCTGAAATACAACATTCTACCCTGAATTGAATGTACTAGACTGATCCACTATAGCATCCTCCTTCACTGTGTTACTAATTTCATGGAATTCAATTCAATCTTCTATTTTGTAGCTGGTCAGTGGTTCATTGACTTGCAATAAGGATGCAATTTAGCTCCAGAAAGTGCTAGTCCTTTCTATTTACCTTTAAACTTAGAAACATTTCCATCTTGAATACAATTTACCTCCAGAAACTGCTAGTCATTTCTATTCACCTTTAAACTTATCAAACATTCCACTATTCGAATATGCCAAACTATCGTTTTACATATATCGAAATATTCTAAGTAATGAGTATTATTCTTGGTTTTTCTTAGACGCAGAGCCGGCAGGGACTCCCGCTGCTACAGCCCTTGTTTTTATTAAACTATGCCTAATGGTGACGAAAAGAAATAAATTCAGTATAATAAAAATGGAATGGTAAATTTTAGTGGTGTTGAAATTTCCTTTAAATGTTTTTAATTATCTAAACTACATCATTTAAAATTACAATTCAGCGCTACCATTTTTACTACTAATCTCAACATATCAAACAGAAATACAGTCTAATAGTGAGATAAAATCAAAGACATTACAAAATCTCAACCAAAGATCAAAACATTTTTTTCACACATTCTGAACGTAAGCATTGTGTTAGGTCACTATATTTATTATTTCTTAACAAAACAGGTGTAATCTCTTTGACTACTCTAACACATTCCACATTTGTATTTCTTTTATTATATATAGTTAAATATTTTTAACATCGAACGATACCGTTGAAAGTTGTGTGGCATTTAGCATATCACATGCATTCATTAAATTTAAATGACTTGCGTTTAATATCTAAATAATATATTATAATACTTATAATCAAATCCCTTGGTTATTCAATTACATTAAGATGAGTGTTTCGAATAGGTGACTCGATATGCAACTTGTTGACAAATCTAGGGACTTGTTATCGTCTTAATAAAGTTTCGTTTTTACTATGTACTAGTAATTGTACTAGATGTTGCGAAAGAAATTTTGTAAGGTAGTAGTGTAGGAAAAAGTAACATTAGAGTGTTACTCTTTCATAATGACAATGAAAGAATCACCAGATGTTCCCAAAGAGTGTAAGTAGACTTTTAGATCCTAGTTAAAGAGGGGGTCTCATGAATTACATCATTAACATGGCAGGAGTATACACAGTGTTAGGTTCTCTTCTTTTGGTCATTTAGTGTATTCTACGTGGGACTTATGGATGTGTGAGAGAGAAATTGTTGTTGTGTTGTTCTCACAATTTTATGGTTGTTTATTTTAAAGAAATTCATACTTTTCAAATTTTATGACTGGCATACACTTCAACATATTTTCCCGATGATTGTTAAATGTAAAGCAATTCATACTTTTCAATTTTTTATGACTGACATACACTTCAACATATTTTCTTGATGGGACGTTTATGATTTGATGGCAAGTGGTTGTTAACTTTTAATTGTTCTGTTTTATGTAAAACATGTATGACCTAACATGTTTGATTGGGGTGCTTAGTGACAGGTTTATTCATTGCTTCTAAACCTTGACTTATAGCATCTGGAAAAATGAATGCAATCTTTGGAATGGTTTTTCTTTTTCTTACTAGACTCGCAATTATGGCAGTTGCTTCAATTGCAGTTGATCAAGAAATGGCCATGTACGTCTTCCACATATCTATTGGCAAAGTTCTAGCATGTCATGGACAATATATCACAGAGATTAAGGCATTTGTAGTTGTGTAAATTCTATCTCATGGCCATGTACGTCTTCCACATATCTATTGGCAAAGTTCTACCATGTCATGGACAATATATCACATAGATTAAGGCATTTGTAGTTGTGTAAATTCTATCTCTTCTAAGTTTTTCTTGCTAAAGACATGCAAAGCTAAATGAATCACAAAAAATTTTGGATGATAGGTTTATTCATGGCTTTTAAACCTTCACTTATAACATTTGGGAAAATGAATGCAATGTTTGGAATGGTTCTTTGTTTTATCACTAGAATGACATTTATGGCAGTTGCTTCAATTGCAATTGATCTTCAAGGTCCCAAGTTACATATTCTTTGATACGATGATGTCCTTGTTTTCTCTCTTTGATCACTTCTATTTGTTGAAACTTATATTAAAATAATTTTGTTGAGAGTTTTCTTTGAAGTGCAGTTCCCTCAATTGCAGTTGATCTTTGAGGCTGCATTTTACATATTCTTTGATATGATGATGTCCATGTTTTATCTCTTTGATCACTTATATTGTCTTCTTGACCAAAGCTATGAAACTTCCATTTCTGCATCAGCAACTACTTTCTTTTTTTCTTGATGAGAAGTAGAAGCATTCCACTTGTGAAACATTGCAACAAAGACATGGATAAATCAAGGGAGAGGACTACCACAGGGTATTTTATATCGGTAAAATCTCATCCCACACAAGAAGATAAATAAGGTTGTTTCCATGGTCACGACAGGGATGCGAAATCCCAGACCGCATCTACAATCTAATCCTATTCAAACTGATCTACATCGAATGCTTCTAAAGAGGGTTTGTGGCCTCCTTGCAGGAGAGAAACAAAGTATATTAAGAAGAATAAAATCCCAATTCGATTCAAACTCCTAAAATAGGGTGATAAAGTGACCAAAGTTATTGTTGTAGCAACTCATTGCATGCAATGTTTGTTACTGAGTCTCCGTTCAGGAGGTTAACACAGAAGTAAACAACTATTTTAAAACCTTGTTGTCCCTTTCAAATATGGGTTTAATTTTCGAAAATTATATGAAAAAATTTGTTGTATCCATCAAATTTTGCACGAATTATATTCATTATCGCATACCCATGTTAGCTAAGTTGGAAGGTTTTAAATCCTTGTTAGTATTAATGAGGACAACGAATTGGAAACTTCAAAACTGAGATTAATATGTAGAGAGCATTTAAATCAATGGGCATATTATATCCCCATATTTCATCTGGACTAATAGAAATGAATCCTAGTCTGTGAATATATCACAACCCAGTTGCAGAGTATTTAAATAACTTGTTAATTTTAATGGGCCAACTAATTTGGAACTCCATAATAAGATTGTTTTGCCCCTCCATTACCATATTATGATTCCAAGTCTTTTTTTTATCCTATGTGACTTTGAAGTTCCATTGCACCTTCTATCCTTAAATTTTCACTCAACCAGAATGAATTGTCTCTTGTTTATCTTATATAGAAACCATGTTGTATGTCGTTCTTCCCCTTGCCTCAATCCTGTCCCCCGGATTTCCTTCGTACAACCTACCTACGTTATAAGTGTCATCATGTCTCTATTACATCATTCATCTTCAATCTTCGATCCATCCATCCATCCATCGGTGCATCCATCCAGGGGTTAAATTTGATGGGCATACATCTTGTTCCTCCGATTTCCTTCGTACAACCTACCTACCTTATAAGTGTCATCATGTCTCTATTACATCATTCATCTTCGATCTTCGATCCATCCATCTATCGGTGCATCCATCCATGGGTTAAATTTGATGGGTATGTCTATCATTAGGGAATTTTTTTATGACTATCTTATTTTTAAATTTTCCTTCACATGACTTTTAATATTTACATTTACTCGTTTCATCTAACTTCTATAAATTATATTCATAATTTCTCTCACATGAAACTAATGAATGTAGATAGTCTCTATTACTTCACTCATCTTCAATCCATCCATCCATCACTACATCCATCCATTGAGCGGTTAAATTTGATGGTTCCCCCTACCCATTAGGGTTAAATTTAACAAGTCCCCCTACACATTAGTGAATTTTTTTTAACGATTTTATTTTTAAATTTCTCTTCACATGTATAAAAAATTAAAAACAAGAACAAACTGCATACTTGGACTTTTTTCTAAAATATCTTCACATATTCAACAACCTCATCTATCATACATTCAATATCATCATGTACAAACTAGATTTTGAATAGTTTAACTAAAAGAGGTAATTGCCATACATAAAGATCTATAAATGTATAAAAATGGAAAAACAACAACAAGCTACATACTCAGACTTTTTTCTAATTGATCTTCACATATTCAACAACCTCATCTAACATGCTTGGAATGTTTGTTTGCATTGACATTAAGAACAGAAGTGAACATTTATAATTATTAATGATTTACAAATAGTAATAACTTAAAATTTCATAATTATTAATGATTTACAAATAGTAATAATCTTTGCAAATAGTGAGTTCGCCTATAATTTAAATGTTTGTTTCCATGATTTGGAAATAGAAATAACTTTTGCAAATCTATCATTATTAACGATTTTAGTAATAAATTTTGCGAAGAGTGAGTTCGCCTACAATATAAATTTTTGCTTGTGGCATTAAGAACAGAAGCAAAAATTTATAATTATTAATCATTTACAACTAGTAATAACTTTTTGCAAATTTATAATTATTAATGATTTACGAATAGTAATAACTTTTACAATTTAAATGTTTGTTTCTATAAATTACAAATAGTAATAACTTTTGTGAACAGTGAGTTACAATTTTAATGTTTATTTGATGCATTAAGAACATAAGTAAAAATTTATAATTATTAATGATATACAAATAGTGATAACATTTGCAATTTTATAGTTATTAATGATTTACAATTAGTAATAACTTTTGCAAATAGTGATTTGGCCTACAATTTAAATGCATGTTCGTCGCATTAAAAATAAAAATAAAAATTGAATAACCATACAAATTTATAATTATTAATTATTTATAAATAGTATTAATTTTTACGAATAGTGAAATTGTGTACAATTTAGGTATAACTCTTTGCGACATTAAAAACAAAAGTAAAAATGAATAACAATAAAATTTTATTTATTAATGATTTACAAATAGTAATAACTTTTATAAATAGTGAATTCACATACAATTTAGGCATAACACTTTGCGGCATTAAGAACAAAAGTATAAACGAATAACAAAAGTTTTTCATATATTTATTTAAATAAACTAATACATTTAAAGATAAATATAATGATAATAAATTTAAACGTTATTGTTTAGTGAGTAGGAACCAATTTGGTGGTTTTCTTACACACAATTGTTGGATTGCTTTCTGTTTGATGTGGTGTGTACATATTTTGGTTTAGTGAGTAGACACGGACTTGGTGGTTTTTTTACATGCAATTGCTTGATTGTTTTCTATTGGATGTTGTGTGTGCATATTTTTGGAGCTGCTAATATTTTTTTTAGAGATGTTAGGTGTATATGTGAAGTTTTATTAGTGAATGCATCCATACATTTAATTGATTTCATGTCTTTTTGTTGTTTTAAAAAAATAATTTACCCATAATTTAATGTATAACAATATTTTCGAAAATAATTTAATCACAATGTTATCATTATGTTGTTATATCATTATTATAACTTGATTGTAATATATATATTTTTTTCTATTATAACTTCATTTTAATATAATATAAATTTCCGGTATACCATTCTTATTATATATTAAATATCATATAACATTATTAAAATTTAATGATTATTTAACTAATATTACTTTATTTTATAAAATATTATTTTCCTCTTTGTAAGAGAGAGAGCGAAATTCTATAGGTGATGTGTCATATGAGCGAAGTGGGTTGAAGAAGTTGCTCTTAGAAACCATTTCCACGAGAAAGTCAAAGGGTCAAATCTCTAGGAAAATAAATAGACAAAAATTCACTGATACACACGTGACCAAAACTGAGATTTAAAAAAAATGTAAACGTGAAAGCTTATTGTTGGTCCTCATCAAAGATAAGGGAAGATACGAGCTTGTTGGTTTAATAGGCCATAGTGGACCACCATTTCTTTTCCTATAGACACCATCTCAAATCCCCTATTGGATGAATTCCTCGTAAAAAATTCACCTTCTCGAACACGGGTTTTAGGAATCATCTAATCACCACATGTATGCAGAGATAATTTTCCCTTGTTAAATCTCTTGGATTGCGAGAAGCTCTTAAGCATTCTTTTGTTGAAGAGGAATGTAGAGAAATGGAGGAAAATTATGACAATATTATTCCATATAGCAAATATTCCTCCTCTGTTGATCATGCCAATCAATTGAAACCTCTGTTATAAACAGTGTTACCTACCGATAAGTTTTACAGGAAAATATCTTGATTCCCTCCATCGAATACGTGTGCAAAAAATCTTATGCGTTAAATCTGGTAATGTATAATATTAAAATTTTATGCACTCAGAAAATGTGGCAAGGTACACATTTTAACCATGAAACTTTGGACGGCAATGCACACATTTTTACCATGAAACTTTGGAGCCACCACAGGAGCTGTCAATTAGAAACCAATACACGAGGGGTTAGGTAGAAACTAGAAAAATATTGTAAAAATGCACAAAAGGCATAATGAAAAATTTTACTCACGAGATGCCAAGTTCAGCAGAAACATGGAGCATTGTGTGGTGGGATCTGTAGGATACACAACAAAAGGAGCCTCGTAGAAACTGGAAAAATACTGTAAAAATGTACAAAAGGTATAATGAAAACGACGCAATGCTTGGCAGAAACATGGAGCATTGTGTGGTCAGCTCTGTAGGATACACAACAAAAGGAGCCTCCATGTAATCATATTAATCATCCTCGAGTAATTGATTGGGGGTTAGTGACTTCATGGAAATATCAACCGTGGTGTTTCTTGGGAGTTAGTAACTGTCTGGTTGGGTGTTAGTAACTACAGATATCAATCTGATGGTAGAGGAGAGTTCTATCATCTAACATCAAGAATCAAGGGTGGACAATTCTACACAGTAGAAGCTGAGGGTGTTTTTTCCCAAGAGAAACACCTTACGACGTAAAAATTAGCTACCCGAACTTGGTTCCAACTTAAAATGTGAAAACTTTAGAAATGTATTAACGAAATAATATTTTGAAAAAGAAAGAGAGTCTAAGGTTCAAAATTTGTTGAATCTTCTTAATGGAAGGCTTCCAATTTTTAGGCCGATAGTTTTTTTTTAATTAGTTGATCTCTGGTTTTTGTTTATCTTTTCTGTTTAAGCGTGAAATTTTTGGACCATACGACTATGACATTTGTCTAACTCAACTCTAGATATTTTTTCCTCCATATTCTTGTTATGCATTGTGTTAAGCTTGTCGTGCTTGCTGGGGATCGATCCCTACACCTGAAAGTCCATTAGATGTTTTCGATCGAACGAGTCATGTTGATTCAGTTGCAGTAAATGAAAAAAATCTCCCAACAGATATCGACAAGTGATTTGGAGAATCTAGGATTCCAAGGGAACCAGTTAAGTGGGCCGTTACAGTTTGTTGAGAAGAAGCAAGTCATTCTTGGAAGGAAGAGTGTAGGCTAGGGCTAAGATTGATGAGAGTTTTTCTTTGGAGCTTAAAAGAAAGTCCTATGGGATTCGGGTCCGAAATACACTGGGGGCATTGTTCTAGATGAATGAGGATGAGAATCTAGCTACAAAAGTCATAGAATCCAACAACTCTATGGAGAATAATGGATGATTCAAACCAGATGAAGTTGTCTTGGAGAAGCATGAGATTGAGCTCAGAAGTGATTCTTTGAAACATGTAACTAAATCTCTCAAACTTCTCAAGCCTAAGCCTAATAGGGTCTATGATAGTTTTGAAATAGGAGAGATTTGTGTCAATGCTACTAGAACAATGAAATCCCACATAGATAACGAGACATGGAATAGGTTTTGTGTGCAAGTAACTGTGATCCGGATTTAAACTGGAATGCAACAAATTATAGAGATAACCATAAACGCAAAGATGTAGTAGAAATAATACTTCATTTATTTAATGTAAAATATTGAGATATGCTTACAAATAGAAAATGGAAATAAATAGCTAGGGCGATGGTAGCTTATCTTTGAGAAGAGATGTGGCGGCTACATTCCTTTGAACTATGTTACAATGAGGCTAGAAGGCCTATTTATTGTTGAGAAATAATGGAAAACCCTAAACATCCAAAAACCTAGAAGATGAAATGCGAAACTGTGGGCCCCGTTTGGGTAAATTGGTACATCAACTTCTCGTGGTCATAACTTTTGCATACGATCTCTGTTTGATGTTCACAATATCTCATTAGAAAGATATATCCGAGAACTACAACTTTGGGAAGAGTAACATTGGTAAATGGAACCCATGCTAGTCCTAAGTTTCCCAAAAAAACGTCTTTTAGGCCCTCAAAATGGCTATGGAAGTTTAGGACCTGAAAAACTGCTAAAAATAGTAAATTGTGCTACAATTAAGGAAACCGAAAAGCTGAAAGAAATAATGGTGGAGGTCTAAGTGGACTTGGCAGGTGGCCACCAATATCCACCTGGATCATTCCTCTCGCCTTAGGAAGCAATGCTCCCCCTTGCATTGAGTTCCACCATGAGATGAGGAAACTTCTGTTGAACTTAGTGTGGAGTACTAAAGAAGGTATGTTTTTGGTGATTATTTTAGCATCTTTTCATTAGAACCTACAAACCTTTTGCATCATGAAATAGGTAGATGATAAGGAATTGTAATAAAACCTAGAAGATTAATGTGCAAAAAAAAAAAATTGACAATTGTCATTTCCTTATGCAGGAAGAAGGAAAAATGCAAGACTGTCGTTCCAAAGGAAAGGAAAAGGCCAGGTTAACCGATGTCCCTTTGATGGGGAACCACATGCAAACAAGGCAAACCAAATGAAAGCGTATCAGCCCAGGAAAGGAAATGGAGATATCAGCTCAGCACAAGAAAGTAAAGAGATAACTGAGAGCCAACGGTTCGACGAATCCCTCAGGATCCTTTGATCCTGAGGGATGGCTGCTTTAACTATTTTTGCACCTAGACATCTCCGCCTTCACCATTATAAAAAGGGGTAGCATTGTTAGCCTGGGGGATAATTTGTTATGTTTCTATGTAATTTCTCTTAAAGTTGAGACTTTGATCATCGACTCTCGTTCACTATGTAATTCTGTCTTATGCACTAATACGAACTTGGTTACTATTTCATCTCTGATCCTAGAATAACTTCAAGCGGTGTACCCCTAGAAGCTAAGGGCCCGACCCTGGAGGACATTTTCTCCTGTACTATTACTTTTGGTTTATGCATGGTTTTCTCATCAAATTTATTCGGTAATCTGATATGTTATGTTATTTTATATCACAGCTTTGTTACATCTGATCTGTTAAGTGATATCACTTTCTGAGACAGAGAAATTATAACTCTACAACATATTGTTGTTCCTTAAGTACTGATATAACTAGCTCTTACAGGATACCATTGTTGTTCAACTATAGAATGTCTGTGTTGTACACTTATCCATTCGTATTACTAAATTCATCTTAGAGATTATATTTCCTTGCGATTGTTGATTCTGTTAACATTACCATTCCATTACAAAATACAGTCGTATTCTTTATAACTGAGATTGAGAACCAGATTACCAAGATCGGATTACTATTAAGGTGTGTCGTGTTCATGTATGTGTGGCTTTCAAGTGCTATTCTATAGTCCATTATTAATCATTGCTGTTCTATTTCTATGTGTTGTTCGATTCATCCTTAAAGGTAGAGGATTGCCATTTGATTTCTGTAGAACATAATTGTTGCATTTATTCTTGTAGACTAAGGTGTTGTTGCTTATTAAATTCAGTTGCTATTACAATTCCATAGTCATTGTTCCATTCCTTATATGTTGTTCCATTTTCTGTTGTTCGCATTATTATTGCTTCGGTGTGTAGAACGATCTGAGACTATAGTGGGCATTGACATTTACTGTCTGGCTCCCAGATCAATGATTTGTTCCTTGATTTCCTTTGGTTCCATCAATTTACAAAGGGATGAGTTACTGCTACTGAACCCTTGACTGATAAATTGCTTAGTTTTCTAAATGTATGGTTTAGTCTTTAAAAGTAGTTTGCTGTAAACAAGCATCTGTTTACTCTTGTATTTTTTAGAACTATACTACTAACATTACTCTGGAAAATGATAGTCTCAGACTGAGACACTCTTTGAAATAAAAAAACGTTCCTGGATTGACAAATTAATGCGTGGTAATTAGAGGTGAAAGAGACACTTTTTACAGCTCAACATTTTGACGTCGTTGTCGGGGAAAGAGTGTAGCCATTTGTCTCTTTTTAGAGTAGTGTAAGATCCTGCTAGGGAAGAATTGGATTTTAAAAACGGAAGGTAAGAACCTACATGTGGAGCATGTAACAACCCTACTCCTCTGGCCGCTTTCCTGTAGATTTATCATTGTTTTGTTTGGGTAGAATATAGCAGTTGATTTGTGTGTGCATGACTAAGCAGAAAAAGCTAGAAAAGAATTCAAAACCTCTACCCAAGCCAAAAAAGCTAAGGGGTCGGTGACCCTCGGCCGATCAACGTTTATAGACGAAATTTTTAAGAAAGCAGAATCTCAGCCTTCAGTGGGACCTAGAAAAGTTATTTTCAGACAGCCTACTAGTTCCCTTTAGGCCACAGGATCACCATCTGTAGCCTTTGCTGAGGTGCATAGTCAAACTGAAGAGCAGGATTTTCAAGAAATTGAAAATTCTACTCCAGAACTATTGCAAGAAGGGAATTTCAGCAATCTTTGTGAAGGAAGAGGAGAGACAGGGGAAACTGAGGAACCAAGGTCTCCTTTTGGGACAACTCAGCCATTGAACAACCCAGATAAGGGAAGTGCTGCAAAAATCATTTTTGAAGAAACTCAATATCCTCAGACATTAGGCACTCTCATTATCCCAAGAAGCGCTATTAAAACCATTCCTGTTAAAGCCATTCCCTCTCACCCTAGGAATACCCTCCTAGATATCCCAGAAGGTTATTGGCATATATTTGACTAAATGGCCGAAAACCAGTCGAACACCCAAACTTCTACATTGAAATACCCCATAGTGGATACTGCAGTGAATGCACCTATGAAAGCAATTTCTCTTCAGCATATCCCTACATTCCATGGTCTTACATCAAAGGATCCAGATGCATTCCTATTTGAATTCGATGTGTTGTGTAGGGGATATGATTACACCACCGACCCCCAGAAACTGAAATTATTTCCCTCTACATTAAAAGGGACTGCTTTAAGATGGTTTATGGGATTAGGTGGTGGAGTTATAAATAACTGGGATCAAATGAAAGAATTTTTTCTAAAAAAATATCAAGACTATTGCAGGTCTAGAGAACTAAAAGATGAAATATTCGAGATGGTAGCTAGAGCAAATGAAACATTAGAGGAGTATGTGGAACGTTTTCAGTATAATCTTCAAAGATCTCCTTATGCATCACTACCTTTACCTGATAATGTGTTAAAAACAACATTAATTAGGGGTATGAAGGAATAATGGATTGAAACACTAAACATTATGGGAAAAGGAGTTATTTATCAGGAAAATTTTGCTGACATTATTGATTTATGTATCAGGAGCTCGAGAGGTAGCACAAGACTAAAATCAACAGAACATGTTGTAAGAGATAATAAAATTTTGGCAGAAAGAGTAACGCGGGTAGAAATTGGAAATTTATTCGAAAATTTTAAAACTAATATACTGGGGATGCTAACTACACAACTTGATATTATGCAGGCCAAACAAAAGCAAATGGAGGCAGAATAGAATTTGGCAATCTTCTGTCCCCGATGCAGAAAGAAACATAGCCATAAGGAGTGTCCACTAGATGCAGTCCAAACATGCGCCATTTGCACAAAAGACCACCTTACGGAAAGTTGTCCCTCAATTCCCGGATTAAGAGAAGTATACAAGGAAGAAGAAGAAGAGCCAGAATCAGTGTATCTGCTCAATCAGCACCGTCAGTGGCAGCTGCGATAGTCTGGTATGTTTTCGGACCCAACTTCTTCTTTTCAGCCTCCATAGTATAATGATCAACAATATAATATGTAGCAAAATCAACGTCAACCCCCCTTTCCGAATTGGTCACCACAGTCATTTCCTTCATCAACCCCATGGCCGAATCAAGTAATCCAATCCAGTTGGCCGAATTTTCCCTATGCCCCACCATATTGGCAAAGTAACGCATACCCAGCACAATGGACCCCTCCTACTTCACAAAATCAATCCTGGCAGATAAACTGGCAAAGACCGATGCATCAGCTAGTAGGAACCATTCCGCTCCCTCAACCTACACTACCAGTCTTACAACAAAACCCCCAGTCTAACCTGAGACCGCAACTTGTTTGGTCAATTTAGTGAGGTCTAAATTGCTACTTTAAAATGTCAACCCGAGGTTCGTAAACTGACGAAGTGAAGTGTACTATATGTACTAGATAACCATTTCCTTAGTCTTTTGTCGTTTTTAGTTTTTTAAGTTTGTTTTTGGATTTATCTTTCCCTAATGTGAGATGATGAAAAGGTGATAAAGCAAGTGAAATATGGATGATTATGGTGATCTCTAAGTGGTTTTTCAAAACTTAAAAGAAAGAAAGCTTTAAAACAACTGCAATGAAATCAATTCTTGAAAAGAAATAAAGACATCAAACAATGAACTAATGACATCGGCCCAGTATCTTTCTTGCTGAATGAAAATGAAAGTGAAATCTACACTAAATTCAATTAAAAGTAAGAACAACTAATCCTCACTATTTCAACTCTTCAACTCAATCTTCCTTGTGAAAAGATATCATGAAATGTTAAGCAATGTGAAATCTAAAAGAAGTTAAACTGCATAAAAGAAACTAATCACACTACTTTAACTCTCTTGACCTTTTGCCTTTCAGCTTAATTTACCCTGTGAGAAACAATCATCAACAAGTCAAGCAATGTGAGATCTAAAGCAAACTAAATCAAGCTATAATGAGTGATATTCTAGTTCCTAATAAAGTTATTTGATTATAGAAAGAAACCGTTAACAGATGAATAGCATGATATCTAAGAGCAGAAAATAAATGTACAACTTAAGGAAATGACAGTACTAGAAATCAAGCTTCAGAAAACAAGAGTCAGCGACAAAGACAAGACGATCTCGTATTCCAATAGTTATAAAAAGAAAAGGTGAAAAATTGCCCTGAGCTACCTAAGAAAACCTGCAGAAAACACTGATCAGTTGTAACCATAAAAGAGCAGCAATGAAAATGTAAATCAACAAAAATCAAAAAGCTTTGTTATGTACAACTAATATACATGATGAAATAAAACGCAGCATTTAAATGACAACTGTACAGCTAATATACATGAACAGGAAAAAAAAGTAATGCAAGAGTTAAAGGACAACTGTACACGGCTTTAGTGAGCAGGGGCCCTCTACCAGTTCAGCCGATTCAACGAACAGCTACAAGCTTAAGTTTAAACCAGTCTTCTCATATATTAAACAACAACGTAAAAGTGCAGTGGGGAAATACAACAACTTCGAATTACATTACCAGAGATTAACTCTTACAACGTTCATGGACGCGTTATTTATAAGGAAAGAAAGCTAAACAAATTAACTAAATCTACACTATTAACCACACTGCCAGAGACACGTAAATCCTCTTCAGCCCGGATCTAGGTAACTGTCATCATGTTTATTAAATCTGAGAGGTATGGCTGTTGGATTCACGCTACCAGGATGTCTTCGTGGCTAAGGACTGTGCCACGTAACTTCACGTGCTCAAAAACAGAGCTACGTAGAGTCGTGCCACCACTGAACACATTCGTTGACTATCCTTTGCCCCTTGTTTGACCGCAGGCTTTTATGGGTGTTCTGGATGATCTGGAGGGACACGTTCCATGTCCTTGACTCTTGTAACTTTCCCATGTGGCTCGTTTCTTCAGAGGACAACTGTAGCATGGTGTTTGACAAAACAGTTGCGGAATCCTGTGCTGGCTGCAGAAACCTGGGTCGGCTGCGGAAACCTGTGTCGGATGCGGAAACTGAGAAGCTTCCGCAGCTGTCTGAACAAAATTCTAAACCAAACAACAGTCATTAGCGTAGTTAGAAAACCATGTCAAAAGCTCTTTTTAAAACTAAAATACAATGATTTAATCAACTTGGTGGATGAAATGAGTGGAAAAAGAAGGCTGAGAGGGTGTATAGGAAGCTGTAGGTTCGAGGCTCAACATACCCCCACTATGAAGGTGTTGCATGTCCTCATGCAACCAAAACTTAGTTATTTTCCCTTAATCCATATGCTCTGAGGCTTCTGGAAGAACATCTAGCCCTCTTCTCTTTCTCTTTGATGTTAAAATGGTCCTTGGTTTCCTGACTAGACATTTGAACTTAAGATTCATCAATGCCCTGCTCAACTTTTTACACTTTTTCTTTAGCTTCATGTTCTTCTTTTGCCACAGTCCTAAATGGAGCATAGTCTTATCATGGACAATCTTGTCTACCTTACTCTGCTCTTTGAGTGCTTCGTTTTCCTGTTTGATGTGCCTATTTAGGACTTCCAATTCAAACACTTCCTGTTTTAAAGACTGTACTTGTGCATCAAGTGGCAAGGTGGTGCTTGGTCCTGCAGCTAATTGTTCCAAGGACTCTAGGTAGTTATATACCTCTTGCTGATTAGGATCTACTTCAGGTGTCTTTCTTGGGCTAGGCTCAAAATCGAAATCTAGTGGAGGAGGAAGATTGTCCTCTCTTTCTGGCCGAAAAGGGCTTTCATCACGTGGAGGACTTGACTCAATGTCTGGCTGAGCTGGAGCTTTTTCAGATGTTTCTTCACCTAAATCAATAAAGTGTGATTGTTTTTCTTGGGTTACACTCTTCTTTCCTTTTAGCCTACTGCTCCTCCTCACGTGTGGACTAGCGCTCTTTTCATGTGCACTTTGTTTTCCTTTTTGTTTCTTTGTTATGGCAGCAGCTTGAAGATGTGCTAATCTTTCTGCCAAAGTTTGAGAATCTTCCTCTATGGATGGTTCAGGGGATGGATAGGTTTCTTGAATGGTTATTTTTCCCTTGTCATTCTTCTGTTTCTTGTTTTTAGCTCCCTCTTCTTCTTCTTTCTGAATAGTTTCCTGAATGTCTATTGTAGGAGAGTCTTGGGCTGTAATATTCTTTTCTTTCCTCCTGCTTCTCTTTGGCATTTTTGGGGAACTGCTTCCAGAGGCTTCAGTCAGTTCTTGGAAGTGGTTTCTTGTCAAAAACTTTTCCCAAGTATCCTTAGTGTTTTTCAACTGATCTTCAATAAGGATTTTTATGAACTCGTGATGGTAAAGATGGGGTTCAATATTGCCTACGTGTTTTTGAACAGTAGAGCTCATTTTCTTCAAGCTTGATAACAGAAAATAAGGAAAATTAAGGGTATAACCTTCCACAAAATTCATCATTAACCTGGCATGATACATGTACATGGAACCAAAACGACCCTCGCATGTGATAAATTTATGGATAAGTAATAATAGAGGGGACCATTCTTCTTTTATTGCATGCACAGGGATTCCCTTTGTAAATACAGAGGTATCCATACCTGGGTTTTGTAGCATTGTTCTCCATATTTGATCTTCCACACTTCTATTTTTAAACCACCTTTCACCTTCTTGTGGAAGACTTGTTTCAGCTGCTATTGTGGCCTCGGTCACTGTAAATTTTAAGTCTCCTATCTCCACTGCGTGTCCATTAAAGGACTGTGCAAAAGCTTTAGTCACTTCTTTGTTATAGCCCCTGAACTTTTGAATGAATCTCAACCACCTTGCTTTCTTCAACGACTCCTTAGTTTGAGGATAACCCTCCAGGTATTTTGGTCCTTCTGGTTCAGCTCTTAGTAGTTTTCCCATTCTCGGCTTTAAATTCCGACTGAAAATTCTACTGCGTATGAAGGTTCAGGAAAAAAATGGGCTGATTACGGGATTCTTAGGGTAACTGGAGTGGCCGTAATCGAAGTTCAGGATGTATGTGGTGACTATAGCCAGGGTTTGGAGCAAGCTGTAGTGGATGTAGCGGAAATGGAGAACAGGGAATGGTATGAGTACCGAGGGAGTAAAGGGTAAGCAATAGTAATGAGTTCAACATCGAATGCATGCGGGAGTGAAGTGATAAATGGGCAGAATAACGACTGTGTCCTTTTGGATCGGATGACTTGCGCACACGTCTCAGCAGACGGCTGCGGGAATTATGGTGAAGGAGAGCCCTAGTACTGTTGGTCATGTCTCAAAAGTACGGCCAATAAATGGGAGAGCAGTCCATCTCGAGTTTAAATTTAGAATGATCGTGCGACCGTTGTGGAATGACATCGTGGAAGAGGAGTGGTATGGGGCTTGTCGTATCAAATCATTGCATTTAGTGGAACTTGCCATGGTTTAATAACTATGCATAATAATGACATTGAATTGTTATTTGGTAGAGATTTTTTATCATACCTTTGGAAGTTTATCATTTCTTGATTAAGGCTTCTGACCCATTGTTGTTCTTTGATCTTGAAGATGGCCCATGTCTTTGCTGCACTTGGTGATGATGACACTAACCTTTGACTGTGATTTCTTTTTTGAAAACAGATTGATGCTGGCTATAAAGACAGAGTGATGCTGGCTGCGGAAATCGTTTCTGGATACGGAAACTGGTTCTGGCTGTGGAAACGGTTTCCAGCTGCGGAAACTAAGACAACACCCCTTTAACTGCACAAAGATAGTTAGAGAAGAACTAACTAAATAAAATAGTCTTGAGAGGGACTTTTATTGATGGAATGAAATGAAATGAGTGGAATGAGATGGAAATGAAGTGGAGTGAAGGTCGAGATGAAAATGAGATGGATGAACTGAAATGGCAAATGAGGTGGAGTGAAGATGGAAATAAAGAGAGACCTTTTTTTTTGGAAAATATAGAGTGTCAGGTGCCCCTGATTTTCACTCTACATTTTCTGTATAAGACTGCCAATCTATGATTGGTTTTCAGGCTTATACAAAAGATATATATATATTTTTTTTTCAACTGAAAGAAACAAAGACTAAGCTGATGGAGGAGAAGGATTACTCTCCACCAGCCTCATTGCAGAATTTTCTTGAAACATTTTGACAAATTCCTCTTTTGAGAGTGGCTTATGATAAATTTTCAATCGGTGGCCATTCACAATGAGAGGAGTTTGAAATTCACAATGATAGTTGTGGATTTTGATTTGGAAGTTGTGGAGCTTGTTGGTTTTGAAAAGATGGGGGATATTGATAAAATTGAGCAAATCTCCCATAAGGATTTTTCATACCTTGTACCCATGATTGAAAAGGATTTTGAGGTTGGGACCAAGGTTGTTGCCAAGGATTCCAATTTGGTGGGGGTTGAAAATTCATAGAGTTGCTAAACCCTTGATTTTGTTGCCCCTGTCAAGGTCTCCTTGCAACAAAACAGAGAGATTCGATTGTATTTGGATATTCTTGAAAGACAGCTTTGAGCCCAGGAATTGAAGGACAATCCTTGGTCTCATGATTCTCTGAACAAATTGCACATGTTTCTACAACTTTTTCATCCAAGGGACATTCCCTTAGAGAATGTTTCTTCCTACACTTTGGGCAAAAGATGGCCAAAGCCTTAGCTTCTGCTTTCTGCTTATTGTGAATCTTAAGGGTGTCTAGTTGCTCACTAAGGCTCCCTAAGATGTCAGTTTTGAATTCATCAAGCATGTTGCCAATCTCAGCCCTACTTACTGATCCAGTTGCAGATTTGTTTGCTCTGATGAGATAAGGATCTCTAGGCCCTTTTTGAGTTTTAGATTTCCCCCTTGAGAGATGGACACATAACTCTGCTATATCATGAAGTGGAAGTTGAGATATATCTCCCTTTCCCATCATGTTCAAAATATCTATCCATTCATCTCTAATGGCTATTAATAGAAGGGCTTTCAAGGTCTCCTCATCTAAGTTACTCATTTTTGCTCTTTTCAGGTTGTATTGAAATCCTTCAAGTAAATCCTCCAAGTTTTCATCTTCTCTTTGCACCATTTTGAATACCTCATCCTTGTGATTGGTGGGCATACAATAGTCCAGGTACCTATCCAAAAATGTTTGTTTCATATCATTCCAAGTCCTAATGGATTGAGTGAGTAATCCCATGAACCATTTCAAGGCTGCTCCTTTCAATGTTGAAGGAAACAGTTTGAGTTTTTGAGAGTCTTCCAGATAATCATAAGTTCGACACACGACCTCAAACTCAAATAGAAATGTTTCAGGGTCCTCATTCCTTAACCCATGGAAGTTTGGGAGGACAGATGGTGAGATGTTTTTCATTGTGGCTCAGGAGTCCTCATCGACTATAGGAAATCCGAATGAGTTATCCCCATCCCTATTTCCCCCAATGTTACCTCTACCTCCTCCATTGTTTCCTCCTCCTCCTCTACCTCTACCTCTACCAAATCCAATTGCTCCTTCCTCTGTCATGGTAGTTTCCCTGGTGCTTCAGAGTCTTCTGGTTCTTCTACTAAGGGTGAATGAGAAGGAATTTCTCCCTCTTCTTCTTCAGATGATTCTACTTCTTCAATTATAATTTGTCTCTCTGTAGAACGAAGGAAAGGATCTCTTTCTAGTTCAGATTCGATGGAAGGTGTGGGAGAGTCGACTCCTGCCTCTTGAATTCCAGCAATCCTAGGGCTAGGAGTGTAAGTTGGAGATGATGGAGGTGTCTCTTGTCTATTCCTTGAAGTAGATGGAGTTGTAAAAATCGAACTCTTGGCTCTAGCTAAAAACCTTCCCCTAGAATCTCTTGCTCTATGCATGTCATTTTTTTATTATTTTTCTTCAAGTCGGGCTAATAATTCTCTTTCTGATCTTCCAGGTCACTCTAGGTGCAAGAAGAGAGCATACTCAAGAAACTATTAAACCAATGACTTTCTCTTTTCTGATCCTCCAGATCACACTAAGTGCAAGAGGAGAGCATACTTTGAGAGGTTATCAATTTTCCTTCCTTGAAATTTTCTTGTTTTTTTTTTTAGAAATTGGCTACCTAATTTCACTTCCCCAGCAACGGCACCACAATGTTTGGTCAATTTAGTGAGGTCTAAATTGATGCTTTAAAATTTCAACCCGGGGTTCGTAAACTGACGAAGTGAAGTGTACTATATGTACTAGATAACCATTTCCTTAGTCTTTTGTCGTTTTTAGTTTTTTAAGTTTGTTTTTGGATTTATCTTTCCCTAATGTGAGATGATGAAAAGGTGATAAAGCAAGTGAAATATGGATGATTATGGTGATATCTAAGTGGTTTTTCAAAATTTAAAAGAAAGAAAGCTTTAAAATAACTTCAATGAAATCAATTCTTGAAAAGAAATAAAGACATCAAACAATGAACTAATGACATCGGTCCAGTATCTTTCTTGCTGAATGAAAATGAAAGTGAAATCTACACTAAATTCAATTAAAAGTAAGAACAACTAATCCACACTATTTCAACTCTTCAACTCAATCTTCCTTGTGAAAAGATATCATGAAATGTTAAGCAATGTGAAATCTAAAAGAAGTTAAACTGCATAAAAGAAACTAATCACACTACTTTAACTCTCTTGACCTTTTGCCTTTCAGCTTAATTTACCCTGTGAGAAACAATCACGAACAAGTCAAGCAATGTGAGATCAAAAGCAAAATAAATCAAGCTATAATGAGTGATATTTTGGTTCCTAATAAAGTTATTTGATTATAGAAAGAAACCGTTAACAGATGAATAGCATGATATCTAAGAGTAGAAAATAAATGTACAACTTAAGGAAATGACAGTACTGGAAATCAAACTTCAGAAAACAAGAGTCAGCGACAAAGACAAGATGATCTCGTATGCCAATAGTTATAAAAAGAAAAGGTGAAAAATTTCCCTGGGCTGCCTAAGAAAACCCGCAGAAAACATTGATCAGTTGTAACCATAAAAGAGCAGCAATGAAAATGTAAATCAACAGAAATCAAAAAGCTTTGTTATGTACAACTAATATACATGATGAAATAAAACGCATCATTTAAATGACAACTGTACAGCTAATATACATGAACAGGAAAAAAAAGTAATGCAAGAGTTAAAGGACAACTGTACAAGGATTTAGTGAGCAGGGGCCTTTTGCCACTTCAGCCGATTCAACGAACAGCTACAAGCTTAAGTTTAAACCAGTCTTCTCATATATTAAACAAAAACGTAAAAGTGTAGTGAGGAAATACAACAACTTCGAATTACATTACCAGAGATTAACTCTTACAGCGTTCATGGACGCGTTATTTATAAGGAAAGAAAGCTAAACAAATTAACTAAATCTATGCTATTAACCACGCTGCCAGAGACACGTAAATCCTCCTCAGCCTAGATCTAGGTAACTGTCATCATGTTTATTAAATCTGAGAGGTATGGCTGTTGGATTCACGCTACCAGGATGTCTTCGTGGCTAAGGACTGTGCCACGTAGCTTCACGTGCTCAAAAACAGAGCTACGCAGAGTCGTGCCACCGCTGAACACTTCCGTTGACTATCCTTTGCCCCTTGTTTGACTGCGGGCTTTTATGGGTGTGCTGGATGATCTGGAGGGATACGTTCCATGTCCTTGACTCCTGTAACTTGCCCATGTGGCTCGTTTCTTCAGAGGACACCTGTAGCATGGTGTTTGACAAAACGGCTGCGGAATCCTGTGCTGGCTGCAGAAACCTGGGTCAGCTGCGGAAACTTGTGTCGGCTGCGGAAACTAAGAAGCTTCCGCAGCTGTCTGAACAAAATTCTAAACCAAACAACAGTCATCAGCGTAGTTAGAAAAACATGTCAAAAGCTCTTTTTTAAACTAAAATACAATGATTTAATCAACTTGGTGGAGGAAATGAGTGGAAAAAGAAGGCTGAGAGGGTGTATAGGAAGGTGCAGGTTCAAGGCTCAACACAACTCCCGGCCCAACCCAACGCTAACCCAAATAACGGACTGGTCCAATTTGTCCAAATAGTAGAAACACCGAAAATAGGAGCCAATCTGAGGGAGTGTAATGATCTTCAGCTAAGATCTGGGCGTATTATTGAAACTGTGGGAGACAAGACAATTCATGTTGAAAACCAGTTACCTAGAGAACGACCGTCACAAGAAGAGGATGTGAACAAACAAAAAACTCATAATCAAGCAACCACATCCTCTCCCCCGTTCCCAGAATGATTAATTATACCTCAACCTACACAATATCCTGATTTTGACATTCTGGGAGAATTAAAAAAATTGTACATAAAAATTCCATTCCTCCAAGCCATTCAAGGCATCTCTATATATGCAAAGACTATCAAAGAATTTTGTGTAAAGAAACCAAGGAGGAATATAAGAAACAATCCAAGAGTCTAAGTAGTTGGCACTCTATCTGACTTATTATCAGGAAAAGAAACACCCATTAAATATGAAGACCCAGGAAATCCAATAGTAACCGTACAAATTTATGGTCAAACCTTCCCTACTTCCTTAGTTGATCTAGGAGCTGTAATCAATATCTTAACAACTACTACTTGCCAAAATTTAGGCATTACATCTGTAGAACCCACCTCTACTTTCCTAGAACTAGCTGACCGATCTATGGTTAGGCCAGAAGGCACACTACATGATGTCATGGTATCTGTTGACTCCTGGGAATATCCGACTAATTTTCTAATAATAAATCCCAAAAACCGACTTGATGGACATCCATTGATTTTAGGTAGACCTTGGCTTGCAACTATCGATGCTTATATTGGTTTCCGACAAGGAAATATGACCATAACTAGAGGAGCGGATATTAAGAAATTAGCTTTATATCCTTTAGCGCAGCCAAGTGTCACAATAATCAAAACTAATAAGCACCCTGTATCATACCTTACTGATAACATTAGATCTCCATTAACTATACAAGAGGCACTTGATTTCAAAGTCCAAATAGAAGATGATGCCATTAATAATTTTACTAGTCAAACTGAACTCAGATCCCGCATACAATGTCACATGATAGAGGCAGCATTCGATAACAAATTAGAAGAAGATCCCCTTAAAGATACACATGATCAAACAATACTTGTTACCTCTATTGCAAATAGTAAAGTTGTGGAAATTGAAAAACCCTAAACATTAATGCCAACCTCACCTCCGAACAAGAAACGAAGCTCATCTAATTATTGAGGAGATATAAAGAAGAATTTGCATGGAACTACCCTGATATGAAAGGAATTGATCGCAAATTATGTACAAACCACATTTACATAGAAAAATATGTGAGACTTGTTCGCCAGCCTCAAAGGAGGCTTAATCCCCATTTAAAAGAAGTGGTAAAAGCTGAATTGCAAAAACTTTTAGATGTCAATTTCATTTACCCTATCTCCGATAGTAAATGGGTCTCTCCACTTATGGTGGTACCAAAAAAGAATGGGAAGTGGAGGATTTGTGTGGACTACAGAGAGCTAAATAAAGAAACACGAAAAGACCACTTCCCTCTCCCATTCATCGATCAAGTATTAGACACTTTGGCAGGAAGGAAATTCTTTTCTTTCCTAGATGGCTTCAGTGGATATAATCAGATCCACATTGCCCCTCAAGACCAAGACAAAACCACTTTTACTTGTCCTTGGGGAACATTTGCCTACAGAGTTCTACCTTTTGGCTTATGCAATGCTCCTGCCACATTCCAAAGGGCTATCCTCAGCACTTTTATGGACTTAATAAATGAAGGACTTGAAGTATACATGGATGACTTTACATCGTATGGAGATGATTTTGATCCAACTGTTAGCTACCTATAACAATAGGTTTCATTTTTCATGATTGGCAGGGGAAGTGCCAATATGATCTACTTTGATGATGCAAAGATCTCATATTTTTGGGGAAAACACATATCTACAATTGGTTGATGCTGTCCTACTTCTGAATGGGTGATCCAACAGTCTAAGCTGGGTCATGCCACATTCCAATTTTTTGTTGTAGACTAGAGAAAGAAATCTGTCCAAACTGTTCAATCTTGGCAGATAAGTAGTTAGGTAGAGAATGAAGGTTCCCAACTATTTAATCTGGGGCCTTGGAAGTAATAAGGCTAGCCTTAGATAGAAAATCAAAAGGAAATGCCAAAGGAAAAGAAAAGGCACATGAGGGTTTGCAAGTCTAAGTGCACCCTCCTTGAAGTAAGAAAAAATGCTAGGCAATAGAATGGGTAGGTAGATGGGGTTGCAGAAATAGGATTTCTTTCATATCACTGGCCTAAGCAAAGGAAACACATGGTGGCCAGTGCAGATTTTCCTATTCAACAGTTTTGTAGCAACAAAGTGAAGCATGTCTAACTTCCCAATCATCACCCATCACACTCCTTGCTAACATTCCAATACCACCTTTGTTCATTGCAGAAGTCAAACTCGTTTGTTGATCCTTGTTGTATAGAAGAGCCACATTTCTTGTGTAAAAATCTTTTCATTTTGATCTACTCTCCTAGCTAAGTTTGTTTCCTAAAAAACTTAGTCTTTGCTTCCTCTCCTCTATATCTCCCATCCAATACTAACTACTAACTCTATCTATTCTTAACTCCCTATGTTCCCCTTTCCCTATTACTATAGCACTATTGTGTATAAAAATCCCAAAAATAGGTATATTCCCTTCCCCTAGGCAATATAGCCTAATAATCCTAAAGGGTTGAAGTGCAAAGAAATCAAAGCGCTAAAGGCAAGACAGCGCTAATATAGTGTTTTGGGATTAAATCAAGATCCGCTTGATTTATAGCCCTAACCCCATTTTGCAAAAATGTCAAAAACCCATTTCCGCCAACAAAACATTGAAAAACCCAAAAAACCCGCCGAAGACTAAAGTCCCGCCCTGGCGCGCATTTCCAGAAATATAATTGTTTATTCTCCGCTTCCCCGCCGTATTGTCCGATCATCTACACAACCCGTCGTCCGTCGGATCTGGGCCCTCCCATCCGACGGCTCACATTGATTTCGGACCGCCTCCGATGCCAGGACGATAGCACCCGAAATTTGTCAGAGGGTAACGTCAGGGCTCGGCCACGTGTCGCGCCCAAATTGTATCAGGAGGCCGCCTGCCAAAACCGCTCCTGTACTATAAGCGGTCCGATGGAACCACTTACCGCTTTGGTTTACCGCCTGCCCACGTCATGCCCACGCCATGTCCACGTCATGCCAAGTCAACCCCGCATCAGCGCCTAGCCCGCCATTGCTCCACTCTGTCCGCCACCTCATCAGTTCCCGTGGACCACTCACAGGCCGCCACGTCACCTTTCTGTACCCGAACCCACCCGATGACGACATGTTGATGTCATCGAAAAACGTGCCAAAGCCCAAAATGTCCATATTTGGCCAAAAATCACGGTTTTTTCGCACTTTTCGACAAAAGACCACTGTGCTCCCTGCATGCAATTTCACGACCATTTCGCCGCCAACCTGCTGAAGCTCACTCCAGAGCTGTGGCCACCTACAAGTAAACTCGAATCGAGCCTCTGACATTGCGTTGCTACCAGGTATTTACTACATTCTTCTTGCGCCTGGTCTATTCCGTTCTGCACTGTCAAAACACCATAAAATTGCCAAGTTCACTTGGAAATTAAGCTACATTGCCCTGCAACTAAGTTAATTGCCTTCATACTAGCAAATTGTGCCTAATTGTACCTCAGTTACCCTGTCTTCACTGCAAATCCTCCAAGTTTATATCAACCTACTGCGCAAGTATTGCATTTTCCTGCAATTCACTAAAATTCTGCTTAAAACACACAAAAATAATGGGAACTCCAGTTGCATTGAATGTTACACCTTTGAATGCCCCACAAAGGGAGCTAGAATGGCTGCCCTTGGCTGACAGAGACTACCAAATGGCAGAGGGGATCCCAGATTACAACAAATACCACATACATGTACTCAATGATCTTAAAGCCAAACACCTCAGTGGGAATGATATCCTAGGGATTTGGGACTCCAATTTGTATATTTTCAATCTCCCTCAAGTCAATATCCTCCCAGATTTGATACATCGATGCAGTGACAACTATGACCCATGTCAGAGAGCGGTCCTCAATTCCTCAAGCTCATTTTTGTTCCATGTCACCCCTGAGGCCATAAATGAAATGTTACACTTTCATACTACAATGCCATTGACTCCTCTCTCCATGATGGATTTGATAAAGAAAGGAGGCAAGCTGTCCAGTGCCCAAATTGTAAAGATCAATCAATTATTCATTCAATCAGGCTCTCAAACTGTGAGGACTCCCTCTATTGGAAATATATATCTAAATGAGCTGGGAAAAATGCTTGTGGATATGATCAGTTATGTCCTGGGATACAGAACAGCTGAGGATGTTGGTGAAACTATTCTGGCCATGATGTCTATCTTCTCCCCTGGAAAGCCTCCTGCTGTTCACTATGATTATGCTGCCTACATTGCCAATAAGATTCATGAGCAATTGATGAATCTAGAGAGGGAGAGGATATTTAGATATACTTCTTACATCTATCACCTGTTTCTATTCTATCAGCCTGGTAGCTTCCCTATTACTCTCAAGAAGTTTGATGCCCAAGGGAACCAAAGGTCTGTAGTATTTTGGTCTTCGGTTTTCCATCACATATCTTTTTCACCATATAACTACTATGAATTCATAGACCTGTTTATCCATCCAGCCATGTCCTTGCTGTTGAGTGCCCCTCCTCCAAGATTAACAAATGAGATGCAAAGAATCCTCCAGCTCTCAAAGGCCTACAGCATTGGGGATTGGTACTTTTACCAACACCATACAGTGATCAGAATATATGGTTGTGATTTAGCCCCATATAGGCTACCAAGATATGTCCCTATGAGACTCTTTGCCTTAGAGTATTTCAGACAGTTTGGAAATGCAGACATGGTCCATTTCCATAGCAAAAATAAGAAGGTACAACTAAAAGTCAGAAATCAGCTAGGCCCATTCATTTATAATAAAAGAGAAGAGGCATGGCAAGAAGCAGATAAGATCCTGCAACGCCTCAGGTTGCAAACTAGTTTCCTCTGGATACCCTATGATCCCAATCATTTCATTAGTCTTAGAAGGGTCAAGTATAAGTTGGCTAGCTATGATCATGTCAGGCTGCCTCATATTGAAAAATATGCAAATCTGTTAAGATGGAAAGAGGTCACATTAGAAGAGGCAAGTACTAAAGAGGAAATACTACAAAAAGAAGCAAAAAATCTTGAGAAGGAAGCTGACTTGGAAAATTGTGGGCAGGTTTCCTCTTCTTATCAAATTCAACTTGGAGCAGTTGCCTCATCCTCTACAGCCCCCCTGCAGGCAGCTCAAACTACTCCTCAGGCAGCCAACACAGGTAAAGGAAAAGAGATGGAGCAAGAGCAGCCACTCCCAACAGCAGAACAGCAGAAAGAGCAGCCCAAACAGCAAGAAGAAATGGTTGAGGCCCCTATATCTACAGAGAAACAGGCTCAAGAAAGTGTGCCTCCAAGGCAGGAAACAGTAGTGGATGCCTCAGTGCTCCAAACTCCATTAAATGAAGAGAGAACCAGGAAGAGGGATAGACAGCAGGAAACTCCCCTCACTACATCAACAAGTCAACAAGGGGAGAAAAGGCAAAGATTCAATCCTCTTTCTGAAGAAGAGATGCCTATTGGGCCATCCATGAGTATGGGCCCCCCTAGCATGGAAGCATCAGCCAGTTCCTTCCAACAAGAACAGGAAAGAACACCTAGAGGAGAGGTCAGCTCCTCAAGCCAGCAAAGAATGGCAGAATCCAGTATAAAGCAGCAATTCATTGACATTAAGAAGAGGAATGAGCTAGTTAGACTCTAGCTATACAATCACTTGCTCAAAATGGCTCCCATAAACCAGCAGAGGCTTATGTCAGCATATGACATAACAAAGGGGAAGATGACTATGAGTCATTTCATGCCTACTATGCTGCAGCCACAGTCAGCTGCAGATTACATAAGAACCAACTTGGAAGTATTTGCAAAGGACATCCACCCAATGGACCAAATCGAGCTACATAAGCAAGCGGCTGAGATGGTATACTCCACTCTTGTAGACAAAACCTTCCTTGCACACAAATTGCAAAATAGTCTCCATAATACAACTGCCCAACTAGAATTGGAGAAGGCCTCTTCTCAAGACAAAGACAACAGGATTAGGTCTTTGGAAGATATCATCATAGAGCTTGGGCATGACCCAAGTGATCCCAAAGCTGTACAGGCATTACTAGAGGAAAAAGAGGCAGATATAGCAGCTTTGAGGAAGATGGTCAAAATTCCAGCAACCCTTCACCCTCAAACAGAAGATGTTTCTCAGCAGAGAAAGGACCAAGATGTAGCAGCCATGCTACTAACACTACATAAACAATTGGTAGAAACAGAAGGGAGATTGGTAGCAACAGAGGGTGCATTACAGGCAGCCCTGAAACAGAAAGAAGGAGGGCAGACATCTCAGCCCCCTCAGCCAGTGATTAACCTTGAGAAACCTCCTCAAATTATTAGTCCAACCACAGAACAAACAGATGGGACAGGCCCATCAACATCAAAACCAGCAACAACATCAGGACAGGCACCCAGCCTTGATATGCAGAAGATGATGAAGGAGATTGAAGCTTTAGAAGCACAGATGGCAGAGCTGAATCAGACTAAAGAAAAATTGGCCACAGTTAATGAAAAATATGATAAATCTAAGCAAAGTGTAGCTGAAAAAACCAGAGAGGTGAAGGCTCTTGAGAAAAGGATAAAAGAACTGGAGAAAGAGCTCTCTCTTGACAAAGTGGTGGCCGAAATCAAGAAAGTCCTGTGGGCCAATATTGGTCAATCCATAACAGATCAATGGCAGTATATAGAAACCATTCATGAGCACATAGATCTCATAGGCAGGGCCCACAAGGAAAGTCAAAGAGCAAGGGCATCTCTAGGCAATATGCCTGAGATAGCCAATAGGATGATCAATGTCCTGAACAACCGCACAGGCCCTCAGCTGGCAGCCATGGGTATCTCCAACAGAACTGACACCATCTTACTGGTGAAGAGGGTCCTCACTTTGAGAAATCTGGTGCAAACATTGGATAGAACATGCCAGGAAATGCAGACAGAGGTGACCAAATTCACAGAGAAATTTACAGCATTGCATAACAGAGGCCTTCCCAGCCTACTAAATAGTGCAGGTAGGTTGCTATCCTATGAAAACTATGCCAAGAGGGTAAATACATTTGCTACAAATCAGATCACTGCAGCATCAAGTACCCCAGAGGAAACAGGGCCTGGATCTGGGCAGAGTCTCTATGACAGAATAGAGAATTTGTTTTTTATCATGAATGAGATTAGACATCTGTTTGAAGTGCCTCCAAATTACTACAAATATACAGAGGCAAATGAAACCTTAGGCACAATTTTGAGACATCAGTTGCCTACTCAGGAATGGTGGACAAGCATGATACAGACATTGCTGTGAACAAACAGATTTTTCACAAAATTTTTGTGCATCAAATTATAAATCATCATGTTCAGAAAATTGATACATTCATTATGACTGCAAAATAGTGGACTGAGCCAACTCAGAAGACAAATTTGGCCATTAAAGCAACACCGACAGATGAAGATGACAGGGCTGAGATAGTCGCACCTCGACCAAGCCATAAAGAGCATATCATTCAGAATTAATACAAAGTGCTCAACCGACTCACTGGCCTCCAAAAGTCAAAAAGGTTTCTGACAGGATTGAAGGGTATTCATTGTATATTTAGAATAGCAATAACTTTTTATCTGCTATTCTAAAAGTTGGTAAACGCAGTTATTGAGCAAATGACTCAGCGTTCAGATATTTTGTAAAACCGATTGTATATATATCCCCTCGCATAAGCTTGCTGGGGTTGTTGATTTTCTCTTCTGGAGAACTTATGCTGTAAATTTCAGACTTTTAATACAGGGAGCTGATGGAATTTCTGAAGTTCTGAGTTGTTCTGATGTGTTGTGGTGTGATTGCTTACTGTTGCAGGGTTCTTGCATATTTCATGGCACAATAAGTTTCCTAAACCTTCTTGTTATGTATTTCATTCTATCATAATCCGCTCATGCTCTATATTTAACAGTTTAATAGCACAGGAAAAGAATAGTTCAGGATTTGTTCACTAAATACCCTGAACTCAATCTATGCTGTTATGAATGTTTCCTCCAGTATTAGTTACGAAAGTGTAATTCTTAGTTGCTTCACCTTCAGACTAAAACTTCGCAGTGAGTATTATTCAGGAATTCAAATCCGCTCCTGAGTGATATATCCCTTTCCCACATCACCAGCTTAGTGAAAGGCTCTTAGTTGCCTCTCACTAGCTAGACATATTTCATTTTCACAATTTTAAGTTTGTTTCATGATATATCTATATGGCCCTGCAGTTTTAGCAATCTTACTCAATATCTCAAACAACCCATAATCACAGACTCCATTGCCCAATGGACTGAACCTTTTGAAGATCTCATCTCAGCTACTAGAAGACATCATTCAACCAAAACTTTAAACAAAACTCCCACCTCATAGCTAGCCTAAAATCCTCAAGAACAAAGTTAAAACTAAAAGAGAGAGCCCTCTCTGATTGCAGGTGAGCTAGAGCCTATAATCCAAAGCTTGGTTAGTGGTTACCCCGGCTGTATTCCCTCTGGAGTCAAAGGGAACAACCTGGGTGTTAACATAAATGGCGACTCCACTGGGGACCTGAATGAACTTCATAACCCCCTGTCTGATTCTTAATACTGTAGATAAAGCCTGAGTGACAGCCAGACAGCCTTGGAAACTGCCTCTGCTTTGCATTTGTAGGAGTATATAAAAGTTGCCTCAGTCTTTATTCAGTCTTAAGTTCCATACAGTTGTGTTATACCTGATCATTCCTTTTCAAATATCACTATTTTCTTAGAAAATTCTCCTAAAGAAAATCACAGAAACTGGCTCCTAAGAAGAAAACTCGCTATACAAGATCTAACCCAGATCCTGATCCATCACTTGAGTTCCAAAATCCAAACTTGATTTCAAGAATTCTTAAGAGACACAAATCAGAAGGGACTTTATCAGATTCTAGTTCTGAAGCAGGATGTCAAACTAATATTCCAACCCCTGCTAAGGTTTCTCTACATCCTCATACCACCGTTCCACAATCTCCTAGTTCTTCATCCACTTCACAAGGTCTCCTTTCAACCCCTCCATCAACTACGCATACCCTTCTCATCCCCTTTCCTCCACTTGTCCCATTCGTTCCTGTTATCCCTATTGTCCCACCAAACATGGCTAATAGATATGCTCCATTGCAGTTACCTGCCAATCCAGGGCCTATGCCTCAAGATTACCAAAGCAAGATTTCATATTTTGATGGTACTGGCTCTTATCCAGCCCTTCAACATACTAAGAAAATGCAGGACTACTTTGAAAATTATGAGATAGATGATGATGGGGCTAGAATGAAAATTTTTGTGCAAAGCCTAACAGGAGATGTAAGATCATGGTTTAGGTCACTCCCAGCAAACTCCATAGCTGACCCTGAAGCCCTGTATCAAACCTTTATCAATAGATGGGAGAAGAAAAAGGATCCACTTCATATTTTATCTGAATACAATACTATCAAAAGAGGTCCCCAAGAAATTGTCTTGGACTATTGTGCTCGGTTCAACAATGTCTACAATGCTATTCCCCAAAATCTCAGACCCCCACCTGATCTACCTATATATACCTTTCCTGATGGGTTTGATTCAGATATGGCATACCAATTAAGAGAAAGGGCTCCCCTAACTTTAGCTGAGATGCAGGATATAGCAGTCAGTGTAGAAGCCAACCTGATAGCTAAGAGAAATAGGACCAGAACTGAAAGAAAGACCACCTTCAAAGAAGAGCCTTCAGGCTGGGATCAGAAATTAGATGCAATAATCACTGGTATGCATAGGTTAGGTGATAGAGTAGAATCAGTTGAGAGGAAATCATCATGGGAAGCACCACAGAATAATCCTATCAGGAATCCCTATTTTAGAAGAAATCAAAATCCTAATGTTGGAAAGGCCAGCCCTGAACCAGAAATTAGACCTCCATTCCAAGAAAACTATGCTGAAGCATCCACTTCTAACGAGCGGATATATGACACCCACATTAATTTGATGGGCCTAAACAATGATCAACAAGTTTTTCTGAGTCAAGAAGATCATGAAGATGAAGACATCAAGCAGTTCCAAACCAAGTCAGGTGAATCATTTGATTTCAAACAAGGCTATGACACAGCTGTTTTTGAAGTTCATAAGCAATACAAATTAAGAAGCAGAACTATAAATGTGACACAGCCTGAGAAAACAAAGGATAGCCTGCAGCCTAAGAAAGCTATTGTCACAGAGCCTATTAACAAAACTGATTCAATTACAAATGAAGTAACAGTTGAAGAGGTAACCGAACCATTTCCCTCAAATCAACAACCAGTGGTTACACCTCCTTTACAGCACAATCCAAGCAACACTTTCCAAAAGATGAGTAAAAAGGACAAACCTCAAGATCAAATTGAGAGTCAAGAAGAAACCTCTAAGAACTCAATTGAGAGAGAAAAGGTTGTCAACCAGAACACCAAGATCCAATCTGAAAAACCTTTTGACTTAGAAGCTGAAATTGGTAAATTGAAGATAGCCATTCCTCTGTCAGAGCTAGCCAAGCATAACATTTACAAACAACAAATCAAGAAGTCCCTTCAACTGACTCATAATAAAGATGATGTCAATGTATTGGATGACACCCCAGAACTACTTTTCGGTCTAGAGGTTGATGGAAAGACAGCAGCTACTGGAATCTTACCTTTTTATGTCAGCTTGCATGTTCATGATAAGATATTACACAATGCAATGTTTGATTCAGGCGCCTCTCATAACCTGATGCCTAAGTTAGTAATGGAGAGATTGAATCTAGACATCACAAGACCGTATAAGGACCTATTTTCCTTTGACTCCAGCCAAGTTAAGTGTTTAGGCTTGATAAAAGATCTATGTGTGTCCCTTGTCTAGTACCCAAATAAAACAATCTTAATGGATGTGGTAGTTGCTGATATCCCACCCAAGTATGGAATGTTGTTATCAAGATCATGGGGAGCCAAACTCCAAGGTTCCCTGCAGTTAGACATGTCATATGCCACCATCTCGGTCTTTGGGAAACCAAAGAGGCTATACAGAGAATCACTCGTGAAATACATGGTGAGCAGTGAAGAAAAACCTCAAAATTTCCCAATTTATGCAGTCCATTCTGACATGGATTCTTTCATTCTGTTCAACGATGATATAAGTCCAATGAGTGATGACAAATTTGTCATACTTGAACAAGATCTGCATATGAGTAAGCAATCAAGTTCCCAAGAAATCAAGGCTGTGCAATCAAGTGATGAGACCGTTCTAGAAGACCAAACAGATGAAAAACAAGAACTCCAACTTATAATCCCAAGTCATAGAGAAGATGCTGAAAATCCCCTAAATCAAGAGATCCTTTGGTTTCTTGAGTTTGATGGATCAGTCAACAAATTAGGGGTATGAGCTGGAGTGTGGATTCATAACAAACAAAGCAATCATGCACAAAGTCGAGCCTATAGGCTTAATTTCAGATGTACTAATAATATGGCAGAGTATGAGGCTCTTCTGCTAAGCCTCAAACTAGTAAAATCCTTACAGGCGACAAAGGTTTCAATCATGGGAGACTCAGACCTAATTATTCAACAAGTGAAAGGCAATTTTGTCACCAATGACAAAAGACTAACATCATACAGGTCTGCTACTATTGAAATACTCAAAGCTTTCACTGAATTTCAGATGACCAAAATACCTAGGACCCACAACCTTCATGCACACAGTTTAGCTACATTTGCCAGTACATGCAAATTGCCTTTTGAACCCAACCACTGCTTTACAACTGAGATTAAACACAGACCTTCTATCCCAAACAATATTAAAGACTGGCAGGTATTTGAGGATGACACACAGATAAACAGTTTCCTGACCTTGCAGCAAGAATTTTTAGGTTTAAACATTGATGTTGATCCTGTGAAGGACACACAGTCACTAAGTGAACAGGACCAAACAACTATATCACTAAAAACAACAAATAAAATACTTTGTCCAACAACCTTTGACAAGGAAAATATACAAGAAATTAAACAATTGCATTTTGATGAAATAACTGGTGTAGAGGCTGAAGTCATACAGCTAAAAGACAATTTTCTACCAACAGGCCTGACTCCGTTGGAGGACATTTTTGACTCAAATGATGTTCCTAGAAAACCAAAAATGCAACCCCTTAATGCTGCCATTGAGGAATGCAACATTGGAACTACTGAAAAACCCAAGATAATAAAATTGTCTGCATCTTTACCCCCTGACCAGAAGCCTAAATAAATTGACCTCTTTAAAGAGTTCCAAGATGTGTTTGCATGGATTTATGAGGATCTGAAATCCTATGACACCTTTGTTATTCAACACACTATCCCTCTCAAGCCTAATCAAAAGCCATTCAAGCAAAAATTGAGAAGAATCAATCCTATGCTTCTCCCTTCAATTGAGAAAGAGGTACAAAAAATGTTTAAAGCTGGTATCATAGCACCAATCAGGTTTTCAGACTGGATTTCAAATTTGGTCCCCACAAGAAAGAAAACTGGGGAGATTAGGCTTTGTGTTGATCTGAGGAATTTGAATCAGGTATCCCTTAAAGACAATTATCCCTTACCAAAAATGGATCACATTCTCCAAAGAGTGGTGGGGGCTTCAAGAATCTCATTACTTGATGGATTTTCAGGTTTCAATCAGATCCTAGTCCACCCTGATGATCAAGATAAAACAGCTTTCACAACCCCATGAGGAACTTTCAAGTATGTTAAAATTCCTTTTGGGTTGAAAAATGCAGGAGCTACATTTCAGAGAGAAATGGATATTGCTTTTGCTAAAGAGATTTGTGACTTCCTTGTTATTTACCTAGATGACCTAACACCTTTCTCAAAATCTAACCAAGAACATCTAAAACACTTGAGACAAATATTCATAACATGTAGAAAATATGGAATTTCCTTAAATCCCAAGAAGTCTCTATTTGGTTTGGAGGAAGGCAAGCTATTGGGTCATATCATTTCAAAGGATGGCATTAGAATTGACCCAGACAGAATACAGGCCATCTTGCAAATGCCCCATCCAAGAAATATAAAAGAATTACAAGCCTTCTTGGGAAAGATCAACTTTCTAAGGAGATTTATCCAAAACTTAGTAGAATTGATCAGATTACTAAACAACATGCTAAAAAAGGATTCAAAAGTAAAGTGGACAGTAGAATCAAATCAAGCTTTTGAAGGTATTAAATTGGCCCTCACCCAAACCCCAGTCTTAACAAACCCTCAATTTGACAAAGAATTTATCATTTTCTCTTTTGCCTCCCAGCATACCATTGTTGCTGTCTTATTGCAGAAAGATTATCAAGGGAATGAAAAACCTATTGCTTTCTTTAGTAGAGCTCTCAGAGATGCACCTCTGAAATATCACATCATGGAAAAGCAAGCTTATGCTTTGGTCAAAGCCATCAAAGACTTTAGGATTTACATCCTATACTCCCATGTCATTGCTTATGTACCAAATCCCATTGTGAAAGACATACTGACTCAAGAAAACTTAGAGGGCAGAAGAGGAAAATGGATTGCTAACATTTTAGAATTTGACATTGAAATAAGACCTACAAAACTGATAAAGGGGCAAGGTTTGGCTAAATTGATGTCTGAAGCAAACTTCCAAGCCTTGGATGTTAACCAACTGGACAATGAACTGGAGCTGGCAACTCCAAAGATCAATGTAGCCTTTGAACAATCCTTGTGGTATTCTGATATCTGTTATATATTCCAAAACCTGTGTGCTCCCCCAGGGTTGTCCAGAACCAAATCTAGATTTTTAAAAATGAAAGCTTCAAGATTTTGTGTTATAGATGGCAAGTTACTATGGAAAAATCATGAAGGTATATTGTTGAATTGTTTGACTATGGATGAAACAAGCAATGTTATGAAAGAGTTTCATGTAGGGGATTGTGGTGGTCATTTATATTGGAAGTCCACTGTGGATAAGATATTAAGGGCAGGTTACTATTGGCCCACTCTCTTCTCTGATGTTAAAAATTTTACCACTTCATGTCACAAGTGTCAAGTGTTTGAGGGAAAAAGAAAGTTGCTACCACTCCCCTCAAAGCCTATTGCAACAGGAAGGCCCTTTCAGCAATGGGCTTGGACTTCATTGGGGAAATTCATCCTTCATCTTCAGGCCAACATAAATGGATCCTGACAGCCACAGATTACTTTACTAAATGGATTGAGGCTGTTCCATGCAGACAAGCAAATGATTCTACTATCATTCAGTTCCTTGAAACTAATATTCTTTCCAGATTCGGTTGTCCTGACAAGATAATAACAGACAATGCTGCTGCTTTCCGATCCAAGAAGATGGTGAACTTTTGCCACAAATTCCACATTACTTTAGGCCATTCTACTGCATATTACCCTCAAGGCAACGGTTTAGCTGAATCATCTAACAAGAGTCTTATCAACATCATTAAGAAGATACTAGAAGAGAATAAGGAAAATTGGCACAAGAAGCTTGTAAATGCCTTGTGGGAAGACAAGCTAACAACCAAAAGATCTATTGGGGTCAGCCCATATGAGTTGGTTTATGGAATGGAAGCCAAATTCCCTTCATCATTGGGGGTCCCTGTCATGAAGCTACTTCAAGAAAGTCAGGCTGAACCAAATGACATGTAAAGAAGAATAAACTAGATAATATGTTTGCAGCAAACCAGAGATCAAGTGTACAGCAGAGTTCAGGTCCTACAAGAGAAACTGAAAAAAGATTTTGATAGAAGAACCAAGGCTGAAGATTTCTTTATTGGTGATAAAGTGCTTAAATGGGATTCAAGAAGAGAAGACAAGCGAAAGCATGGCAAATTTGACTCCCCTTGGAGGGGGCCTTTTGTTATTCAAGCAGTACAAGGAAATAACACTTATTTCTTGAAGAATTTGGATGGCACTGAAGCTGAAGAGGGCCCTGTAAATGGCCGGATGTTAAAGCACTATTTTGATTACTTTCCATGTATATAGCATGGCTCGGCCCTGTACATTGTGAGTTGTATATACTATATTCTTTCAGCATATAAATAGTTCAGTTTAAGAAGCTTTGTAAATAAGCAGGAAAAGGCTTTTATTTCAGAAGTTCCACAATGGTGACAGATTCCAGTTTTGAAATCCAAAGAGAAAGCTTTCAAGTTTTTAGAAGAAGTCAAAAGCCAAGGCATTTTGACCTGTTGTTCTTGGTCTTTCAAGTAGAAAAACCATCCCCAAGTGGAGCCACTATTAGCTACCTATACCAATAGGTTTCATTTTTGATGATTGGAAGGGGAAGTGCCAATATGATCTACTTTGATGATGCAAAGATCTCATTTTTTTGGGGGAAACACATATCTACAATTGGTTGATGTTGTCCTAGTTCTGAATGGGTGATCCAATAGTCTAAGCTGGGTCATGCCACATTTCAATTTTTTGTTGTAGACTAGAGAAAGAAATCTGTCCAAACTATTCAATCTTGGCAGATAAGTAGTTAAGTAGAGAATGAAGGTTCCCAACTGTTTAATCTGGGGCCTTGGAAGTAATAAGGCTAGCCTTAGATAGAAAATCAAAAGGAAATGCCAAAGGAAAAGAAAAGGCACATGAGGGTTTGCAAGTCTAAGTGCGCCCTCCTTGAAGTAACAAAAAATGCTAGGCAATAGAATGGGTAGGTAGATGGGGTTGCAGAAACATGATTTCTTTCATATCACTGGCCTAAGCAAAGGAAACACATGGTGGCCAGTGCAGATTTTCCTATTCAGCAGTTTTGTAGCAACAAAGTGAAGCATGTCTAACTTCCCAATCATCCCCCATCAAACTCCTTGCTAACATCCCAATACCACCTTTGTTTATTGCAGAAGTCAAACTCATTTGTTGATCCTTGTTGTATAGAAGAGCCACATTTCTTGTGTAAAAATCTTTTCATTTTGATCTACTCTCCTAACTAAGTTTGTTTCCTAAAAAACTTAGTCTTTGCTTCCTCTCTTCTATATCTCCCATCCAATACTAACTACTAACTCTATCTATTCTTAACTCCCTATGTTCCCCTTTCCCTATTACTATAGCACTATTGTGTATAAAAATCCCAAAAATAGGTATATTCCCTTCCCCTAGGCAATATAGCCTAATAGTCCTAAAGGGTTGAAGTGCAAAGAAATCAAAGCGCTAAAGGCAAGACATCACTAATATAGTGTTTTGCGATTAAATCAAGATCCGCTTGATTTATAGCCCTAGCCCCATTTTGCAAAAATGTCAAAAATCCATCTCCGCCAACAAAACATTGAAAAACCCAAAAAACCCGCCGAAGACTAAAGTCCCGCCCTGGCGTGCATTTCCAGAAATATAATTGTTTATTCTCTGCTTCCCCGCCATATTGTCTGATCATCTACACAACCCATAATCCGTCGGATCTGTGCCCCCCCATCCAACGGCTCACATTGATTTCGGACTGCCTCCGATGCCTGGACGATAGCACCCGAAATTTGTCAGAGGGTGACGTCAGGGCTCGGCCATGCGTCGCGCCCAAATTGTATCGGGAGGCTGCCTGCCGAAATCGCTCCCGTACTATAAGCGGTCCAATGGAACCACTTACCACTTTGGTTTACCGCCTGCCCACGTCATGCCCACGCCATGTCCACGTCATGCCAGGTCAACCCCGCATCAGCGCCTAACCCGCCATTTCTCCACTCTGTCCACCACCTCATCAGTTCCCATGGACCACTCACAGGCCACCACGTCACCTTTCCGTACCCGACCCCACCCGATGACGTCATGCTGACGTCATCCAAAAAACGCGCCAAAGCCCAAAATGTCCATATTTGGCCAAAAATCACGGTTTTTTCGCACTTTTCGACAAAAGACCACTGTGCTCCCTGCATGCAATTTCACGACCATTTCGCCGCCAACCTGTTGAAGCTCACTCCAAAGCCGTGGCCGCCTACAAGTCAACTCGAACCGAGCCTCTGCCATTGCGCTGCTACCAGGTATTTACTACATTCTTCTTGCGCCTGGTCTATTCCGTTCTGCACTGTCAAAACACCGTAAAACTGCCAATTTCACTTGGAAATTAAGCTACATTTCCCTGCAACTAAGTTAATTGCGTTCATACTAGCCAATTGTGCCCAATTGTACCACAGTTACCCTGTCTTCACTGCAAATCCTCCAAGTTTATATCAACCTACTGCAAAAGTATTGCATTTGCCCGCAATTCGCTAAAATTCTGCTTAAAACACACAAAAACAATGGAAACTCCAGTTGCATTGAATGTTACACCTTTGAATGCCCCACAAAGGGAGCTAGAATGGCTGCCCTTGGCTGACAGAGACTACCAAATCGCAGAGGGGATCCCAGATTACAGCAAATACCACATACATGTACTCAATGATCTTAAAGCCAAAAACCTCAGTGGGAATGATATCCTAGGGATTTGGGACTCCAATTTGCCTATTTTCAATCTCCCTCAAGTCAATATCCTCCCAGATTTGATACATCGATGCAGTGCCAACTATGACCCATGTCAGAGAGCGGTCCTCAATTCCTCAGGCTCAGTTTCGTTCCATGTCACCCCTGAGGCCATAAATGAAATGTTACACTTTCATACTACAAGGCCATTGACTCCTCTCTCCATGATGGATTTGATAAAGAAAGGAGGCACGTTTTCCAGTGCCCAAATTGTAAAGATCAATCAATTATTCATTCAATCAGGCTCTCAAACTGTGAGGACTCCCCCTATTGGAAATGTATATCTAAATGAGCTGGGCAAAATGCTTGTGGATATGATCAGTTATGTCCTGGGATACAGAACAGCTGAGGATGTTGATGAAACCATTCTGGCCATGATGTCTATCTTCTCCCCTGGAAAGCCTCCTGCTGTTCATTATGATTATGCTGCCTACATTGCCAATAAGATTCATGAGCAATTGATGAATCTAGAGAGGCAGAGGATATTTAGATATACTTCTTACATCTATCACCTGTTTCTATTCTATCAGCCTGATAGCTTCCCTATTACTCTCAAGAAGCTTGATGCCCAAGGGAACCAAAGGTCTGTAGTATTTTGGTCTTCAATTTTCCTCACATATATTTTTCACCATATAACTACTGTGAATTCATAGACTTGTTTATCCATCCAGCCATGTCCTTGCTGTTGAGTGCCCCTCCTCCAAGATTAACAGATGAGATGCAAAGAATCCTCCAGCTCTCAAAGGCCTACAGCATTGGTGATTGGTACTTTTACCAACACCATACAGTGATCAGAATATATGGTTGTGAGTTAGCCCCATATAGGCTACCAAGATATGTCCCTATGAGACTCTTTGCCTTAGAGTATTTCAGACAGTTTGGAAATGCAGACATGGTCCATTTCCATAGCAAAAATAAGAAGGTACAACTAAAAGTCAGAAATCAGCTAGGCCCATTCATTTATAATAAAAGAGAAGAGGCATGGAAAGAAGCAGATAAGATCCTGCAATGCCTCGGGTTGCAAACTAGTTTCCTCTGGATACTCTATGATCCCAATCATTTCATTAGTCTTAGAAGGGTCAAGTCTAAGTTGGCTAGCTATGATCATGTCAGGATGCCTCATATTGAAAAATATGCAAATCTGTTTAGATGGAAATAGGGAACATTAGAAGAGGCAAGTACTAAAGAGGAAATACTACAAAAAGAAGCAAAGAATCTTGAGAAGGAAGCTGACTTGGAAAATTGTGGGCAAGTTTCCTCTTCTTATCAAATTCAACTTGGAGCAGCTGCCTCATCCTCTACAGCCCCCCAGCAGGCAGCTCAAACTACTCCTCAGGCAGCCAGCACAGGTAAAGGAAAAGAGATGGAGTAGGAGCAGCCACTCCCAATAGCAGAACAGCAGAAAGAGTAGCCCAAACAGCAAGAAGAAATGGCTGAGGCCCCTATATCTACAGAGAAACAGGCTCAAGAAAGTGTGCCTCCAAGGCAGGAAACAGTAGTGGATGCCTCAGTGCTCCAAACTCCATTAAATGAAGAGAGAACCAGGAAGAGGGATAGACAGCAGGAAACTCCCCTCACTACATCAACAAGTCAACAAGGGGAGAAAAGGCAAAGATTGAATCCTCTTTCTGAAGAAGAGATGCCTATTGGGCCATCCATGGGTATGGGCCCCCCTAGCATGGAAGCATCAGCCAGTTCCTTCCAACAGGAACAGGAAAGAACACCTAGAGGAGAGGTCAGCTCCTCAAGCCAGCAAAGAATGGCAGAATCCAGTATAAAGCAGCAATTCATTGACATTAAGAAGAGGAATGAGCCAATTAGACTCTAGCTATACAATCACTTGCTCAAAATGGCTCCCATAAACCAGCAGAGGCTTATGTCAGCATATGACATAACAAAGGGGAAGATGACTATGATTCATTTCATGCCTACTATGCTGCAGCCACAGTCAGCTGCAGATTACATAAGAACCAACTTGGAAGTATTTGCAAAGGACATCCACCCAATGGACCAAATCGAGCTACATAAGCAAGTGGGTGAGATGGTATACTCCACTCTTGCAGACAAAACCTTCCTTGCACACAAATTGCAAAATAGTCTCCATAATACAACTGCCCAACTAGAATTGGAGAAGGCCTCTTCTCAAGCCAAAGACAACAGGATTAGGTCTTTGGAAGATATCATCATAGAGGTTGGGCATGACCCAAGTGATCCCAAAGCTGTACAGGCATTACTAAAGGAAAAAGAGGCAGATATAGCAGCTTTGAGGAAGATGGTCAAAATTCCAGCATCCCTTCACCCTCAAACAGAAGATGTTGCTCAGCAGAGAAAGGACCAAGATGTAGCAGTCATGCTGCTAACACTTCATAAACAATTGGTAGAAACAGAAGGGAGATTGGTAGCAACAGAGGGTGCATTACAGGTAGCCCTGAAACAGAAAGAAGGAGGGCAAACATCTCAGCCCCCTCAGCCAGTGATTAACCTTGAGAAACCTCCTCAAATTATTAGTCCTCCCAAAGAACAAACAGATGGGACAGGCCCATCAACATCAGAACCAGCAACAACATCAGGACAGGCACCCAGCCTTGGTATGCAGAAGATGATGAAGTAGATTGAAGCTTTAGAAGCACAGATGGCAGAGCTGAATCAGACTAAAGAAAAATTGGCCACAATTAATGAAAAATATGATAAATCTAAGCAAAGTGTAGCTGAAAAAACAAGAGAGGTGAAGGCTCTTGAGAAAAGAATAAAAGAACTGGAGAAAGAGCTCTCTCTTGACAAAGTGGTGGCTGAAATCAAGAAAGTCCTGTGGGCCAATATTGGTCAATCCATAACAGATCAATGGCAGTATATAGAAACCATTCATGAGCACATAGATCTCATAGGCAGGGCCCACAAGGAAAGTCAAAGAGCAAGCGCATCTCTAGGCAATATGCCTGAGATAGCCAATAGGATGATAAATGTCCTGAACAACCACACAGGCTCTCAGCTGGCAACCATGGGTATCTCCAACAGAAATGACACCATCTTACTGGTGAAGAGGGTCCTCACTTTGAGAAATCTGGTGCAAACATTGGATAGAAGGTGCCAGGAAATGCAGACAGAGGTGAACAAATTCACAGAGAAATTTACAGCATTGCATAACAGAGGCCTTCCCAGCCTACTAAACAGTGCAGGTAGGTTGCTATCCCATGAAAACTATGCCAAGAGGGTAAATACATTTGCTATAAATTAGATCACTACAGCATCAAGTACCCCAGAGGAAACAGGGCCTACATCTGGGCAGAGTCTCTATGACAGAATAGAGAATTTGTTTTTTATCATGAATGAGATTAGACATCTGTTTGAAGTGCCTCCAAATTACTACAAATATACAGAGGCAGATGAAACCTTAGGCACGATTTTGAGACATCAATTTCCTACTCAGGAATGGTGGACAAGCATGATACAGACATTGCTGTGAACAAACAGATTTTTCACCAAATTTTTGTGCATCAAATTATAAATCATCATGTTCAGAAAATTGATACATTCATTATCACTGCAAAAGAGTGGACTGAGCCAACTCAACAGACAAATTTGGCCACTAAAGCAACACCGACAGATGCAGATGACAGGGCTGAGATAGTCGCACCTCGACCAAGCCATAAAGAGAATATCATTCAGAATCAATACAAAGTTCTCAACCGACTCACTGGACTCCAAAAGTCAAAAAGGTTTCTGACAGGATTGAAGGGTATTCATTGTATATTTAGAATAGCAATAACCTTTTATCTGCTATTTTGAAAGTTGGTAAATGCAATTATTGAGCAAATGACTCATCGTTCAGATATTTTGTAAAACCGATTGTATATATATCCCCTTGCATAAGCTTGTTGGGGTTGTTGATTTTCTCTTCTGGAGAACTTGTGTTGTAAATTTCAGACTTTTAATACAGGGAGATGATGGAATTTCTGAAGTTCTGAGTTGTTCTGATGTGTTGTGGTGTGATTGCTTACTGTTGCAGGATTCCTGCATATTTCATGGCACAATAAGTTTCCTAAACCTTCTTGTTATGTATTTCATTCTATCATAATCCGCTCATGCTCTATATTTAACAGTTTAATAACACAGAAAAAGAATAGTTCAGGATTTGTTCATTAAATACCCTGAACTCAATCTATGCTGTTATGAATGTTTCCTCCAGTATTAGTTATGAAAGTGTAATTCTTAGTTGCTTCACCTTCAGACTAAAACTTCACAGTGACTATTATTCAGGAATTCAAATCCGCTCCTGAGTGATATATCCCTTTTCCACATCACCAGCTTAGTGAAAGACTCTTAGTTGCCTCTCACTGGCTAGACATATTTCATTTTCACAATTTTAAGTTTGTTTCATGATATATCTATATGGCCCTGCAGTTTTAGCAATCTTACTCAATATCTCAAACAACCCATAATCACAGACTCCATTACCCAATGGACTGAACCTTCTGAAGATCTCATCTCAGCTACTGGAAGACATCATTCAGAAAAACTTCAAACAAAACTCCCACCTCATAGCTAGCCTAAAATCCTCAATAACAAAGTTAAAACTAAAAGAGAGAGCCCTCTCTGATTGCAGGTGGGCTAGAGCCTGTAATCCAAAGCTTGGTTAGTGGTTACCCCGGCCGTATTCCCTTAGGAGTCAAAGGCAACAACCTGGGTGTTAACACCAGCATTGCATACACTCGAAAAAGTCCTACAACGCTGCATTGCTACCAGGCTTTGTTTAAGCCATGAAAAATGCTATATGATGATGACCGCAGGAATTATTATAGGACACTATATTTCAGCAGCTGGTATTCAAGTAGACCCAGCCAAAATCCAAATAATTTTGCTTATTCCTACTCCTACCACTCAAACAGAGGTACACAATTTTCTTGGATTTTCTGGTTATTATAGAAGGTTTATAGAACATTTTTCGCATATTGTTGCACCTGTGTATGCACCTGTGTATGCACTAACAAGTAATGTTTATTTTCTTTGGACAAGAAAATGTGAACGTGCTTTCCAAGATCTGAAGGAGCTTGCGTCCACAGCCCTAGTCCTTCTAGGACCAAATTGAGATTTTCCATTTCAGATATCATCAAATGCCTCAGATACAGCCATTGGAGCAGTCCTTGGGCAGGAAGAGGATAAAAAACCATATGCATTTTATTATATTAGCAAAAATTTATCCCCTGCTGAATTGAATTACACTATTACTGAAAAAGAACTTCTAGCTGTAATACATGCTGTCAATAAGTTCAGACATTACATTACTGGATATCCTGTCATCTTGTATACAGATCATTTTGCCGTAAAATATTTAGCAAAAAATCCTATCACAAATGGCAAAATAACTAGATGGCTCATTTTATTGCAGGAATTTGATATTACAATCAAGGATCGACCTGGAAAAGAAAATCTTGTAGCCAATTTTCTTTCACGAATGCCAAAGCCAATCGATGCAGTAGCAATTCAAGATCAATTTCCAGATAAGAATTTGTTTGTTGTTGCTGTTAAAATGCCGAGGTATGCTGATTTTTCCAATTACCTAGCAGTAGGTAAATTACCGAAACATCTAACCCCCAATGAGCGGAAACAGATTGTTTAGCGGAGTGCTCGATTTTCTTAGATTGGAGGCTACCTATTCCACACAGGAGCAAATATGCATATCAGTAGATGCATTTGAGAGGATGAAATATTTGACATTTTAAAAGCCTGACATGACGGACCATGTGGCTGAAATTTCACCGATCGCAGAACTGGACATAAGGTGCTACAAATAGGGTATTATTGGCCCACAATTTTTAAAGATGCAGAGAAATTCATCTAAGCCTGTGACAGTTGCCAGAGAGCAGGATGCCCTGGTCAGTCTGATGGGATGCCCCTGAACCCATAGCTAGTCATTGAACCATTCGAGCGATGGGCCCTTGATTTCGTTAGACCAATTAACCCATCCTCGAACCAGAAAACATATATTTTGGTGGCAACAGAATATGTCACCAAATGGGTTGAAGTAGAGGCATTGTCGAGAGCTACAGAGAATTTTGTCATACAGTTCCTATTCCATATATTTGTGCGTTATGGCCTTGCAAGAGATATAATTACAGACGGTGGACCATAGTTTGCTGGTAACAAAATAGCTGCAACACTCAAAAAGTATCATATCCAACATAAAATCACTACTCCCTACAACCCATAGGCAAATGGTCAGGTAGAAAGCAACAATAAAATAATAGAAGCAATCCTAACAAAAACCATTGCATCACATAGATGAGATTGGGGTGCAAGACTACCAGAAGCCTTGTGGGCTTACAGAACAACATGGAGAAGCACCACCGGCTACTCACCTTATCAATTAGTGTTTGGAAAGCAACCCATCTTTCCCATAGAATTTGAAATCCAAACATTGCGAACAACACAAGAAGTTGGGTTAGATCTAACCGAGGCACAGATTAATCGATTACAACAGATAAATGAGCTAGATGAAATCAGGTTCTCTGCACTTCAAGGCACTGCACTGATCCAACAGCAAGGAGCTCAATGGCATGATGCTCTCATTAAGAATAAAGTCTTCCACGAAGGAGACTGTGCAGTTTTGTACAATTCCAGGTTTCAGGACTTTCCCGGGAAACTTCAGACTTGTTGGTTGGGACCATACGAAATCCAGAAGGTACATGACAATGGTGCTCTTACTGTAATCACTATTAACGGTTTTGGATATGCCTTCAAGGCAAATGGCCACTGAGTTTGACTTTATCGCAAACCACTCATTCAGGAGCCCTTCTGCCAGCAGCTACGCGAAGACTCTGATATGGAAATTTTGGGGGAGGAAGAGAATTCTTCCTCACCTGTGATTCATTAAGTGATTTATTTCTTTTTACACTTTGTACATAATTTCTTTCTTTTGTTGAATCATTTTTGTACATATTTTTGTATCAACACTTTGGTGTTACTTTTCGGAGCAGCAGTAATTTTATTATTTTTTGTTGTTCCTTTTCTCAAAACGACAACATTTTTGTTCTAGTGTTCCTTTTTCAAAGGAACAACACCTTTTGGATCGGCCGTTCATTTTGCTTTAACTTTGTTGTTCTCTTTTTTTACCTTGTGCTTTCGCTGTTCCTTTTCCAAAGGAACAACACTTTTGATTTCTGTTGTTCCTTTTCCAAAGGAACATCACTTTTGATTTCTGCTATTCCTTTTCCAAAGGAACAACACTTTTGATTTCTGCTGTCCCTTTTCCCAAGGGAACAACAATTTTGATTTTTGTTTTTCCTTTTCCAAAGGAATGGCATTTTTGTTTTCTGTTGTTCCTTTTCCAAAGGAACAACACTTTCGATTTTTTGTTGTTCCTTTTCCAAAGGAACGACATTTGTGTTTTTTGTTCTTCCTTTTCCAAAGGAACAACACTTTTGCTTTTTTTTGCTATACCTTTTCCAAAGGAATGGCATTTATGTTTTCTGTTGTTCCTTTTCCAAAGGAATAACACTTTTGATTTTTTGCTGACATTTCTGTTTTCTGCTGTTCCTTTTCCAAAGGAACAACACTTTTGATTTTTTTGCTGTTCCATTTCCAAAGGAACGACATTTGTGTTTTCTGTTGTTCCTTTTCCAAAGGAACAACACTTTTGATTTTTTGTTATTCCTTTTCCAAAGGAACGACATTTGTGTTTTCTGTTGTTGCTTTTCCAAAAGAACAACACTTTTGATTTTTGTTGTTACTTTTCCAAAGGATTGACATTTGTGTTTTCTGTTGTTCCTTTTCCAAAGGAACAACACTTTTGATTTTATTTTTTTGCTATTCCTTTTCCAAAGGAACGACATTTGTGTTTTCTATTGTTCCTTTTCCAAAGGAACAACACTTTTGATTTTTGCTGTTCCTTTTCCAAAGGAACGACATTTGTGTTTTCTGCTGTTCATTTTTCAAAGGAACAACACTTGATTTCTACTGTTGATATTGTTGTTCCTTTTTCACAAGGAACACCACTTGTATTCTTTTGCTCTTCCTTTTTGAAACAACAACATCCTCGTATTCTTTTTACTTATGCTTGCTCCCCTTGCTGTTCTAAATTAAGGATGCCTACTGTTCTTGTTCTTTCAAGTCTTTTGGAACACATCTATGCACTTATGTAATGGATACAAAATCACAACATATCGAAATCAGTGAATTATAAAATCGATATTTTTATAAGGAATTGCTCTGAATTTGTAAGAGGACAGAGGGAAGGACACACTTACCAATTATCTTTTGTGGTCATTGTTCCACTAATTCTGCTCTGATTGGTTACCTTTATCATGTTGGTTCCTTTTAAATTTTCACAATTCTCTTCGATTATTATTCAAGAATAAGAGCAAAGGGTTTACATTATCCTATTGAGATGTTAAGACTTCTTCCACCATTCCTACTCTTAAGGAGTGTTGAACCACCCTTTGTGTATAAATGGGAAAGTACTTTATAAAAGCGAAAGAAGAAAAGAGTGAAAAATGGTGTTTTAATGACTTTTTTTATATAAGTTGCCAAATGCAGGATAGGGGGTCTCATCAAGAGCCAACCTACCATGATCATGAGGAAGAAAGCGAAGTGGCATTCCCACTATGGCAACCACACCAGGGATATGTTCCAAAAGGTATATCACATAAAGAACCCTAGGAATAGGAGGTCTCATCACAAGCTGGCCTGCCCACCTTTCGCTCCTTCCTCATGAATGACATTATGGCTAACTAGTTAGCAAGCCAGCATAATGGCCTACATTTTGACATCGCACAACGTTTCCTAAGCATACACAAAGGATCATGGTTCCATGGGTGAAACAAACAACTCTGCCAAGGTTATAGACACCTGTCGGCAGTAGAGCTCTGTTAATTGTATTGAAGTCACATTACTTACACCAATAGGTAATTATTAACACCCTTTTGTTTCTTATACCTTAGTAATAAATCACATAAAAATAATGTATATTATTTCCCGAACCATAAAACGCATGTAAATCTATTATCACCAATCATAACAGAACAATTGACAATGACCGCAGGAGACTCTGTATGCATGATGGTTGTCCTATCTTCCCAGCCTCACATCATATCACAACAGTCTCTTACTTATTAAGCGATCCAACTTTACACCTCGATTTTGGTAACCTGCTACTTTTGTAAACATGGCATATTGTCATACGATGTTCCTTTATGACTCTGTTCCAGGGCAGATCAGCACGCCGCTCCTTTTTTTGATAGCCGGGACAACCTATCACATTGCGGCGGGTGGGGGGGGGAGGTTAACCTCATCATTCGCTGGATTACATGTCAAACCACTATTCGGGAAATTGCGTACTTGGGAATAGCACGGCTCAACGGTATACTATTTTTTTTATTTTTGCATGGCTTTTTGTTCCTAAGCCATTTCCATAGTATGCTCTGCGACATTAGTAAAGCCCTTTAGATTTTGAGCGAGTCCTACGTCTGTTAGTTTCTTTGTGTTTTAACAGCGTGAAAAACTTGTTGTTCCATTTCCATTTCTAAGATTTTACAGGGAAACCAAAAACATGGCAGGAAGATCAATTCGAAGAGAACCACAGGTGTTGACAGTCTCTGATGCTACATGGGAAATCCTGGCAAGAGAAGGTTGGTTAACTTATCTCAATCACTTACAGGAATCCAATGAGACTGTAGCAATAGAATTCTTGCAGAACTTGAAAGAAGATCACTCCACAATAAGGGGGAGACATATAGCAGTCACCGATGACATAATCGCAGAGGTCTCGGGACTGCCAGCAGTTGGACCTGTATGGACATTAAAGAAGGAGAGATTACAGAAGATCATAGAAACCTTCCAGGAGAAAGACCAGAACCTGACAATTAGAGGAAAGGGGGTTTTGCCACCAGCATTAGGAGAGTCGTGGGCAGAATTGGTGAAGAATATTCAGAGCTACATCACTTGTGAAGGGAGGAAAGACGTGGTAAGACCACGACACCTTAAAATTTTAGTCGTATTAAAGCAAAAACACTCTGTAAACTTACCTACATTTTTAAATTCATTACTTCATGATGTTGCACGAAGCATGAAAAAGGCACAGCATGTAGAATCAGTCGCCAATCACCATCGATTGATACGGTTAATAGTTGGCCATAGCCTTACCCAGCAACAGAGTAGCTAAAGAATCTAATTGCCATAATAGATGGGGGATTGACCATGCCATCCCCAAAACGTAAACATGCCACCAGTACACCAGAGCGTCCAGAAAACGAAGGAAATCAGCCCGATTAGCATGGATTAAAGGGAGGCTGGAAAATTCCCAAGAAGCTACCAGCCAGCCAGTAGAGATAAAAGATTCAGGGGATGAGCAACCCCCACGATTAGAAGGAGATGAAAATGAGAAAGGAATGCAAGGAAATGAGGAAGGAGAAATTGAGGAAGAAACTGAGCAACCTGAGCAGGAGGAGGAAACAGAACAACATGAAGGCAGCACATTGTAGAATCCATTGAGAGAAGATGAATTGGCCAAAATTTTCGCCAATATGGGCGAATATGGCCAACCCCTTAGCCCACTAGACCTCCATGTTGAAGAGGAACCAAAAGAACACTCTGCTCAGGATAAAACTGCACTCGAAGAATTACATGACGAAGAATTAGAAAAGGAGAATCAGCTTGTTCATGATGAAGGTATGACAGGAGAGAGAAGTGATGCAGAACAGGAACCATCAGTTCCTAGCCAGACTACACCAAAAGAAATTCTAGAAGAAGGGGAGGCGGAAAAAGAAGTCACCCAAGAAATAACAGAACCAGCTAGGGTTCTTGCCTCTGAGCAACCAGAGAAAAGTAACGAAGAATCACCCCAAGGAGAAAACCAGGGAATTGATCGAGATAACAGTCCAGGCCACAATAAATAGTCTGTTGTTCCTTCTAAGGAAATTGATGAAATTACGAGATTACAGAAAGAACAGCAAAGACTACTGAATGTAATAGTTCATCTTCGACAGTAGATCAGGATTTTGAAAACAAGGAAAAGGGTAAAAAGGACTTCGAGAGGGAAACATGCAAGCACTCTAGCAAAACCCCTCAAGACAAAAGTTCGGAGGACCAGAGTCCATCCTGTTGTTCAAAACCCTGTCAAAAAGCGGTCTGTTATTCCAAATGTTGTTGAGGAGCAGCCTGCTATTCAAAATCAAAAGGAACAACATTTGACTACTACCCATAATGTATTGGCCTATGACAAAGAAGTACAGATAGAGGCACAATCCCCTGAAGGAATACGAGCCACGAAAAACATGTAATAAGAAGATTCAAGTGAACCTCCCGCTCACCACAACCATGTGGGATAGTGATCCAAGGACGGTAACCCTACGGGAGGGTTTGACACAAGCTCAGCAAGCAGCAGAAAAACTCATAGAACAAACGATTCCTCAAGAAAGGTACAAATAAGTACAGACAGAGGCACAATCCCCTGAAGGAATACGAGCCACGAAAAAACGCAATAAGAAGATTCAGGTGAACCTCCCGCTCACCACCACCATGTGGGATAGTGATCCGAGGACGGTAACCCTACGAGAGGGTTTGACACAAGCTCAGCAAGTAGCAGAAAAACTCATAGAACAAACGGTTACTCGAGAAAGGTATGAAGAACATAGAAAATTTTAGGGGCGAATGTTCACCCTTTGGCGAAATTAAGGGGTTTTAAATTTTTAGTGGGCAAATATTTTGTATCATAGTACATTTTTACAAATCACCTCAAATAGCCCACCTTATTTTAAGGGAGAGGGTGAAAAAGGTAAATTTAGCCCTTGAAATTAGGAGTTACAACCTTCCATTCGCCCATTTTCAAGAATAGGTTTTATTTATGTGAATCCATTCGCCTATTTTCATGAATACGTTTTATTTAAGTGAATCCTATGGGCCAAAGGTCCAAATACTATATTTATAAAAGATGTATGGTAAATTAATAAAGATATAAATAAATGAGAGGTATGGTGAATAAATAAAACGTTTTTTATATTTACTCCATAAGTCACCTTATATATATGCAAGGGTGTAAACAAATAAAAATATAAGTTGAGGTATGGTAAATAAATAAAACATCTTTTATATACTTACTCAAAAGGTATGGTAAATAAATAAAAATATAAATAAACTAGATGCATGGTAAATAAATAAAACCTCTTTTTATATTTAGTCCATAACCCTCATTCTATTTATGAAGGCTCAAGAAAGAGGTTTTATTGAAGTGAATACTATGGGCCAAATACCATATTTGTAAAAGAGGTATGCTAAATTAATAAAAATATAAATAAATGAGAGGTATGGTAAACAAATAAAACATTTTTTATATTTACTCATAAGTCACCTTATATTTACGAACACTCAAAAAATGCGTTATATTTAGGTGAAACCTATGGGCAAATTACTATGGGACAAATACCATGGACTAGATTGTTATTAATACCATGCAAAAAAACATTATTAACCCTAATATTAGTATTAATAAAAATAAAAATGGCACATGGTATTGACCCATGGTATTCACCTGGAATGTAGCCTATTTAAATGGGGGAATTAAAGCAGCATAGATCCATCTTTACTCTGGATCTACTAACCCCCTAGAGGTATCAAATATCGTGATATGCAAACTAGCATAGAGTGAAAAAATATTTAATCCAATCAAGAGTAAAAATGGATGTTGTAATTTAATGTATGTTAAACATTTTAGCTTTTTTAAAATAAAAAATAAAATAAAAATCAACTATTAGTTTTATTAATTTTTATAAATTACTAATAGTAATTTTTAAGCTCCAGGTTTATGATAACCCATGGTATTGACCCATGGTAATACCATGGTATTCATGTGAGCATAGACTATTTAAAGAGGAAATTCTATCCTCTTAGATCCATATTAATTCTGGGTCTACCAAGTGCTCAGAGGGATAAATAGATTTCATCCCCCTAAGAATGGTAGATGTGGAGTTAAGATGGATATAGGTTGGTTTTTATGATAATGAAGATATTAAATAGACTTAGGAAATTATATTGTAAAAAGATCTTAAGGTGAATGGTTAAAGCATAGACATTGGACAAGTATATTTGTATACTTTTGTTTTAAATTGAAACAAATACAGGGCTAAAAGGAATGGATTGATTGCACTAGTCATCCTTCTATAACTTTCCAACATATGCTGGAGTAAACAGATTGTAATTTGGGTAATTTTTCTAATTGCAAACAGCAACATACTTGTGTATTGGTAGGGTGGTTAGCGAGGTCCCTAGAAGTGATGAATTTGAATTTTTCTTGGTTTTATATATAGTATTAGGTTTTTTCTCATGCTTTCTGTGAATGGCACAGGCGAATTTTATCCTACACCCCCTAGGTTATCGATATGGAATTTCGGTAATTTTGATTTCAAAAGATACTTTAAAGAAATGTAATGATTTCATTTGTGTATTCAATAAACACAAGATTTTATAATTGAGTAAAATATTCGCCATTCCTGGTGAGAGATTTGCCAAAAAATTATATATACATATCATATTATTGATAAAATCACCTTCCATTTTTCCTATATACCATGGAGATTCGCCCATTTATTATACATGTAAATTTAGGGGGGTTCTTAAAATTTTCCCTGATGAAGAACTATAGCAATAGCTAAGGAACATCAATTTATCCGAAAGCCACGCCTTTGAAGGGTGGCGAAAGGAAGAAGAAAAAGTTGCGAAGGTAACTCGTAGGTTAGATATAGTTATCAAGCAGATGGATACCTTATGCTCTTTGTACAATGACATCCTAGCATGTAGAGCCCGTGCTAAGAATTATGCCTTGTTTTTAATGGAATGATATTTGCAATTGGAAATAAATGTTGTTAAAGCAGGCACCCCTATACAAATTAATACCATCGATGATTTTATAAACTTTTGTAAGCACTACGGGGTAAAGGTTCAAAGATTACTGTATGAATTCTACTTGCATAACCTTGTGTTAGACAAGGAGACCAAGCAGAACCCTAGCCCTTTTGTTGTGGATATCCAATTACGGGCATTTATTTCATTTGGGGTTAATCAAATTAAATGGCTTAAAGCCTATAATGCTTTCCAAAGACAAGAAAAATGGATTACACTTGTGGGTAAGAGCTGAGCCTAGGGATCCAGTATAGTTGTGGAGGCAACATAGGAACCTCATGGGGACTCCAGGTGTAATTGAAGCATTAGGACCCATTCATACAGTAGTCAATAGGTAGGGAATAGAATACTTCACTATTAAATACCTTGCCATTAATGCGGCTAAATTTCGATATCAGATCTCTAATCCGAATATCCAACTCAGGGAACCATTTAATTATGAAAATTTCAAGTTACTCACCAACTGCTTGCACCTCTATGGTGAAATCATTTTGAGGGCAGGGCCATCCTGGTTAGGATATAGGTTTTGGAGTCCAATTATTTGGCACCCTGCACCTAGATACCAAGCCCTGTACGAGATACCTGAGGGTCAGACAGGCCATTTTTTTGAACACCTAGTTATGCATCATGGTTGTAGACCCCCACATGAGATCCCATCTCCAGCCTACTCTCTCACTACCTTACATGTCAACTACAATGTTTTCATGAGGGCATGAAAAAGGGTAAGCAGGGGGGTGTGTGGAGTACTAAAGAAGGTATGTTTTTGGTGATTATTTCAGCATCTTTTCATTAAAACTTACAAACCTTTTGCATCATGAACTAGGTAGATGATAAGGAATTGTAATAAAAGATGTAAGATTAATGTGCAAAACGAAAACGCTGAAATTGTCATTTTCTTATGTAGGAAGAAGGAAAAATGCAAGACTGACGTTCCAAAGGAAAGGACAAGGCCAGGTTAACCGTTGTCCATTTGACAGGGAACCGCATGAAAACAAGGCAAACCAAATCAAATCGTATCAGCCCAGGAAAGGAAATGGAGATATCGGCTCGGCGCAAGAAAGTAAAGAGATAACTAAGAGCCAACGGTTTGGCGAATCCCTCAGGATCCTTTGATCCTGAGGGATCGTTGCTTTAACTATTTTTGCACCTAGACATCTCCGCCTTCGCCATTATAAAAAGGGGTAGCACTGTTAGCCCGGGGGATAGTCTGTTATGTTTCTATGTAATTTCTCTTAAAGTTGAGACTTTGATCATCGACTCTCGTTGAGAAGTGATCCACTGTAATTCTATCTTATACATTAATATGAACTTGGTTTCTATTTCATCTCTGACCCTGAAATAACTTCAAGCGGTGTACCCCTAGAGGCTAAGGGCCTGGCCCTGGAGGACACTTGCTCCTGTACTATTACTTTTGGTTTATGCATGGTTTTCTCATCATCTCAATTTGGTAATCTGATATGTTCTGTTATTTTACATCACAGATCTGTTACATCTAATCTGTTAAGTAATATCGTTTTCTGAGACAGAGACATTATAACTCTGCAACGTATTGATGTTCCTTAAGTACTGATATAACTAGATTTTATAGGATACCGTTGCTATTCAACTATAGAATGTCTGTGTTGTACACTTATCCATTGGTATTATTGAATTCATCTTAGAGATTATATTTCCTTGCGATTGTTGAATCTATTAATGTTATTGTTCCATTACAAAATACAGTCGTATTCTTTATAACTGAGATTGATAACCGGATTACCAAGATCAGATTACTATTAAGGTGTGTTGTGTGCATGTATGTGTGGCTTTCAAGTGATGTTCTATAGTCCATTATTAATCAGTGTTGTTCTATTTCTGTGTGTTGTTCGATTCATCCTTAAAGGTAGAGGATTGCCATTTGATTTCTGTAGAACATAATTGTTGCATTTATTCTTGTATAATAATGTGTTTTTGCTTATTAAATTCAACTGCTATTACAATTCCATAGTTGTTGTTCCATTCCTTATCTGCTGTTCCATTTTCTGTTATTCGCATTATTATTGCTTCGGTGTGTAAAACGATTTGAGACTGTAGTGGGCATTGACATTTACTATCTGGCTCCCAGATCGACGATCTGTTCCCTGATTTCCTTTTGTTCCATCAGTTTACAAAGGGATGAGTTACTGCTACTGAACCCTTGACTGATAAATTGCTTAGTTTTTTGAATGTATGGTTTAGTCTTTAAAATAGTTTGTTGTAAACAAGCATCCATTTACTCTTGTATTTTTTAGCACTATACTACTAGCATTACTCTAGCAAATGATAGCGTCAGAATGAGACACTCTTTGAAATAACAAAACGTTCCTGGATTGACAGGTAATTAGAGGTGAAAGAGACCCTTTTGCATATCGGAACTTGGTCCTTGGTGAGCCACTTGCCTTGGCGAGGGAGTTGGCCTGCTTTGACAACTCGATACAGTTGGATATTGTGCTGGTGAGTGTGCTTGATCTATGTGTCCGTGATCTGATCAGTTACATCTTGTTCCATGCAATCTGGATTTAACTCTATGGGTGTGAGCTATTCTACAATGTCGAATGTGTCTAGTAATGGTGGAAAGTATGGCCGAAGGTGGACCACATTGAACACTGGGTGTGGTGAGCTCCAGTATTGTAGCAATAATGCTACAACTCCTGGGGCTTCCTGTCTCTCATTTTATCAACCCGGTAGTTCGTACAAACTCGGAAGCGACGGTGCTATATGCACAAGTACTAGCTCTTGTCGTAGCTGTCACTTGGTCAGCTGGCACAAGTCCGCTAGGGCTCAAGCCAACTTCTATAGGCTCTCAGAAGAAGCTTGCTAATTGATGGACGAAAGCTAATCTCAAAGGAAAGCTACTTTACTTGACAAAAATGAACTGAAAGCAAATCAAAGCATGTAAACCTAGGAAACCCTAATTTAACTAGTCTAACCTCTACAATGCAAGAAATGTGAATGAAACTTCTACAAATGCTGCTGTTACCTCTAATAAGTGCAAATGCATGGATCTAAACTACTTGCATCATGAAAGATATGTTTTTGTATTTTTCCTTTAAGTGTGTGGAATGATTGTGATCTTGTGCTAACTAGGGTTTGGTTGTGCAGATGGGATGGAGAAGGAAGGAAAGCGTGGGATAGGTTGGGGAGGCTAGGAGAGGTCCCTAGGGATCTTTAGCATCCATCCACAGAGGTTCCTTGCATTCAGATGCTCAGCAACCGAGAGAGTGGCCTCCTACAGGATGGCTGTGGAGGATCCTACAGGATACTCTGTTTTCTACAAGATGTCTACAAATGGCTACAGGATGACCTACTGTGACTGTTTGGAGTGATGGAGGAGTAATGGAATGGTAGGGGGAGATGTGTAAGGTAGGAATGAGGCTGGTGATGGCTGTAGAAGTGGAGGAATAGGATAGGGAGTGAATGTAGGGAGTAGGTTGGAAGATAGAGGGCTAGGTCAATGAAAGGGCTAGAGAATGGAAGTACGTGAGGAGTGAAAGACTTTGGGAGATAACAGAGCAGAGCAGGGGTTGAAGATGTGTGTGCATGCGGGATCAAGATGGAGAATGAAGTAATGGAACGAGAGAGAGCAGTGTAAGTGAAACAAATGCTTATGACTGTCACCAAACCGAAAATGCATCAACCTAACTATCTGTGCTTATAAATTCAATGAACAACAATTTAAACGCGAAGGAGAATGTGCATGAAGTTGTGGTAAAGGAGTGTGGTGCAGGTGTGAATCATGTGGAAGCATCTAACATAACGTGACTGTGTTTGCAACAATCATGGAATAAAGAAATGCGTATTTTTGGTGGCTAGTCATGGACTGCACTCCAATCCCAGATGAGACGGCAGTGAGCCTTAACAACCTTTTTGTTGGAGCTCCAATCGATTATATCTATCCTCTGCTACACTAAGCAAGTGAAAACAAATTCATCATAAGCAAATCCTATCTAAACTCATGAAAACAACTAAACTAGCAACCTGTAATTCGAATTGCATGTGCAAATGAAAAGCTCAAAGTGCTGAAATGAAATGGAAACAACACTATAGCAGAGGGGACCTATGGCTCTCAGGTTGGGCCCTAACCTGAGAGCTATAGTCTCCTTAAGAAACTCAGAACTAGATCACAAACTGCCTTCTTTATTCATAATCTGATGTCATGCCAAATTGGCTTACAAAAAGGAACGAAAACTGAACTGTGCTCCAAAATTACAATAGCAATACGAGAGTTTCAACAACCTATCTAAGGCTAAGGCCTCCATACTTATAAAAAAACGATGATCCAACAAGTGTCCTTGATTTTAGGAGCTCGGTTGTCCAACTTCGAGTTTAACTGCTGATCCTGTAGGATGGTCATAATTGCTGTTCCTGTAGAGCAGTTTATAACTGCTGTTCCTGTAGAACAACTGGCTGCTTTTAAGCTCGGAGGGGAGATGGATTAGAGCTCGGAGTTCTTGGTGGGAATCACGAGGAATGTCCCAAGACCGTGGACATCCTCTCCTAAAAACCAGCAGTGCCACCTCATTGTCTCCTTATCTCCTTTTTCGTTGTCTCTTGCTCCCTTTTAATGCCAAAACCTGGAATCACAATGCATTAGTCATGTAGATAGAGTGCCTACCCTTCTTCCTACAAACAACATGAATAAACTAAGAAATGCATGCATAAGCAATAAAAAAATGAATGGTTTGAGCAAGTAGAATAGGCCAAAATGAGCCCAAATTGTACCAAAATTGGGGCTCATCATCACCCCCCAGCTGAACCATTTGCTCATCCTTGAGCAACTTAGTCAAGATCCTAATCCTTCATGGCTTCCACTACTCCCCTTACATCCCACGATTCTGTGGTGATGTCTTCTTGGTCGATATGAAACCCTACTGTGTTTTCTACTTTTTCCCATTGTGCCTGGTCATCCTTTTCTGTACTTCCTTCGACCAATCCTAGCAGCAATGGAGGGCTGAGTTTAAGGCCAATCCAGCTGGCCTGAAGTCTTTGCACGGATCTCTTGTAAAGGTCCACTCTTGCCAATGCTTCCCTCATTCTGGTCGGGGTATGGTACTCCCGGATCTTCAAACTATGTGCCAAGGCATGCCACCTACGTGCACAAGCCTGGGCAGCAATTTCCCCCAATAATCTGTCCATGTCCTCAAAGTGGGCTATTGCTTGGGCTTGCTGGTCCATGAACTTCAAGGAAGCTGTGGGATCATTGGATAACTGTTGGCGGGCTGAGATGAGGGAAACCGGATCCTCTGGTTCTGCCCGAATGTACAGTGGCTCCCTCACTTCTCGGCTCATGACCGATTTTTCTTCAGTGGCTCTCTGATCCTCATGATTCAGCCACGAAGCAAACGCCATCAACTGTAGATCGCCCAAGGCGATATTGGGATCCCAAGAGACTTCATTGGGCAAAACCAGATTGTGGATGTAGAATTCTGCTAGCTTGGCTTTGTCCTCTGCTGAGCTAGTACTGCATATTTCAGCAAATTGTTGTGGGTTATTGATTTGCTCAATACCTCTTTGTGCTAGTGTGTTTATCTGGAACTGTAGCCACTGATCCTTTAAGTACAACCCATAAGACTTTGCAGGATGTCTGCACTGCAGGGCCTCCATGGCCCAACTGGCCATGCAAGCCAATTGTGTTTCCTTTTGCTGCAGCTGTTCCTTTAAGGCTTGCACTTCAATTCTTATCTGCTGTTCTTCTTCCTGTAGAAGTGTCTTTGGCCCTTCAAGATTGGTGGTCAGCTCCTTCTTGCCTTCTTGTTCACTTGTGATGCCCTTGGAGGATGTTTCTGCCCCTGCCTTGAGTTCTTGTAGCTGCAACCTTAACTTCTGGTTTTCTTCCTGTAGAAGTGCCTGCTGGCAACTAGCCACATGTTTGGCCATGGTGAACTCGCTCCTGACCTCCCTGAGCTGATCTTGTAGAGGGACTATGTCCCCCACCCCCTTTGATTTGGAAATTTGCATCCAGGTATGGGAGCAGACTCTTTCTTTCTCTAATTCAAAGAATAGGGGTACAGTAAATTTTTGTGGGATGACCTTGCCCGCCTCCAAGAAGGTATACTATGAATTCAGATTGGGCGAAGGGCTAGGTTTGGGTATATGTTCTCTTGTTGTTTCTTCAGGTAGTTCTGCCTCATCCGCCCTTGGTGATGAGGGTCCTCCTTCTTCTCTTTGTTCGGTTTCCTGTAGTTGAGCCAAGGTATCCTGTAGGACATTTTCAGCTTCCTGTAGCCTGGTTTTCTCGTCCAACAGGTCCACTCGGTCTTGCCATGTGCTCTTCTTCGGGCTTCCCTTTTCGTAGGTAACTGTGACCTTTGAGGGGGATTTTTCTTTGGGAGAAGCAGGGGTGTCCTCAATGACAATTGGGCTACTGGACTGCTGCTGTGGTTTCCTTGTTTTTATCCAAACACTTCTCCGTGCTTTGAAGTAGAGAGGAGGGTCCCTCTTCCTCTTTCCTTTTGGCTTAGGTGGCGTACTGAGGCCAGCTAATACAGTCGCTACCTCTATGGCTAAAACATCCACCTTCTACTTCTCGGATTTTGGTTTTGCATGGCTTCCTGTAGAAGCCTGTTTTTGCACTTTTGTGCTTCCTGTAGAAGCTGTTATCGGGCTTCCTGTAGAAGCCTGCGTTTGTTTCCCTGTAGATGCAACTGTCACCACCTTTTCTTGCTTGGCTGCATGGATTTTGCTTTTGGCTTTGACTGCAGGAGCTGACGAGGTGCTTGGGCTGACAGGGACCACCTCCGCTTTGTCCATTCTGCTCTTCATCCTCTGTTCTCTTGCTGTCAAAACAGGTCTGTCACCCTCCTCTTCGTCTTCCTTTTCTTCTTGCTTCCTCTTTTGTTCCTTCCTCTGCACCATGGCAGGGGTCTTCGGACCTGGTTTCCTCTTTTCTTTGGCTACTGCCTCTTTGTCTTCACTACTGGAGGAGCCACTATCTTCGACCAACATTTTGATGTCCCCATCTCGTGTTAGATTTCTAAATGACTCCCAGGAGAGGGGAACTTTATAGGAGTGCAGTGCATCCTCTACAAGCAACTTGATCAGTCCATGGTGTGCCACCTGATCTGGGACGCCACCCTTCAGCTTCGTAGCACATTCCATTAAAGATTGCAACAGGAAATAAGGAATGCTTAATTTCTTTTCTACAGGAAGCTCACTTCGGTGCCTTAATTCGTTCAGCAATCGGAAATGGTACCCGTAGACGATGCTATAGCGCCCCTCACATGTAATATATTTCATAACATGTAAGCTGACCTCGTTCCAAGGTGGTGTCAAACTGTTCCTTCGTACTCCATTCTTATCTTCGGAGAATTCTTCCTCAGGTGGAAAGAATTCCTTCTTTGCTTGCTGGCTCTGTTTTCGTTCTTCTTTATCCCACGAGAGACCCATAGGAAGCTCAGTGATTCTACTGATGGACTGCGGGGTTATCTTGAGGCTTAGGCCTCTGAAATTGACTGTGGCCAGCACCTTGGATTTTGGCCTCAGGGCCTGCAAGAATTCCTCGGCCACTTCCTCATCGTACCCCTGCAACTTATCACAAAAAGACATCCACTGTGCTTGTGTAAAGAGCTCTACCACTGCCTGATTTCTCCTCAATGTGGTTGAATCAGTGGGCTCTCGCCTGATAAACCCACCAGGCATGATGAACACAGTGGTTTTGACCAAAGGCGGTAGATACAAAGGAAATTCGGTCTTATAGACAGAGCATGCAATGAATTCACAGACCACAGTCTAATTATACTGCTATCCTGTAGAAGCGATAGTATAGGCATGGCAATCCAATATTTTTTTATGACCAGACTGTGAATAATGACCTTGCCACCTTTGAAAACCAATTGCGGAAGGAGTTTCAGGGTTACCTCTTTTCCGCCACCTGTTTTACGTGAAGACTTCACCTTCCTGTAGAGACTGCTTCTTGTAGGGCTGCGTTCCTGTAGTAACTGTTCCTGTAGGAGCAGTGCGCAGACTTCGGGGGGAGCTATAGTTGGACAGCGGTCGAGAGGTGCCTTACCAGTGTTCAGGTAGCCGAGAGCTTGGCGTATCAACATGCAGAGGTAATCAGAGGAGCTACTCGAGTTTTGAAGTGAGGTTGATGGATATACACGCTTAATCGAGCCGATTAGATTTTGAATCGGCGCAGCTCGTGGCGCGGGGTGTGAGCTGTCCCCGCCGGACCGTTGGGTGACGTCACCCATCATCTGCCTGCATATTCGCTTGCTGCCGCATTCATTCCCACAGATCTGCCGCCGCCCTTTTCGGTTAAACTCGGTTCACGGTTGACGGGACTAATCTTCACGTGCGTGCTACGTGTGTCTTTTGTCGTGGCTGCCACCTCATCATCTGACTATCCCTTCACTAGCCGATGTGGCCAATCAACTGGCCTTACGGCCGCTCAACCATTCACCTTTATGCCATGCAAAACAAATCAAAGTAATATCCATGCGATTTGATGGAGAGAAGGATTAGAACACTTACCTGCGCGCGGCTGCACATGATTTCCAGTTTGTGGACGATGGATTTACCTGCTGCACGCGGCTTACACAGACCCGGAGGCACATGGCTACCGGTTGCTGACGCTGGAGTGGATGGTTTTGCATTCATGTGCCCGTGTTTTATCTCGGATGGCGGTGCTGTGGACGGTATTCACTCGAGCAGGTTGAACTGTTACAGGATCCCCGCGAGGGGTCTTGTCACAGTCCTTTCTCCCTGGGTGCATGCTGCATGCTGGCGGTTCTGGCTTCTCGATCATGATCCCAGCGCTTCTGATGCATAACGTGGATGTGGTATGGCTCTCGGTGCTTGTTTTTTCTTTGACATATGTTTTTTCACGAGAACTCATTGCTTTGTTGTGCTGCTGCAGGGATCTTGGTTGCACGGCGACGAGGATGGTGGAGCAAGATAGTAGCAATGTTCGGGGGTGCCATCAGTGGCATGCATGCATTCAATCCACTCCTCAGTCGCTAGATCTTCATTTGAAACACATTTCGGCCGTCGCAACCTTCTACAGGAAGTTTCCTGTAGAACACAGAGCTTCCTGTAGAAATTTTGCACTTTCCTGTAGAAGATCCGCGTCTTCCTCTAGGAAGACTGTCTGTTCCTGTAGAAAACTGTATCTTCCTGTAGAAGATCCAAATCATGATAAAAATTGCACATACCTTGAAAAACATTGTTATTCTTGGAGGAGGTGTTGATGACATCCTTTGATAGCATGATGAAGGCCCCTGGCTTGGAGTGGAGAGGCTTCTTCTCCTCCATAGAACATCTGCATGCAAAACTTTTATTGTGCTTATTGTTTTTTCTTTTTTTTCTCTCTCTTTTTTTTTTTTTTTTTTTTTTTTGAAAAGATAGCAGGGGCGCCCCAAAGAGGTTTTCACCCTTGCTACCTGCCCTGAGCGCCTCAAAGAGGTTTTTGCTCAAGGATCTTTTTTAAACTTTCTTCTTCTTTTTTTTTTTTTTTTGAAAGACAATAGGAGCGCCTCAATGAGGTTTTCACCCCTACTGCCTGCCTTGGGCGCCTCAGAGAGGTTTTCACCAAAGGATCTTTATTTTTTCTCTTTTTTTTTTCTTTTTTTTTTTTCTTTTTTTCTTCAGGGTATGCCCACAGTGGAGGCAGAACCCTTCTCTATGACCAAAACAGATTTCTCCATAGTGCTGATAAACTCTTGTCTTGAGAGAGGTCTTCTGTAGATCTTCAATCGGTGCCCATTGACAAGCATGGGAATGGCTTCCTCATCAATGGTTCGAATGAGGACAGATCCATTGTAATGGCACTGCTCCACTACATATGGTCCTAGCCATCTGGTTCTCAACTTCCCCTTGAAATCTTTGAATCTGGAGTCATACAACAAAGCCCAATCTCCCGGCTGGAATTGTTTGTCATGGAGATGTTGGTCATGCCACACCTTTCTCTGAAGTTGAACCACTTCTGAGTGAAGGAGGGCCTGCGTGCGGTGCTCATCCAGTCCATTCAGCTGCAATAACCTTTCTTGCTGTGCATGGCTGAGATCTAGGTCCAGCTGAGCTGCCATCCTCAAAGTGTTATACTCAAACTCAATGGACAGCAAAGCTTTCTTCCCATAGACCAGCTCATAAGGTGTGAAGCCGGTGGTGGTCTTCCAAGTGGTGTTGTAAGCCCATGTGGCCTCAACCAGGCGATCTGCCGAGTCCTTTCTGCTGCTGCTCACCACTTTGGTCAAGATCCCTTCTAATGCTCTATTGGTGACTTCCACCTGCCCATTTGCTTGAGGGTGATAGGGGTGGAAGTCCTGTGCTTGATCTTGTGATGAGCTAGAAGATCTTCAATCAAGTTGGATGTGAACTGGCTCCCCTGATCGGTCACCAGCTCTCTTGGGTAGCCAAACTTGTAGAAGATATTCTCTCTTAAGAACTCGACCACCTTCTCTTCTGTTGCTACTTTGATTGCTTTAGTCTCTGCCCACTTTGTCAAGTAGTCAGTACACACAATGATGTAGGATCTCTGCCTCGAAGAGGGATTGATTGGACCCACAAAGTCCATGCCCCACTTCTCAAATGGCTCAAGAGTCACTTGAGGTTGGAGAGACATCTCATCCCTTTGGGTCGTTTTCCCCATTCTTTGGCATTGGTCACACTGGCTGACATATCTTCTGACATCTTGATGAAGTGTGGGCCAATAGTAGCCTGCCTGCAGGATCTTGAAGGCAGTTCTCTTTGATGCAAAATGTCCTCCACAAGGCCCATCATGACAGGTGAGGAGGATGTCAAAGACTTCCTCTTCCCTTACACATCACCTTAAGATCTGATCGGGGCCAAGCTTGAACAGATTGCCCCCAATCCATGTAAATGAGGCACTCTTTCTGATGATTTTGCTCTTCTCTTTTGAAGAGAGGTGCGGAGGGAACTGAGCCGAAACAAGGTAGTTTGCTATATCAGCAAACCATGGAGAGAGTACTGAGATAGCAAACAGATGCTCATCAGGCATCTGGTCATCCACCGTCCCATCTTCTTCTGCAGACAAATCCAATCTAGACAAGAAGTCAGCAACAACATTTTCTCTCCCTGGTTTATCAACAATGGTTAGATCAAACTGCTACAATAAAAGTAACCATCTAATAATACGAGCATTTACATCTGGTTTATTCATCAAATATCTAATAGCAGCATGTTCAGTATGTACAAAAGTCTGGTAACCAGTAATATAATGTCGGAACTTGTTCAGTGCATGGACTACAGCTAATAATTCCTTCTCGGTTACAGTGTAATTCAGCTCTGCTTTGGACAAGTTTTTGCTAACAAAGTAAATGGCATATGGAAGTTTTTCCTCAACTTGTCCTAAAGCTGCACCTATAGCTTTGTTCGAGGCATCAGTGTGGATGTGGAAAGGTAGGGCCCAGTTTGGACCTCTCAAGATTGGTGCTGACACCAACTTGTCCTTTAACTCATTCAAACTCCTCTGACAATCGTCAGTCCACTTAAACTCCACATCTTTTGCCAACAGACCAAACAATGGTGAGGCTAACTTGCTGAAGTCCTTAATGAATCTCCGGTAGTATCCTGCTAATCCCAAGAAACTCCGGACATCCCTTACTTTTTGAGGAGGTGGAACCCTCTTGATGAGAGCAATTTTGTTAGGATCCACCTGCAATCCTTGGGAAGAAATGGTATGGCCTAGCACGGTCCCTTCAGTCATTAGGAATTCACATTTTTCAGGGCTGAGGGACAGGTTCATCTCAATGCATTTGGTTAGGACTTTCCCCAGGTTGGACAATGCTTCCTGGAAGTTGGCCCCATAGGGAGTAAAGTCATCCATGTATATTTCCACTGCATCATGGACCAACTCCGAGAAGATGCTCAAGACAGCTCTCTGAAAAGTAGCAGGAGCATTGCATAGCCCAAAGGGAAGGACTCGGTAGGCAAAGGTACCCCAAGGACAAGTGAAGGTGGTCTTATCTTGGTCTTCCGGGCTGATTTAGATTTGATTGTACCCGCTAAACCCATCCAGGAAAGAGAAGAACTTCTTTCCTGCCAGTCCATCCAACACTTGATCTATGAAAGGTAGGGGGAAATGGTCTTTCTTGGTAGCTTTGTTCAGCTCACGGTAATCTACACAGATCCTCCACTTCCCATTCTTCTTGGGAACCAACACTAGAGGGGACACCCATTCACTATCTGAGATCGGGTAGATGAATCTGGCATCCAACAGTTTTTGCAATTCTTCCTTGACAATGTCTTTAAGGGCTGGATTCATTCTCCTCTAATGTTGCCTAACCGATTTACAGTCCTCTTTGATGTATATATGATGAGTACAGACCGAGGGATGGACTCCTTTCATCTCCTTATAGCTCCAAGCAAAAGCATCTAGGTGGCTAGCCAACAGGTTGCACAACTCCTTTTCCTGAGAAGGAGATAGGGAGGAGCTGATTTTCAATGCTCTCTCAGGGCCGAACTCCACATTCTTAACTCTGGGAGTGCCAGGGTTGGTTGTACAAAGATCCACTAAGGTGCTAGCTTGGGCATCCTCCACCAATTTTTCTAAAGGTAGGGCACTGGTAGGTGGGTTTTGGATCAAGTTCTCGATCAAATCATCCTCGGTTGGGGGATTTCTTCTATTGGTTTCTATGGTACACAGAGGTGCTGAATACACCTCGTCTTCTTCTCCTTCTTCCAACCAGAGTGGTAAGTCATGCTCCAAAGAGGGTTGGGCAGGAGGGTATAGGACAAGTTGCTTGGACATAGGACCATTTTTGATGGTCATATTTCCGGCATGACAACTGATATAGGCATCTGCAGTGGCTAACCAAGGCGTTCCCAAAATGAGGGGATATCCAGTAAGCTTTGCCTTTGGTTGCAGAACCAAGAAGTCTGCAGGATACTCCCAAGAGTCAATAGAGACCAAGACATCCTCCACAATCCCTTCGGGAGTCACAGTGGAGCGATCTGCTAATTGCAGTACTGTCGAGGTCTTCCTCAAGGAACCTTGAAGATTGAGCTTGAGCATGGTATCCCTGGTCATTACATTAATGGCAGCCCCCAGATCAATCAGGGTGTGGGGTATGATGGTGCCATTGATGTGGACATCTACTACAGGACTTCCAGGATCTAAGTACTTTGGGCAGATGACTTGTCCTAGCATAAGGTTAGACAGTTGTCCTATGACATTGATAGTTGAAGCATCTTTCTTCCGTCTGCCTAGATGTTTGAAACACTTCTCCTTAACCAGCTTGTTATAGATTGGCACATCCTTGATGGCCTGGAGAAGGGGTATCTTCACACACAACTGCTTGAGCTCTCCGAGAAGCTCATCTTCTTCTGGGTTGGGTTGTGTGGTGGCTGTAAGTCTCTCAGTTAAGGGTGGAATAGGCTTTGGTTCACTCTCCTGATGGTTTTCCTCATCCTCTGGGGGAGGAGGTTGGCGATCTGGAAGAGTCTTTCCAGATCTAAGATTGATCTCCTGGATCTCCACAGCATAGGTAGGGCATGAGGTCTCCCTAGTATATACCTGCTGAGCCTGTCTATTGTTGGGGTTTGGCTTCGATTGGGCAGGCATCTGAGGTTGCCTTGGAGGAGCAGGAGGTAATGGTTGTGGCCGAACTAGAGGTGGAGGCAGAATGGCGGGAGGAGTGTTGTACTGGGGCCTCCACCCCGACTGAGGTGCACTCCATTGAGGCTGCGACTGGGTGTGTGAGTGATATGGATGAGAAGTAGGTTGAGTAGGGTACTGAGGTGGATAAGACCATGGAGGAGGCATGGACCATGAAGGATGAGCAGGGGGACCCCAGGAAGGCATAGGAGTTGACTGGTTGGGGTTGTAATAAGCTTGAGATGCCCCTTGCATCCCCTGCTGATAAGGTCTAGATCCTTGAGGCCTCCTTTGGTTGATGAAGTAGAGAGGTTCAGTGGGGGCTTCGGTTCCTTGGTACATGGCTTTAAACCCAGGTAAGGTTGGACACTGATTTGTTGGGTGGTCCTCCTCACAAACGAAACACACTTCAACCGAATGCAATGGACATTCGTTCTTAGGGTGTCTTCTGGTGCACCTAGGACAGAAGACAGCCAAGGCTCTCTCAGCTTCTTCTTTCTTCTGCTGGATCCTGAATGTGTCCAGCTGCATGGCGATGGTCTGTCTCACCTCACTCTTAAGATCTTCTAATTGGTTTGTAAACTCATGTTTGGAGAAAGGGACACCAGTGGAGAGGAGATTTCCTCTACCTCGTTTTCTAGCTGCCCTGGAATGATTTCGAAACACAGTCTTGATGTCCTCATAAGGCAGTTGGTAAATGTCCCCCCCAGCTAACATGTGAAGGGTGTCTAAGAGATCTTCAGGGACTCCTCGGAGTAGAACCAACTTGAGGGATTCAGGGTCAAGTGTGCACCTGGCCCGTTTATAGCTAAGTTGGAACCTCTCCTCATAATCCTCTAAAGACTCATCATTCCCCATGGTCATTCGAAAGATCTCTCCCTTGGTTTCCTTGGACCTACAATAATCCCTATACTTGGTATTGAAGGCTTGCTGCATCTGAGCCCAAGTAGCGATGCTATTCCCAGGTAATCCCATGAACCAGCGTAGTGCTGCATCCTTAAGAGTGGAAGGGAAAATCTTCAGCTTTTGCTCATCTTCAGTATAGTCATAGGTTCTACAGAGGACAACAAACTCAAATAGGAAGGTATCAGGATCCTCAGTGGTCAGTCCATGGAAGTGAGGCAAAGCAGAGGGGCTAATGTTTTTCATTTTCATCTCTCCATTGGTCTCTCGGATGGGGAAAGCTCCTTCTATTCTCTCATCTTCTCTATTGTCAGCCATAGCTTCGGATGGAGTGGTCTCTAACTCTTCTTCTTCTATAGGGTCTTGGTATATCTCAGGATGTTCACCTATAGGTTCCTCTGGTTCACTGTCACCAAAGAAGAGAGAAGGGTGACTCAGTGATGTGGTGGGGGTGTTTGGTAGCAATTTGCCTGATCTATCTCGGTTCCTACGAGGCATGAAATGGAAAGGACTTTTTTTTTTTTTTTGATTGCTTTTGCCTTTTCTTTGGTACCTGCAAAACTGAAACAAAGTGATCTACAACTAACTATATTGCTCAAATGAAATTGCAGAATTGGAAAGCTAATCTAGGAAAGCAAGAAAAATTACTCTAGGAAAGCAAGAAATATTAATCTAGGAAAGCAAGAAATATTAATCTAGGAAAGCAGGAAATGCTAATCTATGAAAGCAGGAAATGCTAATCTAGGAAAGCAGGAAATGCTAAGCTACTTTTGCAAAATGGAAATGAAATAAACTACTGAGCAGAAGTAAGAGTACGAAAGTAGAAGAAAAGCAACAATTACTAATACTCTGACGCTTCCCCGGCAACGGCGCCAAAAAGATGGTGAGCTCCAGTATTGTAGCAATAATGCTACAACTCCTGGGGCTTCCTGTCTCTCATTTTATCAACCCGGTAGTTCGTACAAACTTGGAAGCGACGGTGCTATATGCACAAGTACTAGCTCTTGTCACAGCTGTCACTTGGTCAGCTGGCACAAGTCCGCTAGGGCTCAAGCCAACTTCTATAGGCTCTCAGAAGAAGCTTGCTAATTGATGGACGAAAGCTAATCTCAAAGGAAAGCTACTTTACTTGACAAAAATGAACTGAAAGCAAATCAAAGCATGTAAACCTAGGAATCCCTAATTTAACTAGTCTAACCTCTACAATGCAAGAAATGTGAATGAAACTTCTACCAATGCTGCTGTTACCTCTAATAAGTGCAAATGCATGGATCTAAACTACTTGCATCATGAAAGATATGTTTTTGTATTTTTCCTTTAAGTGTGTGGAGTGATTGTGATCTTGTGCTAACTAGGGTTTGGTTGTGCAGATGGGATGGAGAAGGAAGGAAAGCGTGGGATAGGTTGGGGAGGCTAGGAGAGGTCCCTAGGGATCCTTAGCATCCATCCACAGAGGTTCCTCGCATTCAGATGCTCAGCAACCGAGAGAGTGGCCTCCTACAGGATGGCTGTGGAGGATCCTACAGGATACTCTGTTTTCTACATGATGTCTACAAATGGCTACAGGATGACCTACCGTGAGTGTTTGGAGTGATGGAGGAGTAATGGAATGGTAGGGGGAGATGTGTAAGGTAGGAATGAGGCTGGTGATGGCTGTAGAAGTGGAGGAATAGGATAGGGAGTGAATGTAGGGAGTAGGTTGGAAGATAGAGGGCTAGGTCAATGAAAGGGCTAGAGAATGGAAGTACGTGAGGAGTGAAAGACTTTGGGAGATAACAGAGCGGAGCAGGGGTCGAAGATGTGTGTGCATGCGGGATCAAGATGGAGAATGAAGTAATGGAATGAGAGAGAGGAGTGTAAGTGAAACAAATGCTTATGACTGTCACCAAACCGAAAATGCATCAACCTAACTATCTGTGCTTATAAATTCAATGAACAGCAATTTAAACGCGAAGGAGAATGTGCATGAAGCTGTGGTAAAGGAGTGTGGTGCAGGTGTGAATCATGTGGAAGCATCTAACATAACGTGACTGTGTTTGCAGCAATCATGGAATAAAGAAATGCGTATTTTTGGTGGCTAGTCATGGACTGCACTCCAATCCCAGATGAGACAGCAGTGAGCCTTAACAACCTTTTTTTTGGAGCTCCAATCGATTATATCTATCCTCTGCTACACTAAGCAAGTGAAAACAAATTCATCATAAGCAAATCCTATCTAAACTCATGAAAACAACTAAACTAGCAACCTGTAATTCGAATTGCATGTGCAAATGAAAAGCTCAAAGTGCTGAAATGAAATGGAAACAACACTACAACAGAGGGGACCTATGGCTCTCAGGTTGGGCCCTAACCTGAGAGCTATAGTCTCCTTAAGAAACTCAGAACTAGATCACAAATTGCCTTCTTTATTCATAATCTGATGTCATGCCAAATTGGCTTACAAAAAGGAATGAAAACTGAACTGTGCTCCAAAATTACAATAGCAATACAAGAGTTTCAACAACCTATCTAAGGCTAAGGCCTCCATACTTATACAAAAACGATGATCAAACAAGTTTCCTTGATTTTAGGAGCTCGGCTGTCCAACTTCGAGTTTAACTGCTGATCCTGTAGGATGGTCATAATTGCTGTTCCTGTAGAGCAGTTTATAACTGCTGTTCCTGTAGAACAGCTGGCTGCTTTTAAGCTCGGAGGGGAGATGGATTAGAGCTCGGAGTTCTTGGTGGGAATCACGAGGAATGTCCCAAGACAGTGGACATCCTCTCCTAAAAACCAGCAGTGCCACCTCATTGTCTCCTTATCTCCTTTTTCGTTGTCTCTTGCTCCCTTTTAATGCCAAAACCTGGAATCACAATGCATTAGTCACGTAGATAGAGTGCCTACCCTTCTTCCTACAAACAACATGAATAAACTAAGAAATGCATGCATAAGCAATAAAAAAATGAATGGTTTGAGCAAGTAGAATAGGCCAAAATGAGCCCAAATTGTACCAAAATTGGGGCTCATCAGGGTGCAGGCCAAGGAATGGGGGAATGATGAGCTCAAATTCATTATCTCCCATAGCCTTGGTAATGGTGTAAGGACCATATCAGAGTGGTCTGATTTTCCAATAGGCTCCAGTAAGGCGTTCCTTTTACAAATGTAACCAAACTTTGTCGTCCACTTAAAACTTGTGTGGCACCTGATGTTGATCATGTCACTGCTTGTACTTGGCATTTTATTTCTCCAGAATGTCACTGACCTTCTGGCGAATATGTTCAATGTGCTCAATGAAGTTGTTTTTCTTATCTGTTTTAGACTGGACATGAGTCGAATCTGCATGAGTAGCTGCAAATGGCATGGCCACATCAATGGGAAATAGTGGTTGGAATCCCAAGCCCACCCGAAAAGGGTTGTGGCTGGTTGAGCTGTGGAGAGCCTGGTTGTAGATGTTCTGAACATAGGATAGGCTCTCATCCCATGCGCGTGGATGTTTTTAGTTGTACATGTGCAGAATGTGTACAATCATCTTGTTGACAACCTCTGTCTGGCCATGAGTTTGAGGATGGAAGGGTGTGGACTTAGTGAGTTTGGTGTCTAGCATCGACTAGAGAATGGACCAAAATGTACTGAGGAACCTGTTATCCTGATTTGAGATGATACACTGTGGGATCCCAAAGTGTACCCACACTCGTTCAAAGAAGAGTTTAGCATTGGCTTCTATTATGATATTCTTCTTGCAGGACGCCATAATGGCCATCTTCGAGTACCTATCGGTGACCAAAAAATAACAGTCATTTCCATGCTTAGTGGAAGGAAGTTCTGATACGTAATCCATGGAGATGGATTCCCAAGGTCGACTAGGGGTAGGTAACGGGGTATAGAGGGCTTTCTTCTTGATGGAGGGTTTGGCAATGATGAAGGAAGTGCATGATCTGAAGTACTCCCTGACATCCTGTCGAAGATTTGGCTAATAGAAATACTTCTGCATTACTATCGCCATTTTCTCAACCCCAAAATGCCCAGTAGCCCGACTGTAGTGTGCTTCCCAAATCATCCTGGCATGCTCACTTGAAGGAACACAAAGGTGACCCAGGTGGCGTAACAGGGCATCTTGGAGGTGAAAATCTAGAACATGATGACCCTCCAAGAGTGTCTGGTATGTGTGGAAGAATTTGGGGTCACTTTTGTAGAGTGGTTGCCAATCAGAAGTCTCATGCCCACAAGAGTCAAGCACAGTGGTTAATTCCATGATCGGTGGTCGAATGAGGCAATCTGCAACATTATTGGTCCTGCCCTTCTTATACTTGATATTCAAATGGAACTGTTGCAGGTATGTGGACCACTTCTTATGGTGATCATTCTGCAATTTCCCTTAGGTCCGTATGGACTAGAGGGGTCGGTGGTCTGTGTGGATGATCGTTTCCTTCCCCAAAATGTAATGTTTCGATTATCAACTGGCCTGCACGATGGAATACTTCTCTTTATCATAAGTGGGATATTTCTAGACTGTGTCTGAAAGTGTCTCACTGTGATATGCCACTGGATGCCTGTGTTGAGTAAGGATTGCCCCAATAGCATAGTCAGAGGCATTTGTCTCGACCTCAAATAGTTGTTGCAAGTCTGGTAATGTGAGCACTGGTGTCGAGCAGAGCTGATCTGTCAACTCTGTGAAAGCCTTTTTTTGGGATTCAGACCAAAAGAATTTTCTTTTTCTCCTCCCTTGGTGACTTGATTCAAGGGCCAAGTGATGTGAGAAAATCCCAACATGAACCTACTGTAGAAGTTGGCAGAACCTAGAAAGTTGCGGAGCTCTGTTAGAGTGGTTGGGGAGGGCCAATCCCGAATGACTTGGATCTTGGCTGGATCCACATGCACCCTCTATTCATCAATAATGTATCCCAGATACTGAACCTAGGTCATGACAAAAGTGGATTTCTCCAAATTGGCACATAACTTGTGTTGCCGCAGTGTTTGGAGAACCTGTCGGATGTGGTGGAGGTGCTCTTCCCAACTCTGGCTAAAGATCAGGATTTCATCCAAGTATACCACTACAAATGAGTTCGTGAATGACCGCAAGATGTCATTCATTGGCCTCATGAAGGTTGCAGGAGCATTCGTCAATCCGAAAGGCATAACTAACCATTTGAAAAGGCCCTCCCTAGCGTTGAAGGCAGGCTTCCACACATCAAAGGGTTAGATTAGTACCTGGTGATAGGCTAACTTCAAATTGATCTTGCCGAAATATTTCCCCCCTTAAGTTGCTCCAGAAGGTCATCAATCCGTGGGATCAGGTACTAACTATAGACAATGATCTTGTTCAACACCCAATAGTCAATACAGAATCTCCAAGTCCCATCCTTCTTTTGGCTTAACATGATTGGGCTCCCACAAGGCGATGAAATTAGACAGATGTGACCTTTCAGCATCAGCTCCATAATCTGCCTCTTGATTTCATCGTTTTCCAGAACAGAGCACCGATAGATTGGTCGAATGGTCAGTGGCACACCTGGGGTCAGATTGATGGAGTGCTCGACCTAACATTGCAAAGGAACGCCTGCGGGGGAGGTGAATATGTCCTCGTACTCCTCCATGACCTTGTCCATATGTAGTTGTCATGTAGAGGGGCCTTGTCTAGAGGTCGTGGACACCATATTCTTCTTTCCTTGAGGGCGTATCTTGAGGAAAATAAATTTCCCAGTTTTGGAATTGAGCTTAATTCATTATTTTGCAGTAACCAAAGAGATGGTGGTAGGCAGTGCTACCCCTGGCATCCTTTACAACTTACTTCCCAAAGTAATAATAAGTGCAGATGGCCTTGATTCATACACAACATGTTGCTTCCACAAGTATAATTGTCCTAATAATACATCACATACTTCAAGGGGAGCAATGTCACACAATACCTCATCCAAGAAGGGATTGATGTTGTATGGAAGGCGAAACTACTGGCTCAGGTGAAGATCCCTCCTTGGTGAAGCCACACGATGTTGTATGGTTGTGGATGTGCTGTGGTCGGTAAGCCTAGCCGCCTCACGACTTCTACCAAAATGAGGTTATTTTGGGTCCCATTGTCAACAATGAACTATAACTGGGATCCCTTTACCCACATCTAGGAGTTGAAGAGACACTCCTAGACCTCTGGAATTTCAGATTCCTCCTTCTGGATCTTCGTGGTGGCAATGGTGGCATTGGGCTCTGCATCGATAATCTGCTTCCCTTTTTCGTTCCCCTTGTCGGGTTCTGACTCAGAGTCGGAATATGCATCTGATTCTGAAACCTTTAGCTCAACCACCAGTGACTGCTTGGCCCAAGACTCTCTTGTGTTGTGAGTGGAGCTCTTATGGAACTCACACCATTTTCCCATGTCCTTTTTCGGCTTCACGGCGCTATTCTTTGCTTGGAGATTTGGCGGGTTATTTTGTGCTGCCCGCCTTGGATGTCCTTTGTTCTGTGGTTTGGGGGTACCTTTCCCTTGCTTCAGATTCAAAAATCCAAAGTCTCACTTCTTCTATTTAAACTTTTTCTCAACCTTGAAGGAAAATCGGTATGCCGTGCCGAGCGATGAGATGTTTAGGAATTCTATTTCTTCCTAGATGTACTTGTGCAGGCAACCATGATATTTGAGTATCAAATGCTGCTCTCAATCCTTAATACCCAACTTTGTGCGAAGGGTATGGAAAATATTGGTAAACTCCAGCATGTCTTGGTTCCTTCCCTGCCGCAGCATGGTCCACTTTATGTATTGATCCTCTAGCTTCCGACAGGGTAGTACTACTCCTTAATGGCATCTCATAATGAATTCCAGTTGGGTGCAGCTGAAAATAGTTAGCCGGTACTTTGATCCTTCTGCTCGCAGTAGGTTTCCCACCAGTCCTTGACATGGGGGGATGCTTTCAGAAGAGGGAAAAATAATCTTTTCCCAAATGGAAAAATCATGAACAAAAGAATAACCCTTTAGCATATTTAACCATTTATCGACGACATTTGCGTCTATCTGACCCTCGAATATGGGGATTTATAAATTAACTTGTACCTTAAACAGTGTGGTATTTCCATAGTAGCTGTTGGAAGCTGATGTGTTGCCCCTGGGTAGCCGCTGAAGGATCTGGGAAAAGATGTCCATCATCGTGTTCCTTTATCACTTGAGGGCTTCTTCAAGCGAGATTTTGATAGGATCTCCTGTCCCCTCATATTTATTTTCATCCGCCATGGGAGGCCGTCGGAATTTGCGAGGCTGGTATTGCAAAGGTTTGATCAATTCAAGCCCTAACTCCTTATATCTTGACCTCGTTGGGGACATGCAAAGAAAAACAGAGAAAAAAGAAAACCGCTCTGATACCACTGATCCAGATTTAAATAGGAATGCAAAAAATTACAGAGATAACCATAAACACAAAGATGCAGTGGAAATAATACTTCATTTAATTAATGTAAAATACTGAGATATGCTTACAAATAGAAAATTTGAATAGACAGCTAGGGCGATGGTAGCTTATCTCTGAGAATAGATGTGGTGGCTACATGCCTCTGAACAAGGATAATTTTAGGGGCGAATGTTCGCCCTTTGGCGAAATTAAGGGTTTTAAATTTTTAGTTGGCGAATATTTTGTATCATAGTACATTTTTACAAATCACCTCAAATATCCCACCTTATTTTAAGGGAGAGGGTAAAAAAGGTAAATTTAGCCCTTGAAATTAGGACTTACAACCTTCCATTCACCCATTTTCAAGAATAGGTTTTATTTAAGTGAATCCATTGGCCCATTTTCACGAATAGGTTTTATTTAAGTGAATCCTATGGGCCAAATACCATATTTATAAAAGAGGTATGGTAAATTAATAAAAATATAAATAAATGAGAGGTATGGTAAATAAATAAAACATTTTTTATATTTACTCCATAAGTCACCTTATATACATTTAAGGGTGTAAACAAATAAAAATATAAGTAAAGTTGAGGTATGGTAAATAAATAAAAATATAAATAAACTAGACGTATCGTAAATAAATAAAACCTCTTTTTATATTTAGTCCATAACCCTCGTTCTATTTATGAAGCTCAAGAAAGAGGTTTTATTTAAGTGAATCCTATGGGCCAAATACTATATTTGTAAAAGAGGTATGGTAAATTAATAAAAATATAAATAAACCAGAGTTATGGTAAAAAAATAAAACATTTTTTTATATTTACTCCATAAGTCACCTTATATTTACGAACACTAAAAAAATGGGTTATATTTAGGTGAAACCTATGGCCAAAATACTATGGGACAAATACCATGGACTAGTTTGTTATTAATACCATGCAAAAAACCATTATTAACCCTAATATTAGAAATAATAAAAATAAAAATGGCACATGGTATTGACCCATGGTATTCACCAAAATGGCACATGGTATTGACCCATGGTATTCACCTGGAATGTAGCCTATTTAAATGGGAGAATTAAACCAACATGTAGCCTATGCTAAGATTCACTAGGACTTTACAAAGTTTTATTATTTAGTGAAAGACTCGCCATGATCTTACAAGATTTTATAATTGAGTAAAATATTCTCCATGCCTGGTGAGAGATTCGCCAAAAAATTATATATACATATTATATTATTGATAAAATCGCCTTCCATTTTTCCTATATACCATGGAGATTCGCCCATTTATTATATTTATAAATTTAGGGGGGGTCCTTAAAATTTTTCCTGCCTCTGAACTATGTTAAAATGAGGCTCGAAAGCCTATTTATTGTTGAGAAACAATGGAAAACCCTAAAAATCCAAAAACCTAACCCTAGAAGATGAAATGCCAAACTGTGGGCCCAAATCTGGTAAATTGGTACATCAACTTCCTGGGGTTGTAACTTTGGCATACTATCTTCGTTTTTCAGGCATAATATCTCGTTGGAAAGAAGTATATGAGAAATACAACTTTGGGAAGAGAAACATCAGTCCATGTACCCATGTTAGTCCCATTTTTCCTGAAAAATATTGTTTAGGGCCTCAAAACGGCTCTGGAAGTTCAGGACCCAAAACACTGCTAAAAATAGTAAACTGTGCTACAATTAGGGAAACTAAAAATCTGAAAGAAACAATGGTGGGGGTCCAAGTGGACTTGGCGGGTGGCCACCACTATCCACCTAGATCAAACTGAAAATAGTCACAATGCTTCCGATGAAAACAAGAAGAAAACTATAAATACAAACCCAAGTCCAATCACAAATGAATGTAATTATTCTCAGGATAAAGCTAAGAAAAATTGGTTTACTCTACATGGTTAGGAAAAGAATACAGAAATAGAAGAATCTAAACCGTCAAAAACACCATCACCCACAATGCCATAATCTGTAGTCTGGTTACACAAGGTCTGAGATATTTGATGATGTTATGCCTTTCTATGATGATGATCAAAGGTTTTCTATTGATATCGGTAGAACTTCCTGGGAGGATTCAAGGAATTCATGGGAGTAATCGAGAGCTTCTTGGGATGGTATTTTGATTGGGAAATTGGTGACATCAACGATTTTTGGGCATAAATAAGCCACCACTAGGTCCTTTAAAAATTAGGTTTTAGCAGAGTCCATTAAGCTTCATGGTGAGAAGGATGCCAATTAGCCAGGTGGGTCAGTGGAGACTCAGGATTGCTATTCACACCCTTGCTTCTCTAATGATTCTTAAAGATATCATTATTACTAATCCTATGACATATCAAAACACAATAAGGGATCAACATTCAAAATATCCTTGTACACAACATTGAAAAATTCACACTTTTTCTGTGGGGATCGACCATTAATTTTCCATCAAGGTTTCTTTAAATTATTTAACCCAACATCTTAGGTAGTATCTTGTCACTATACATCTAGTTGATATTTGTCCAAGCGACCAATGGTTTGGCATCTCAGCATATCTTAAAAGAATATTTTTTACATTCTAGTATTTTTTTAAATTATCTCCTCAAATTTATGTTGGTTTAATAATTTTGTATTTAATTTCCATGGAATGGGGTTTATGCTCGACACATCCTAAAAGACACTATTTAGCTTAAGTTTTTTTTTTAAATGCTATGGCCTAATAATTTTATATTTACTCTCCCTCCATGGAATTTACAATCCCAAAGTTTCTGTTGGTTTAATAATTTGGTATTTAGATTTGCAAGGGTAGATTATAATGGATTAGTGTTGGATTAATAAATTTTTATGAAGATTTTGCAAGGGCGGATGATAATGGATTAGTTTAGGTTCTTTTCTTTGTTGAATCACTTGGAAAACTTATGTTGAACTTTTTCGATGCCTGAAACAAACCTTGTTGAATTTGCACCTATGCACATTGGCATAGCTAGGTTAGACATCACATGTTATATGATAGATGGAGAAAAATACGGAGGGGGTGAGAGAGAGAGAGAGACAAGGGATAGAGGAGAGTGGTAAGGAAGAGACAGAGGAGAGAGGGAGAGGGAGAGAAGCGAGAGAGAGATAGAGGGAGAAGAAGAGGGATTGAGGGAGAGAAAGGGTGTCACATCCCTATCCTAGTCGTAGTCTTTCAACCACACATAGGAGGGTGCAACACTTTCGTAGATTTTCTTTTCACCAATACTTGAGTACACGGTCTATGCCTACTTCAACACTTAGTAAATTTTCCAATAAGTGTTCTTAACAATTCAGTGGAGGTAAGTTATGTTGTTCAATCCATATTTCATCAATATGCAATGAAAATAATAATCAACAGAAGTACATGCATATATACTTGGGAGGGGAAACTCCCGTAAGTCATGCCCAACACTTTAACAATTAACTTCAAATATAAAATTTTACTCATTTTGTGCAGCCAACTGGTTTGGACTCCACACTTAACAAATTTACCAATGCTGTGCCACAGTCATGCATCTTGTTGCTACCATGCCCCTACAATCCAACTGGAAAACCCAAGTTTAGTTGCCCAAAAACACTCCTATGCGTTCTTCCTCACCCGTTCAACTACTGCACGTGGGTCATTTTTGTCTTGTTGCAGAGTCATGCACCTACCCATTTTACACGCGACCTTTACTTTCCACATAACATGTACATTTCTTGAATGTCCACCCCATGTTAATACCATGTCCAACCCGTGTTTCCACCCAACCCGTTCACCACTCCTGAACAAATCGTTTGGCAACCTATCTATTTGACCATTCAACAGTTTGTTTACACAAACCAATTTAGAAAACATCCAATTGAATTTCGTGTCAGTGTGGGCGCATGAAATACACGTCATGCGGCCTGATACTCGACTGACCCAACCCTGCCTAAATGCATCCATCGGTCAATGCGGTTCTTCTTGCCTACAACCCAACTGTGTATGCTCAATAACTTTTCTCTTGTGGTTCCCTTCTTCTATTTTCGTACTTGTCCTTTATTTTTTTCTATGAGTGGATGATGTCCTTCAGCTCCACACCATCTCTTTATTTGTACGTGCATCACCAAGGTAATTCACCTAAATGTCATGTCCCTTCGACCACTCTAAGGGTCGTCTCGACCATGTATATAAGTCGCCCTGCACATGTTTTAACATGTTGGCCTGACCACCCAATATCATGTACTCCATCTCTACTCTCTGGTCGACTCCAAAACTTAGCCAATTTTCCACCCTTCGTCACAAGTCACACACCCAATGCCACTCACCCATCATAGTGACCACTAGTCGCTCTACGACTCACCTCCACGGTCACCTAAAACACTTTTCTCACTAGTTGCCTGTCGCAATGGGTGGGCGCTTGCCTAACCTAGGCACGCCTACTATAAGTGCATTCACCCTTCAAACTTAACCAAATGACATCCAAGTTGTCTCCACCACATGCACCCCACCCAAATCGGTCTACACGGGTACCTGTCGCACATGGGCATGCCCGCTACAACTCAGTCGAATGTCGTCAACTTGAGGTCCTGACATCCTCTAAATAAGGTTTTCATTCTTGACAACACCATCAAAACATCGCAAAGTGTTGTTAGGTCCAACATCCAATATCCATGCTACCAAACCATGCTCATCATCGCATAAACCTCCATCAAGGCTCATGACTCCAAAAATGGGAAAGTCTCCTCAATCGATGATCATCAATGACATATCTCGCAATCTGCGCATGTTGTCCCACCATGGAAAGCTTATCCCTCCAACTCAAGTCACATGCTCTCATTTTAATATATATCGTGTCGACCGTTCATGTATCGTCAGCATGTGACCTACTACCACGATACTCCCACACAACTCAAACACGTCTCAGTACATTGTCGACCCTCATTACTTGAACCAGTTGGATGGTCTGTCCAACCATCATGCAATCCATGAGAATGCACCAAATCATGCCATCATCAGTTGTTTCCCCAACATCCTATTAGAACATCAAATCGATTAAGAATCCATCCCATCTCTATCCAAATGTCAAGTAATCCTTGTCCAAGTCCATGAAGTATTCCCCATATTGTCTGCAACATGTTATCATCAATGCTAATGTCAATGTATGGTGGTGATGTACCAACCAACTACATCCATCTAGGCATCATCATCCATGTATGAGAGGTCCTTCTCCTCAAATCATCCAAGGAATCCTCCCATGAATCCAATGCTCAATGTGTCATATCTAGGCCTATGAAGAAACCTTCATCTCTTGTATCACATTCCATCCATTAGTAATTTCAAACAGGAAAGTCAGACATGTCTCATCATATCATCCATGTGCTGCCCATGGTCATACAACAATCAACCACCATGTCTACCAAAAGTGGTTAAGTCTCATCAACTCAACCCATGCCCAAGTGCTACCACCAAGGCATCTCTAGTGCTCCAACTCCATTAACTCTAAATTGTCTTGTATATATCATATCCATCAAGTCACTGCCCACGAACATGCCACATAAATTTGCCCAGGGTATGCATCCCATACTGCATAAAAGTCAAGAACGCCTCTATTATTGGCTCCTCAACCAACCAGATACTCCAAGACCACCATAATATGAATTCTCCATCAGCTGCAACTCTCTCAAGTTATCATAAGCTCCTATGAATCATCTCCATCCAACACTTCAATAATCATACCTGCTTCGGTCTCAAGTGCCATCACAAGATGCCTCTTCCCTCTTGGTCATATGAATACTCTCATACATTGTTCACAAAAAAACCATGGCCTTGTTGTACAAATGTGCACAACCTCCCCATTAGTTCATCTACAAAATATCTCCATATCGCATCAGCAAGTCCATCCACACAACATCCATGTCTCACCACTCCTCCTTGGATGCCCATAAATGGCATCTATATAATTTCTTCTGCATAATGTCCCTGCACGAAGTCTTCCATGCTCTCATCTATCCAACTTGATGTCTGTGACTCTAGCTTCCCATTTCGTCCCTCCTAGTAGACTCATCACAACTTCGATCATCACATCCTTGTTCTCAACCACGTTTAGGGCCCTCGCTCACTCAAACTTCATATCACATCATATCATATCATGTCACAGGTCCCTTCCATCATCATTGCCTCCCCCACTAAAATACCATCAAGACTGCCTCTTGGTCTCAGCCATGAAGAATTCCACCCAAGTATCATATCATCATAACTCCATTGTGCCCTCTCTTCAACCTATCCATGAGTCATGCTGGGAACTTATCCAATTATCCACTTGGCTAAGCATGACTCATCCATCGCAAATCATATCATCTTCATCCCTTGTCATAGGAATTTTCACCTTTTACCATGAGGTCAAAAATTTCCCCAAGAAGTCCTTCAACAATCAATGTACCTTGCCTCTCCAATACACAAGGTCTCATCATAGTCATCCATGGTAGGGCAGCCCATCGCATTGGAAAACTCCCTTTTCCCATCCTTACATATGGCCCATCCTCGGAAAGCTCCAATGAAACACAAGTAATAGCAATACTTACATCTTCATGAGGTCTCTCTATGTGAGTGCCTCCTCCATTCCATGTCTGCAATGTGCACGATCTTGGTCCAACTTGGTCAAATGTCATCTCACCAAGTTCCTCCTTTGTTGTTGAGACACCTGCAACATTCTCTTCCTCATATATCATGGCTTCTTCTTCCTCATCGCAATTTGCATCTTCATCCTACTCTATTGCACAACCAAGTCAGAGATTCTCTCTTTTAACATTCTCCTCCAAGACTTCAAGTTCAACTCTTATCTGTGGGTTCTCCTATTTCATACACCTCAATGTTGTGGCAGATGCACTCTCAAGAAAGGATGAGGATGTGGAAGCATTTATTTGTGCCATTTCCATTATCTAACGAGTTTGGATTAAAAAAAAGCAAGCGATGAATGGAAAAATGACGAGGAAGTGTGGGCACTCATTCAAAAGATACAACAAGATACCAGTACATCTGATACATTTAGCTAGAAAAATGATTCGTTGTGGTGCAAGGATCGGTTATATTTATGTAAGAATTCCAAACTCAAACAAAAGATTCTTAGGGAATTGCACACCTCTCCCTTAGGGGGGCACTTAGGATTTCTAAAAACCTACCACAGGGTTAAGAAGGATTTTTTTTGGGATGGCCTTAAATCGAATATTCAAAAGTTTGTAGCGGAATGTTTGGTTTTCAAACAAAATAAAGTTGAAACAATTAAGACCCCAAGACCGTTACAACCTTTATCAAATCCAAGACAATGCTGGGAGGAGGTTTCAATGGATTTTTATCACAGGTTTACCCAAGTCCGAAGGAAAGAGTGTTATCACAGTGGTAGTTGACAAACTTGTCAAGTATGCACACTTTTGTGCATTATCTCATCCATTTAAAGTGAGTACAATTTCTATTGCATTGATGGAAGGAATTCAAAAGCTACATGGAAACCCAAAGATTATTTTAAGTTACAAAGATCCCATTTTCACTGGAAATTTTTGGATAGAATTATTTTCTTATGTTGGTACTCAGTTAGCTCATAGCTCATCTCATCATCCTCAATATGATGGGCAAACTGAGATAGTAAAAAAATGTTTTGAAGGATATCTTTGATGCTTAGTATCTGATAAATAGGCAGAATGGGTCAAATGGTTGCCTCTGGATGAATGGTGGTATAACACTTCCTTCCATACTGCAACAAAAATGACCCCATTTATGGCACTTTATGGATATCATCCACCATCCATCACATCATATTTAAGAGAAAATTCTAAGGTTCAAGTAGTGGAAGATCACATCAAGCATCAACAACAATTTCTCCAACTCTTAAAGGATAACCTCACCTTGGTGCAGAATAGAATGAAATAGTAGGTAAATCAACATCGCAGTGAAAGAAGTTTTGATGTAGGTGATTAGGTATTCCTACGACTACAACCATATAAACAAATGTCCCTCAAGCAACCTAAGAATGATAATAAATCATCACCAAAGTATTATGTTCTGTACAAGGTGTTGCAAAAAATAGGTACTATGGCATACAAATTGGAGCTTCCTGCAGCTTCTCGAGTGCACCCAGTTTTCCATGTTTCATGTTTAATGAAGGTTATAGGTGACAAGCTTCCAATTCAAACAATATTGCCAGAACTTGAGGAGGAAGGAAAAATCTTATTGGAACCTGAAGCAGTCAAAGAAACAGAAAGCGACAGTTATGAAATCGATCAATTTCAGAGTATCTCATCAAGTGGAAGAACTTACCGATTGAAGATTCCACATGGGAGGATGAGAATTGTATACAGAAGCATTTAGAACTACTCAAACGTTGAGGACAACACTTTTTTGAAGGAGAGGGGCATGTTGGGTCCCTATAATACTAGTGATTCCCCCATTACTATTGTCGATGTATCCCTTATTGTTATTTTTGTGCCCCTATTGTCCCCATATTATTATTATTGTGCCCCATAGAATCCCTCTATTGTTATTTTTATGTGTTTATATTATTATTGTTGGGTCGGCTTGGTTATATTGTGACCCCTTAGACTCCTATATATAGAAATGAGGTTTTCTCATTTGAATCATCCAAGAATTGTTCAATTGTGTAATGTAAAGGAGGTTTCCTCCTCAAAGAGGCTTATTTCTAAGGCATTCATCTATATTTTCTATCTTTTTGTGAGCTAGTTTCCTAACAGCTTTGGTAATGTATTTTTATAATCTCAAGGGAATGGTAATTCCTACCTCATTTGTATAAAATATCATCCATATAGATATGGTAGCATACCTTAAAGTGGGATTCATTTCTTTTCCGTGGAATCTCCTATTTTCATCATCAAATACAAATTACACACATCTCGGATAGAAAATGATGATGTATTTTAGCTATATGCAATCTCCTAACCTCAGACATTAGGGAACAACTATTATCACCTCATCCATTCATAAGAGACAGCTAGGTAATTTTCTCAACATTTCATTAATTAGAAAAATATATCCCGATAATGCTATCTCATGGATGTTTTACATAAATTCAAAGAGAAAGGGAATAAAAATTAAAAGATAGTATTTTGTCCACTTGGATGAACTTCGTCCATTGAACATCACATATCTTACATGAATTTTCCTTTAGAAGACAACCAATTCTATTCACACAACTGAGTGACACTTCTTTGACACATTTAAGGAGGAGGAATTAACTTGGTTATCTCTACATTGGTATACATAAGAAACACCAAATCTCATCCCATTTATGGGGAGTATTTTCTTTCCAAAGTCCCCTTCAAGCATTGGGTTCTCCATTTTGAATGAAGATATTCCAGATTCAAAAAAACTCTTATAGGAATTCAAAATGACTTTTTAAATTAAATCAATGAAAAAACATTTGAAGAAGGAAAGAATTGTACGCATATGCTATTAGAATTCAAACTATTGTTTTAGAAAGTTAATCAATGATAGGGTTCTATGGTCCTTTAGACCATTCAATTGTTGTATTTCAGGATTGTATGAATATATCCTAATCTTAAGGAAATTTCATTTATAATAAAATGAATACCATTATACCATTATATTTGTATATATCATTACAATAAATTTGTCATTCTAACTTTTAATTTCAAGTAGGAAAATTTTCCATCCTATCAAAATGGTTAAGATCTCAACCACGCTATTTTCTCTCAAGATAACAGGTGGAAACATCAAGAGTATGGACATAGATTGAAGCTTATTTCTTCCACACATGAAAATGAAAATTTTCATATTTAAGTTCACCTATAATTTATCAAACATTGTTTGACTAATAACTTTGAAAAAACACCATTGATAGAGAAAATTCTTTTGCAATTATTATCTTTGTAACCTCAACATAAATAGTCCTTGTTACATCCCTACCCGTAAGAATTTGAACTCAAATTTACTTCCAAATTTATTACTTAGGACCATTAAATTAAAAAACATTAACCAATTTATAGGTTTTTTGAGATAAGACTCCACTGTACTTTGAAACTTTTGATTGCACTATTTCAATATTTATGAATATATTATAATCTTGAGACAATTTCCTTTATTGAAAAATGAAAACCACTATCCCATTCTAATATTTAATTCAAGGAGGGAAATTTTCTCCTTATATCGAAATGATTAAGATCTCAATCATGTTATTTTATTTCAAAATAATAATTGGAAACATCAAAAAAAATGTATATAGATTGAAGCTAACTTCCTCTATATATGAAAATTAAAATCTTCATATTTCATATTCACCCACAATTTATCAAACTTTCTTTAATTTATACCTTTTAAAAAATCACAAATCACTCTTATATATAAGATTATTTTACACTTATTGTTTTTTTAACTTTATATTCTCAACATTGATAATCCTCATTACATTTCCATCCCTAATATTGTGAACTCACATTTACTTCCAAAATTAATACATTGGAACTTTTAGTTAAGGAAAATTAACCAATTTATATGTTATTTTTCTAATGTAAAACCATCTAGTATATTAAGCTTCAAAATTTCTCAAATATGTCATAGTAGTGGAATGTCTATCAAAAAACCAATAAAATGTAAAATATTTCATTTAAAAAAATTAATCAATTTATATGTTATTTTTATAATGTAAAACTATTTAGTATATATAAAGCTTCGAAATTTCTCAAATATGTTATAGTATAATGTATAAAAGTTTTTCAGAAGAAATCATATTGAAGATTTTGTTCAATGCATTCCAAAAAATCATTTTATACATTATAATACAGATCAGAAAAACTTGAATTCGAATATGTCATAATAATTAAATGTTTATAAAAAAACAAATAAATGTAAAATATTCCATTTAGAATATAATTTGTATGAGTTCAAGATAAGAATGGACATTAGCTGAACATGTGCTGTTTAACCGAAATTATGGTTCGAAGAAAAATAAGAGAAGAAATTAAAAATGCACATGTATTCGTGTTGTAAATGAATAAAAAAAAACACCTTGAAGTGGACAAATGAATCAGAAAGGTATTGCAGCTAAGATATCACCATGGAATTTAAAATATAAATCCGGAGTAATTTCTATGGAGAACATATAGGCTATGAAAATTTCTATATGACAGGTGGCCATTTGACTATAAATTTAGCTATAATTATGGCTAACATCACATAATAATGATGGTCAGTCTGTCTTCTATATGGTGATGTGGTGACGCCAATACTCCTATTGTCTGGCACTGATAAGTTAGTAGTTCCATGTCTTGAGCACTAAATGGTTTTTCAGAGCCCATCCGTTATGTGCAATTGTAATGACACTCGAGCTATGGTGAAGGAAAGGGCGACAATATAAACCTTGGAATACAAGTTAGTAAAAGAGAGGCTTATGGCAGCTTTTGTAATGTAGCCACTAGCAATAATGACATGTCTAAAATCCATATATTTAATCCATGGATTAATTATGGTAATGTGGAATGGCTTCAAACATTTTTATAATAATTATTTCTTTAAAAAATAAAATAAAACTTAGTCAACGTCATTTTTTTAAAAATAAATATTATTAAATATTTTTTATATTATAAAATTTTACAAAAGCATAAACAATATTGCTAATAAATATATTAAATTTAATTTTAAATATTTTAATATAAGAAAAAATAGTATAAAAGTAAATATTTTTATAAGGTGAAAGGTTTGATGGATGCTTTCCAATTATTATGAAAAAGATGTCATAATGTCATGTTTTTTTTTCCTTGTTAAACATTTTGACATATAGATTACATAAAATTTAAAAATAGAATAAAATAAATTAATAATTATAGTTATTAATAAAACAATTTGATTTGGTCAAATTACATAAATAATAATAATAATATAGGTTATGGTAGAGATATTGTAATGTCTTCTGGTATTCAATGTTGTTTAACATTTTGACTTAATCAAATTAAATAAAAATTTTAAAATTAAATAAAATAAAATTAGATTAAACTAAAATTGTAAATTTAAGTCTATATGAAAACATTTTTACTTGGTTAACATAAAATAAAATTAAAAAAAATATGGTATTGACCCATGGTATGACAACCTATGGTATTGTCCGATAGTATTCATATGAAATATAGTTTATTTAAATCTTTTTAAAATGAAAATAAATTTAATCCCTCTAATTTATAGGCACTTAATAAATCTAAAATTAAAATAAATATAAAGTTATATTAATACATATTAACAAACATAAATTGAAATAAAAAATATCATTTCACATGGTTATTATCAAGATTAAATGATATTTTATCATAAATTCTATGATTAATAAAATTGATAATTAGAGTCATTTTATATTTATTAGCTAGATGGTTTCATTTATTATTGCGAATGTATTATATTATGCATCCTGTGGATGGGAATAAATTAAAAATTTAAATAAAAAACTCATAGTATTCCATATAATAAATTTATATATTATAGGTTTGATAGGTTTTGCCACCTTCGGAAAAAATAAATAAATAAATAAATAAATTTATATATTTTTTCAAATTACTTGCACCAAACTTCTCTTAGTTAGGGAATTATATAATTTCTGTGATCATGTCAAATATCACTTAGTTACGCTAGGTTTCCGCCCATCAGATTCTCCGAACCACGTTCTCTCTCCCTTTTGTCCCCTAGCACCATAATGCTATAAGTATCCGTTGGGAGTTTTCTTGAGATTTAGAAGCCTACTCCATCCTTCTTGTTTGCAGGTGGTATTGCCTTACCGTTTACCAAATAAAGAAGCAGATAAAGAAGGAGTTGGTGGAAGCTGGAGTTGTCGGACGCATCGTCGACGATTTCAATCCGCAGTTAATTTATTCTACGGCGATAGACATATGAGCTCAGGTGATAGACAATTGGGTTCAATATCAATCGAGATCGTCCCTGTTTAAGGGAATCCTTCAAGAATCGCACATTATTAACACTGGTGAACCCAATTGCTATTTCGTCATTGTTATTCCCCGATACTTATTTAGTTATATTTAGAATTTTACTATTCTCATATATTTATAATCAGATTATGATAGATCCGGACGGTCCCAGCGGCGAATATTTTCTGATAGATGTATTTTACCGAAACCTTTTATATTGTACAGGATGACTATGGATTTCGGTACCATCAGCCAACGTGGAGGTAACATGACTGTTCACTTTTTAGACACGAAATTGTACAGGATGACTACGGAGTTCGCTACCATCAGCCAACGTGAAGGTAACATGACTGTTCTTCATTCTTTAGACACTGCACAGAGATGCAACAAGCGGCAATGAAGATTTAAGAAAAAAATGAAGGAAGCGCTATTGAAGTTGATAACCGTTACCATTTTATATATACAAGAATGCTGTCGTCGAGTACTGGTTTGTTATGTTAAATATATGAAAGTGTAATAGAACACCTATTTTCGATATAAAATGTTTGTGTGATATTTCACTGATGTTACAAATCGTAAATATAAAAGAGAAATAAACGGTTGGACCATAACACTTATGAAGACTAAGACAATAAACTATCCTGTGTAAATTTTTTGGTTCTATTTTATATGTGATGCATACAGATACTTATTAGTCTCTGCTTATGGCACAGCAGGGACTATAGTGTTTGTTAGAGTGGTGATCTGCTATTAATTCTTCCCTTAATGGTAAATTTTCAGTGCTTAACAAAAGTTTATTGTTCCCAATTTGGATGCAAGAAATTTTAACCAAATTTTAGAATTTACTCTCTTAATACAAGCGCCCAATTTAGATGAAAGAAACTTTAACCCAATTTTAAAATTTACCCTCCTATGACAAGCGTCTCTTGCCCAGATGTGATTTTAGTGAGAGTAAGTTATTTTATCCTAAGGTTTTCAAAACAAAGGTGAAGCAAGTCATTTATGCATCGAGCAAGTTATTTTGTGCAATGTTTTTCGAGCGCTCTTGCCTGGATGTGATGATTTCAGTGAGGGTCAGTTAATTAGTTATGCATTGGGCAAGTTATTTTATGCAATGTTTTTCAAGCGCTCTTGCCCCGATGTGATGATTTCAGTGAGGCTAGGTTAATTTATTATGCGTCGGGCAAATTATTTTATGCAATGTTTTTCAAGCTCTTTTCCCGATGTGATGATTTGAGTGAGAGTAAGTTAATTTATCCGAAGGTTAAAATCAAAGGTGGAACAAGTGATTTTATGCGTCGGAAAAGTTATTTTATGTAAATTTTTTCAAACTTATCCAACTTACACATGTCCCAATTGAGTTTACAGGTATTGCCATCTCTCTTCATTCCACAGCCCTCTGGACCCTCTTGCCATTCTCCATTACATTGAAGACAGATTGTTCAACCACTCTTCATATCCAAATATTAAGGTGTTTCAGGAAGGACAATAGTTATCACAGTAGAAAGTTATAGAGAAATTTTTGGGGTTTAAGTGGGGTAGTTCACTTGCAGGATGTGTAATAGCTTCCCTGTTATGGGGTATTGGAGCAACGAAACTCATATTTCCAGACAACATCCAACGATGGTTGGAGCATCGAAACTCAGCTTTCTACACAACAACCATCTTTTGCAGGATCACCATCTGAGCACTATATGCATTTCCATATGAAATCATTCCCTACCATGTACATCCCTATGTCTTTCAAATCTATTTGAAGGTATATAATACTTTTAACTTTGTTAGTCCATATTATCGGAAATGAAGTTAATATTCATTGATGTATTTGTGGTATTGTTCTTAAGGAAAAATTATTCCAATTTCATCAGCCGGATCAAAGGTATCAACTATAGTCGAGGTGGTTTCAACACTTATAAATATTGGAAGGGCCTCCAGTTGTCAAACTGCAAGGAATTTCGCATTTTAATTTAGCTAGATCGATCACACTACATATTTATTCGAGAAGAGCCATCTATGCGAAGGGGTAAAAGGGGAGTCATTTTCTCCCGTTCCTACTGAGATTAGTTAGAGAGCCAGAATTGATGAGTTGGAGACAGGTTGGCCAGATGGTCTTGTCGCCAGCGTGAACTGCGATGCTTGGGATGAATGGATCAGGGGATTCGGAGAACGGGGCAAAGCATATCATGTAACGTAGATAAGGAAGCCATGTAGTTTAATTAGTTAAATAGAGAGACTTGGCTGGGAAAGTGAGGAATTTTTTTGATAATGATACCCGGTTTGTGATTGGAATAAAGTGTAAAGTTGGCATTGCTTTTATCTGCTTTCTTGCATGTCTTTGCGTGTCTCTTCATTTGGAAAAAAGAAAAAACAATTTGACTGTAATTTTTTTTTAACAAAAAAAGGTTACATTTGATACTTCAGAGAAAAGATTCCAGACCAAAATACTCTGAAATCTAAAATATGTTAGACAATTACAACGCCAAGTCCAGAAAAATCTAAATACTTCAGAGAAAAGATTCCAGACCAAAATACTCTGAAATCTAAAATATGTTTGACAATTACAACGCCAAGTCCAGAAATATCTAAATACTTCAGAGAAAAGATTCCAGACCAAAATACTCTGAAATCTAAAATATGTTAGACAATTACAACGCCAATACAGTCCAATGGAAAGATGATTTACAAACCTCATTTACAAACCTCATTAATGTTGATGACACTCTAACACTGGTTAGTCTTTCATTATCCGTCTCTTTTGAAATTTCTAGAAAAAACTATTCAAGTAAAATCTTGACCACATTAACCGATGGCACCTGAAGCTATAGCATTAAGCCTTATTATGACATATTTGCTACTTGAAGCTATAGCAATAGGCATAAACCTATAGGCATTTGGTTTATGGGAAAAAAAGTAAAATAGGTATATTGCTCTACCCAGATCCAGTTCAAACCCATTATAAATGGTTTATGCATATTTTTCTTTTTTTTCCAGTGGAATGATAGAAACATGGTTCTAGATCTGAAATACAGCATTTCTACCTGAATTGAATGTACTAGCCTGATCCACTATAGCATCTTCCTTCAATGTGTTACTAATTTCACTGAATTCAATTCAATCTTCTATTTTGTAGCTGGTCAGCGGTTCATTAACTTGAAATAAGGATGCAATTTAGCTGCAGAAAGTGCTAGTTCTTTCTATTTACCTTTAAACTTAGAAACATTGGAATCTTGAATACAATTTAGCTCCAGAAACTGCTAGTCATTTCTATTCACCCTTAAACTTATTAAGCATTCTACTATTCGAATATGCCAAATGATCGTTTTACATATATCGAAATATTCTAAGTAATGAGTATTATTCTAAGTAATGAGTATTATTCTTGGTTTTTCTAAGACCCGGAGCCGACAGGGACTACCGCTGCTGCAGCCCTTGTTTTTATTAAACTATGCCTAATAGTGATGAAAAGAAATAAATTCAGTATAACAAAATGGCATGGTAAATTTTAACTGTCTTATATGTTTTTGCATTCCCGGTATATTTTTGTTTTTTTTAAAGTAATATGATTTAAAATAAATATTTTTGTTTTTTTTAAAAGTAATATGATTTTAAAAAAATATAATTATTTACGATGTGAATTTTATTACTAAATCTTATCATGAAGATTAATATTTTGAATTTAATTATCTAAAGTACAACATTTAAAATTACAATTCATCGCTACCATTTTTACAACTAATCTCTAACATATCGACATTATAAAATCTCAACCAAAGATCAAAACATTTTTTCAAACATTCTGAACGTAACCATTGTGTTAGGTCACTGTATTTATGATTTCTTAACAAAATAGGTGTAATCTCTTTGATGACTCTAACACATTCCACAGTTGTATTTATTTTATTTATATGTAGTTAAATAATTTTAACATCGAACGATAATGTTGAAATTTGTGTGGCATTTAGCATATCACATGAATTCATTAAATTTAAATGACAAGCGTTTAATATCTAAATAATATATTTTAATACTTATAATCGAATCCCTTGATTATTCAATTACATTAAGATGAGTGTTTCGAATACGTAACTCTATATGCAGCTTGTTGACACATCTAGGGATTCCTTTTCGTCTGAATAAATTTTACCTATGAGCAATTGTACTAGATGTTGATGTTGGTAAAGCATTGTGTAGGAAAGAGTAACATTAAATTGTTACTCTTTCATGATGATAATGAAAGCATCACTGGATGTTTCTAAAGAGTGTAAGTAGAATTTTGAATCTTAGTTAAAGAGGGGGTCTCATAAATTACATCATTAATATGGTAGGAATATACACAGTGTTAGGTTCTCTCTTTTAGGTCATTTAGTGTATTCTATGTGGGACTTATGGAGGTCCGAGAGAGAAAATGGTGTTGTGTTGTTCTCACAGTTTTATGGTTGTTAATTCTAAAGCAATTCATATTTTTCAATTTTTTATCACTCACATACATTTCAACATATTTTCTTGATGGTTGATAATTGTAAAGCAATTCATACTTTTCAATTTTTTATGGCTGACATACACTTCAACATATTTTCATGATGGTTGTTAATTGTAAAGCAATTCGTACTTTTCAATTTTTTATGACTGACATACACTTCAACATATTTTCCTGATGGGACGTGTATGATTTGATCGCAAGTGGTTGTTAACTTTTAATTGTTTTTCTTTATGTAAAGCATGTATGATCTAACATGTTTGATTGGGGTGGTTAGTGACAGGTTTGTGCATGGCTTCTAAACCTTGGCTTATAGCATTTGGAAAAAATGAATGCAATCTTTGGAATGGTTTTTCTTTTTCTTGCTAGACTAGCAATTATGGGAGTTGCTTAAATTGCTGTTGATCAGAAAATGACCATGTACGTCATCCACATATTTATTGGCACATGTTCTAGCATGTCATGGAAAATATATCACATATATTAAAGCATTTGTGGCTTGTGTAAATTCTGTCTCTTCTAAGTTTTTCTTGATGAAGACATGCAAAGCTAAATGAATCACAAAAAAATTTGGATGAGAGATCTATTCATGGCTTTTAAACCTTCACTTATAGCATTTCGGAAAATGAATGCAACGTTTGGAATGGTTCTCTTTTTTCTTACTAGAATGACATTTATGGTAGTAGCTTCAATTGCAATTGATCTTCGAGGTTCCAAGTTACATATTCTTTGATATGATGATGTCCGTGTTTTCTTTCTTTGATCACTTCTATTTGCTGAAAGTTATATCAAAATAATTTTGTTGAGAGTTTTCTTTGAAGTGCAGTTGATCTTTGAGGCTGCATTTTACATATTCTTTGATATAATGATGTCCATGTTTTATCTCTTTGATCACTTATATTTGCTGAAACTTATATCAAAATCATTTTGTTGAGAGATTTCTTTGAAGTGCATTTGGTAAATTGCAGTGATGTGAGTAAAGATCCTTCGAGAGACACTATTTCTTCCTTCAAAAGTAATGTACATATCAATTTTAAATGACTTATCAAAAATAGAGAAAAAAAACGCAAAAATAAGAAGACTAAAATGAAATAAAAATAGGACTTAAGGACTCATTTCACCTATTGTGAGGATGTAGAGATATTATATGCTATATTGGCAAAACATAAATTTCTAGTACACCCCATCCTACAATATGATTATTTCAACCACCAAGAGCTTCATAAAGTACCATTCCACATGGGAAAGAAACTGCGACTCCAATAAATTCAATTTGCAAAGTAATGATGACCAGTGAGAGCTTAACTAAACTAATCAATATGAGAATATTGTCTTCTTGAAGCAAGCTGCAAAACTTCCATTTCTCCATCGGCAACTACTTTTTTTTTCTTGATGAGAATTAGAAGTGTTCCACTTGTGAAACATTGCAACAAATACATTGATAAATCAAGTGAGAGCACTACCATAAAGTATTTTATGTCGGTAAAATCTCGTCCCACACAAGAGAATAAACAAGGCTATTTCCATGGTCATGACGGGAATGCCAAATCCTTGACCCCATCTACAGTGTAATCCTCTTCAAACTGATATGCATTGAATGCTTCTAAAGAGGGTTTGTGGCCTCCTTGCACTAGAGGATGTAGGGATATTATATGCTATATTGCCAAAATATAAATTTCGAGTACATCCCATCTTACAATATGATTATTTCAACCACCAAGGGTTTCAGAAATTACCATGCCACATGGGAAAGCAACTACGACTCCAATAAATTCAATTTTCAAAGTAGTCGTGACGAGTGAGAGCTTAACGAAACTAATTAGTAGGAAAATATTGTCTTCTTGACCCAAGCTGCGAAACTTCCATTTCTACATCGGCAACTACTTTCTTTTTTTCTTATGAGAAGTAAAAGCATTCTACTTGTGAAACATTGCAACAAAGATATGGATAAAGCGAGGGAGAGGACTACCACAGGATATTTTATATTAGTAAAATCTCGTCCCACAAAAGAAGATAAATAAGGCTATTTCTGTGGTCGTGATGGGAATGCCAAATCCTAGACCCCATCTATGACTGAATCCTCTTCAAACTATCTTAATCAAATGCTTCTAAAGAGGGTTTGTGGCCTCCTTGCATGAGAGAAACAATGTATATTAAGAAGGAGAGGATCCCAATCCGTTTAAAACTCCTAAAGGAGGCTGATAAAGTGACCAAAGTTATTGTTGTAGCAACCAATTGCATGCAGTGTTTGTTACTGAGTCTCCTTCAAATATTTTCAAACCTTGTTGTCCCTTTTAAATATGGGTTTAATTCGCCCAAAATATATAGAAAAAAGTTGTTGTATCCATCAAATTTTGTGAGATTTATATTCATTATCACATACCCATGTTAACTAAGTTGGAAGGTTTTGAATCCTTCTTAATATTAATGAGGACAACAAATTGGAAACTTCAAAACTAAGATTGATATGTAGAGAGGGTTTAAATCAATGGGCATATTATATCCCCATATTTCATTTGGACTGATATGAATGAATCCTAATCTGTGAATATATCACAACCAAGCTGCAGAGTATTTAAATAACTTGTTAATTTTAATTGAAACTCCATAATAATATTGTTTTTCCCCTCCATTACCATATTACGATTCTAAGTCGTTTTTCTATCCTATGTGACTTTGAAGTTCCATTGCACCTTCTATCCTTAAATTTTCACTCATTGAGAATGAATTGTCTCTTGTTTATCTTATATAGAAACCATGTTGTAGGTCATTCTTCCCCTTGCCTCAATCCTATCCCTCCCATTTCCTTCGTACAACATACCTACATTATAAGTGTCATGGCGTCTCTATTACATTACCCATCTTTAATCTTCGATCCATCCGTCCATCGTTACATCCATCTAGGGGTTAAATTTGATGGGTACACCTACTCATTAGGGATTTTTTTATGATTATCTTATTTTTAAATTTCCCTTCACATGACTTTTAATATTTACATTTACTGATTTCATCTAACTTCTAAATTATATTCATAATTTCTCTCACATGAAAATAATGAATGTAGACAGTCTCTATTACTTCACTCATCTTCGATCCATCCATCCATCGCTACATCCATCAAGGGGTGATAGGTCCCCCTACCCATTAGGGGTTAAATTTGACAGGTCCCCCTACCCATTAGGGGTTAAATATGACAGGTCCCCATTAGGGAATTTTTTCTGACTACTTTATTTTTAAATTTCCCTTCACATGTATAAAAATTTAAAAACAATAACAAACTGCATACTTGGACTTTTTTTCTAAAAGATCTTCACATATTCAACAACCTCATGTATCATACATTCAATATCATCATGTACAAACTAGATTTTGAATAGTTTAACCAAAAGAGGTAATTGCCAAACATAAAGATCTGTAAATGTATAAAAATTGAAAAACAAGAACAAACTACATACTCAGACTTTTTTCTAATTGATCTTCACATATTCAACAACCTCATCTAACATGCTTGCAATGTTTATTTGCATTTGGCATTAAGAACAGAAGTGAACATTTATAATTACTAATGATTTACAAATAGTAATAAATTAAAATTTTATAATTATTAATGATTTACAAATAGTAATAACCTTTGCAAAATAATGAGTTCCCATACAATTTAAATGTTTGTTTCCATGATTTGAAAATAGTAATAACTTTTGCAAATCTATAATTATTAATGATTTACAAATTAATAAACTTTGCAAACATTGAGTTCGCATACAATTTAAATTTTTGTTTGTAGCATTAAGAATAGAAGTGAAAATTTATAATTATCAATGATTTACAAATATTAATAACTTTTGCAAATTTATAATTATTAATGATTTACAAATAGTAATAGCTTTTACAATTCAAATGTTTGTTTCTATAATTTACCAATAATAATAAATAATAATAACTTTTGCAAATTTATAATTATTAATAATTTACAAATAGTAATAACTTTTGTGAATAGTTAATTACAATTTAAATGTTTATTTGATGCATTAAAAACATAAGTAAAAATTTATAATTATTAATGATTTACAAATAGTGATAACATTTGCAATTTGCAATTTTATAATTATTAATAATTTACAACTAGTAATAACTTTTGCAAATAGTGATTTCACATAAAATTTAAATATATGTTCGTGGCATTAAAAACAAAATTAAAAACTGAATAACAATAAAAAAAAATTATAATTCTTAATAATTTACAAATAATAATAATTTTTACGAACAGTTAATTTACCTAAAATTTAAGCATAACTCTTTGCGACATTAATAACATAAGTAAAAATAAATAACAATAAAAAAATTTATAATTATTAATGATTTACAAATAATAATAACTTTTACCAACAATGAGTTTGCATACAATTTAGGCATAACACTTTCCGGCATTAAAAACAAAAGTAAAAACGAATAACAAAAGATTTTCATATAATTATTTAATAACCATGAATCTTGCAATCTTGCGGTTCATTGAACAAAATAAATTAATAAATTTAAAGATAAAGATAATGATAATAAATTTAAAGGTTATTACTTTACTGAGTATGCATAGACTTGGTGGTTTTCTTACACACAATTGCTGGATTGCTTTCTATTTAATGTGTAATGTGGTGTGTACATATTTTCATTTAGTGAGTAGACACGTACTTGGTGGTTTTCTTACACACCATCGCTGGATTGCTTTCCATGGGATGTTGTGTGTGCATATTTTTGGACCTGCTAATATTCTTTTTTACAGGTAAGGTGTTTATGTGAAGTTCTATTAGTGAACGCGTCTATACATTTAATTGATTTCATTTGATTTCATGTCTTTTGTTGTTTTAAAAAAATAATTTACTCATAATTTAATGAGTAATCATATTTTAAAAAATAATTTAATCACAATTTTATCATTATGTTGTTATATCATTATTATAACTTCATTGTAGTATAATTTTTTTTATATTATAACTTTATTGTAATATAATATAAATTTCTGGTACATCATTTTTATTATATATTAAATATCATATAACATTATTAAAATTTAATGATTATTTAACTAATATTATTTTTTTAATAAAATTTTAATTGTCTCTTTATAAGAGAGATAGTCAAATTCTATAGGTAATGTGTTATACGAGCAAAGTGGGTTTAAGGAAGTGGGTTGAAGAAATTGTTCTTTATATATAGCAACCATTTCCACGAGAAAGTCGAACGGTCAAATCTTTAGAAAAACAAACAGATAAAAATTCACTGATACGCAGGTGATCAAAACTGAGAATTGAGAAACATGTAAATGAGAAAACTTATGGTTGGTCCTCCTCAAACGGAAGGGAGGATACGAGCTTGCTGGTTTAATAGTCCACAGTGGACCACCATTTCTCTGCCTGTAGACACCATCTCAAATCCCTCTATTGGATGAATTCCTTGTCAAAAATTCACCTTCTCAAACACGGGTTTTAGGAATTGTCTAATCACCACATGTATGCAAGGATAATTTTCCCTTGTTAAATCTCTTGGATTGTAAGAAGCTCTTAATCTATTCTTCTATTGAAGAGGAATGTAGAGAAATTGAAGAAAATTATGATAATAATATTCCATAGAGAAAATATTCCTCCTTTGTTGATCATGCCAATCAATGCAAACCTCTTTTATAAATAGTGTTACCTACCGATATGTTTTACAGGAAAATATATCGATTCGCTCCTTCGAATACATGTGCAAAAAATATTATGCTTTAAATCTGGTAATGTATAATATTAAAATTTTATGTGTTCATAAAATGTGGCAAGGTACACATTTTAACCATGAAACTTTGGAGTCACAGTAGGAGCTCTCAATTAGAAACCCATACACTAGGGGATAGGTAGAAACTCAAAATATACTATAAAAATGCACAAAAGGTGTAATGAAAAATTTTAGTCACTACACACAACATTCAGCACAAACATGGAGCGTTGTGCAGTGGGATCTGTAGGATACTAACAAAAGGAGCCTTGTAGAAACTGGAAAAATACTATAAAAATGCATAAAAGGTGTAATGAAAATGACACAATATTTGGCAAAAACATGGAGCATTGTGTGGTGGGCTTTGTAGGATACAAAACAAAAGGAGCCTCCATGTAACCGTATTAATCTTCGTTGATTAATTGATTGGGAGTTAGTAACTGCGTGGAGGTATCAACTGTGTAGTTTCTTGGGACTTAGTAACTGTTTGGTTGGGAGTTAGTAACTCTCTGGAGATATCAATCTAACGGTAGAGGAGAGTTCTATCATCTAACATCAAGAATCGAGGGTGGACAATTCTACACAGTAGCAGCTGAGGGTGTTTTCTTCCAAGAGAAACATGTTAAGATGTAAAAATTAGCTACCCGAATTTGGTTCCAATTTAAAAGTTGAAATATTTAGAAATTTATTAATGAAATAATATTTTGAAAAAGAAAGAGAGTATAAGGTTCAAAATTTGTTGAATCTTCTTAATGAAAGGCTTCCAATTTTTAGGCTGATAGTTTTTTTTTTAATTAGTTGATCTTTGGTTTTTGTTTATCTTTTCTGTTTACGCGTGAAATTTTCGGACGATATGACTATGAAATTTGTCTAACTCAACTGTAGATATTTTGTCCTCCCTATTCTTCTTATGCCTTGTGTTAAGCTTGCCGCACTTGCTGGAGGTCGATCCCTGCACCTGAAATTCCATTAGATGTTCTTCGGTTGAACAAGTCGTGTTGGTTCAGTTGCAGTAAATGAAAACAACCTCCCAACAAGATGTCAACAAGTAATTTGGAGACTCTGGGATTCAAAGGGATCCAGTTAAGTGGGCCATTATAGTATGTTGAGAAGAATCAAGTCATTCTTGGAAGGAAGAGTGTAATCTAGAGCTAATATTGATGAGAGTATAGTATGTTAAGAAGAAGAAAGTGATTCTTGGAAGGAAGAGTGTAGGCTAGAGCTAAGATATATGAGAGTTTTACTTTGCAGCCCAAGAGAAAGTCCTGTGAGATTTAGGTCTGGAATACACTAGGGGAATTTTTCTAGATGAATGAGGATGAGAATCCAGCTATAGAAGTCCTGGAATCCAACAACACTATGGAGAATAATGGATGGTTCAAAGCAGATGAAGTTGTCGTGGAGAAGCATGACATTGAGCTCATAAGTGATTATGTGAAACATGTAACTAAACCTCTCAAACCTTTCGAGCCTGAGCCTGCTACGATCTATGATAGTTTTGAAATAGGAGAGAGCCGTGTCAATGTTACTAGAACAATGAAATCCCACATATATAACGAGACATAGAATAGGTCTCGTGTGCAAGTAACTGTGATCTGGATTTAAACAGGAACACAACAAATTACAGATATAACCATAAAAAAAAGATGCAGCGGAAATAATACTTCATTTCATTAATGTAAAATACTGAGATATGCTTTACAAATAGAAAATGGAAATAAACAACTAGGGCAATGGTAGCTTATCTCTGAGAATAGATGTGGCCACTACATGCCTCTAAACTGTGTTACAATGAGGCTAGAAGGCTGATTTATTGTTGAGAAAGAATGGAAAACCCTAAACATCGGAAAACCTAACCCTAGAATATGAAACGCCAAACTGTGGGCCTTGTTTGGGTAAATTGGCACATCAACATCCCAGGGTCATAATTTTGCATACGATCTCCATTTGATGTGCACAATATCTCGTTAGAAAGATCTATCCAAAAAATAAAACTTTTTAAAGAGCAAGATTAGATGATTGACCCATGGTGCTCCCAGTTTTCCCAAAAAACGTTGTTTAGGGCCTAAAAACGGCTCGAGAAGTTTAGGACCCAAAAACCTACTAAAAATAGTAAAATGTGCTATAATTATGGAAACTAAAAATCTGAAAGAAACAATGGTGGAGTCCAAGTGGACTTGGTGGGTGGCCACCAATATCCACCTGGATCATTCCTCCCCTCTTAGGAAGAAAGGGTGAAGGAGTTGGCCTGCTTTGACAGCTAGATATAGTTGGATATTCTGCTGGCGAGTGTGCTTGATCTGTGTGTCCATGATTCGATTAGTTGCATCTTGTTCCATGCAATCTGGAATTAACTCTATGTGTTTGAGCTATTCTACAATGTCGGATGTGTCTAGTAATGGTGGAAAGTATGGCCGAATGCTGAGCTCAAATGCATTGTCTCCCACAGCCTTGGTAATGGTGTAAGGACCACATCAGAGTGGTATAAGTTTCTGATAAGCTCCGGTAAGGTTTTCCTTTTGCAAATGCAGCTAGTCTTTGTCACCCACATGAAACTTGTGTGGCAACCAGTGTTGATCATGTCGCTGCTTGTACTTGGCATTTGATTTCTCCAGAATGTCACGAACCTGTTGGAAAATATGTTGGATGTGCTCAATGAAGTGGTTTGCCTTATCTGTTTCAGACTAAACATGAGCCAAATCTATGTGAGTAACTTCGAATGGCATGGCCACATCAATGGAACATAGTCGCTGGAATCCCAAGCCCACTTGAAAAGGTTTGTGGCCAGTCGAGCTGTGGAGAGCCTAGATGTAGCTGTGTAGAACATAGGGGAGGCTCTCATCCCATGTGCATTGAATCTTTGAGTTGTACATGTGTAGAATGTGTATGATCATCCTGTTGAAAACCTTTGTCTAGACATCAATTTGAAGATGGAAGGTTGTGGACTTAGTGAGTTTGGTGTCCAACATCGACCAGAGACTAGACCAAAATGTATTGAGGAACTTGTTGCCTCAATCTGAGATGATATATTGTGGGATCCCAAAGTGTACCCACACTCGTTCAAAGAAGAGTTTAGCAGTGGCTTCTGCTATGATATTCTTCTTGCAGGTCGCCATAATTTCCATCTTCAAGAACCTATCAATGACCACAAAAAAACAGTCATTTCCATGCTTAATGGAAGGAAGGCCTGACATGTAATCCATGGAAGTGGATTCCCAAGGTCAACAATGGGTAGGCAGTGGGGTATAGAGGCCTTGCTTCTTAACGATTGATTTGGAAATGGCGCAAGAAGTGCGTGATTTGATGCACTTCCCGACATCCTGTCAAAGACTCAAACAATAGAAATACTTCTGTAATACTATCACCATTTTCTCGACCCCAAAATTCCTAGTAGCCCGATTGTAGTTTGCTTCCTAAATAATCTTGGCACGCTTGCTTGAAGGAACACAAAGGTGACCCAAGTGGCATAACAGGGCATCTTGGAGGTGAAAATCTCGAACATGATGACCCTCCAAGAGCGTCTGGTATGTGTGGCCGAATTTTGGGTCGCTTTCATAGAGAGGTGGATAATCAGAAGTCGTGTGCCCACAAGAGTCAAGCACAGTGGTTAATGCCATGATTGGTGGTCGACTGAGGCAATCTACAACATTATTGGTGCTGCCCTTCTTATACTTGATATTCAAATGAAACTGTTGCAGGTATGTGGACCACTTCTGATGTTGATGATTCTGCAATTTCCCTTTGGTATGTATGAACTGGAGGGGTCAGTGGTCTGTGTGGATGACCATTTCCTTCCCCAAAATGTAATGTTTCTATTGTCGACAGGCCTACAAAATGGAATAAAACTCTATGTCATAAGTGGGATACTTCCATACTGTGTCTGAAAGTGTCTCACTATGATATGCCATTGGATGCCCATGTTGAGTAAGGATTGCCCCAATAGCATAGTCAGAGACATTTGTCTTGACCTCAAATGGTTGTTACAAGTTTGGTAATGTGAGCACTGGTGCATAGGTGATCTTTCAACTCCGTGAATGCCTTATGTTGAAATTCAGACCAAAAGAATTTTTCTTTCGCTCCTCCCTTGGTGACTTGACTCAAGGGCCAAGTGATATGAGAAAATCCCAAAATTAACCTGCGGTAGAAGTTGGCAAAACCTAGAAAGTTGCAGAGCTCTGTTAAAGTGGTTGGAGAGGGCCAATCCCGAATGAATTAGATCTTGGCTGGATCCACATGCACCCCCTGTTCATTAATAATGTATCCCAGATACTGAACCTGGGTCATGCCAAAAGTGCATTTCTCCAAATTGGCACATAACTTATGTTGTCGTAGTGTTTGGAGAACCTGTCGGATGTGGTGGAGGTGATCTTCCCAACTCTGGCTGAGGATAAGGATGTCATCCAAGTATACCATTAAAAATGAGTTGGTGAATGGCTACAAGATGTAATCCATTAGCCTCATGAAGGTTGCAGGAGAATTCCTCAATCCGAACGGCATAACCAGCCATTTGAAAAGGCCCTCCCTAGCTTTGAAGGTTATCTTCCACACATCAGAGGATTCGATTGGTGCCTAGTGATAGCATGACTTCAAATCAATCTTGCTGAAATATTTTCCCCCTTCAACTGGTCTAGGAGGTCATCAATCCATGGGATCGAGTACCTATTACAGAAAATGATCTTGTTCAACTCCTAATATTCAATGTAGACTCTCCAAGTCCCATCCTTCTTTTGTACCAACACGATCAGGCTCTCACACTGCGATGAAATCAGATATATGTGACCTTTCTGTAGTAGCTCATGAATCTTCCTCTTGATTTCATCATTCTCCAGAACAGACCACCGATAGATTGGTCCATTGAGCATCGGTGCACCTGGGATGAGATTGATGGAGTGCCTGACCTGATAGTGCAAAGGAACCCCTGCGGTGCAGGTGAAGATGTCCTTGTACTCGTCCACGACCTTGTCCATCTATAGTTGTCATGCAGAGGGGCACTGTCTGGAGTTCATGGCCACCATCTTCTTCTTTCCTTGAGGGTGTATCATCAGGCAAATAAATTTCCTGATTTTGGAAATGAGCTTATTGCGTTGTTTTGCAGTAACCAAAGAGATGATGGTAGCTGATGTTACCTCCGGTATCCTGTACAACTTACTTCCCAAAATAATAATAACAACATGGGGCCTTGACTCATACACAACATGTTACTTCCAAAAGTATAGTTGTCCTAATAATACATCACAAACTTCAAGGGGAGCAATGTCACACAATACCTCATCCATGAATGGCTTGATGTTGTATTGAAGGTGACACTACTAGCCCACACGAAGATCACGTCCTTGGTGAAGCCACCCGATGGTGTACGATTGTGGATGTGTTATGGTCGTAACCCCAGCTGCTTCACGACTTCTGCCAAAATGAGGTTCTTTTGGCTCCTGCTATTGAAAATGAATTGTAATGGGGATCCCTTTACCCACATCTAGGAGTGGAAGAGACGCTCCTCCTCCTCCTCTTGGGATTCGTTATCATATGAATAAAGTTTCATTTTACTACATACTATCAATTGTACTAGATGTCGGTAAGGTAGTAGTGTAGGAAAGAGTAACATTAAATTGTTAGTCTTTCATGTTGACAATGCAAGTGTCACCGAATGTTCCCAAAGAGTGTAAGTAGAATTTTGGATCCTAGTTAAAGATTGGGTCTCATGAATTACATCATTAACAAGGCAGGAGTATACAAAGTGTTAGGTTCTCCCTTTGGTCATTTAGTGTATTCTCTGTGGGACTTATGGATGTGTGAGAGAGAAAGTGTTGTTGTGTTGTTCTCACAGTTTTATGGTTGTTAATTCTAAAGAAATTCATACTTTTCAATTTTTTTATTACTGACATACACTTCAACATATTTTCCTAATGGGACATTTATGATTTTATGGCAAGTGGTTGTTAAGTTTTAATTTTTTTGCTTTATGTAAAGCATGTATGATCTAACATGTTTGATTATGGTGCTTAGTGACAGGTTTATTCATGGCTTCCAAACCTTGACTTATAGAATTTGGAAAAAATGAATGCAATCTTTGGAATGGTTTTCGTTTTCTTACTAGACTGGAAATTATGGCAGTTGTTTCAATTGCAGTCGATCAGGAAATGACCATGTACATCTTCCACATATTTATTGGCACAAGTTCTAGCATGTCATGGACAATATATCACATAGATTAAGGAATTTGTAGCTTGTGTAAATTTTGTCTCTTCTAAGTTTTTCTTGATGAAGACATGCAAAGCTAAATGAATCACAAAAAAATTTGGATGATAGGTTTATTCGTGTCTTTTAAACCTTCACTTATAGAATTTGGGAAAATGAATGCAATATTTGGAAAGGTTCTTTGTTTTCTTACTAGAATGACATTTATGGCAGCCACTTCAGTTGCAATTGATATTTGAAATTCCAAGTTACATATTCTTTGATATGATGATGTCCCTGTTTTCTCTCTTTGATCACTTCTATTTGCTAAAACTTATATCAAAAGAATTTTGTTTAGAGTTTTTCTTGAAGTGCATTTGCCTCAATTGCAGTTGATATTTGAGGCTTCATTTTACATATTCTTTGATATGATGGTGTCCATGTTTTATCTCTTGGATCACTTATAGTTGCTGAAACTTATATCAAAATAATTTTGTTGAGAGATTTCTTTGAAGTGCATTTGATAAATTGCAGTGATGTAAGTAAAGATTCTTATGGAGACACTATTTTTTCCTTCAAAAGTAATGTACATATCAATTTTGAATGACTTATCAAAAACAGCGAAAAAAAACGCAAAATTAAGAAGACTAAAACGAAAAAAGAAAAATAGGACTTAAGGACTCATTTCACCTATTGTGAAGATGTAGAGATATTATATGCTATATTTCCAAAATATAAATTTCTAGTACACCCCATCCTACAATATGATTATTTCAAACACCAATAGCTTTATAAATTACCATGCCACATGGGAAAGTAACTACGACTCCAATAAATTCAATTTGCAAAGTAATTGTGACCAACGAGAGCTTAACTAAACAAATCAATAGGAAAATATTGTCTTCTCGAAGCAAGTTGCAAATCTTCCATTTCTTGCATCGGAAACTACTTTCTTTTTTTTATTGATGAGAATTAGAAGCATTCCACTTGTGAAACATTGCAACAAAGACATTGATAAATCAAGTGAGAGCACTACCACAAAGTATTTTATGACGGTAAAATATCGTCCCGCACAAGAAGATAAACAAGGTTGTTTCCATGGTCACAACAGGAATGCCAAATCCCTGACCCCATCTACAATGTAATCCTCTTCAAAATGATCTGCATCGAATGCTTCTAAAGAGGGTTTGTGGCCTCCTTGCACTAGAGGATGTAGAGATATTATATGCTATATTGCCAAAATATAAATTTCAAGTACATCCAATCCTACAACATGATTACTTCAACCACCAAGAGTTTCAGAAATTACCATGCCACATGGGAAAGCAACTATGACTCCAATAAATTCAATTTTCAAAGTAGTCGTGACCAGTGAGAGCTTAAATAAACTAATGAGTAGGAAAATATTGTCTTCTTGACCCAAGCTGCGAAACTTACATTTCTTCATCGACAACTACTTTCTTTTTTTCTTGATGAGAAGTAGAAGCATTCCACTTGTGAAACATTGCAACAAAGACCTGGATAAATCAAGGGAGAGGACTACCACAGGGTATTTAATATGGGTAAAATCTTGTCCCACACAAGAAGATAAATAAGGCTATTTCCATGGTCACGATGGGAATGCCAAATCCCAGACCCCATCTACGATGTAATCCTCTTCAAACTGATCTACATTGAATGCTTCTGAAGAGGGTTTGTGGCCTCCTTGCACAAGAGAAACAAAGTATATTAAGAAGAATAAAATCCCAATCTGATTCAAACTCCTAAAAGAGGATGATAAAGTGACCAAAGTTATTGTTGTAAAAACCCATTGCATGCAGTGTTTGTTACTTAGTCTCCTTTCATGACGTTAACATAGAATTAAACAACTATTTTCAAACCTTGTTGTCCCTTTTAAATATGGGCTTAATTCACCCAAAATATATAGAAAAAAGTTGTTGTATCCATCAAATTTTGCACGAATTATATTCATTATCACATACTCATGTTAACTAAGTTGGAAGGTTTTGAATCCTTTTTAATATTAATTAGGACAACAAATTGGAAACTTCAAAACTGAGATTGACATGTAGAGAGGGTTTAAATCAATGGGCATATTATATCCCCATATTTCATTTGGACTAATATGAATGAATCCTAATCTATGAATATATCACAACCCAGTTGCAGAGTATTTAAATAACTTGTTAATTTTAATGGACCAACTGATTTGAAACTCCATATAAGATTGTTTTGCCCCTCCATTACCATATTACGATTCAAAGTCTTTTTTCTATCCTATGTGACTTTGAACAAATAGTAATAACTTTTGTGAACAGTGAGTTAAAATTTAAATGTTTATTTGATGCATTAAGAACATAAGTAAAAATTTATAATTATTAATGACCTACAAATAGGGATAACATTTGCAATTTTATAATTATTAATGACTAAAAATTAGTAATAAATTTTGCAAATAGGCCCACGGGGCTTTGGATTGACGGTGAATAGGTGCGCTGTTAAGGCACTCCTTGCGATAGGTCACCGGTTCAAATCCCTGTGGGTGCGTAGGTTAGTCTTAACAAGCAAAAAAAAATAAAAAAAATTGCAAATAGTGAGTTCGCCTACAATTTAAATTTATGTTTGTTGCATTAAAAACAAAAATAAAAACTGAATAACAATAGAAATTTATAATTATTAGTAATTTACAAATAGTAATAATTTTTACGAACATTGAATTTTCTTACAATTTAGGTATAACTCTTTGCAACATAAAGAACAAAAATAAAAACAAATAACAATAAAAATTTATAATTATTAATGATTTACAAATAGTAATAACTTTTACAACAGTGAGTTCACATACAATTTAGGCATAACACTTTGGGACATTAGGAACAAAAGTAAAAATGAATGACAAAAGTCTTTCATATATTTATTTAATAACCATTAATGATACAATCTTGTGATCTTGGAGTTCATTGAACAAAATAAACTAATAAATTTAAACATATAGATAATGATAATAAATTTAAACGTTATTCGTTTAGTGAGTAGGCATGAATTTGGTGGTTTTCTTACACACAATTGTTGGATTGCTTTCTATCTAAATAACAATAGAAATTTATAATTATTAATAATTTACAAATAGCAATAATTTTCACGAACAATGAATTTGTCTACAATTTAGATATAACTCTTTGCGACATTAAGAACAAAAATAAAAACCAATAACAATAAAATTTTATAATTATTAATGATTTACAAATAGTGAGTTTGCATACAATTTAGGCATAACACTTTGGGACATTAAGAACAAAAGTAAAAATGTATGACAAAAGTTTTTCATATATTTATTTAATAACCATTAATGATACAATCTTGCGATCTTGGAGTTCAGTGAACAAAATAAACTAATAAATTTAAACATAAAGATAATGATAATAAATTTAAAGGTTATTCGTTTACTGAGTAGGCATGGATTTGGTGGATTTCTTACACACAATTGTTGGATTGCTTTCTATTTGATGTGGTGTGTACATATTTTCATTTAGTGAGTAGACACGGACTTGGTGGTTTTCTTACACGCGATTGCTAGATTGCTTTCTATTAGATTTTGTGTGTGCATAGTTTTGACCTGCTATTATTATTTTTACACATGTTAGGTGTTTATGTGAAGTTCTGTTAGTGAATGCATTTCGTATGTAATTGATTTCATGTCTTTTTGTTGTTTTAAAAAAATAGTTTATCCATAATTTAATGTTTAACAATATTTTAGAAAATAATTTAATCACAATTTTATAATTATGTTGTTATATCATTATTATAACTTAATTGTAATATAAATTCTCTTATATTATAACTTCATTGTAAGATAATATAAATTTCTCGTACACCATTCGTATTATATATTAAACTTCATATAACATTATTAAAATTTAAGGATTATTTAAATAATATTAATTTTTTTTTTATAAAATATTATTTGTCTTTTTATAAGAGAGAGTGTTAAATTCTCTAGGCAATGTGTCATATGAGAGGAGTGGGTTGAAGAAATTGTTCTTTATATATAGCAACCATTTCCATGAGAAATTCGAAGGGTCAAATCTATAGGAAAATAAACAGACAAAAATTCACTGATACACAGGAGATAAAAACTGAGAATTAAAAAACACGTAAATGAGAAAACTTATCGTTGGTCCTCATCAAAGGGAAGGGAAGATACGAGCTTGCTGGTTTAATAGGGCATAGTGGACCACCATTTCTTTGACTATAGACACCATCTCAAATCCCTCTATTGGATGAATTCCTCGTAAAAAATTCAACTTCTTGAACACGGGTTAGGAATCGTATAATCACCACATGTATGCAGAAATAATTTTCCCTTGTTAAATCTCTTGGATTGCGAGAAGGTCTTAAGAATTCTTCTGTTGAAGAGGAATGTAGAGAAATGGAAGAAAATTATGACAATAATATTCCATAGAGAAAATATTCCTCCTTTGTTGATCATGCCAATCAATTGAAACCTCTGTTATAAATAGTTTTATCTACCAATAAGTTTTACGGGAAAATATCTTGATTCCCTCCATCGAATACGTGTGCTGAAAATCTTATGTGTTAAATCTGGTAATGTATAATATTAAAATTTTATGCGTTCAGAAAATGTGGCAAGGTACACATTTTAACCATGAAACTTTGGATGGCAATGTACACATTTTGACCATGAAACTTTGGAGCCGCCGCAAGAGCTCTCAATTAGAAACCCATACACCAAGGGATAGGTAGAAACTGGAAAAATACTATAAAAATGCACAAAAGGTGTAATGAAAACTTTTACTCATTAGATGCAAAGTTTAGCAGGAACATGGAGCGTTGTGCAGTGGGATCTGTAGGATACACAACAAAAGGAGCCTCGTAGAAACTGGAAAAATACTGTAAAAATATATAAAATATATAATGAAAATGACACAATGTTTGGCAGAAACATGGAGCATTGTGTGGTGGGCTGTGTAGGATACACAACAAAAGGAGCCTCCATGTAACCGTATTAATCTTCGCCGAGTAATTGATTGGGAGTTAGTAACTGCGTGGAGGTATCAATCGCATAGTTTCTTGGGAATTTGTAACTATTTGGTTGGGAGTTAGTAACTGGAGATACAATCTGACGATAGAGGAGAGTTCTATTGTCTAACATCAAGAATCAAGGGTGAACAATTCTACATGGTAGCAGCTGAGGGTGTTTTTTTCCAAGAGAAACACCTTACGACGTAAAAATTAGCTACCCGAACTTGGTTCCAACTTAAAAGGTGAAAAATTTAGAAATGTATTAACGAAATAATATTTTGAAAAGGAAAGAGAGTCTAAGGTTCAAAATTTGTTGAATATTCTTAATGGAAGGCTTCTAATTTTTAGGTGGATAGTTTTTTTTTAATTAGTTGATCTCTGGCTTTTGTTTATCTTTTCTATTTAAGCATGAAATTTTCAAACCATATGACTATGGCATTTGTCTAACTCAACTCTAGATATCTTTTCCTCCCTCTTATTGTTATGCCTAGTGTAAAGCTTGTTGCGCTTGTTGGGGGTTGATCCCTGCACCTGAAAGTCCATTAGATGTTTTTGGTCAAACGAGTCGTGTTGATTCAGTTCCAGTAAACGAAAAAAATCTCCCAACAGATATCAACAGATGATTTGGAGAATCTAAGATTCCAAGGGAACCAATTAAGTGGGCCGTTATAGTATGTTGAGAAGAATCAAGTCATTCTTGAAAGGAAGAGTGTAGGCTAGAGCTAAGATTGATGAGAGTACAGTATGTTAAGAAGAAGCAAGTGATTCTTTGAGGGAAGAGTGAAGGCTAGAGCTAATATTGGTGAGAGTTTTGCTTTGCAGCCCAAGAGAAAGCCTTGTGAGATTCGGGTCCGAAATACACTGGGGGGATTGTTCTAGATGAATGAGGATGAGAATCCAGGTACAGAAGTCGTGGAATCCTACAACTCTATGGAGAATAATGGATGGTTCAAAGCAGATGAAGTTGTCATGTAGAAGCAGGAGATTGAGTTCAGAAGTGATTCTTTGAAACATATAACTAAACCTCTCGAGCCTGAGCCTCCTAGGGTTTATGATAGTTTTAAAATAGGAGAGAGTTGTGTCAATGCTACTAGAACAATGAAATCCCACATAGATAACGAGACACAGAATAGGTTTCATGTGCAAGTAACTGTGGTCCAGATTTAAACACGAACACAAAAAATTATAGAGATAACCATAAACACAAAGATGTAGTAGAAATAATACTTCATTTCATTAATGTAAAATAGTGAGATATGCTTACAAATAGAAAATGGAAATAAATAACTAGGGTGATGGTAGCTTATCTCTAAGAAGAGATGTGGTGGCTACATGCCTCTGAACTGTGTTATAATGAGGTTTAACGGCCTATTTACTATTAAGAAACAATGGAAAACCCTAAACATCCAAAAACCTAACCCTAGAAAATGAAACGCCAAATTGTGGGCCTTGTTTGGGTAAATTGGTACATCAAATTCCAGTGGTCGTAACTTTTGCATACGATCTCCTTTTGATGCTCACAATATCTCGTTAGAAAGATCTATCCAAGAACTACAACTTTGGAAAGAGTAACATCGGTCGATGGAACCCATGTTGCTCCCAAGTCTCCCAAAAAACGTCATTTAGGGCCTCAAATGGCTCCAGAAGTTTAGGACCCAAAAAACTGCTAAAAATAGTAAATTGTGCTACAATTAAGGAAACCGAAAAATTAAAAGAAATAATGGTGGAGGTCCAACTGGACTTGGAGGGTGGCCACAAATATCCACCTGGATCATTCCTCCCGCCTTAGGAAGAAATAGTCCCCATTGCATTGAGTTCCTCCATGAGATGAGGAAACTTCTGCTAAACTTGGTCCCTGGTGAGCCACTTGCCTTGGTGAAGGATTTGGCTTGCTTTGACAACTCAATACAGTTGGATATTCTATTGTCGAGTGTGCTTGATCTGTGTTTCCATGATCCGATCAGTTTCATATTGTTCCATGCAATCTGGATTTAACTCTATGGGTGTGAGTTGTTCTGCAATGTCGGATGTGTCTAATATTGGTGGAAAGTATGGCCAAAGGTAGTCCACATTGAACACTGGGTGCAGGCCAAGGAATGGGGGAATGTTGAGCTCAAATGAATTATCTCCCATAGCCTTGGTAATGGAGTAAGGACCATATTAGAGTGGTCTGAGTTTCCAAAGGCTTCGGTAAGGCATTCCTTTTTGCAAATGCAACCAGACTTTGTCGCCAATCTGAAACTTGTGTGGCACCTAATGTTGATCATGTCGTTGCTTGTACTTGGCATTTGATTTCTCCAAAATTTTATGGGCATGCTAGCAAATGTGTTGGATGTGCTCAATGAAGTTGTTTTCCTTATCTGTTTCAAACTGGACATGAGCCGAATCTATGTGAGTAGCTGTAAATGGCATGGCCACATCAGTGGGACATAGTGGCTAGAATCCCAAGCCCACCTGAAAATGGCTATGGCTAGTCAAGCTATGGAGAGCCTGGTTGTAGATGTGCTGAACATAGGGGAGGCTCTCATCCCATGTGTGTGGATTCTTTGAGTTGTACATATGCAGAATGTGTACAATCATCCTGTTGACAAACTCTTTCTAGCCATCAGTTTGAGGATGGAAGGTTGTGGACTTAGTGAGTTTGGTGTCTAGCATCAACCAGAGAATGGACCAAAATGTATTGAGTAACCTTTTGTCCCAATCTGAGATGATAGACTGTGGGATCCCAAAGTGCACCCACACTCATTCAAAGAATAGTTTAATAGTGGCTTCTGTTGTGATATTCTTCTTGCAAGCTGCCATAATGGACATCTTTAGGAACATGTTGATGACCATAAAAACACAGTTGTTTCCATGCTTAGTGGAAGGAAGGCCTAACATGTAATCCATGGAGATGGATTCCCAAGGTCAACTAGGGGTAGATAGCGGGGTTTAGAGGCCTTACTTCTTAACGTACGGTTTGACAGTGGTGTAGGAAGTGCATGATTTGATGTAATTGACATCGTGTCAAAGATTCGGCCAATAGAAATACTTCTGTAGTACTATCACCATTTTCTCAATCTTGAAATGCTTAGGAGCCTGACTATAGTGTGCTTCCCAAATTATCTTGGCATGCTCGCTTGAAGGGACACAAATGTGACCCAGGTGGCATAACAGGGCATCATAGAGTTGAAAATATAGAGCATGACGACCCTCCAAGAGTGTCTGGTATGTGTGGCCAAATTATGGGTCGCGTTTGTAGAGAGGTGGACAATTATAAGTCTCATGCCCACAAGAGTCGAGCATGTTGGTTAATGCCATGATTGGTGGTAAACTGAGGCAATCTGCAAAATTATTGGTTCTGCCCTTCTTATACTTTATATTCAAATGGAATTGTTGTAGGTATGTGGAGCACTTTTGATGGCGATCATTCTGCAATTTCCCTTGGGTCTGTATGAACTAGAGGGATTGGTGTTCTGTGTGGATGACCGTTTCCTTCCCCAAAATGTAATGCTCCCACTACCAGCAAGCCTGTACAATGGAATACATCTCTTTGTCATAAGTGGGACACTCTCAGATTGTGTCTAAAAGTTTCTCACTGTGATATGCCACTAGATGCCTGAGTTGAGTAAGGATTTCCCAAATAGCATAGTTAGAGGCATTTGTCGCGACCTCAAATGGTTGTTGCAAGTCTGGTAATGCAAGCACTATTGTCGAGCAGAGGTGATTTGTTAACTCTATGAATTCCTTCTGTTGAGATTTAGAGCAAAATAATTTTTCTTTTTCTCCTCCCTTAGTGACTTGACACAAGGGCCAACTGATATGAGAAAATCCCAACATGAACCTGCTGTAGAAATTGGCAGGACCTAGAAATCTACGGAGCTCTATTAGAGTGGTTGGAGAGGGCCAATGCCAAATGACTTGGAACTTGGCTGGGTCCACATGCACCCTTTGTTCATAAATAATGTATCCCAGATACTGAACCTATGTCATGCCAAAAGTGCACTTCTCCAAATTGGCACATAACTTGTGTTACCGTAGTGTTCGAAGAACCTGTCAGATGTGGTGGAGGTGATCTTCCCAAATATGGCTGAAGATCAAGATGCCATCCAAGTATACCACTACAAATGAGTTGGTGAATGGCCACAAGATGTCATCCATTAGCCTCCTGAAGGTTGCAGGAGCATTCATTAATCCGAAAGGCATAACCAACCATTCGAAAAGGCCCTCCCTGGCTCTAAAGGCAGTCTTCCACACATCGGAGGGTTTGATTGGTACCTGGTGATAGCCTAACTTCAAATCGATCTTTCTAAAATATTTTCCACCCCTCAAATGGTCCAGGAGGTCATCAATCCATGGGATCAAGTATCGATTACTAATAGTGATCTTGTTCAGCACCCGATAGTCAATACAGAGTCTCCAAGTCCCATCTTTCTTTTGTCTTAATAGAATTGGGCTCACACAAGGCGATGAAACTAGACAGATGTGACCATTCTGTAGCAGCTCCTGAATCTGCCTCTTGATTTCATCGATTTCTAGAAAACAACACTGATAGATTGGTCCATTAGGCAGTAGCACCCCTGGGGTCATATTGATGGTGTGCCTTACCTGATAGTGCAGAGGAACCCCTACGGGGGAGGTGAAGATGTCCTCGTACTCCTTCATGACCTTGTCCATCTGTAGTTATTGTGTAGAGGGGCCTTGTTTGGAGGTCATGGAAACCATATTCTTCTTTCCTTGAGGGCATATAATTAGGAAATTAAATTTCCCGGTTTTGGAAATGAGCTTAATTCATTATTTTGCAGTAAACAAAGAGATGGTGGTAGGCGGTACTACCTCCGGTATCCTGTACAACTTAGTTCCCAAAGTAATAACAACAGCACAGGGCCTTGATTCATACACAACATGTTGCTTCACAAGCATAAGTGTCCTAATAATACATCACAAACTTCAAGGGGAGCAATGTCACACAATACCTCATCTATGAAGGGCTTGATGTTGTATGGAAGATGACACTACTGGCTCACGCGAAGATCTCGTTCTTGGTGAAGCCACCCGAAGGTGTATGGTTGTGGATGTGTTGTGGTCGGTAAGCCAAACCGCCTCACGACTTCTACCGAGATGAGGTTCTTTTGGCTCCCACTGTCAACAATGAACTATAACGGGGATCCCTTTACCCACATCTCGGAGTGGAAGAGGCACTCCTCCTCCTTTGTATCTTCGGGTTCCTCCTTCTGGATTTTTGTGGTGGAAACAGTGGCGTTGGGCTTTGCATCAATAATATGCTTCCCTTTGTCATTTCCCTTGTTAGGCTCTAACTCAGAGTCAAAATATGCATCTGATTTTGAAACCTTTAGCTCAGCCACCAGTGGCTGCTTGGCCTAACAGTCACTTATGTTGTGAGTGGAGCACTTATGGAACTCACACCATTTTCCCATGTCCTTTTCCGGCTCCGCGGTGCTGTTCTTTGCTTGTAGATTTGGTGGGTTGTGTTGGGCTACCCTGCCTTATCTTTGTCCTTTGTTCTATAGTTTGGGGGCACCTTTCCCTTGCTTCAGATTCGCGGATCCAAAGTCTCGCTTCTTCTGTTTAAATTTTTGCTCAACCTTGATAGCAAATCGGTATGCCATGCCGAGCGGTGAGATGTTCCGGAATTATATTTCTTCCTAGATGTACTTTTGCAGGTAGCGATGGTATTTGAGTATCAAATGCTACTCTGGATCCTTGATACCCAACTTTGTGTGAAGGGTATGGAAAATATTGGTAAACTCTGGCACGTCTTGGTCCACTTTATGTATTGATCTTCCTAGCTTCCGACAGGGTAGTACTACTCTTTAATGGCATCTCGAAATGAATTATAGGTGGGTGCAGCTAAAAATAGTGAGCCTGTACTTTCATCCTTCTGCTCGTAGTAGGTTTCCCACCAGTCCTTGACATGGGGGGCTGCTTTGAGAAGAGCGAAAATAATCTTTTCCCAACTGGAAAAATCATGAACAGAAAAATAAAACTTTAGCAGATTTAACCATTTATCGATGGCATCTGCATCTCTCTGACCCTCGAATATGGAGATTTAAAAATTAACTTGTACCTTAAATGGTGTGGCATTTCTAGAGTAGTTTTTGGAAGCTGATACGTTGCCCCTAGGTAGCTGTTGAAGGATCTGGGAAAAGTTGTCCATCATCGCATTCCTTTGTTACTCAAGGGCTTCCTCAAGCAAGATTTTGATAGGATCTCTTGCCCCCTCATATTTCTTTTCATCTGCCATGGGAGGCCATTGGGATTTGTGAGGCTGGTCTTGCAAAGGTTTGACTAGTTCAAGCCCTAACTCCCTATCATGACCTCGTTGGGGACATGCAAAGAAAATCAAAGAAAAAAGCAAACCACTCTGATAACACTGATCCAGATTTAAACAGGAACACAAAAAATTACAGAGATAACCATAAACACAAAGTTGCAGTGGAAATAATACTTCATTTCATTAATGTAAAATACTGAGATATGCTTACAAATAGAAAATTTAAATAAATAGTTGGGCGATGGTAGCTTGTCTCTGAGAAGAGATGTGACAACTACATGCCTCTGAACTGTGTTACAATGAGGCTCAAACACTTAGTAAATTTTCGAATAAGTGTTCTTAACAATTCGGTGCAACCAACTGGTTTGGCCTCCACAACTAACCAATTTACCAATGCCATGCCATAGTAATGCATCTTGTTGCTACCATGACCCCACTATCCAACTGGAAACCCCAAGTTCAGTCACCCAAAAACACTCCTGTGCGTTCTTCCTGACCCGTTCAACTCCTACATGTGGGTCATTTTTGTCTTATTGCAGAGTCATGATGCCTACCCATTTTACATGTGGCCTCCACTTTCCACATAACATGTACATTTAATGAATGTCCACCCCATGTTAATGCTATGTCCAACCCGTGTTTCCACCCAACCCATTCACCACTCATGAAAAAATTGTTCGACAACCTATCTGTCTCACCATTCAACAATTTGTTCGCACAAATCAATTTAGAAAAAATCCAACAAAATTCTACGTCAATGTGAGTGCATGAATTGCATGTTGTGTGGCCTCATACTCGACTGACACAACCCTGCCTAAATGCATCTATTGGTCAATGTGGTTCTTCCTACCTACAACCCAACCATGTATTCTTGACACATTTTCTCTTGTGGTTCCCTTATTCTATTTTCATACTTGTCCTTTATTTTTTTCTATGAGTGGATGATGTCCTTTATCTCCACACCATCTCTTTATTTATACATGCATCACCAAGGTAATTCACACATGTCATGTCCCTTCGACCACTCCAAGGGTCGGCCCAACCATGTATATAAGTTGACCTACACATGTTTTAACATGTCAGCTCGACCACCCAATATCATGTACTCCATCTCTACTCTCTAGTCAACTCCAACACTTAGCCAATTTTCCACCCTTCGTCACAAGTCACACACCCAACGCGGCTGACCCATCGCAGTGACCCGCAATTGCACTACAACTCACCTCCATGGTCGCCTAACATACTTTGCTCACCATTCACATATCGCAATGGGCGAGTGCTCACCTTACATGGGCACGCCTGCTATAAGTGAATTCACCCATCAAACTTAACCAAATGATATCCAAGTTGCCTCCATCTCATGCTCTCCACCCGAGTTGGTCTACACAAGTGCCCATTGCACATGGGCATGCCCACTACAACTCGGTCGGATGTTTTCGACTTGAGGTCCTGACATCCTCCCCCACTCTAAATAAGGTTTTTGTCCTCAACAACACCATCATCATGAAAACATCACAAAGTGTTGTTAGGTCCAACATCCAATATCCATGCTACCCAACCATGCTCATCATCGCATAAACCTCCATCAAGGCTCTTGACTCCAAAAATGGGAAAGTCTCCTCAATCCATGATCATCAACCACATCTCTCGCAATCTACACATGTTGTCCCACCATGGAAGGTTCATCCCTCCAACTCAAGTTGCATGCTCTCGCTACAATATATATTGTGTCGACTCATCATGTATCATCGTCATGTGACCTACTACCATGATACTCCCACTCAACTCAAACGCATCTCAGTACACTGTCGACCCTCATTACTCAAACCAGTTGGATGGTCAGTCCAACCATCATGCAATCCATGAGAATGGACCAAATCATGCAATCGTCGGTTGTTTCCCAAAAAACCTATTAGAACATCAAATCGATTAAGAATCCATCCCATCTATATCCAAATGTGAAGTAATCCTTGTCCAGGTCCATGAAGTATTCCCCATATTTTCTGCAACATGTTATCATCAATGATAATGTCAATGTATGGTGGTGATGTACCAACCAGCTACATCTATCTAGGCATCATCATCCATGTATGAGAGGTCCTTCTCCTCAAATCGTCCAAGGAATCCTCCCATCAATCCAATGCTCAATGTGTCATATCTAGGCCTATGAAGAAACCTTCATCTCCTGTATGACATTCCATCCATTAGCAATGTCAAAGGGGAAAGTCACACTTGTCTCATCATATCATCCATGTGCTACCCATGGTCATACACTAGTCAACCACCATGTCTACCAAAAGTGGTTAAGTCTCATCAAGTCAACCCATGCCCAAGAGCTACCACCAAGGCATCTCCATCACTCCAACTCCATTATCTCCAAATTTTCTTGTCTCTATCATATCCAGGAAGTCACTGCTCACAAACACACCACGTAAATTTTCCCAAGGTATGCATCCCATACTGCACAAAATTCAAGAACGCCTCTAACATTGGCTCCTCAACCAACCAGATACTCCAAGACCACCATAATATGAATTCTCCATCAGTTGCAACTCATTCAAGTTATCACGAGCTCCTATGAATCATCTCCGTCCAACACTTCGATAATCATACCTACTTTGGTCTCAAGTGCCATCACAAGATGCCTCTTCCCTCTTGGTCATATGAATACTCTCATACATTGTTCACAAAAACACCATGGCCTTGTTGTACAAATGTGCACAACATCCCCATTGTCTCATCTACAAAATATTTCCATATCACATCAGCAAGTCCATCTACACAACATCCCTGTCTCACCACTCCTCCTTGGATGCCCATAAGTGACATCTATATAAGTGCTCTTGCATAATGTCCCTGCACAAGGTCTTCCATGCTCTCATCTATCCAACTTGATGTTTGTGACTCTAGCTTCGCATCTCTTCCCTCCTAGTAGACTCATCACAACTTCGATCATCACATCCTTATTCTCAACCACATTCAGGGCCCTCGGTCACTCAAACTTTGTTAGGGTCCCACCCTAACCCCCTTATTTATGTAATGGGATCACATCATAGTCAAGAGTCAATAAAGCCCATATTAATAATTGTAAGTGGTTAATCCGAAATTAATGACGGAACCACAGTTAGTTGCAAATGGGACGTAGTATTAGATAGATGGTATTAATAAAACCCACGGTATTGGCCCGTGGTATTGCATGTATGAGTCATATATAAAGGATAGAGACTCCCTGCGAGGAGCATCGTGTCTTATTTTGTAATGGAGCTCTACTCTATTGGAGGTTGCCACCTCAAAGAGGCAAGTGAACATTACTCTCTGAGTAATAAAATCATTGCTATTATGTGTTCTGGGTATCTTTTCTTCGCATATTCTGTATTTGGGTATCATTTTGCAGGTTAGGAGCATAACAAGTGGTATCAGAGCACTTTCCAGGGCCGGTGGGATCTACATTTCTTAGCAAATTGTTTTTTGGCTAGAGACGTGTTCTGGCATCTTTAAACCACGGATTTGTCGTTGAGCACATAAACCTGTGGATTTGGGGAGGCATGCACGCAGGAAATACAAGAGGTGGTCACGTCTGTTGGACTCCCTTGTAACCCCTGTGGGTACCCCTTCGAGTAGTAGCGCATTAGACAGAACCGCGCACGAACTGTCTTCCACGTACCCTCTGGGTATATTGGAAGCCCCCTAGGCTCCCTTAAAACCTTGCCATAGATAAACCGTCAGCTGTCTTGCGGCTACAGTACACCAAGAATAGCACTCGGAGAGATTACTCGCCTGTACGATAGGGTAGTCGGCTTGTATGGCTAAGGGTACGGTCGATCCTCCTTAGTTAGAGCCCTGAAACATTGGGCCGAGTACTACTACCAGACCCTTATGTATATTGCGATCGGTAGCACCTAACACTCCTCAAGACCATAGTTCCCTTTTCTATCGGGGGATCACACATCATCTCTTCTAGATCTGCTTGTGCAAAGGGGTGCAGCAGCAACAGACATCAGTTCCATAGTCTCGAGTTCGCAGATCAGCCATTCTGATCTATTAGATCCATTAGATCCGCAGCAGCATTCTGTTCCGCCGCCCAGAGCTATCAGATCTGCCATTCAGATCTCTCAGACCCACCAGATCGAAGTCGTTGTGAAGGGTTCCTATACCGGGGTATAATTTTCGCAAGACTTTTGGCCGCATTGATATTTTGAGGATTTGGCCACTGCAGTATTGATAAGGAAGGAGTAAAAGTCCGTTATGAGTTTTCAGAAAGAAAAAAAAAAAAGAAAAAAAAAAGTCTGAGATCTTTCGGGGCGCTTATTGGTGATCTAGCCCATCAGAATCAGAACGACGAGCTGAGCATGGTGGTACCATTCACTTCTTAGTGAATTTTTTTTTAGGCGGTCCCAATTTTAAAAGAAAATCAGGTTAGTGTATGGTAGAAACTAGAGCTCAAGCGATGGCCAATGAGAGGATGGACAAACCTGAAGAATCAGTGCAATCCCTCCACATTCAGCTCAGCGGACTATGTAGCATGGTCGAGAAAATAGTCCCGAAGGGCAAGGAGCAAGCCCACGAGGAGGCGTATAATGGCAATGAACACAATGAGGGTGAGTCTAGCCACTCTCCTCACGTTTGGCACACCCACCAACAACCCAGTCAGCAACCTCCCAAGTTGGATATGCATAAATTTGACGGTTCTCACCCGTCGGTATGGATAACACAAATGGAGCAGTATTTCAAACTGAATCACATCTTCGATGATGAGACTCAGCATATGTTGGGGAGCATGTACTTGGACAATGAAAGGTGGCAATTGTGGGAATGGCATCAACATTGCACTGGACCTTTTAGGACTTGGACCAAATTCACCAAAGCTCTTCAAGACCGCTTTGACCAGGAATCATCTTTTTTAGGTCGTCTCACTAAGCTCTGATAGACGGGTACAGTGGATGAATATATTACAGCTTTTGAAGCCTTAGCCTTCCGCACTTGGGGTCTCTTAGATGTGTTCTACACGGAATGTTTTATCAGCGGTCTTAAAGAAGCTATCAAAGCCCAAGTCCTACTGCACCACCCTCCCACATGAACGGAGGCTTGCAAGGTAGCTCGTAACGTGGAACGTGCATTAGTAGCCCAATACAGTCGCCCAAATTTCTCCGCTAAATATCGCCCCCCACAGGCTCACAACACGACTCAAACACTTAAGGTCCAAAAGGTGTCACCTGCGGAAATGGCTGAAAGAAGAAAGCAAGGCCTATGTTACTACTGTGATGAAAAATACTCCCCAGGTCATAAATGCAAGGAACCCAAATTTTTTCAAATTGATGCCACTAACTATAGCTCAACAGAGGAAGATCCACCACTGGAGGAACATGAGCCACTAGAAGAAGACAACCAAAAGGACAATGTCTCTGACGAACCAGTTATTTCGTTGCATGCTTTGGCAGGAATTTCTTCCCCTTAAACTCTCAAAATCAGAGGTTTTATTAAACATCGCCCAGTAATAGTCTTGATTGATAGTGGAAGTAGACATAATTTCATCCATCAAAAAGTCACAGAAGCAATGCATTGTTTTGTACGAGTAGTTTCTAACTTCCAAGTTCAAATTGCGGATGGAGGCACAATGAAATGTGAAGGCCGCTGTGAAAATGTCAAACTTCAAATGGGGGATTATCAGTTGAAAACCCACATGTTTTCCATACACATGGGGGGTTGCGACATTGTCCTCGGCGCTGATTGGATCCGCACTCTTGGGCCAATCACAATGAATTTCCAGGAGTTATATATGAGTTTTAAGCAGAACAACTACACACATACCCTCCATGGACTCTAGGCGGGAGCCCCCTCTATCATCAGCTCGCATAGGATGGAAAAATTGTTAAAAAAGGGAAATCGTGGAGTTGTAGCTCAATTTAATGCCATCCAGGCAGTCGAAACCAAGCCTCTGCCAATTCATCTTGAGATGCAACAGATTTTAAATAACCATCTGTCAGTCTTTGACAAGCCTCATGAGCTTCCACCCTCGCAAGGGGAACATGATCATAGCATCACCTTGGTTCTAGGGGCCCAACCCCCAAATGTTCGCCCATACAGATATCCGTTCACCCAAAAGAATGAAATAGAAAAAATCATCAAGGAACTTTTGGAAGCAGGTGTCATTCGTCCCAGCATTAGTCCTTATTCATCCCCAGTGGTCATGGTGCTCAAGAAAGATGGGGAGTGGCGGATGTGTCCCAACTTCAGGGCCCTCAATAAGTTGACAGTCAAAGATAAATTTCCCATCCCGGTGGTTGATGATTTGCTGGATGGACTCAATGGGGCTCAATTATTCACTAAGTTGGATCTTCGCTTAGGCTACCACCAAATTCGCATGAAGGAAGTCGACATTCCCAAGACTGCTTTCAGAACTCATGAAGGCCATTATGAATTCCTGGTCATGCCATTTAGTCTCTGCAATGCCCCCTCTACTTTTCAGAGCCTTATGAACCACATTCTCAAACCATATCTCAGGAAATTTGTCCTTGTCTTCTTCGATGACATCCTCATCTATAGTTGCACTTGGGCCGCACATCTTCATCATGTAGATCTACTCTTGCAACTACTCCGCAAGCATAAATTATTTTTCAAGATGTCCAAGTGTTCATTTGGCATGGCAGAAGTAGAGTATTTGGGCCACATTGTGGGGCGTGAAGGTGTCAAGGTGGACCCCAAAAAGATCCAGGCAATGCAGGAATGGCCTCAACCTAAGACCTTGAAGAGCTCGAGAGGATTTTTGGGTCTCACAGGTTATTATCGTAAATTTGTCTGCAACTATGGTCGCATAGAAAAGCCCCTCACCCAACTCCTAAAGAAAAATTCATTCTTCTGGAAAGAGGAAGCACAATAGGCCTTTACACCTCTAAAAAATGCCATGTGTTCCACTCCAGTCTTAGCACTACCTGACTTCACCAAATCTTTTGTCATTGAATGTGATGCTTCGGGTATAGGTATTGGGGCGGTCTTAATGCAGGAAGGGCAACCGTTGGCCTTCACAAGCCAACAACTCAGTGGGAGGAATCTGGGCCAATCTACCTACGAGAAGGAAATAATGGCCATCTTACATGCCGTCGAGACCTGGCGACCTTACTTATTGGGGCGACATTTCCAAATCCGCACAGATCATCACAGTCTTAAATATTTTTTGGAGCAACGCCTACCCTTCCCACAACAAAATAAATGGCTCGCCAAAATGCTGGGATATGATTATGAGATCATTTACAAGAAAGGGAAAGACAATAGTGTAGCAGATGCATTATCTTGCCAATTTGAGGAGGAAAGTACTCTGCTAGCAATTTCCCTCCCCATTCCAGAATGGATTGAAGAGGCTAGCAGGGAATGGTTTTCACACCCCAGGCTCTCCCAACTCATTTCTCAATTGCAGGTAGATCCAAATTCCACCAAGGGCTACTCGTGGCAGGATGATATTCTTTGCTACAAGGGCAGAGTCGTAATATCACCAACATCCACCCTCAAAAGTCGCATTTTGGCAGAATTTCACTCATCTCCCATTGCAGGACATTCGGGCTTTCAGAAGACGTATGCTCGCACCAAAAGATCATTTTTTTGGACAGACATGAAAAAGGACATCCTTACTTTTGTAGCAGAATGCGATGTCTGTAAACGCCACAAAGGGGAAACCGTCAACACCCCAGGCACATTACAACCATTGCCCATTTCGGCATCAATTTGGACGGAGGTTTCTATGGATTTCATTACAGGTATTCCAAAGTCAGGGAACAAGTCAGTCATCATGGTGGTTGTGGACCGACTATCAAAGCATGCTCATTTCTGCGCCCTACCCCACCCGTTTACACCAACTTTGGTTGCTCAATCTTTCATGGATCAGATCTTCAAATTGCATGGCATGCCCACTTCTATTGTGTCCAACCGCGACCCGATCTTCACCAATAATTGTTGGCAGGAACTCTTTAGAATACAAGGCACTCAACTAAAACTCAGTACTTCCTATCATCCGCAAAAAAATGGTCAAACCAAAGCCGTCAACAAATTTCTAGAAACCTACCTTAGGTGTTTCACTTCAGAAAGGAAACACCTTTGGGTACAATGGTTACCTCTGGCTGAATGGTGGTATAACACCAACTATCATGCCACCACCAAAATGACTCCTTATAAGCAGTATATGGTCAACTCCCGCCTTCACCTACTTCGTATCTCAAGGGATGCTCAAAAGTACAAGCAGTGGATCAACTCCTACAACACCACGCAACCATGCTCGCCCATCTGCGAGAGAATCTTCATCAAGCTCAGAACTGCATGAAGCAACATGTAGACCAGCATCGCTCACAGCGCCAATTTCAAGAAGGGGATCAGGTATTTTTACGGCTACAACCATATAAGCAAACATCACTCAAAGACAAGGGGTGTCATAAACTCTCTCCCAAATTCTACGGACCATATCAAGTACTTCAGCACATTGGAGAAGTGGCCTACAAGTTGGCCTTGCCACCTACAGCAAAAATCCATCCAGTTTTCCATGTCTCATGCCTCAAGAAAGTGATTGGGAACAATTGCAGAATTCAGACCAGTCTACCTGAATTGGACGAAGAAGGGCCATCTGGCTTCAACCCGAACAGGTCCTAGACACACGAGACAAGCAACTGCACGGCCGCATGATTAAGGAAGTCCTCGTCAAATGGAAAGACACCTCTCCGAAAGATGCAACTTGGGAACCAACCACTATTCTTCAATAGTTTCCGCAACTTCAGCCTTGAGGAAAAGGCTAGTCTTAAGGGGGAGGGCATGTTACGGTCTTGCCCTAAACCCCTTATTTATGTAATGGGATCACGTCATAGTCAAGAGTCAATAAAGCCCATATTAATAATTGTAAGTGGTTAATCCGCAATTAATGACAGAACCACAGTTAGCTGCAAATGGGTCATAGTATTAGATAGATGGTATTAATAAAACCCACGGTATTGGCCTGTGGTATTGCATGTATGAGTCATATATAAAGGATAGAGACTCCCTGCAAGGAGCATCGTGTCTTATTTTGTAATCGAGCTCTGCTCTATTGGAGGTTTCCCCCTCGAAGAGGCAAGTGAACATTACTCTCTAAATAATAAAATCATTGCTATTATGTGTTCTGGGTGTCTTTTCTTTGCATATTCTGTATTTGGGTATCATTTTGCAGGTTAAGAGCATAAAAAACTTCATATAACATCATATCATATCATGTCACAGGTCCCTTCCATCATCGTTGTCTCCCCCGCTAAAGGACCACCAAGATTGCCTCTTGGTCTCAACCATGAAGAATTCCACCCAAGTATCATATCATCATAACTCCATTGCTCCCTCTCTTCTACCTATCCATGAGTCATGCTGGGAAATTATCCAATTCTCCACTTGGCTAGGCATGACTCATCTATCACAAATCTCATCATCTTCATCCCTTGTCATAGGCATTTGCACCTTCTGCAATGAGGTCAAAAATTGGCCCAAGAAGTCCTTCAACAATCAATGTACGTTGCCTCTCCAATACACAGGGTCTCATCATAGTCATCCATGGTAGGTCAGTCCATTGCATTGGAAAACTCCCTTTTCCCATCCCTACATATGCCCCATCCTTGAAAAGCTCCATTGAAACACAAGAAAATACTTACATACTCATGAGGTTTCTCTATGTGAGTGCCTCCTTCAATCCACGTTGGCAATGTGCACGATCTTGGTCCAACTTGGTCAGATGTCATCTCACCAAGTTACTCCTTTATTGTTGAGACACCTACAACATTCTCTTCCTCATATATCATGGCTTCTTCTTCCTCATCGCAATTTGCATCTTCATCCTCCTCTATTGCACAACCATGTCAAGGATGCTCTCTTATAACATTCTCCTCCAAGACTTCAAGTTCAAGTCGAATCCATGGGCTCTCCTATTTTGATACGCCTCAATGTTGTGGGTGATGCACTCTCAAGAAAGGATGAGGATGTCAAAAAATTTCTTTGCACCATTTCTATTATCTAACCAGATTGGATAAACGAAGCAAGGGATGAATGGAAGAATGACGAGGAAGTGTGGGCACTCATTCAAAAGATACAACAAGATGCCAGTACATATAATACATTTAGCTGGAAAAATGATTCATTATGGTACAAGCATCGGTTATACCTATGTAAGAATTCCCAACTCAAACAAAATATACTTAGGGAATTGCACATCTCTCCCTTAGGAGGGCACTTAGGATTTCTAAAAGCCTACCATAGGGTTACGAAGGATTCTTTTGGGGTGGCCTTAAATCAGATATTCAAAAGTTTGTGGCAGAATGTTTGGTTTTCCAACAAAATAAAGTTGAAACAATTAAGACCCCAGGACTATTACAACCTTTATCAATTCCAAGCCAGCGTTGAGAGGAGGTTTCAATGGATTTTATCATAGATTTAACCAAGTTCGAAGGAAAGAGTGTTATCATGGTGGTAGTTGACAGACTTACCAAGTATGCATACTTTTGTGCATTATCTCATCCATTTAAAGCGAGTACAGTTTCTACTGCATTGAAGGAAACAATTCAAAAGCTACATGGAAACCCAAAGATTATTGTAAGTGACATAGATCCCATTTTCACTTGAAATTTTTGGATAGAATTATTTTCTTGTCTTGGTACTTAGTTAGCTCGTAGCTCATCTTATCATCCTCAATTTGATGGGAAAACTGATATAGTAAACAAATGTTTGTAAGGATATATTAGTTGCTTTGTATCTAATAAATAGGCACAATGGGTAAAATGGTTGCCTCTAGCTGAATGGTGGTATAAAACTTCCTACCATACTGCAACAAAAATGACCCCATCTATGGCACTTTATGGATATCATCCACCATCCATCATATCATATTTAAGAGAAAAATTTAAGGTTCAAGCAGTGGAATATCACATTGAGCATCAGCAACAAGTTCTCCAACTCTTAAAGGATAACCTCACCTTGGTGTAGAATAGAATGAAATAGCAGGCATCTCAACATCATAGTGAAAGGATTTTTTATGTAGGTGATTGGGTATTCCTATGGCTACAACCATATAAACAAATGTCCCTCAAGCAAGCTAAGAAGGATAATAAATTATCACCAAAGTATTATGGTCCGTACAAGGTGCTGCAAAAAATAGGTACTATAGCATACAAATTCGAGCTTCCTGGAGCTTCCCAAGTGCATCCAGTTTTCCATGTTTCATGTTTGAAGAATTTTATAGGTGACAAGCTTCCAGTTCAAACAATATTGCCAAAACTTGTTGAGGAAGGAAAAATCACATTGGAACTTGAAGCAGTCAAAGAAGCAAGAAATCGACAGCTACGAAATCAATCAATTTTAGAGTATCTCAGTGGAAGAACTTACCTATTGAAGATTCCACATGGGAGGATGAGAATTTTATACAGAAGCATCCATAACTACTCAAGCATTGAGGACAACACTTTTTTGAAGGAGAGGGTCATGTTAGGTACCTATAATATTAGTGACTCCCCCATTACTATTGTCGTTGTATCCCTTATTGTTATTTTTGTGCCCCTATTATCCCCATATTGTTATTATTGTGCCCCATAGAATCCCTCTATTTTTAATCTTATGCCTTTATATTATTATTATTATTTTCATTTGAATCATCCAAGAATTGTTCATTTGTGTAATGTAAAGGAGGTTTCCCCCTCAAAGAGGCTTATTTCTAAGGCGTTCATCTATATTTTCTATCTTTTTGTGAGCTGGTTTCCTAAAAGCTTTGGTAATGTATTTTTATAATCTCACGGGAATGGTAATTCCTACCTCATTTGTATAAAATATCGTCCATATAGATATGGTAACATACCTTAAAGTGGGATTCATTTCTTTTCCATGGGATCTGTTAGGATATTCCGACACATAGGATATAGTTAAGTTCAACTTGGTCTAGTATAGAGTTAGGTTAGAGTTAGGTAAAGTGTTTTTCTTTACCGTTGTACATTTTGTAACTTACAATCCGACGGTCACGATATGTAGTGATCCGACGGTTCACTCTCACCTCGGTATTACCGACACTTGATCCGTGGCTTGACACCCGATTGGTCCATGAGTTCTATTTAAAGCGCATGGAGGGTCATTGTTTGGGTAATCTGTGCATGAGAGAAGCTTATGTAAATTCTCATTCTTTGATTAATAAATTGCCTGTAGTACCCACGTTGGGACAGGCCGTGGACTGTTTCCCTCCTTGCACTCTGAGGGTTTTAACCACGTCAAAAATACTGGTGTATTGATTTGAGATCTAGTTGTGAGCGGTGTCCTTTTGGTATTCTTTCTGTGGAACTTACCCTGTAAATTCCTACATGGTATCGGAGCTATTTGAGGGCCGCGTCCGTTGGTGATCCAAATCTGAAGCCGGTAGAACTGCATGCGGCTGTCGTTTCCTAGATCTGCTGTTTCTGACTGCTTTTGGGCCGAGAGGACTTCTCTGTTGCGTTCGGAGCATCTGTTCCAGTGAGGAACCCCTTTCGTTTCACGCGAAAAGGTTTCTGGTAGCCCTAGCTGCGTCATTTTTCAGATCGGGAGGTATACAGTTTTTTTTTTGCAGTTTACTGTTAATTTCTCTCTGCTTATTTCGGTCTGAGTTTATTTAGCCTTTTTTTTAACCGGATCTATACCTTTCATTTCTGCGTATGCTCTTTGCCCTGCGACTCTGTGCGATCTGGGCAAATCAGAAACAGAAAGGAAGGATTTTTCTCATGCGTATGCTCTTTTCCCTGCACCTTACTGTGATCTCGGAAAATCAGAAACATTGAGAAAAATATTTAGTTTTTCGGCTAAAGCTAATCTTGAGATTTTTTTAAAAAATTTCTAGTTTTTTGGCTAAAGCTAACTTCGAGCCGCAAGGTTCGTTTTTCTTTGCATATTCGTGTTGGGTTTTGTGTTTTGTGTTTTGTAGAGAAAAAGAGCTTTCTCAAGGCAAGCACGCAAACCGAGGCCCCCCCCCTCTCTCTCTCTCTCTCTCTCTCTCTCTCTCTCTCAAATTTTTTGTATAGATCAATTGGTTCAAAGCTATTTTTAGAGAGTAGAGGTCTTGAGTTCAAGTCTCCATTTTGTGGGGGCGGATTTTTTCATTCCCGCACATTCGCGCACTTTGCCGGCAACGTCAACAAGTTTTTTTCAAAAAGCCATAACTTCTTCATCCGGAAGCCATTTTCAGAGCCGTTTTTTTTAAAACCGCCTATTTTTTCGAGATCTATCCATTGGTACACTTACTTTCAGCATCTTCAGCTTCAGTTTTTTAAAAAAATGGAAATTCCATGCCAAGTCATTCTTGACAGCACTAACTACTTCCAATGGGTAGAATACATGGAAGATTTACTTAGAAGTAAAGGTCTCTCCAGAATAGCCACAAACCAAGACAAGAAACCAACAGATGAAGACAAGGCGGCAAAATGGGAAAATAGACAAGATCAAGCACGTGGTTTGATAGGGATGTCTATTTCTCCTGATCTTAGATTCCACATTGCAGGACTTGAGACTCCTCATGAAGCATTAGAAAAACTTGCTAAAGTTTTTGGGATTAAAAATGAAATTAGATCCCATCAACTTGAAAATGAGATGCTTACTTTGGATCCTAATAATTTTTCTTGCATTGAAGATTTCTTGTCCAAATTCAAGACCCTTAGATATCTCTTGGAAGGTGTTAAAGTTAAGAAAGATGATGGTAACCTTATTTATTCCATCCTTACTAAGTTAGGACCAGCCTACTCTGTATTTGTTTCCACTTTCCATTCTACAAGGGAAGCTTTCATTTGTCAAGGACAAGAATACAAGGCCCCTTCCTTTGACTCCTTTTGTGATTCCTTAATAAGAGAACAAGAAAAAATCTTACACCTTGGTCTTCTTAATCTTGGAAACTCTTCCACGAAAGCATTAGCCGCCCAGCAGCACCCAAATTCAAAGAATCCTAAGAAGTCATATCCTCAAAAGAATGGTCCTAAACCATCTCAGCCTCAAAATGAAAGATCATTTCAGCAAAATGATAAGACCAATAAAAACAAATGGAAGAAGACTGATAGACATTGTAACTTTTGTAATCGAGATGGCCACTTAGAATCTAAATGCTTTAAGAAGATGGAAGCCTTGGAAGCCGCAATGAAGAAACATAACATCCATCTGGAGCCTACTTCAACTTCAACTTCCGGAACGACACTTTCTGCATGTCATCGTCAATCATCTCAGTCTGGTTATGCATTAAATGTATCTTCTTCTTCTTCTCATTCTCATGAGTGGCTCATTGATTCTGGAGCCTCTTGTCACATGGCCAAAAACCAAGCCATGTTTTCTTCTTTAAATGATTGTAACACCAAAATATATATATATTGGTGATGATAGATCTCTTAATGTTGTAGGGACTAGAACTGTTCATCTAGACAATGGTCAGTTCAATGATGTATTATGTGTTCCAAACTTATCCTGCAACCTTCTATCTGTCTATCAAATAACTCATTCAGGTGAAGGTAAAATTGTTGAATTTTCACCTCATGATGTTGTAATCAAGGATCTAAAAGATCCTAAACAGATTCTAGCTACTAGTCTTGCTGATGATTCCAAAAGGTTGTATAAGTTTCACAACTTTGGGTCATCCCATCTTCCCTCAGTATTTGTTGCTCATAATGATGAAGTGAGCAAACTTTGGCATGAGCGGTTTGGTCACTTAAACTATCGCTCCCTTCAGCATCTATGTAAAGAAAATATGGTGACAGGTCTTCCTATGGTATCTTGCAAAGATGGTGTTTGTTCCGGATGTGTACTCGGAAAACATCATCGGGACAGTTTTGACAAACGTGCCTCTTGGCACGCCTCAGCCCCTTTACAGCTTGTGCACAGTGATTTATGTGGTCCTCTTCCTGTTGCTTCATTCTCTGGCTGCAAGTACTTCTTAACTTTCATTGATGATTTCTCCAGACGCACTTGGGTATACTTCTTAAAACTCAAGAGCAAAGTATTTACCACTTTTTTGGCCTTCAAAGCATTTGTTGTAAAACAATCTGGACATCAAATTCTTAAGCTAAGAACTGATAATGGTGGAGAATATGTTAAAAATGCATTCATCAACTTTTGCACCGAAAATGGAATTCAAATGCAACATACTGTTCCATACACTCCACAACAAAATGGTGTAGCTGAAAGGAAAAATCGCACCTTAAAGGAAATGGCTAATTGTATGCTACAATCTAAAGGACTCAGTCTTAGTTTTTGGGCCGAAGCAATTAATTGTGCAAATTATATAATCAATTGCACTCCTACTAAGGTTCTAGAGAATATCACTCCAGAAGAAGCTTGGAGTTCCATTAAACCGGATGTAAGTCACTTTCGTGTGTTTGGAAGTGAAGCATGGGCCCATATTCCAGATGAAAAGCATAAAGCTTTAGAACCTAAGAGTGAGAAATGTACTTTTGTTGGATATTCTGAAGATGTAAAAGGTTATAGACTTATTCCATTTAAGTCCAAAAATGTTATCATTAGAAGAGATGTAAAATTTGATGAAAATAAATCGTCCTGCGAGCCTAGTCCGGAGGATGTGCCACCTCTTCCTATCTCTTCTATCTTTGAAAACATTTCTTCTTCTGATGATGAAAGAGAGGATGATAATCCTCCCCCACCTTCTCAGGATCCTCAACTTCCAAGATGGGTCCGTGCTACTTGGGATGCAGCAGGTGATCTTGCCGGTGATCCTACAGATCAGCGACGTACACGTTCTCAGTTTGAAAGAGCCTCTTCTTTACTGGCTCAAGCTCCAGTAAATCATGATCCTGACACTTTTGCAGAAGCTTCAGGCCATCCACATTGGGAAGCAGCTATGAATGAAGAATATCATTCATTGATGACAAATGATACATGGGATCTTGTTCCTCTACCAAAGGGACGCAAACTTGTTAGATGCAAATGGGTTTACAGAACCAAGTATGGACCAGATGGGAAAGTTGATAAACATAAAGCTCGTCTAGTTGCTAAGGGCTTTTCACAGGTTGAAGGCATTGACTACACTGAAACCTTCTCTCCAGTTGCCAAAATGAACTCTATCCGCCTTGTTCTTTCCCTTGCTGCCTCTTTAAAATGGGAAGTCCATCAAATGGATGTTAAATCTGCCTTCTTGAATGGGGACTTGCAGGAAGAAATCTATATGGAACAACCCATTGGCTTCATACAAACAGACTCCAGCCTCGTTTGTCGACTTAAGAAATCCCTTTATGGCCTCAAGCAAGCTCCTCGGGCTTGGTATGCCAAAATGGATAGCTTTCTTTTAGAATCTGGCTTTTCTAGGTGTCATTCTGACAATACTGTCTACACCAAGAAAGTGGGCAACTCTCTTATCATCCTTGTTCTTTATGTTGATGATCTTATTCTTACTGGTAGTGATCCCAACCTTATAAACCATGTGAAGTCCAGCCTTAAAAAGAAATTTGAAATGACAGACTTAGGACACTTACACTATTTTCTCGGTCTTCAAGTCTTGCAATCCCAAGAGGGTATTTTCCTTTCCCAGTCCAAGTATGCTTGTGATATTCTTCGTCATTTTCACATGGAAGACTGTAAGCCAGCCGCTTCTCCCTTTCAGTCTGGAGTCAAACTTTCAGTCTCTTGTACTTCTCCTGAAGTTGATGCTACCTTATACCGTCAACTTGTCGGAAAACTCTTGTATTTAACCCATACTCGTCCTGATCTTTCCTTTGCTATTGGCCTTGTTGCTCATTTTATGCAAAACCCCCGTGAAAGTCATTGGAAAGCAGCTAAAAGAATACTTCGTTATGTTTGAGGTACAGTACAGTTTGGGATTCATTACAGTGCCAAAGCAGCTCCTCTGTTAGTTGGTTTCACTGATTCTGATTGGGCTGGTGACCTTGATGATCGGAAGTCTACTGCCGGTTATGTCTTCACTCTTGGTTCAGGACCTATTACATGGGCTTGTAAGAAACAGGCTGCCATTTCTCTTTCGTCAGCAGAAGCAGAGTATCGTGGTGCCGTGGAAGCTAGTAAGGAAGCCTTGTGGCTTCGTCAGATCCTATCAGAGTTTGGCTTTGAGCAGCAGCATCCAACCACACTTTGCTGTTATAATCAAAGTGCCATTCAGCTATGCAAAGATCCAGTCCAACATCAGCGCAGCAAACACATTGAACTACACATGCACTTCATCAGAAAGCTCATTCATGACCATGTTCTTGAAGTGCAATATTGTCCAACAGATGATCAGGTTGCAGACATCTTCACAAAGGCTCTCACAGAGGCGAAGTTCACTAAACTTCGATATATGCTTGGAGTTCAGGAAGTTGTCACTAAGGGGGGATAGGCTCTAGTGCCTCCTTCCTTCTCCTATTGTGTCATATTTGTAAATCGTTCAATCCTATCCCAAGTTGTTCTTAAGGGGGGATGTTAGGATATTCCGACACATAGGATATAGTTAAGTTCAACTTGGTCTAGTATAGAGTTAGGTTAGAGTTAGGTAAAGTGTGTTTCTTTACCGTTGTACATTTTGTAACTTACAATCCTATGGTCACGATATGTAGTGATCCGACGGTTCACTCTCACCTCGGTATTACCGACACTTGATCCGTGGCTTGACACCCGATTGGTCCATGAGTTCTATTTAAAGCGCATGGAGGGTCATTGTTTGGGTAATCTGTGCATGAGAGAAGCTTATGTAAATTCTCATTCTTTGATTAATAAATTGCCTGTAGTACCCACGTTGGGACGGGCCGTGGACTGTTTCCCTCCTTGCACTCTGAGGGTTTTAACCACGTCAAAAATACTGGTGTATTGATTTGAGATCTGGTTGTGAGCGGTGTCCTTTTGGTATTCTTTCTGTGGAACTTACCCTGTAAATTCCTACAGGATCTCCTATTTTCATCATCAAATATCTCTCTTCTTAGAAGTATTTACAAATTACACACATCTTGGATAGAAAATGATGACGTATTTTAGCTATATGTAATATCCTAACCTCAGACATTAGGTAACAAATATTATCACCTCATCCATTCATAAGAGATAGCTAGGAAATTTTCTAAACATTTCATTAATTAGAAAAATATATCATAATAATTCTATCTCACGGATGTTTTACATCAATTCAAAGAGAGAGGGAATAAACATTAGAAAATAGTATTTTGTCCACTTAGATGATTTTCGTCCATTGAAACTCGCATATCTTACATGAATTTTGCTTTGGAAGACAACCGACTCTATTCACACAACTGAGTGACACTTCTTTGACACATTTAAGGAGAAGGAATTAGCTTGGTTATCTCTACATTGATGTACATAAGAAACACAAACTCTCATCCCATTTATGGATAGTACTTTCTTTCCAAAGTCGCTTGCAAGCATTGGGTTCTCCATTTTGAGTGAAGATATTCCAGATTCAAAGAAACTCTTGTAGGAATTCAAAATAACTTTTTACATTAAATCAATGAAGAAACATTTGAAGAAGGAAAGAAGTTTACGCATATGCTATTAGAATTCAAACTATTGCTTTAGAAAATTAATCAATGATAGGGTTCTATGGTCCTTTAGACTATTCTACTATGGTATTTCAGGATTGTATGAATATATCCTAATCTTAAGGAAATTTCCTTTATAATAAAGTGAATACCATTATACCTTTATCTTTATATATATCATTACAACAAATTTCTCATTCTAACTTTTAATTTCAAGTAGGAAAATTTTCCATCCAATCAAAATGATTAAGATCTCAATCATGTTATTTTATTTCAAAATAATAATTGGAAACATCAAAAAAATGTATATAGATTGAAGCTAACTTCCTCTATATATGAAAATTAAATTATTATTATTATTTTTTTCTTTTATAGTGGAATCGGCAACAGGGGCAGCCTCGTGATTCGCATTACATGGGGTTGATTCTTACTGCTACCTCTATAACCACTGGGAGCTGCGCCCACCCCTCTATATAGCTCTAGGGTAAGTCCGAGGGATTTGAACTCGTGACCTTCAGTACGAAGCCCGCCTTTCTAATGAACTTCACCGCATTGTGATTACCAACTCGCCTACCCCCGTGGGGTTATGAAAATCAAAATCTTCATATTCCATTTTCACCTACAATTTATCAAACTTTCTTTAATTTATACCTTTTAAAAAATTATAAATCACTGTTATATACAAAATTATTTTACACTTATTGTCTTTTAACTTTATATTCTCAACATTGATAGTACTCAATACATTTCCATCCCTAATATTGTGAACTCACATTTACATCCAAAATTAATACATTGGAACTTTTAGTTAAAGAAAATTAACCAATTTATATGCTATTTTTCTAATGTAAAACCATTGAGTATATCAACCTTCAAAATTTCTCAAATATGTCATAGTAGTTGAATGTCTATCAAAAAACTAATAATATGTAAAATACTTCATTTAAAAAAATTAATCAATTTATATGTTATTTTTATAATGTAAAACTATTTAGTATATATAAAGCTTCAAAATTTCTCAAATATGTTATAGTATAATGTATAAAATGTTTTTCGGAAGAAATTACATTGAAAATTTTAGTCAATGCGTTTTGAATGAACAATTGTAGTTTATCTTCAAGACACGATGTGATTTTTTCTGAAAAAACATTTTATACATTATGATATAGATTAGAGAAACTTAAATTCGAATATGTCATAATAATTAAATGTTTATAAAAAAACAAATAAATGTAAAATATTTCATTTAAAATAGAATTTGTATGAGTTCAAGATAAGGATGCACATTAGCTGAACATGTGTGTTTAACCGAATTTATGGTTCGAAGAAAAATAAGAGAAAAATTTAAGAATGCACATGTATTCGTGTTGTAAATGAATAAAAATAAACACCTTCAAGTGGACAAATGAATCAAAGAGGTATTGCAACCAAGATATCACCTTGGAATTGAAAATATAAATCCTTAGTGTTGGTGATAAGGAAAACATATAAGCTATGAAAATTTCTATATGACAGGTGGCCATTTGACTATATTTATGGCTAACATCACATAATAATGACGGTCAATCTGTCTTCTATATGGTGATGTGGTGACACCAATATTCCTATTGTCACAAGATATTCACTTTTGTATAGTATTGATAAGTTAGTAGTTCCATGTCTTCAGCACTAACTGGTTTTTCAGAGCCCATGCGTAATGTGCCATTGTAATTACACTCGAGCTATGGTGAAGGGGAGGTGCCCATATAGATGGAAACGGCGACGATATAAAGCCATAACCTTGGTAATGGTGTAAGGACCATATCGGAGTGGTCTAAGTTTCTCATACGCTCCGGTAAGGCGTTCCTTTTGCAAATGCAACCAGAATTTGTCGCCCACCTGAAACTTGTGTGGCACTCGATGTTATCATGTCGCTGCTTCTACTTGGCATTTGATTTCTCCAGAATGTCACGGACCTACTGGTGAATATGTTGGATTTTCTCAATGAAGTTGTTTGCCTTATCTGTTTCAGAATGGAAATGTCGAATCTGCATGAGTAGATGTAAATGGCATGGCCATACCAATGGGACATAGTGGCTGGAATCCCAAGCCAACTTGATAAGTGTTGTGGCTAGTAGAGCTGTGGAGAGCTCAATTGTAGCTATGATGAACATAGGGGAAGCTCTCGTCCCATCTGAATGGATGCTTTGAGTTGTACATGCGCAGAATATATATGATCATCCTATTGACAACCTCTATTTGGCCATCAGTTTGAGGATGGAGGGTTGTGGACTTGGTGAGTTTGGTGTCAAGAATCAACTAAAGACTAGACGAAAATGTACTAAGGACCATGTTGTCCCGATCTGAGATGATAAACTATGGGATCCCAAAGTGTACCCACACTCATTCAAATAAGAGTTTAGCAGTGGCTTCTGATGTGATATTCTTCTTACAGGTTGCCATAATGGCCATCTTCGAGAACCTATTGACGACCACAAAAACACAATCGTTTCCATGCTTATTGGAAGGAAGGCCTCACATGTAATCCATGGAGATGGATTCCCAAGGTCGCCTAGGGGTAGGTAGCGGGGTATAGAGGCCTTGCTTCTTAACAGTCGGTTTGGAAATGGCATAGGGAGTGCATGATCTGATGTACTTCCCAAAATATTGTCAGAGATTCAGCCAATATAAATACTTCTGCAGTATTGTCACCATTTTCTCGACCCCGAAATGCCCAACAGCCTGACTATAGTGTGCTTCCCAAATCATCTTGGCACAGTCTCTTGAAGGAAGACAAAGGTGACCCAGGTGTCATAACAGGTCATCTTGGAGGTGAAAATATGGAACATGATGACCCTCCAACAGTGTCTAGTATGTGTGGCTGAATTCTCGGTCACATTTGTAGACAAGTAGCCAATCGGAAGTATCGTGCCAACAAGAGTCGAGCACAATGGTTAATGCCATGATCGGTGGTAGACTAAGGAAATCTACAACATTATTAGTGTTTCCCTTCCTATACTTGATATTCAAATGCAACTCTTGTAGGTATTTGTACCACTTCTCATGGTGGTCATTTTGTAATTTCCCTTGGGTCTATATGAACTAGAGGGGTCGGTGGTCTATGTGGATGACCGTTTCCTTCCACAAAATGTAATGTTTCCATTATCAACAGGCCTGCACAATGGAATAGATCTCTTTATCATAAGTGGGATACTTCCATGTTGTGTCTGAAAGTGTCTCACTATGATATGCCACTGGATTCGAGTAACGACTGCCCCAATAGAATAGCCATAGGCATCTGTCTCGACCTCAAATGGTTGTTGCAAGTTTGGTAATGCGAGCACTGGTGCCGAGTAGAGGTGATATTTCAACTCTGTGAATGCCTTCTATTGAGATTCAGACCAAAATAATTTTGCTTTCGTTGCTCCCTTGGTGACTTGACTCAAGGGCGAAGTGATATGAGAAAATCCCAACTTAAACCTGCGGTAGAAATTGGCAAGACCTAGAAAGCTGTAGAGCTGTGTTAGAGTGGTTGGAGAGGGTTAATCCCGAATGACATGGATCTTTGCTGGATCCACATGCACCCCCTGTTCATTAATAACGTATCCTAGATACTGAACCTGGGTCATGTCAAAAGTTTTTTTCTCCGAATTGGCACATAACTTGTGTTGCCGCAATGTTTGCAGAACCTATCGGATGTGGTGGAGGTGCTTTTCCCAACTCTGGCTAAAGATCAGGATGTCATCCAAGTATACCGCTACAAATGAGTTGGTGAGTGGCTATAAATGTGATCCATTAGCCTTATGAAAGTTGTAGGAGCATTCGCCAATTTGAAAGGCATAACCAACCATTCAAAAAGGCCCTCCCTAGCTTTGAAGGTAGTCTTCCACACATCGGAGGGTTCGATTGGTGCCTGGTTATAGCCTAACTTCAAATCAATCTTGGTAAAATATTTTTCCCCCTTCTGTTGGTCCAGGAGGTCATTAATTCCTGGGATCGAGTACCTATTATGGATAGTGATCTTGTTCAGCGCCCGATATTCAATACAAAGTCTCCAAGTCCAATCCTTCTTTTGTGCCAACATGACTAGGTTCCTACAGGGCAATGAAATTGGACAGATGTGACCTTTCTGTAGCAGCTCCTGAATATGCCTCTTGATTTCATCATTCTCTAGAATAGAGCACCGATAGATTGGTCCATTAGGCAACGACACACCTGGGATCAGATTAATGGAGTGTCTGACCTGACAATGTAGAGGAACCCCTGCGGGGGAGGTGAAGATGTCCTCGTACTCCTCCACGACCTTGTCAATCTGTAGTTGTCATGTAGAGGGGCCCAGTTTGTAGGTCAGGGCCACTGTCTTCTTCTTTCCTTGAGGGTGTATCATCAGGAAAAAAAATTCCAGTTTTGGAAATGAGCTTACTGCATTGTTTTGCAGTAACCAAAGAGATAGTGGTAGGTGATGCTACCTATGGTAACCTCTACAACTTACTTCCCAAAGTAATAATAACAACACGAGGCCTTGATTCATACAAAACATGTCGCTTCCACAAGTATAGTTGCCCTAATAATACTATTAGGCCCCTATACTACTAGTGTAACCCCTTATTATTATTAGTACAACCCACTTATTATATTGATGTACCCATGTAGTGCCCATATTATTACTATTGTGCCCCATGGAAGCCCACTATTGTTATTATTATGCCCTTACATTATTATTGTTATGTCGGCTCTGATTATGTTATGACCCCTTATACTCATATATATAGAAAGGATGTATTTTCATTTGTATCATCCAAGAATTGTTCATTTATGTAATGTAAAGGAGGTTTCCCCCTTGATGAGGTTGAATTTTAAGGCGTTGATCTATCTTTTCTATCTTTTTCTTGAGCTGGTTTCCTAACATTTGCTATGAGAGGTTTGGATTCTAGGGTTTCACTGCTCCAAACAGGTCATCGTGGCATTTTCGCTATAAATTTTTTTTGCGACGTTTCAGAAGTTGCAAGAAAACCCCATTTGATAAGAAATCCTGCTGAATCTCAGGTCCAAATTTCAGAGGTTTTTGCGCTATATTTGGGGAGATATGATTTGAGGAAGTTGGTCTTTTTTCATTCTCCCGAGTTACATTCCAAACAGGTGACCTCAGGAAAATCGTCATAACATTCTTTCTGAGCATCAGATTTAAATTTAGTAAGAAGGTATAGAACGAGGACAGACTGTAGTTTCTTGTAGATATTTTTCAGATCCAAAGGTCGAAACATTGTCACGTGGCACTTCATACAAGTTCGCTCTTCTCGAAAGGTCTATAATCAGGTCATCTTGGGAGATTGTGCATAACTCTTTCTTGGAGAATCCAATTTGGATCAGACTGGTGGCATTGGAAAGGGGACACAGAGAACTACTACAGGTCGCAATTTCAGAGCTTAAAGATCCGAAAGTACAGAGTTACAGTCGTTTCAAGATCGAGCTACTAAAATCAAGAAAAAGAAATATGAGGAAGTTTGATGGCAAGGATCCAGTAAATTGGATACTTCATATGGAGCAATATTTGATCTACATGGTGTATCACTGTTACAAAAGGTATGTATTGCATCTTCATATTTAGAACCAGATCAATTTTTATGGTATGAAGGGCTTTTTTCTCGTAAACAACTTGTTACGTGGTCAATTTTCATGGAGGAAATGATAACACATTATGAGGATACAAAGAGAAACACCTTCTTTAGAGCAACACCACAACAATTGGAAAGAGTCAAAGGGCTTTGTGACATAGTGGAAAGAAAAATTATGGAAACCAAGAAGCATGCCCCTCACAACTATGAATATGGAAGTGTTGTTTCTCCTAACCTTCCACAACCTACAAGGGTTACCCCACAACAATTGGAAGAAAAAAGAGAAAAAGGGCTTCGTTACAATTGTGATAGCAAATGCACTAAAGCTCATAACTGTGCTGAGAAGAAATTATTTTACATAGAATATGAAAAGGAGGAAGAAAAGGATCAAGAAACATCAAAAGAAGAAGATATACGCTAGGACCTCACCCCAGAGAAAGAAGAAATGAATCAGACCATATCTTGTAAAGCATTGGCAAGAATTACCACTCCTCAGACTCTCAAGATAGAAGGACATATCAAGAAGAAAAAGGTGCAAGAAGAAATGAATCCAACCATATCTTGTAACTCATTGATCGAAATTACCACTCCTCAAACTATCAAGATAGAAGGACATATCAAGAAGAAAAATGTTCAAGAAGTGAAAGATCACATTGAGCATCAAGAAATGAATCCGACAATATCTTGTAAAGGATTGGAAGAAATTACCACTCAAACTCTAGAGATAGAAGGACATATCAAGAAGAAAAAGGTTCAAGCAGTGAAAGATCACATTGAGCATCAACAACAAGTTCTCTAACTTTTAAAGGATAATGCCACTTCGGAGGAAAATCAAATGAAACAACAGGTAGATCAACATCATAGTGAAAAATGTTATGATGTAGGTGATTGGGTATTTTTACTGCTACATCTCAAGCAAGCTAATTATGAGAAGGAAATGTTGGCAATACTACATGCACTTAAAAAATGGCGACCTTACCGAATGGGAAGACTCTTCAAGGATGAGGATGTGGAAGCATTGTTTTGTGCTATTTCTATTATCCAAACAAATTCGATAAACGAAGCAAGGGATGAATGGAAGAAGGACGAAGAAGCATGGCCACTTATTCAAAAGTTGCAAAATATCCGAATTCAAACAATATTGCCCGAAATTGAATAGGAAGGAAAAATCATATTGGAACCTGGAGCAATCATAGAAACAAGAACCCGACAGCTACAAAATCAATCAATTTCAGAGTATCTCATCAAGTGGAAGAACTTGCCCACTGCAGATTCCACATGGGAGGACAAGAACATTCTACAGAATCATCAAGAACTACTCAAGAGTCGAGGACACCACTTTTTGAAGGAGAGGGGCATGTTAGGCCCCTATACTACTAGTGTAACTCCTTATTGTTATTAGTACAACCCACTTATTATATTGATGTACCCATGTAGTGCCCATATTATTACTATTGTGTCCCATAGAAGCCCACTATTGTTATTATTATGTCCTTACATTATTATTGTTATGTCGGCTCTGACTATGTTATGACCCCTTAAAATCCTATATAGAAAGGAGGTATTTTCATTTGTATCATCCAACAATTGTTCATTTATGCAATGTAAAGGAGGTTTCCCCATCGAAGAGGCTGAATTTTAAGGCGTTGGTCTATCTTTTCTATCTTTTTCTTGAGCTGGATTCCTAACAAATACATCACAAACTTCAAGGGGAGCAATGTCACACAATACCTCATCTATGAAGGGCTTGATGTTGTATAGAAGGCAACAATTGGCTCATGTGAAGATCTTGTCCTTGGTGAACCACCCGATGGTGTACAGTTATGGATGTGTTGTGGTCGGTAAGCCCAGCCACTTCACGACTTCTGCCGAAATGAGGTTCCTTCGGTTCCCATTGTCGACAATGAACTGTAGCGGGGATCCATTTACCCACATCTAGGAGTGGAAGAGAAGCTCCTCCTCCTTTGGATCTTCAGGTTCATCCTTCTGGATCTTCATGGTGGCAATGGTGTCCTTGGGCTCCGCATCAATAATATGCGTCCCTTTGTCATTCTCCTTGTCAGGTTCTGACTCAAAGTCAGAATATGCATCTCATTCTAAAACCTTTAGCTCAGCCTCTAATGACTGCTTGGCCCGACACTCACTTGTGTTGTGAGTGGAGATCTTATGGTACTCACACCATTTTCCCATGTCCTTTTCCAGCTTTGCAGCATTGTTCTTTGCTTGTAGCTTTGACGGGTTGTCTTGGGCTGCCCCGCCTTGGCTTTGCCCTTTGTTCTGCAGTTTGGGGCCACCTTTCCCTTGCTTCGGATTCGCAGATCCAAAGTCTTGCTTCTTCCGTTTAAAATTTTGCTTGACCTTGACGGCATATCGATATGTCATGTCGAGCGATGAGATGTTCAGGAATTCTATTTCTTCCTATATGTACTTGTGTAGGCGACCGAAATATTTGAGTATCAAATGTTGCTCTGAATCCTTGATACCAAACTTTGTGCGAAGGGTATGGAAAATATTGGTAAACTCCGGCATGTCTTGGTCCCTTTCCTACTGCAGCATGGTCCACCTTATGTATTGATCCTCATAGCTTCTGACAAGGTAGTACTGCTCCTTGATGGCATCTCGAAATTAATTCCAAGTGGATGCGGCTGAAAATAGTGAACCATTACTTTCATCCTTTTGCTCGCAGTAGGTTTCCCACCAGTCCTTGACATGGGGTGCTGCTTTGAGAAGAGCGAAAATAATCTTTTCTCGACTAGAAAAATCATGAATAGAAAAATAACCCTTTAGCAGATTTAACCATTTATCGATGGAATCTGCGTCTATCTGACCCTCAAATATGAGGATTTCAAAATTAAATTGTACCTTAAACAGTGTGGCATTTCCAGAGTAGTTTTTGGAAGCCGATGCATCGCCTCTGGGTAGCCGCTTAAGGATCTGGACTAAGTTTTTCATCATCATGTTTCTTTGTCGCTCGAGGGCTTCTTCAAGCAATATTTTGATAGGATCTCCTGCCTCCTCGTCTTTCTTTTCATCCGTGATGGGAGGCCGTCAGGATTAGTGAGGATGGTCTCGAAAAGGTTCGACTAGTTCAAGCACTAACTCCTTATATCCCGACCTCGTTGGAGACATGCAAAGAAAAATAGAGAAAAAAGCCGACCGCTCTAATACCACTAATCCGGATTTAAACATGAGTGCAAAAAATTATAGAGATAACCATAAAAACAAAGATGCAGTGGAAATAATACTTCATTTCATTAATGTAAAATACTGAGATATTCTTACAAATAGAAAATGGAAATAAACAGCTAGGGCGATGGTAGCTTATCTCTGAGAAGAGATGTGGTAGCTACATGCCTATGAACTATGTTACAATGAGGCTCAAAGGCCCATTTATTATTGAGAAACAATGGAAAACCCTATACATCCAAAAACGTAACCCCAGAAGATGAAACGCTAAACTGTGGGCCCCATTTGGGTAAATTTGTACATCAACTTCCCGAGGTCATAATTTTGGCATACGATCTCTATTTGACACACAAAATATCTCATTAGAAATATCTATCTGAGAAATACAACTTTCAGAAGAGCATCATCAATCCATGAACCCATGTTGCTCCCAGTTTTCCCAAAAAATGTCATTTAGGGCCTCAAAAAAGCTTTGGAAGTTCAGGACCCGAAAAACTGCTAAAAATAGTAAAATGTTCTACAATTAAGGAAACTGAAAAGATAAAAGAACCAATGGTGGGGGTCCAAGTGGACTTGTCGGGTGGCCACCGATATACACATGCATCAAACTGAAAAGAGTCACAATGTTTTTGATGAAAACAAGAAGAAAACTAGAAATCCAAACCCAAATCCAATCACAAATGAATGTAATGGTTTCGAGGGTAAGGCTAACAAAAATTGGTTTACAGGCATGGTTAGGAAAAGAGTACAGGAAGAAACTAAACCATCAAAAACACCATCACCCACCATGCCATAATCTGTAGTCTGGTTACACAAGGTCTGAGATATTTGATGATGTTATGCCTTCCTCTGATGATGATCAAAGGTTTCCTATTGATATCGGTAGAACTTCCTCGAAGGATTCAAGGAATTCATGGGAGTAATCGAGAGCTTCCTCGGATGGTATTTTTATTGGGAAATTGATTTCATCGATTGTTGGGCATAAAGAATCCACCACTAGATCCTCAAAAAATTAGGTTTTAGCAGAGTCCATTAAGCTTCACGGTGAGAAGGATGCGAATTAGCCAAGTGGGTCAGTTGAGACTCAATATTACTACTAAAGAGATCATTATTACTAACTTGTAACATATAAAAACACAATAAGGGATCAACATTCAAAATATCCTTGTACACAACCTTGAAAAATTCATATTTTTTTTGTGGGAACTGACCATTAATTTTCCATCAAGGTTTCTTTAATTCTTTGACCCAACATCTTAGGTAGTATCTTGTCACTATACATCTAGTAGATATTTGTCCAAGTGGCCAACGATTTGGAATCTTAGTATATCTTAAAAGATTTTTTTTTACGTTTTAGTCTTTTTTTTAAATGCTCTCCTCAAATTTCTATTGGTTTAATAATTTTGTATTTAATTTCCATGGAATGGGTTTTATGCTCAGCAGATCCTAAAAAACACTATTTATCTTAAGTGTTTTTTTTAAATGATATGGCCTAATAGTTTTATATTTACTCTCCCTGCCATGGAATTTACACTCCCAAAGTTTCTGTGGTTTAATAATTTTGTATTTAGATTTGCAAGGGTAGATGATAATGGATTATTGTTGGTTTAATAAATTGTTATTAAGATTTGAAAGGGCTAATGATAATGGATTAGTTTAGGTTCTTTTCTTTGTTGAATCACTCATAAAGTTTATGTTGAACTTTCTCAATGCCTAAAATGAACCTTGCTCAATCTTCACCTATGCACGTTGGTATAGCTAGGTTAGACATCACATGTTATATGATAGATGGAGAAAAAGAGGGAGGGGGTGAGAGAGAGAGTGACAAGGGAGAGAGGAGAGTGGCAAGGAAGAGACAGAGGAGAGAGAGAGACAGAGAGAGAAGGGGAAGAGAGATAGAGGGAGAAAAAGAGGGATTGAGGAAGAGAGAGGGTGTCATGCCCCTATCCTAGTCATAGTCTTTCAACCACACATAGGAGGGTGCAGCACTATCATAGTTTTTATTTTCAGAAATACTTGAGTACACGGTCTACGCCTACTTCAACACTTAGTAAATTTTCCAATAAGTGTTCTTAACAATTCAATGGAGATATGCTATGTTTGTCAATCCATATTTCATCAATATGCAATGAAAATCACAATCAACAGAAGTACATTCATATATTCTTGGGAGGGGAAACTCCCATAACTCATGCCCAACACTTTAACAATTAACTTCAATATTTTACAAATATAAAATTTTACACAAGTTGTGCAACCAACTGATTTAGCCGGCACACTTAACCAATTTACCAATGCCATGCCACAGTCATGCATCTTGTTTCTACCATGCCCCCTATGATGTAGGAAAGTTTTCCCTCTATGGACAAAGGCAACCCCTCTAGCCCTAGAGTGGGTCTAGTCACAACAAAGACAAAACAATAATCGATTCCCTTAAATAGTCATTGTTGGAGGCCTACCTCAAACCGGTGTTTTCTGAAGTTTCCATTGCAATGCTCTAGCTTCCGTTTCTTTCTCCTCAATGCGAAATCAACCTGAAAGACCACAAGAAAACAACAGAACATGTAACTAAGAACAACAATGATCTATTTGCTTATAAAGTTAAGAAATCATAAGCTATCAAGTAAACTATGCATAAGATATAGGAAACCATCATTGATTTTATTAAAATGAATCAAGAACAAAGCTTACGACCAAGTCTTGAAGTTGCAAGCCTTCTTGGAGGGTCCAGCCTGTATGTTGCTTCAAGCATTCACTCTCAAGAATGGGTCTCCCAAATAGATTGTATCCCTCTCTCACTCACAAGCTCTAATGCAAGGCTAAGGCACTCCACAACCTCTTACCAAACTATCAACAAATCCACACTTGTCACACTCACACCAAAGCTACCTAATCTGCTTCAATCCAACTAGAAACCAGTAACTAGAAACTCCCAACTGAAGAACTATCAGATCATAGCAATGGTGAGTGATTTTATAGGAGAAGGAGTCTCCATGAAATGAGGGAGAGGGAGTTTATCCTCAAGGGAGGTTGCACAAGAGGTGGAACCACAATCCCAGAGGAGGAAAGGCTACCTAAATTGACCCAAAAACCAGCTCTAGAAACACCCAGAAGGCTGACTGTTTGAACAAATTCACCAAATCTGGGCTGTCACAGGTCATGAACTAAGTTTAAGTGACGACATCGCAAGGAAGCAATGCACTCAGACCAACCGTCACAATAAATAGCTGGGAGTCTTTCACCAAGCGCTAAAATCCGACCATCGCGAGAAACACATTACACCTACGATGATGCCATGATGAGACAGTTCATGAAAAAGGATCGTTGTACATTTTAATGGCTTACTAGCAATGATGCAGAAACTTAGGGAAAAAGGGTCAGTCTTCAGCATCAGAGAGCACTATTTAATATTTTTTCATAAGCAGGAAGATATGGGCATGTTTATTTGATACATGACACAGCAGAGGGACTGAGATGAGGACAGTGACAAATTATTGTGTAATAGATTCCCCCTAAAGCATGAAGCCCAAGAGAGTGGGAGGTTTGAAATGCTTTACGAAACCATGTCTTAACTAGAACACCACCTTGAAAGACCTGCAGGTGCAAGTACAATTGATATCTCTGATAGTGAAATACATGTAGTCTAGGCGTGGGCACAGCCATCCAAAAGACATATGAAACTTGGTCTGTGGTTTGGATGCAGCCACCCAATTGATATGACCATATATAATGATAAAGGTATGGTCGTAGCCATCCAATCAAAGAGTCCTGTTTGTAATCACGGACAAATCCATGTAGCCCGAACATATGTAAACTTAGTCTGGGGTCTTGAAACCCTAATCGAACATAGTACAAATTCTAGCATGCAAACAGATGCGCTAAGGTCGAGCATGATAGAAAGTTGCTTGATTATCAGTCAATGATGAAAATCATTAACAAGCGCGAGAGAAACCACCAATAATACCAACGACTCTCAAGGTACTACCAGTTCAATCCACTAAGTGTGAAAAATGGGATGAAGTCTAACACTCGTGGAATCACCCAATCGAAGACCAATGATGAAAATCTATCATTAGGTGCGAAGAACTTGCCGTTGAGGCATGCAAGTTCCAAGGTACCGAAAGGGATCTCTAGATCAACCTCCTGGATAATGAGCTGACGTTGACAGGAGATGATCCATCGAAGGAGGGCCATAATGTTTCCCTCATCAATGACACGAGACAAGGAAAAAGTGGTAGATGGTGAAACCGAGAATCATAGGAGGATGTAAGGGTGTAAACTGCAGAAGGATTATACTCTTGAGCATATCGGTGACATGACTCCGAAATGCGGCAACATTTTGGTATCAAGGGATCGAAGGTCTGATGGAGACAACATGGATTAGATGGAATGAGGTAAAAATGGCAACCCAAAACCCTGGAAGGCCAAATGACGAAGTGGATATCCCAACCCTATGAGAAACAAAAGTGTTGATGTTTAAGAGTGACTAGCTGCCATAGGTAACCAATGTCGACTTCCAAATTTTCCCCCACCATTGCTGGCGAGTACCCCAATTATTTTGGAAAAACAAGCTTGAAGGGGATATCATATGCTTGTGATATAAGTTCAACCTTCGGACGAATCCAACCTAGTAATAAATAAACGATCCCTAAGGAGGAGAAGCTCGAGACTCGTCATGGTGACGAGTCCAATGTCGTCAAGGTTTAACGAGTCTGACATAGGTAAAACTCGAAGTCTCTTTCATGTTTAGAGAGTTTGAAAAAGACAAGGAAAAGAAAACTCCAGGGGGGTCCTTTTTCGTAAATTTGTGTCCTGAGGCCCGAAAAAGTAGAAAACAATACCCGAGAGAACTGCTTGACCATTACGACCAAGGAGTAGTTTTCGTAATTAGTGGCCCCGATTCAAAAAAGTAAAAAAGCGATCAAGGACAAGTTGTTTCATAACCAACATCGAACTCGAACGACAAAAGTCCAACGATCTTTTCATGTTTATACAGTTAGAAAAGAGCTGAAAGTGGATCGCCTTTTATTCTGTTTAACAAGTTAAAAGGGAAAACTCGGCAATCTTTTTGTCCTTTGTAAGTTGGAAAAGGGCTTAAATAAGACTTGTACAAAATTTCATAATATGGACCAAGCATATATCAATCATAAAACACATCGTCATCCCTATGTTTGCACGGAAAATCCAAAGTATAAGATCCATTCGACAAAAATGCACTATATATTTGAAAATTAGACTAAAAACCCTAAAGCCATAGGCATAACCCAAAAATATATCACAAAACCCTAAGCCCCATAGTTTAAAACCCTAAAATTTGGAAAAAATAGCTATATAAGGGCTCATGGTAATTCATTTTCACATTGCATTTTCAGTTTTTTACCCTTGGTAATTTTTTAAGTGCATACCTGTGCGACCTTTGGAGCTCGATCTTGGTACCTGTGGTTGACGATTTCGCCTGAAACTTCTACCAAGTAAGTACACTATGCCTTACGCTACATTTTGATTTTTTTTGACTTCAATTTCATGTTCTTTAGGTAGATTTTGGCGAATTTTTTGTTTTGAATTCGCTCCTTGATCGTCGTGTAAATCCCTCACGGGTTAGTGATGATCGCAGATTTCTACACGCACCACCATCGGGATAATCACTAGAGATAGGTGTACTATCGCAATGATCAGGGGAAAATGAACTATGATAATTGAGCCTTTTTTGCTATTTGAAAAGCAGTCATGACGGCGCCGTAAACTTTCAAATTTCACATATTGCATGTTTTTAGCCCATGGAAACAATTCTAATTATATTTTTCCTTAATGCAGTGAGCAACAACGACATTTTTATGGCAAGAGAGAACCCATGATGTTGCTGAAGAATGAGCAATGAATGATCCTCAATGCAAAATAGCCCTACGAGACGGTGGGTTACTGAAACTCTTCCTTACATCGCATCTTCGGGCATAGCCAGACTTGCTCGAGTTGCTGATCCATTCCTGGAACATGGCGGAGGGCAAGTTCAATATTGAGTTTGTTGTGACTGACATATATTTCTAGATAGGTTTGTCTCGTCACGGTGAGAGAGTGCTCATAGAGGGTGGACGGGTTGTCGGTGAGACTCTTGACATGTTGATAGCATGGGTGTGACTAGGGACACACAAATCTGCCACTAGCGGGAAACTACAGATCCCAACAGTGGAGGAAATGACCCTTTTCATAGTACTGTTTATGATTACGAGAGTAGTAGGCTCTCAAGCACAACATGAGGCAATGAAGACCCAACTGTGATTGGCTCTAGACTGTCTTACTCCAACCATGTACAACTGGGTTGACGGGGTGTCTGTGAACATGAAGAGACAACTGACTAAATGCCAACGCAGAGAGACCAAACAGTTTGGATATGGATCCATCTTGATACTGTTCATGCTCGAGTGGGTACCATCACTTTAGCTGTAGGACATGGACCTGTATGTGCTAGGACAACAAGAGACTCACATTACTAGATGGGAACACATGATGCCACGAGGAGGTGGTAGTCGGCCAGTGTCATGGGGAGTACTATTTCGGGAGTGGCTAGATCGATAGAAGGTTATTGCTAAGGATTGGCCCTATGTGGGCACATACTTCCGAGGAGATCTTGAAATGCTGCTCACACCTGGCAAGCAGTGGGACAAGGGAGGTAACACAATTAGTCAAACACCACACTGTTTATGTGTTTTTTTTTTATAATGTTTTTGGATTTTCACGTGCATAAGTCTTAATCGTTATATTCATGTCATTCATAGATGTGGGACCTGAGATACTTGTGGGGCTTTCTCCTACAACGTGGAGGGAGGACAACAGAGAGTTGGCTCTGCCTCGCCTAGACGGAGACGCGAAGGAGATTGCTCAAAACCTTGAGGTCTTGACTGATGGGATCCCGTATTATAGGAGAGTCGAGGAGGTCCCGCGACAGTACCAAAGACATACAGTTGGTGTGAAACCTAGGATGCACAGACTCCTGAGACGAGTAGTGTGGTCGGTGGTTCACTATAGGGAGAATAAATCGCCACAGTAGACACCTAGGTTTACTTTTTCTGCTATTCTGGAGAGACATGTGTCTCGGATGTATCACGAACACAGACTCTATTTTTTGACATACACACTTATTTTTTGAGCACCTCGGTGCGCCACACAATTTATATACACTTGTTGTGGTTTATTACAGTATCTATATGCTTGCATACAATGTTTGTTTATATATTGCGTAAATGTCTATATAATACATGATTGGCCAACACATCTGTTAACGTGTTTAATCTTCTTGGAATATGTTGATACGTGATAAAATCAAAATTTATTTCCAGTAATCTAAAATTCAAATACAACCTTAAAAATTTGAGCGCTTCTGACGGAATAACACCTATTAAGCTGGAGAAAAACAAGTTGAGAATCCACATTTACAACCAATGCACAAATATTGAGGTTAACAGCCTCGGTCAATAGTTCAATGACAGCGCTATATTCAATGATGTTGTTTGTGGTACAACCTAGAAAAATAGCTTGAAGTTTTATTAACTCACCGTGAGGATCATAGATCACCCATGCCGCGAAGGAAATATTCCGGGTAGTACGATAGGCACCGTCAATGAAACCAATGTAAGGTGCACCAGGCATCTGCACAAGAAATAAAAAGACACAATAACCAGTGATAACGCCTACACACCAAGCCATGCATGCACACACATATTGAAAACACACGTATGTACACAGCAGATGCACGAAGTTCACGCATAATATTTCTTAAGATAAAGCCCATTCTAGGGCTTGTCTAGAGGATTCCCTTCATGATCGATCAGCTCATAGGCCCCTTTTTGCAAAACACATTTCACAATGTAAGGCCCATGCCACATAGTCTTGAATTTTGCTACCCCCAGTTTATCATTTTCTTGATTGTAGAGCAGGACTAGCTCTCCTTCAACGAAAGAATGAGGGGTAACAGTTTGGTCGAAGTTATTTTTCACTCTCTTATTCTATGTTTCAATGACTAAAGAGGCTAGTCGATAGGTCTCGTCTAATTGCTCTAGTTAAAGAAGGCGTTATTATACTAGAGTAGTGTTTGGGAGCAATTCAATAATCAGTTTAAGAGAAGGGATCTCGCATTCAATTGGAAGGGTGGCCTCCAGACCGTAAAGAAGTTGAAACAAGTTGAATCCGGTGGCATCCTTCAATAAATTACGGTAGGCCCATAAGGTAGAAAACAAAATCAAATTCTAGTTAGACTTGTGCATACCAATGGTACGCTAAAGAATCGTGACCAATACCTTGTTGATGGCTTCTACTTGGCCATTTGCCTGAGAATAATACAACGTCGAACTATCATGACGCAAGCTTAGTTGGGTTGTTTACTCAATCATCATATGACCACAGAAATGAGAATCATGATCAGTGACAATAGCCTGGGACTCCAAATCGAGAAATTACATGATTGAATAAAAACTGACCCACTGTCTTACGATCATTAGATAATGTAGGCATCGCCATGGCCCGTTTCGTAAAATAATCGACAGCAATGATGATATACCCATTCCCCCTGACCGAGCGAAGGTTATAGGTCATATAATCAATGCCCCATTTGGCAAAAGGGTTGATGGTAATGATACGGTGAAGAGGAGAGGAAGATGCATGCATCTTCCGTTGATAGATTTGGCACGCATGACAAGAATGGATGGCAAGAATGAAATCCTTGAAAATAGACGGCCAAAAATAACCAGCACGAAGGATCTTTTCAGTAGTAGCATAACCGGACATATGACCACCACAGGCTCTAGAGTGGTTGTCATTCAAGACTCGTTCAGCTTCCTCGAATGTCAAACAAAGGCGGAGAACAGAGTCAATGCTGAGACAGTATAGGGTGTCCCGATAATGCGATAAGACTGAGAATGATGGCGAATACATCGCCGAGCATCCTTAGAAAAATCAGGATGAAAGGAGCATATCTGAAGGTATACAATAATATCCGCATACCAGGGATCGAGGGTACTAATCAAGCACAGAGACTCGTCCAGAATATGGTCCTCTAACCAAGAGGGTGTGGTAGCAGACAGTAGCTAGTAGAACAATTCAGTGAAAACGAGAGATTTCTTAGACTTGGCCGTAGTAAGCTCCAAATCAAACTCTTGAAGGATGACAATCCATTTTGAGTATTCCCCCCTAGGAACTAACGTGACAAGATGTATGTCATCAGGCTGCAGTTAGAAATCACTATCATTGTACACAATAGGATATAATGACAGAAATGTTGGATGGCATGAATGGCTAGGAACGCAAGCTTCTCAACATAAGCATATCAAGTTTCTGTGTCAAGTAAATTGTGACTAAGATAATAGACAATAGTCTCAGCACCAACATCATCGTCTTGAACCAAAACCATGCCAATGGTGCTATCGGCGGTGGCCAGATAAAGAGTATAGTCACAATGATAATAAGGTGGATGTAACAAAGAAGCAGAAACAAGGAGTGCCTTGATTTGCTCGAATGACTCTTGTGCAGTGGCATCCCAAATGAAGGAGGTGTCTCGCTTTAATAAACATGTATAGCCTTTAGCAATTTCAGCATAGTTTGGAATAAAATGACATAAGAAATTAGCTTTTCCCTCCAAATTTTGTAACTGCTGCAAAGAAGCAGGGGGAGGAAGATTCATAATGGCTTCAAATTTGAGGGGATCCAGATGGATGCCTTCCTTAGAGACGACAAACCCAATAAGTCTACCGAATTCAACGCAGAAGACACATTTATGGGGATTAAGATGGATATGGTAGTGTCAGCAACAAAGAAAGATTTCACGAAGATGCTTTGGATGGTCATGGTGCTTTGCTGAATGAGCTAGGAGGTCATCTAGGTAGGGCTGCAAAATGTGATGAATCTCATGAAACGCGTAGGACATTGTGCATTGGAAGGTAGCACCAGCATTTTTATGATTGAAAGGGAGTTTCTTATACGTAAAGGTACCCCACGGGTAGATGAAGGTGGTTTTGTGTTGATCCAAAGGCGAGATATTGATCTGGTTGTAACTAGAAAAGCTATCCATAAACAAATAAATCTCACTTCCATCACAATCATCAATGACCTGGTCAATGAAAGGCATAGGATAATTATCTTTGGGATAGGCATGATTAATGTTGCGATAATCAATGCAAACCCTAATAGTTCCCTTCTTTTTAGTGACAGGAACAATATTAGAGACCCAATTAGTGAGCGAGATAGGGTAAATAAACCCATCTTTAAGAAGTTTTTCAACTTCTCCCTTAATAGTTGCAGCCTTCCGCGGGTTCATGGGGCGTAAACACTATCGAGAAGGTTTGGCACCCAGATACGTAGGTATTTCATGCACCACGATACAAGGATCAATTTTAGGCATCTCTCCATACGACCAAGCAAAATGTCACGAAATTTTATAAAAAGATCAGTATAAATTTGAATCTCGTCTGGAGTACAGGTTACTCCAATGTGAATATTCTCGACAATCCCCAATTTGATAGAGATGTCGATAGGCATGGTTTATGTAAGGTTCCCCATATTGACTTTAGAGAAAACTTCATGGATTTGAATAGGCGTCTAAAGGGGTTGAGAGGGGACATAGGAAGCATATTGCTCAAGACAAGTAGTCATAGCCCCATGGCTAGGGAGAAATGAGGAGCAATGGTGATGATCAAACCAAGGAGGTTCTTTCAAAGACATAGTCTTGATAATTGATTCATCAGAAGGAAAGATTTCCTATAAGGGATCTGAAGAAGTGGTATCTCTGAGCCAAGGGGATTATATATATCCATCGAGAGCCCAACTCGAAGGAGCAGGTTCAAAAGATGAAGATGAGGGAGAAACAATTTTGACATAGTTGAGCTCAGCAGGATTGAATGGAATGACATCGCCCGAAGATTCTACCTGATCAATGGGAGGAAGGACCCAAGGATTAGAATAGAAACAAATCATATTGGTGGGGGTGATTTTGGGAGGCGAGAGCGAAAAACACTCGTAAAGACAAGATTTTTAAAAACTCCCACTCCCACACTTTCGTATCGAACCGAGGTATGCTCCACGAAAGGTACATTTCCATTGGAAGAAGAGGAAGCAAAGAAGGACAATTGGTCAACCACGACAATTTTCCCTTGATGGGGAAAACGAAGGACACGAAATAGAGATGAAGCCACAACTCGCATGGTATATGTCTAGCTTCGTTCTAAGAGGAGGTTGTAAGTTAAATTTTCATCGACAACTTCAACCATCTTTCCTTCAAGAGTAATGGGCAAACGTGGGAGTATACCAAAAGGATGGGAATCTCTTCCATTGACGGCTTCCAAGGTATTCGAAGACTGACTCAGGGTCAGGGAACCAATAGCGTTAAAACAAGCAATGACATGATGCAAGTGGAAATTCCCTCATCAATAACAGTGTGGTGAATATTCTTAGAGTTAATGATGACTTGAATGAGGAAGGTGATTTGATGAGGTAGTCTTGGTACATGATTATCTAGATCAAAAGTGATCAAATCTAAATTAGCCAGGTCAATGCCACCAATGGTTGATAGTAGAAACTTCCTCTGGGAGGGACAGTCCTGGAGGACTTCCAATGTGGACATAGCAGAAGGAGCTTGGGATAGGTCCTCAACAATGTTATAGTGCTATGCAGCATGAGTGTTAGGGTTGTAGGAAGATTTTCAGAGTACTCCTTTGAGAGGAGGTCGAATGACTATCTTGTTATTAGGTCGCTCGATGTGGAGGGGACCAGTACTAGACGAAGGAACACTGGAGGTGACTTCAGTTTCCTTTCTAGTAGGTGAAGGATATTCTTTTGAATGAATACTAATATGGATGGGAATCGTCCCAGCCATTAAGACTTGAGAACCGAAAGTGGAAGAAGATTGAGGTTGATCAGCAACCATTTGAGTCTGTTGCAAGGGAAAAGGCTCTTTGAGCATAGCAGGACTCCCACGGGTGCCTTTAAGCAAACGACTAACCTCAAACTGTCTAAGATAGTCTTTGGTATAGTGATCCTCATCGTAAATGAGGCAAGGGTACTTAGTTTTACATTTGGCACCTTCCTCGGCCGGAGGCTTAGGACGATCCTGCTTCGATTGATTGGTTTTATTCTTCCCTTTACCCTTCTTTTTACCTTTCGAAGTTTTTGTTGCAGATCAGATGCTCAGCTAAATTAAATAAAAAAAATACACAACAGATCAATCGTTCACATAAAGACACAAGATTTTAACGTGGTTCACCCAACCAATTTCGGCTACGTCCACACAACATAGGCATCGACAATCTTATTAATGAAACAGGAGATTACATAATGAAATCCTCACAAAACTCTCACCCTCATAGCAAACAATCCGAATGGTTGCCTGTTATATTGTTATAGACATTTTTGTGCCTCGCATCATGGAGCATGAAATGTCAATAATCACAGGGATCCTCAGTCCCTAAACATGTTGTTCTTACCCCTAAAAGAACAAGGTCATCAAACAACAACACTTCCAATCAGTTCTCCACCTGAAAACACTTCAAAACAGGCTTATTTTGGATCATGTCAGCTGCTCCACTGAGCTTCTGCACTGGAATGCAACTGTCCCTCCTTGTACCTGCGCTGGAAGTCAAGATTAATGAAGGCTACCTGCGCTGGGCGAGATTGGCCAAGTGGCACAGTCATCCTGCAAGGTGTCAACTGCCCAGGAAGCTTCCAAACTGACACTTGGTTCATGAGATTCGCCCTGTGATGAGTAAGAGGTACTTGATCACCATGTGTAAGCAAGGATCTCCAAGTGGACTCAAGAACTGAAGATTAACTGAAGAGGGAGAGGACACAAGGCAGCTTCATGTCAGTCTCAAGCTGACTCATCCTCTCTTCTTCTCTCCTATATATAGAGCTCTTCTATGAGGTCTAAGGAGGCTGGAATTTTGTGTAAAGCAAGGAGGTGCTGTTGGTTTACAGTTAGAGCTATTGGGTGATTGTTTTACTAGAGGTGAAGAAGAGAGTTCTTGCTGCTGGGGAGGTGCTGCTGGATTGGAGCCATCATTGGTTGTAACCTTCTCAGAACCCTGTTACTTCTATCAATAAAGTTTTGCATGTTCTCCTATATACTTGTATTGCATTGATGTATTGTATTTGCATGTATATTTGATTCATCCTAATCCATGCTTCAGTTATGAGTACATGTATCTTGTAGTTTGCTCTCTTGTTTTGTGCAGGATCTGTGTGTAGCTGGACCGGCAAAGAGAGCAAGGAGCTGGGAACAAGAGACAAAGAGAGAGGACAAGGATCGACTAAGCGAAAGACACCAGGTTGATTAATCCTTCTTCATTCTCTCTGTACTTTCATAAAGGAAATCATCAAAACTTTACTTTCAGTTGTTGCTAAAGACTGTCACCTTTAGAGTAGGGATAGGGTCATCCGCATCGGATACTTTTCCCCACAACAAACTGGCGACTCCACTGGGGAGCCTAGTATCTTGTTGGTGTTTGTAGTATTTTGCTATTCATTTCTTGAAGAAAAGAGTACCAAATCGAAAAGCTTTTGACTATATCAAAAGCGAAGTAGAGGGTCTGCTACTCTTGCTCATTTACTGAGCAAATTCAAGATTTAAAGAGCTAATCTACAAAAGACTCTTTACTCTTTGTGATAGATCTTCATCCTCTTGATCATCCCTTAGCCTGTACTTGACCTATAGCTTTTTATTTCAGCAAAAACAGTGCATTTTTGAGCTTTTTATGACCCGGAATTCTTTGTAGACGAAACTCTCGTGAGTCAGTGCAGGCTGTCCACAGGCAGTCTGCATTACAGCGCAGGTGCTCCCTTCGGGAACTGCGCTGAGAGTCAAACTGACAGACCAGAGCCTGCGCTGGTCCAGTTAGCCATTGTCTTGCTCAGCTTTCCCTTTGTGTCTGAGCCCTGTTTTCACTGATTTTTTTGCTGATTGCTTGCTGGTCATTGTACTTGCTGTAGACCACTTCTCCTTGACATTATTCCGCCTCAGTTGTGTGATGAAACTGTGAATGTTCTTTCAGTATTTCTTGTTTCAGTTACAGTTTCCCATTGTGTAAAGCGAACCAGTATAGCTGTGGCCCCTTAGATCCTGAACTGTAAAAGTGTCTTTGTGATCTTATGAGCTAGTTTTATTACTGTTCATGGCTGTTTGAGTTTGTTTGTTTTTCACTTTATGGTTTGAATTCATACATTTTTAGTGTTGAAACAAGTACCTGTAAAGCGTCTTTTCATTTTAGACAATACTTGTTTGTTTACGCTTCAAATTGAATTCGAAAATTATACAACAATTTCCTTTTGTCTACATCAACATTAAGGGAAAAGAAAAGAAATACATGCATCTTGCATTTGCATTTTTGATAAGTTTGTGTGTCTGATCTAGGAGAAAGTGCATTAGTTTGTGCTTTGTGCTCTGTGTGGAAAGATATTGTTTTTCTCTCCCCTCAGTAGTTAGGATTTTCAAAGCTAAAAAGATTGTGAAAGCTTGCTTATCATTTTAGCTGCATTTAGGAATTTGTACCAATACATCTCGTGGTGATCCTGAAAGACAAACTGATAAACAAGATCAACTTAAAATATATTGAATGAATCTAAAAACGCATTGTAACATAACGCTCACAGTAGAGGTCTAGGTAGAGACGTGTTCCGGCGTCGTTAAACGTAGTGACTATCGATCTCTACGAAGGTGGGTGATTCCTCCTGAGAGTCGGTGGCACTAATACGGACTTGAGCTCCCGCGTACCATCGCGTATATTGGGAGACCCCTATAGGCTTTTATCCTTTATCCTTAGGAAGCCGTGTCGACCGCCCTACTGATCGCGATGCAGTGAACACAGCATTCACGAAGATCGACCACCCGTACCGTAAAACGTATTCTGTGGTTTCGCGAAAGGTTTGGCACACCCTCTGCCTAGATCTCCAGAGCAGTTTCTTTTGGCCCTTTTCAAACTCTATAACTGAAAAGGTCCAACCGAGCATTTGTCACTTCGGGCTCGTTAATACATCGAAGGCGACTAGAGTCATCTTTAGCTTTTTCTCGACTCTTAAAACATGAAAAAGCAAAGTTGTGTCTAAAAGCGTCTAATAAAATTCATTCAATACGGAAACATAATTCCCCTTTTTGTATTTTAGTTGATCAAGTAATCCGCAACCGTGGAGGAAAGTCAATTAAAACCCCGTCGTTCAGGGAGGCTTGCGAGTCAACCGCCTTTGTCTCCGGAACCGAGAGTAGTACGGACGAAGCGAACTCGCTTGACCAGGTCAAAATCTCCTTTTAAAGTTAGAACGGAAGTTCCAACAACATCTGAGATTCTGGTCACTCCCAATATTTCTGGAATCCCTGCCTCTATTGAAGAAGTTCAACAGCAACAGAAGGACAGTGGTACTGATCCTAGTCTGAAGACAAGTACTTGCATAACTGAACCAGTTCCATCTGAAACCGGTCCACAGAGTCTTGTTGTTCAAACGACTGTCGCTGTCGAAGCAACCCCTTCTTCGGCACCAGAAATCTTTTACGGACCTGACGGTCTTCCTCTTCCTCCTGGTCTGATTGCAATAGAGGAAATCGTAGAGGACCAGCAAGCAAATACTCCAATTCATTTTGGAGTAGGTACCACTCTTTTTCCTTCTGCATCAGAAGTTTGTCCATCACCACAGGAAGTTCCTGAAGAATCGTTAGGAAGTTTATTGGATAGACTTAAAATGTCTGAACAACCGTCGACATCTAGAACTGTGCCAAACGACACAGCGACAGCAGAAGTTCCTGCTGTCACTCCAACGATGTTTGCCGGCATACCATCTATCCCAACTAGTTCTCATCAACTAGAAGGAGTCCACCCAGGGACTATTATGACAACTTGGTCTGTTCCAGTTTGTTCTTCCGGTATAATACCCGGTAATTCTTATGTTGAAACGAGACAAATTGATCCCTTTGGGAATCAGTTTGGGCCATCCAGTCCTCAAAGGCCATCTATACCCTTGAGCTCCGGATTGTTACCGTATGGGGGGCAATATGCCTTTTCACTTCCCCTTCCGGGGGGATACCCATACGGCAGTTTTCAACAACATTCAGGTTTGACTGAAGTAACGACGAGTGGTTGGGTACCTATGGTACCCCAACAACCAAGAGTTGTATATTCCATGCAACAGTGTGTACCTATGTCCAGTATCCCGACGACACCAGCAATTGTAACCGTGTCGCAAGTTCAATCGATGCCTGTTGTATGTCAACCCCAAGTTGTAATGCAACAGCCTATTGACCCTGCAACACAACCACAATCGCCAACTGCCGGGACGACACAGATACAAACGGGAACCATAACCCCGCATCTTGGTCCGTCGGTTAGTGTCGCACAACAAAACATGGCTTCACAACCATGGATGGTGCAATACCAACAACCTCAGTTTCAACAGGTGTACCAAGGATCTGAGCAACAGATCTTTGCGAATAGTGGGCAACCCTATATTCAGAACGGGTTAAATCAACCACTTTACAGTGGCCAAGCCCACCAACCATATCAGTCATATCAACATCAGTTGCATTATGCTGGTGTGCAAAGGCCTACTTCTCAGACGATTCCATCGTATCCTGGGTACGCCTCGCCAAACCTGAATCAGCAGTTGCCATTCGTGGCGACCTTAGAATTACCAGATTTACATCGATTGACGAACGATCCAATCGCCTATGCCCATTGGTGGCCAGCGATTCCTCACAAACTTCCTTCGGACATTCCTAAATTCAATGGAAATCCGGGCGAAGACCCGTCGAATCATGTGATGACATTCCATCTGTGGTGTTCGTCGAATACCTTGAATGATGATTCGATAAGGCTTCATCTTTTCCAGAGGACATTGACTGGTCCGGCGGCCAAATGGTATATTGAATTACCTAGAGCCTCTTTCGACAATTTTAGTTCCCTAGCCACGACTTTCTTAACACTCTTTCAGTTACCTATAAGGTACGAAACTGGGACAGAGACCTTGACCAATTTCAAGCAGACAACAGCCACACATATATCTGATCATATACATGAGTGGCGTCGTCGTCGCAGAATGGTAAAAACCTATGTTCCAGATCAGCTATTAGCTGAGTGGTTTATAAAGTCGCTTCTGCCGGCAATAACAGAAGATGTGGCCAAGGGAGGTGTCGTAACAGAAGAGCAAGTGATTGCTCGTGCTCAATATTTGGACTTAGTGTATACTCAGTCGGGCACGCTCTATGATAAGATACCTGATGCCCCCAGACCGGAATTTTCAATCCCTCCTCCTCCCGGATCGAATAGTGACTCTCATGCCGGTGATGGCGTGATTGGAACTGCAAACGCTAAGTCGACAAGGGATTCGAATAAGAAAGCCCGTAAGACTTCGAATCAAAAAGCAAATCAAGAGATTCTTGCTTCGGAGGTAAATGCTGTATCTACGGATAAAGACAAAAACTCCAATCAACCAGGAAGCAAGAAGAAACAAAACAAAGGGAAGAAGAAGAAACAAGGTGGGTCATCCCCTCAAAAAACTTCTTCAAACCCTCCTGGGCAAGGGAAACAATTTCCTCCATGTCAAATATGCGATGAAAATCATTCAACAAAGAACTGTCCGTTCAAAGCTGAGTTAAAGAGGTTCTTTAAAAGTTCCCAAACTTCAGCTGTGTTGACTGATCCATTTCCCACCCCAGGTCAAAATATGGTTGATAGTGGAAATGCTTCTCCGTCTCAAGTGCTTATGTTGTCGGTTTCTAAGCAAAATGATGCTTTGATCTCGACTAGGAATAAAGATTATGGGAATCCGCCGGTGTCGAACGACAAAGGGAAAGATCAACCCAGTAGTTCGACAACAACTTCGGCAGAAGTTGTACCCCCCCTCACGCATGAATTAACAATAAAGCCGCCTAAGGGAGTAGTCCACAAGTCGACATTCAACCCTCGCGCCAGAGCGGCGCAACACTATAATATAGTGGAGGATTTGGCCCAATCGCCATCTGCTATGTCGACTCTTGAGGTACTACAAAATTGCCCATCCCAAAGACAGGCATTGTTATCAGCAATTGGTGGAGTGGATCCTAAAGATTCCAATCTTGTATCCTTTGATCACAAAGGATATGATCCTCAGTTGCCAGCGCAATTAGCTTTCCTTATTCAAGTGAAAGCACTCAACAAAACTGTTCATAGAACGATTATTGATGAGGGCGCATCGACATGTATCATGTCGATGAGTTGATGGAAAACTCTTGGATCTCCAACCTTGTCGCGATCTTCGACGACATTGAAAGCATTTGACGGTAGGTCGTACACTCCGTACGGTATCCTAAATAACTTTAAGGTTGAACTAGGAGGAAAAACAGTAGAGATTGATGTTGAAGTCATTGATGGCAATCTTGACTATAACATCCTACTGGGAAGACCATGGATATATGCCATGGCAGCTGTAGTGTCGACATATTTTAGGAAGATCGCATTCCCGTTTGAAGGAGGGATTACGATCGTCGACCAACATAATTTCCTCCCTAATGGTTCACAAGTTACTGGAAGCATTCCCCTGATCCATGGGAGCGACCATTCAATAAAAGATATAGGAGTAGGCTTGCTAAAAGATCCCACAATGATGGGAACTTTCACGTTGCCACCTCCTTTCCATTAAGGGAATATCCCGTTTGTAGCAACATGCAACATGGTATCTTCATCGAAGGTCGCAGAAGACAAAGTCGTCATGGATCATCAAGTGGTATTGCCACCTAGCCCTATTGAAATATTGTAGCAATCAATGTTTCAGGCATGGGAGGCGAGCCCAAATGAACGCTCGTCAAGCGTTTGGGTAGATAGGTCCGAAGAATATGGTACCCCATTAGATCCATGGTCAAAAGTTCATGGGACTGACAAAGGAATCTTACAATCAATGATGATTGAGGGGGCACCATGGAATGATCACCACCATCGTTCCCTTCTTCCAGAGTGTGAAGAAGAAACTCGTCACGACCTATATCACCCTTCAGTGTTTGAATTCCTAACAAATACTGTAAACACGGTGGATTCAGAGAGAAACCTATCCAATATTGAAGAAACCATAGCCATAAACATCTCGACAAAATCTGATGTTGTTGAGAATATTCATGTCGGCAAAAGTTGTTCCCCTTCAGAACTGGAAATATATAGTGCTCTCTTTCGCGAATTTAGAGATGTCTTTGCATGGTCATATGATGAAATGCCAGGCATTGACTCGAGCACAGTTGAACATGAGATTAAAATGTATCCTGATGTCAAACCAGTAAGACAACGGCTTCGGCAGGTACATCTGAAGAAAGCCGCTGCCATTAAAGCGGAAGTTGAAAAACTTCTCCATGCTGGATTCATCTACCCGGTTCCTCTAACCGATTGGGTATCGAATATTGTCCCTGTTATGAAAAAACAAGGGACGATAAGAGTGTGCGTCGACTATAGGGATGTAAACAAAGCTTGTCCAAAGGACAACTACCCTACACCCTTCATCGACCAGATAATTGATGAATGCTCCGGATGTGAAATCTTTTCCTTTATGGATGGATTTTCCGGGTATAATCAAATAAATATCCGCCCACAGGACCAGTCTAAGACTGCATTTATTTGTCCGTGGGGCACGTTCGCTTATCGAAAATTACCCTTTGGTTTAAAGAACGCAGGGGCGACGTTTCAGAGGGCAATGAATTATGCCTTCCATGACATCAAGAACATTGTTCAACCTTACCTCGACGATCTTCCGGCTCATTCGCGGAAGCGGACTGATCATCCGCGTCATTTGAGAGCAATATTTCTACGTTGCCGACATTACAAGATAAGACTCAATCCGCACAAGTGTGTGTTTTGCGTTGGTTCTGGTCGTTTACTTGGCTTTGTGGTCTCTAAGGATGGGATTCGTCTCGACCCCTGTAAGGTTCAGGCAATCATTAATTTGCCTCCACCTTCAAATTTGCTTCAGATTCAGAAACTCCAAGGGAAAGCAAACTTTCTGAGGAGGTTCATTCCAAATTACGCAGAACTTACCAAAGGTTATACTCGCCTTTTGAAAAAGGATGTACCTTTTGTCTGGGACCAGGTTGCGCAAGCTTCCTTTGACGCTCTGAAAGATTCTCTAGTAAGAGCATCATTAATGTATGCCCCGGACTATCAAAGGGATTTTAACCTGTATCTAGCTGCAGCAGATACGACCATTGCGATGGTCTTAGTGCAAGAAGTCGATGGAATAGAACATCCTATTTATTATTTAAGTAAAACTTAAATGACACAGAAAGTAAATATTCCTATGTTGAAAAACTAGCGCTTGCTGCTGTTCAAGCGATTCAAAGGTTTCGACATTATGTCCTCTTTAGGAAAACTACCGTTTTGTCAGATTGCAATCCCATGACATATATACTGTCGCGACAGTTGCTTGGGGGCAAATATTCAAAATGGATAGCAATCCTTCAAGAGTTTGATTTAGATTTTGTAAAATCCAAATCGAAGAAAGCTCTAGTTTTCACGGAATTATTATGCGATCTCCCATCGTCGTCCAACGATGAAACATCAGAAGAGTCAATCGTGGATGAAAATTTGTTTCTGATATCAGTAAGCGATGAGTGGTATGGAGACATCATTGTTTATCTCCAAACCCAAAAATATAGGCCTAATACCTCACACTCGGAACGGAAACGTATACGATACCAATCTAAAGACTACATGATCGTCGGTGATACACTTTACTGTCGTGGTGTCGATACGGTTCTGAGGAGGTGCCTTACCCATGAGGAGGCCGAAAAAGCCCTGAATGATTGTCATTCAGGCGCGTGTGGGGGGCATCAATCTGGATATGCAACAGCACAAAGGATCTTACGAGCAGGATATTTCTGGCCAACTATGTTTAAAGATTGCATAATAGCTGTCAGAAGTTGCCATGCATGTCAGATCTTTGATAGCAAAACCAGAAGACCACCCGCACCCTTACAGCCGATAGTTGCTGTTGGGCCCTTCGCCAAGTGGGGCATCGATTTCATGCAATGTAACCCCACCTCGACCGGGGGGCATGGGTATATTATAGTCGCTGTTGACTATTTTACCAAATGGGCCGAGGCGATGCCTACATTGGATAACACTGGTGAAACAGCTGCCCTTTTCTTTTTCAATCATGTAGTCGCCAGGTTCGGCGTTCCGCAAGCTATAGTGACAGATCATGGATCGCATTTTCGCAATCACATGATGGTTGAATTAGCTGCCAAACTAGGGCTATCGCACGATAGCTCTACCCCATATTAGCCACAAGCCAACGGACAAGTTGAGGCAATCAACAAGGTCCTGAAGCGTATGTTGCAAAGGATGATCGGGGTTCACAAAAGAAGATGGCATCTAATCCTGTACTCAGCATTATGGGCTTACCGAACCTCGGTAAAGAACGCCACTGGGTTCACACCATTCCAATTGGTGTATGGCCTAGAGGCAGTATTACCGATCCAGTGCGAAATTTCGTCTCTTAAACTCGCAATTGACCTCCTCCCCGGAACCTCAGAAGAAGAGGCTCGTTTCTTGGAATTAATCCAATTGGATGAAAACCGTCGTGACGCCGCTTTGGCAAACGAAGCCCATAAGAAACGAGTCAAAGCACAGTTCGACAAAAATGTCAAACCTCGCAACTTCTCTGAGGGTGACTTGGTTTTGCTTTACGACCAAGAATCCGATAAATTAGGAGCAGGAAAATTTCAGTCCTTATGGATGGGTCCCTATATTGTTAAAAGGGTGTTAGCAAAAGGAGCCTACGAGTTAATGGATTATGACGGAATACCACTGGCGCAACCCCGTAACGGGTTGTACATCAAGCGTTACTATGCCTGAATAGTAACCTGAGTGCTTTTGTTGTATTTTGTTTTCGCTGAAGTGTTTGTTTCGGTTTAGTAATCCACCCTTCTCGTTTGTTGCAGATGTCGAATTATTCTGATACATATGTGGGATATGCCGACGGAGCGAGTCGTAGTACGCGGAATTTGTCCTCCGCAGCCTGGGCCATTTTTGATCCAAGCGGCGAGTTAGTGAGTTTCAGAGGTGTGTGTATTGGACAGTCAACGAACAATATCGCTGAGTATAGTGCGTTGATTGAACTCCTCTCTGATACCATCGCTCATGGTATACGCCGACTAATTGTTAGGCTAGACTCACAGCTTGTGATACTACAACTCACTGGTATATATTCAGTCCGCAATCCAGCTATTTATCGTATGTTTCTAAGAGTTAAGATTTTGGAAAGAGAGTTTGATTCAATTCAATACCAGCATATTTCCAGAAACTTGAACACATTAACAGATTCATTAGCAAACTATGTATTAGATAGACATTTACAACATATATAAAAAGAGATGCATCGGTGCTATGCAAGTGGATCACCAATAAACTGAAATAAACTCCGAAAATCAAAAATATATAAAGCTGTTTATAGTTTGTACATAATGTGCTGTAATCAAAACAAAATTGGTCATATGACCTAGAACTCAAAAAGATGCTAGGGGGCACCCTAGCCTAGTGGTGCTCATGAAAGTACGTCACGGTCTGTGCGATCATGCGCAAGAGACGAGTCCATCGTCTAGGCACGCCAATAGTGTGCCGCTGCAACTGTAAAGGTAACTCGTCAATCTGTACATCCGGAAGACCACGAGTAAGGCTCTCAACCTGCTCCTGCACAGCTGCAAGTATCTCAGTATCACCAAGGTCGCGAATAACAACTCTCCTAGCAGGCTCTGCTGCTGGGGCAGCAACTGGCGATCGTGGACGAGCTACTGGACGAACAGGACCAACATCTGCATGCACCCAAGAGTTTGATCAGTTTTGAACAGTAAACATCATGAATAAAAACAATAAACAGTGATATGGTCAAAGATTTTACCAATAGTGCCCCATTGCTCGCCATCCGGAAGCACCAAGTCCGGATCACCTCGGTAGTCCATACCCACGTATGGATACTCGGAAAATGCCATCTCCTGACGCTCGAACCACCTAAAGAAGGACTCAGTGAATGTAATATGAGGTTGACCAGCATGCCGGGACATATGGTCAACCCACCTCTGCATGCGTGGCTCGGTCGGAGAAGGCACATCAAGCAAGATGTACTGAGGTTGCATCAATGGGATTTTCTCCAAGACAAAGGCCGTCAGAATAGAACCAAATCCAAAGTTCTTCAGCCCCCCGTCCTTTACCTTGGTCAATTGACTTTTCATCTGAACAAGTACTGCATCGCACCAGTTAAACACTTTCGGTTGGAGACACTCCAAGGCGTGCTGCATATAAGATCTGTTGGCAACATGTAAAGCTGCGCTACCGGCCATCCTACCAATGGTAAACAGAATGGACCTGAGAGACATGTCAGTAATGTCACGGATATTGATCTTGCCGTCTTTTCTCGGCTGTGAACCTTCCCGGCAATACTGACGGATATAGTCTCTGGTGGAAGTAGTCCCTCGAGCCGTACCTGACAAAGAAATGGGAGCACCCCGCCCTGACAACCCAGTCAAGAAGTACATGTCCTCTATGGTCAAGGGGAAGGACTTCCCCCTAATCTGGAATACTTGGTTAACAGGATCCCAAGCATCAAGCATATACTGCAGTAAAGAAATCTGTGCTCTCATGCTAGAGATACGGAAGAACTTCAGCAAGCCACAGTTCCGAAGCGCGTTCACCGTGACTGGGTCATGGAGTGCAACCATGTCCTCTGCTTCATGTTCTCGTTCTCGCCATGTAAGGGACATTTTGTTCAAAGTTCCCTGCAAGCAAACAAGAGAAGGAGTAAGTTCCTGATTTTGATGAAAATCTGGCGAAAAAATCATCAAAAAACACATGCAAGGTCAGCTTTTCTAGGCCCAGCGCAGGCAGAGAGGCTTCCCCTTGCGCTGTAAGGCAGTCTGCCTTAAGGCTGCCTGAAATACAGCGCAATTTTCGAAAGGGGAACCTGCGCTGATGCCAGGGCGCCCTGATGAAACCCCTGGGGCTCAGAAACCCTGAAAAACATGCATGAAACTGAAAAAAGGAAACCATGAAAGTGAAGGGCTAAGGTTTAGCTCCTACCTGGTCCAAACGGCACCGAAAATCGTCCACAGAATCTCCCGGAATCAGCTGGTGAAAATCAAGGAAAAAGAGGCACCTCCAGAGCTCCAACAAACAAAATGCAAATGAAATGGTAAATGAGAGGTAAAAACCCTTTTTTATGACTTTTACACAGTTTAAAGTTAAATATTAGGGTTATAATCTCGTTTTCATGCAAATATTGTCCATTTCTAACAAAATTTGTTGCAGCAATTGAAGATGAAGTATTACATTTGAAAAGAGAAAAGCTAGTAAAAGTAAAAAATTAAATTTGACCATGAATCGAGCAGTTTTACCACGGAATTTATGCTCGTTAAAAAATAGAAAAGTGTGAGCAGAGTTTTTCCGCCAAAGTTCAAGCTCATTAAAAAATGAACCTATCTCGGTAAATAACCATTGCGATCGTAAATTTATAAGCCTTAAAAGCCTTGGTCGTGTTTTCATCCATCACCTCCATTTCATTTGGCCGATCGTTCACCCCCATATGTGTGTTTACCTATTTTGAGGAACAGCTGCGAAGAGTGATTTCACCTAGCCATCCTTGTGACACTACCATGATTGGAAAATTCCAATTTGTACCTGGAATCAGTTGCTATCCCTGTTTATCACTCGTTCCTCAAAAGACGAGTCTTCTTTGAGCTCTTTTCACTGACTCGTAAAATATGAAAAGTTTGCCGAGTTTTTGGCCTTCTAGCTCGTTAAACGACCGAAAGCTATCCCTCCTCTAGATTTTAATCTTTTTGGACCTGAGGGATTATTGCACAAAAAGATCGAGCGCTTGTCTTGTTCGACTCGTAAAAGTACCGAACAGCCATCCCTTCTGTATTGTTTTATACTTTTTCGGACTTAAGGGATTAGATGACGAAAAAGGAATCATGGAGTTGACTTTCTGTACCTTTTCAGACTCTCTAAAAATGAAAAGGACCGAGTTTTCCTTGTCGTTAGACTCGTTAAAATGATTAAATAGCGACAAACTTGTCTTTAGACGAGAACGAGTTTCCCTATCGCTAGGCTCGTTAAATCATAGCGATGGGCTTGCCCGAAGGGCAGGTTATAGAACAAGCATATGTTATCCTCCTCGAGGTTGACAAAAATAAAGAGGTACTGGTCAGAAATGACTGGGGAAAAATTGGGAGAACATCAAAGTTTAATGGTAGCAAGTCACTCTTGAACATGACACTTTTCCTCCGTACCACATCGGGTTGGGTTGTCTCATTCACCGATCTCATCACCATGGTCCTCGCCAAACCATCCACATTTGGGGTAATGCTACCGATCCATCGCATTAGTGTCGTTATATGTTCAAGAGGGGTCATTCTGAAAGTGTCAACCGTGTCCCATCCACTGCCATACATTATCCTTCATCCATTCATGATCGCCACCCTGAATCATATGTCACAGTTTGTTTTCACCTCCACTAAAGTCATTAGCTCCGTTCCGTGTCATTGCTGTGGGATTCATTAAGGCCCTCCTTTGACGGATCGCTTCTTGTTGACTTCAGCTCATTATCCAAGAAGTTGATCTAGGAACACCCCCATCAGTACTTTGAAGCTTGCATGCCTCAATGGCAAGTTTCTCACTTCCGGCGACAGGTATACATCAATGACCTTCGACCAGAAGATTTTGCGTGGCGTTCGACGCCAAGTCCTTTATTCACGCCACGTGAATTGTACTGCAGTACCTTGAGGGTCATCGTCATTATTGGTGATTCCTCTCACGCTTGTTAACGGTTTTCATTATTGACCGGTAATCAAGCGATGTCTTTCCATGTTCGACTTCAGCGCAATTCTCACATGGATCGACTTGTACTTAGAGTGAAGATCGAACGAGTTTGAAGACCCCGGATCTAGTTTCATCCATCCGGGCTGCGATATATATTCAGGAAATATAAAAGCATTTGTCATGTACATCATTGCAACAGATGATCATCCTATTCAAAGGATGATAATTTCAGCAGAAAATTATCAGTCTACCTTCAGACGATCGTCTGTCATATGTACCAAAATGTATTTATAAAAGCTGAGCATGGGAATGCCCGCCTCAGCTAGATCATGAAAATAGAATGAAAAATAATGTATTGTATTGTATTGTATTACAGGGCGCCTCCTCAGCACTGGAATGAACTTCGGACCCTCTAGATAAAGCATTTCACCCGATAAACGGCCTCATACTTTAGGGGGCAACTGTTATAGACATTTTCGTGCCTCGCATCATGGAGCATGAAATGTCAATAATCACAGGGATCCTCAGTCCCTAAACATGTTGTTCTTACCCCTAAAAGAACAAGGTCATCAAACAACAGCACTTCCAATCAGTTCTCCACCTGAAAACACTTCAAAACAGGCTTATTTTGGATCATGTCAGCTGCTCCACTGAGCTTCTGCGCTGGAATGCAACTGTCCCTCCTTGTACCTGCGCTGGAAGTCAAGATTAATGAAGGCTACCTGCGCTGGGCGAGATTGGCCAAGTGGCACAGTCATCCTGCAAGGTGTCAACTGCCCAGGAAGCTTCCAAACTGACACTTGGTTCATGAGATTCGCCCTGTGATGAGTAAGAGGTACTTGATCACCATGTGTAAGCAAGGATCTCCAAGTGGACTCAAGAACTGAAGATTAACTGAAGAGGGAGAGGACACAAGGCAGCTTCATGTCAGTCTCAAGCTGACTCATCCTCTCTTCTTCTCTCCTATATATAGAGCTCTTCTATGAGGTCTAAGGAGGCTGGAATTTTGTGTAAAGCAAGGAGGTGCTGTTGGTTTACAGTTAGAGCTATTGGGTGATTGTTTTACTAGAGGTGAAGAAGAGAGTTCTTGCTGCTGGGGAGGTGCTGCTGGATTGGAGCCATCATTGGTTGTAACCTTCTCAGAACCCTGTTACTTCTATCAATAAAGTTTTGCATGTTCTCCTATATACTTGTATTGCATTGATGTATTGTATTTGCATGTATATTTGATTCATCCTAATCCATGCTTCAGTTATGAGTACATGTATCTTGTAGTTTGCTCTCTTGTTTTGTGCAGGATCTGTGTGTAGCTGGACCGGCAAAGAGAGCAAGGAGCTGGGAACAAGAGACAAAGAGAGAGGACAAGGATCGACTAAGCGAAAGACACCAGGTTGATTAATCCTTCTTCATTCTCTCTGTACTTTCATAAAGGAAATCATCAAAACTTTACTTTCAGTTGTTGCTAAAGACTGTCACCTTTAGAGTAGGGATAGGGTCATCCGCATCGGATACTTTTCCCCACAACATATATAGCAAAGAGAATCTAACAACCTCATTAACTCACTCACATCAAATATAGGAGGCACTAATCATCTCCCAACAACCTGGAGCTAATCTAGGAACTGAATTTCTATTGTTGTCATCTATAGAGATTTTTGCCTATTTTACTCCAAACAGAAAATCTCAACAATCTCCACCTTGACAAAAATTAGCCTGATGCCCTGTTATTATTATTTTATCTTTTCTTCAAGCCAAGAGAAGCCAAACACTAGCGTATCTTCTCCAACAAAACTGGTTTCGTGAACATGTCTCCACAATTTTCCTTTGTATGCACCTTTTCAAGAGAGACTCCCCTTTCAGTGATAACCTGTCTTACAAAATGGTACTTAATTGGAATATGCTTTGATTTACTATGATAGGCCGGATTCTTAGCCAAATGTATTGCATTTTGACTATCACAAAGTAACCTGATGTTGTCCTGTAACCTACCAAACTCACCAAGCAAACCTTTCAACCATACTGCCTCTTTGCAAGCATGCGAAGAAGCAATGTATTCTGCTTCAGTAGTGGATGACGCGACAATGTTCTGTAGCTTTGAAATCCAACTTATAGCTCCACCTGCAAGAGTAAAGACATACCCTGAAGTTGACCTTCTCTTATCCAAATCACCTGCAAAATCGGAATCAACATATCCGCAAACAAATTCACTACTCTTATTGTAAGTGATACAATAACTACTTGTGCCCCTCAGATACCGAAGCACCCATTTCACTATTGACCAGTGTTTTTTACCCGGATTTTCCATGTACCTGCTGACAACCCCAACTGCATGTGAAATATCTCGTCGAGTACAAACCATCGCATACATTAAAGACCCTACTACATTGGCATATGGAATTCGAGACATATAATCCTTTTCTTCATTTGTATTAGGACATAAACTCGAAGAACGCTTAAAATGGGAAGCTAAAGGGACTGAAACAGGCTTCACATTATTCATACCAAACCTCAAAAGTATTTTCTCAATATACTTTTGTTGTGATAGCCATAGCTTACCATTGCTCCTGTCTCTGAAAATCTCCATGCCCAAAATCTGTCTTGCTGCTCCTAGATCTTTCATATCAAATGTCCTTGCAATCTGAGCCTTCAAACTATTGATTTCTTCTATGCTTTTTCTTGCTAAAAGCATATCGTCAACATACAATACCAAGATAATGAATATGCCATTATTCAATTGTTTAAAATAAACACAATGATCATATTCACTTCTAACATATTTCTGACTCAACATGAAAGAATCAAACTTCTTATACCACTGCCGAGGTGACTGCTTCAGGCCATATAATGACTTCTTGAGCCTGCAGACAAATTTCTCATTGTGATCGCGAACAAACCCTTCCGGTTGTTCCATATATATTTCCTCATCTAATTCACCATGTAGAAATGCAGTCTTAACATCTAACTGCTGCAACTCTAAATCAAGCAAAGTCACTAATGCTAACACAATTCTAATTGAAACAATTTTAACCACTGGTGAAAAAATCTCATGAAAGTCAATACCGGCTTTCTGAGAAAACCCTTTTGCAACCAGCCGTGCTTTGTACCTGTCTTCCGTATCATTCACACCCCGTTTCAGCTTGAAAACCCATTTACACCCCACAGTTTTCCTGCCTTTCAGAAGCTCAACCAGATCCCATGTGCCATTCTTACCTAAGGCCATCATTTCTTCCTTCATGGCTGCTTTCCACTTGTCACTATTTGAACCTTCTACAGCTTCCTGATAACACAAAGGTTCATCATCATTAGCGGTCAAAGCAACTGAAGTAACATGATCATCATACCTTCTCGGAGGGCGTTTGATCCTTGTAGACCTCCTTAAGAATGTTTCTGGTGCTTCCACAATTGGTTGTCTATCATCTGTAGGAACTTCTTCATGATCGCCATCTGAGACCTATTCATGACCTCCATCTGAACCCTGTTCATAATTTGATCCTGAAGCCTGTTCATGACTAGAATCTAAACTATGGTCATTATGACTATCATTAGAAATGTTGTCAAACTGAATGTGCTAGAAATCAAATACATCATCCTCTTTCAATCTACTATCTACATCTAACTGTACAAGAGAGGATTCATTAAACTTTACATCTCTATTGATGATGATTTTGTGGGTAGTAGGATCCCAAAATCTATATCCCTTTGTTCCATCACCATACCCAACAAAGATATACCTTTTAGACTTTGGATCTAACTTAGTTCGCTGATGTTTAGGCACTAGAGCATATGCATCACAACCAAACACTCTGAGTTTAGAATAGTCACAAGGGTGTCCTTTCCATACCTCTTGCGGAACCTTGCAGCCTATCGCCGTTGATGGAGATCGGTTTATCACATAACAAGTTTTTGCCACTGCTTCTGTCCACAACTCCTTTTGCAACTCGGCGTTACTCAGCATACACCTTGCTCTCTCTAGAAGAGTCTTGTTCATGCGTTCAACAACTCCATTCTGCTGAGGAGTATAAACCGTGGTTTTATGTCTATCGATCCCTGCATCCTTGCAATAGCTGTCAAACTCCTTGGAAGTAAACTCACCACCATTGTCAGTTCTTAAACATTTTATAGTTATACCAGTTCTGTTTTCTACCAATGCTCTAAACTGCTTGAAAACTGTAAAAACATCATACTTCCTTTTCAACATGTAGACCCACACTTTTCTAGAAAATTCATCACTAAACGATATAAAATATGACGAGCCACCATATGATGTTGTAGGGGCTGGACCCCAAACATCTGAATGGATATAATCAAGTATTCCTTTACTAGTATGTTTGCCTGTTTTAAATTTTTGTTTACTTTGGTTTCCAAACAAGCAATGTTTACAGAAATCTAACTTTCCAGATCTTATATTAGGAAGTAACTTGCGATCAGCCAAAATTTTCAACCCTTGTTCGCTCATATGGCCCAACCTTTGATGCCATAAGCGAATGGAACTACTGTCTTGTTCAGACACTGACACATGATCTGACCCAGTTCTACCTTCTAATTGAAAAAGATTTCCTACCTTCTTAGCCTTCATCACTAGTAAAATACCTTTACAGATTTTCATAACTCCACCTTGAATTACAGTTTTATATCCATTCGTATCTAGTGCTCCTAATGAAATTATATTTTTTCTTATATCTGGTACATGTCTCACATCAGTTAACAATTTGGTTGTACCATCTAACATTTGCAGTTTTATACTTCCTATTCCAACAATACTGCAAGTGACATCATTACCCATGTACACGACTCCATCATCAACTGATCTATATGTCTTAAACCAATCTTTATGAATACACATGTGGTTAGATGCCCCAAAATCTAACAGCCAATGTTGATCATGTTTTGAAACATTAACAGACAATACCTCATCACTCATACCTGAACCAGATACTGAACCTATATCTGTGGTATTGGCTTCCTTCTTTTATGTCGAAGAGCCTTCTTTAGCAGCCTGCTTTCGCTTCCAGCAATCCTTTTTCAGATGTCTAGCCTTGCCATAATGCCAGCACTTCACCTTTGTCTTCTTTCCTTTGGACTTTGAACGAGAGTCGCTATGCTTTCCCCCGGAGTGTCTCTCTCTTGAGCGACCTCTGGCCATCATTACCTCTGACGTAGAGGTGTCTGCATTCGACCTCTTCCTCATCTCCTCAGACAACAAGGCTCCAACAACATCGTCAAACTCAAGAATGTCTGTTGTACTAAAGCTTATGGAAGTAACAAAGTGATCCCAGGATTCGGGCAATGAACACAATAGAGTTATTGCCTTATCCTCTGAATCAAATTTCACATCTAGACTGTCTAATTGTACCAGTAAGGTATTAAAAACATTCAGGTGACCAATAATCGAGGTACCTTCTTTCATCCGCAAACCGTAAAGCTGTCGTTTCAGGAGAATCCGATTTGTCAAGGATTTCGTCATATACAGCTTCTCCAACTTCGTCCACAAACTAGCTATAGTCTTCTCTGACACGATGTTCAATAAAACATCATCAGCCAAACACAACCAAATTCCGCTCAAGTCTCTTCCATCCAATTCATTCCACTCATCATCTGTCACGGGGGAAGGCAATTTGGACCTGCCCAACAATGCCTTTGCCACGCCATGCTATACCAGTAGATCATGCATCTTTACCTTCCAGATCTCGAAATTATTTTTGCCATTAAATTTCTGAGTTTCGAACCGGGCACTTTGAGTTTTCGCCATTTGTATCAATAAAAAAACAATAATCTCCAGAAAAACCAACTTTTAATGAAGTTTGTGATTAAATACCAGCAATGAACAAAACAAACTGCTTATGCCTTATATGCCTTTCCACAAAAAAAACTTTCAAATCAATTGCTCCATGGCAACCCATTTGTAAATAATTTTGTTGTGGTTTGCACAAATGAAACTGTTTGGAGCCTCCCTACGCTTTTCACTATTAATCAGACTTTATAAGAGCCTTAACAATTATGCATAATTCTGCACAATTCAGACTTTGCTTGATTTATTAAACTGTATCATTTTCTAGAACAAGATTTGGTGTAAATGCACAGCAAAACAATAAAGTTTTACCAACAATACGCGCAGGGATGTAAACGCACAACAAAACAAAAATGTTTTACCAACAATACGCACAGGGATGTAAACGCATAGCAAAACAAAAAATGTTTTACCAACAATACGCGCCAAGTAATATAACAGCAATACCGCCCTTTTCTTCAACGAAGAAGCTTACGAACATGATGGCTCTTCATATTAAATAACTCTTTAAATTTTAAATAAAAAAACAAGTGCCCTTTTCTCAAATATGAAATTTACGATTATGAATTTGGGTGGTTCGTATTGTTTGAAACCTATAACACAGCTGTGGTTACCTCTATTCCTGATGCGATGTTTTGCACTGGACTAACGCTCAACGCAGATTCTTATATTCTTAGTGATCACGTGCGCACAGTTCTATTCTCGTCCTGCAGCTTTTTACGCAGAAAATCTGCCAGCAATTCGCCTGGCATCGTTTGCTCTCCGCATCGGTTTGAACAACAGTGCGCAACCTTCAACAATGCACAACCTTCACACGCTGCCAGCAATCCACTCGGCTCTCAAATGCACCAGCACCAGATCATATAATCAAGTATTCCTTTACTAGTATGTTTGCCTGTTTTAAATTTTTGTTTAGTTTGTTTTCCAAACAAGCAATGTTTACAGAAATATAACTTTCCAGATCTTAGATTAGGAAGTAACTTGCGATCTGCCAAAATTTTCAACCCTCATTCGCTAATATGGCCCAACCTTTGATGCCATAGGCGAATGGAACTACTGTCCTGTTTAGACAACGACACATGATCTGACCCAGTTCTACCTTCTAATTGAAAAAGATTTCCTACGTTCTTAACCTTCATCACTAGTAAAATACCTTTATATATTTTCATAACTCCACCTTGAATTACAGTTTTATATCCATTCGTATCCAGTGCTCCTAATGAAATTAGATTTTTTCTTAGATCTGGTACATGTCTCACATCAGTTAACAATTTGGTTGTACCATCTAACATTTGCAGTTGTATACTTCCTATTCCAACAATACTGCAAGTGACATCATTACCCATGTACACGACTCCACCATCAACTGATCTATTTGTCTGCTATGTTGGATTGGATGGCATTAACATCAGAAATTTTGCTAGGATAGGATGGGACCTGAGATGCATATTTAGTTGGAGCAGTGGACTTTTGCTTCGTAGGGTTCACAGAAGACTTTTTTGAGGATGAAATAACGGAACCAATGACACCATCAACACATGGCATTGACGGAGCTTTGGAAGTTTTAGGTCGCAGAGCATCAGGAAAATAATCATATAGCGTATCGAACTGGTATAAAACCAAGTCAAGATATTGAGCATGCGCAATATCTTGCTCTTCAGTAACACATGCCCCCATAACAATATCCCGGGCTATCGGACCGACAAATGAGGTTGTAAACCAGTCAGTCAGAAGCTAATCAGGGATCCAAAATTTAATTAGACAATGACGTCTCCTCCATTCATGGATATGATCAGAGATATGCATGGTCGTGTCCTATTTCAAAGATTTCAAGCGGTGTGTGCCCATTTTATAATGAATTGGAAACTAAAAATGAGTTAGAAATGCCATAGCAAGTGATTTAAAGTCCTAGAAAGTTCCACGAGCTAGCTCAATATACATTTTGTGGCAGAGCCAGTGAGAGTCCATTGGAACAGACGGAGCCAGATAGAATCGTCAAGCTAGCAATTAGATGAACACCATAGGTGATAGTTCATTACATGAGCTTGAGGATCTTCTCCAGATTTACCGTCGAATTTGGGACAATCACCGGGAATCTTACTTGGAACCTGTGGCCAATACGTGTTATATACATATTTGGGCACTGCAACCCCAATCACATATGTCAATAAACCAAGTGCTCTTAAAACCCTAAAAATGTTGTTTGATACCCTAAAATATCAAGGTCAACTGATTACATCATTTCCCAGAAGTTCCACCTGAAAAGCCACTAATAACTGGCCAAAACTGGACCATCCCGCCTTCTCCATAGTCATGGTGCAATGCATCTCACCTGCTACACACGGAAGGTGTGATGCATATTGAAAAGGCCTTCTGTAGGGTGCGATGAGCGAGAATAGACAAATGGCAGAGACAGTTTTCTAAGTGGATTCCCAGGGAGTATTTTAGAAACTTCTCCTATGACACTTGCCTCTCTGAATTCGCCCCGGGATGAGTAAGAGATCATGAAATCCCTAAGTGGAACCAAGAGCTATCAATGAAATGACACTAATCAAAAACCTAGAAGCCGACTCACCCATTTATAAAAATCTATATATAGATCCCTCAGCTGAGAGATCTAAAGGTTGGAATTTTGTAATTTGTAAGGAAGTGTTGTTGGTTTCTCTTTGAGACATTGTATTGTTGGGTGATCTTGCTTTTCATGAGGTGAACAGGGCTTTCATGCTGGGAAGATGATGCTAGATCAGACAGCTGGGTTGTAATCCTCTCTTCTACTTGTATTATCAATAAAGTTATTTGAGTTTTCCTCCATATACTTGTGCACTTGTAAATCTTGTATTTGTGAATGCAATTGTCTAATTAATGTACATCTGATTCTACATTGTTTATGGTATTATAGATCTCTATGCTTTGATGGTATTTTGCTGCTTTGCCTCTATAGGTGTTCTTTGAAGCAGTACAAGTGAGAAAGGAGTGACAAAGCTCTATCAAAGGAGAGAGGAAACAAGCAAGGAGCCAAGCGAAAGACTGAGGTTGGCACTCTCTGCTTCTCTCTTATCTATCATCCATAAAGAAAACACAAGTTGCTTTGAATTTTTTGTTTCCAAGATAGCTAGCCATCTTAGTGGGACTAGAAAATCAAATAGCGACACTAGTTTTCCAAGAAACAAAATGGAAAATCCACTGGGGAGTGAATAGTTTGTTTGTTACTGTCGTTTGCTTTATAAACTACAGACAGAGCCTAAAGTTAAGCCAGCTAGCCTTTGAACTACACTTGCTATGCAAGTGTAAAGTAGACCAACACTGCTTCAGTTAATCTCTGAGTTGGTTTATGAAATGAACATATGACTTGCAAGCATCCTAAGTGCCCTAGTGGTAGCTCAATAACCTCATAAGATCATACCCCTATACTTTGTGATTACTATCTATCATAGCTTGACTAAAATAGCTGAACTTAGCTGCAAATTTTGATCAAAAACCAAGCTCAGTTTCGTTCTCTGGACCATCGCACTGTCTCTCATTGGTAGTTGAGATGCATCATACCTCCCATGTGCTACAGGTGAGATGCATACATGTTTCCCTTTAGGGTAGGTGAGATGATTGAATGATATTGTTTCTCTCTCCAGAAATTGGTTTTTTCTTCATTGTTTTTAGCGCTATTCAATAGTTTTGTAGCCTATGATCAGTATATCATTGTTGAAGCCTTCTTCCTTTACATTATTCAGCCTCCATTGATAGGGAGTTGTGAATGTTTTTATGTATTTTTCATCATTTACAGTCCTCCTTTGTAAATAGTAGCTTAATCGAATTATCGTCTTTTGATTCCAAAGAGTCGCAACTGTCATTATGAGTCGAAAAGAAGAGTGTCATAAAGTCTTCCGCTTCTAGATGGTCGATTGCACTTTTGCCATTGTATTGGATTTGAATTATCAGTATTTGAAGTGTCGAAAGCAGTTTCCCATTCGAAATTAAAAGTGTCGTCTTAGTCTTCCTTTCATTTTTGAAAAGAAATTGCTGAAGTGTCGCTTTGAGGAAAAGTAGTTCAGATCTGTACTTAGTTTTCTTTTTGGCATTCTCACATGAAGGAAATGGAAAAACAAATACAAGCATGTGCATTTTCATTCAGACTGCATGCGGAAATTGATTTAGGAAAAGTGCATTTAGTGTGTGCTCTCTGCTCTCTGTTGAAAGAATTGTACTCTTCTTTCCTTGTTAGCTAGGATTTCCATTGCTAAAAGAAAACAAATGACTGTTTATCATTTTATATTGTATATTTAGGAATTTTACATCTACATCACGTGGTGAACCTTGAAAGGCAAACTTCTTAAGAAAGATCAACTATAAAATCAACCTGAATGAACATAAAAATGCTTTGGAACCTAACACACAACATCTAGAAGTCTAGGCTAGAGACGTATTCTAGTGTCGTAAAGTCTGGTAACTATCATTTTCATCGTAGGTTGGGTGATTACTCCTCTTTGATACGACAAGTGCCAGTACAGACTTGTGCTCCCACGTACCATCGATTATATATTATGAGACCACAATACGCTGATATCCTTTATCCTTAGGAATCTGTGTCTGCCGCCCTATCGATTGTAATGCACTGAACACAACATTTGGGAAGATTGACTATCGTACGTAAAATCCTTGGTAATTTCTCTTTAATTTACCACCAAGGTGTCTATTACAGTTTTGTGATCAGTTTGGTAATCCCTCTCTCTAGATTTCCAGAGTAGTCACTTTCGTTCCTTTTTGACTCCTTAAAAGAAAAGGTCCATCTGAGCACTTGTCACTTGAGGCTCATTGTTGTGGGGAAAAGTATCCGATGCGGATGACCCTATCCCTACTCTAAAGGTGACAGTCTTTAGCAACAACTGAAAGTAAAGTTTTGATGATTTCCTTTATGAAAGTACAGAGAGAATGAAGAAGGATTAACCAACCTGGTGTCTTTCGCTTAGTCGATCCTTGTCCTCTCTCTTTGTCTCTTGTTCCCAGCTCCTTGCTCTCTTTGCCGGTCCAGCTACACACAGATCCTGCACAAAACAAGAGAGCAAACTACAAGATACATGTACTCATAACTGAAGCATGGATTAGGATGAATCAAATATACATGTAAATACAATACATCAATGCAATACAAGTATATAGGAGAACATGCAAAACTTTATTGATAGAAGTAACAGGGTTCTGAGAAGGTTACAACCAATGATGGCTCCAATCCAGCAGCACCTCCCCAGCAGCAAGAACTCTCTTCTTCACCTCTAGTAAAACAATCACCCAATAGCTCTAACTGTAAACCAACAGCACCTCCTTGCTTTACACAAAATTCCAGCCTCCTTAGACCTCATAGAAGAGCTCTATATATAGGAGAGAAGAAGAGAGGATGAGTCAGCTTGAGACTGACATGAAGCTGCCTTGTGTCCTCTCCCTCTTCAGTTAATCTTCAGTTCTTGAGTCCACTTGGAGATCCTTGCTTACACATGGTGATCAAGTACCTCTTACTCATCACAGGGCGAATCTCATGAACCAAGTGTCAGTTTGGAAGCTTCCTGGGCAGTTGACACCTTGCAGGATGACTGTGCCACTTGGCCAATCTCGCCCAGCGCAGGTAGCCTTCATTAATCTTGACTTCCAGCGCAGGTACAAGGAGGGACAGTTGCATTCCAGTGCAGAAGCTCAGTGGAGCAGCTGACATGATCCAAAATAAGCCTGTTTTGAAGTGTTTTCAGGTGGAGAACTGATTGGAAGTGCTGTTGTTTGATGACCTTGTTCTTTTAGGGGTAAGAACAACATGTTTAGGGACTGAGGATCCCTGTGATTATTGACATTTCATGCTCTATGATGCGAGGCACAAAAATGTCTATAACAGTTGCCCCCTAAAGTATGAGGCCGTTTATCGGGTGAAATGCTTTATCTAGAGGGTCCGAAGTTCATTCCAGTGCTGAGGAGGCGCCCTGTAATACAATACAATACAATACATTATTTTTCATTCTATTTTCATGATCTAGCTGAGGCGGGCATTCCCATGCTCGGCTTTTATAAATACATTTTGGTACATATGACAGACGATCGTCTGAAGGTAGACTGATAATTTTCTGCTGAAATTATCATCCTTTGAATAGGATGATCATCTGTTGCAATGATGTACATGACAAATGCTTTTATATTTCCTGAATATATATCGCAGCCCGGATGGATGAAACTAGATCCGGGGTCTTCAAACTCGTTCGATCTTCACTCTAAGTACAAGTCGATCCATGTGAGAATTGCGCTGAAGTCGAACATGGAAAGACATCGCTTGATTACCGGTCAATAATGAAAACCGTTAACAAGCGCGAGAGGAATCACCAATAATGACGATGACCCTCAAGGTACTGCAGTACAATTCACGTGGCGTGAATAAAGGACTTGGCATCGAACGCCACGCAAAATCTTCTGGTCGAAGGTCATTGATGTATACCTGTCGCCGGAAGTGAGAAACTTGCCATTGAGGCATGCAAGCTTCAAAGTACTGATGGGGGTGTTCCTAGATCAACTTCTTGGATAATGAGCTGAAGTCGACAAGAAGCGATCCGTCAAAGGAGGGCCTTAATGAATCCCACAGCAATGACACGGAACGGAGCTAATGACTTTAGTGGAGGTGAAAACAAACTGTGACATATGATTCAGGGTGGCGATCATGAATGGATGAAGGATAATGTATGGCAGTGGATGGGACACGGTTGACACTTTCAGAATGACCCCTCTTGAACATATAACGACACTGATGTGATGGATCGGTAGCATTACCCCAAATGTGGATGGTTTGGCGAGGACCATGGTGATGAGACCGGTGAATGAGACAACCCAACCCGATGTGGTACGGAGGAAAAGTGTCATGTTCAAGAGTGACTTGCTACCATTAAACTTTGATGTTCTCCCAATTTTTCCCCAGTCATTTCTGACCAGTACCTCTTTATTTTTGTCAAGCTCGAGGAGGATAACATATTCTTGTTCTATAACCTGCCCTTCGGGCAAGCCCATCGCTATGATTTAACGAGCCTAGCGATAGGGAAACTCGTTCTCGTCTAAAGACAAGTTTGTCGCTATTTAATCATTTTAACGAGTCTAACGACAAGGAAAACTCGGTCCTTTTCATTTTTAGAGAGTCTGAAAAGGTACAGAAAGTCAACTCCATGATTCCTTTTTCGTCATCTAATCCCTTAAGTCCGAAAAAGTATAAAACAATACAGAAGGGATGGCTGTTCGGTACTTTTACGAGCCGAACAAGACAAGCGCTCGATCTTTTTGTGCAATAATCCCTCAGGTCCAAAAAGATTAAAATCTAGAGGAGGGATAGCTTTCGGTCGTTTAACGAGCTAGAAGGCCAAAAACTCGGCAAACTTTTCATATTTTACGAGTCAGTGAAAAGAGCTCAAAGAAGACTCGTCTTTTGAGGAACGAGTGATAAACAGGGATAGCAACTGATTCCAGGTACAAATTGGAATTTTCCAATCACGGTAGTGTCACAAGGATGGCTAGGTGAAATCACTCTTCGCAGCTGTTCCTCAAAATAGGTAAACACACATATGGGGGTGAACGATCGGCCAAATGAAATGGAGGTGATGGATGAAAACACGACCAAGGCTTTTAAGGCTTATAAATTTACGATCGCAATGGTTATTTACCGAGATAGGTTCATTTTTTAATGAGCTTGAACTTTGGCGGAAAAACTCTGCTCACACTTTTCTATTTTTTAACGAGCATAAATTCCGTGGTAAAACTGCTCGATTCATGGTCAAATTTAATTTTTTACTTTTACTAGCTTTTCTCTTTTCAAATGTAATACTTCATCTTCAATTGCTGCAACAAATTTTGTTAGAAATGGACAATATTTGCATGAAAACGAGATTATAACCCTAATATTTAACTTTAAACTGTGTAAAAGTCATAAAAAAGGGTTTTTACCTCTCATTTACCATTTCATTTGCATTTTGTTTGTTGGAGCTCTGGAGGTGCCTCTTTTTCCTTGATTTTCACCAGCTGATTCCGGGAGATTCTGTGGACGATTTTCGGTGCCGTTTGGACCAGGTAGGAGCTAAACCTTAGCCCTTCACTTTCATGGTTTCCTTTTTTCAGTTTCATGCATGTTTTTTAGGGTTTCTGAGCCCCAGGGGTTTCATCAGGGCGCCCTGGCATCAGCGCAGGTTCCCCTTTCGAAAATTGCACTGTATTTCAGGCAGCCTTAAGGCAGACTGCCTTACAGCGCAAGGGGAAGCTTCTCTGCCTGCGCTGGGCCTAGAAAAGTTGACCTTGCATGTGTTTTTTGATGATTTTTCGCCAGATTTTCATCAAAATCAGGAACTTACTCCTTCTCTTGTTTGCTTGCAGGGAACTTTGAACAAAATGTCCCTTACATGGCGAGAACGAGAACATGAAGCAGAGGACATGGTTGCACTCCATGACCCAGTCACGGTGAACGCGCTTCGGAACTGTGGCCTGCTGAAGTTCTTCCGTATCTCTAGCATGAGAGCACAGATTTCTTTACTGCAGTATATGCTTGATGCTTGGGATCCTGTTAACCAAGTATTCCAGATTAGGGGGAAGTCTTTCCCCTTGACCATAGAGGACATGTACTTCTTGACTGGGTTGTCAAGGCGGGGTGCCCCCATTTCTTTGTCGGGTACGGCTCGAGGGACTACTTCCACCAGAGATTATATCCGTCAGTATTGCCGGGAAGGTTCACAGCCGAGCAAAGACGGCAAGATCAACATCCGTGACATCACTGACAGGTCTCTCAGGTCCATTCTGTTTACTATTGGTAGGATGGCCGGTAGCGCAGCTTTACATGTTGCCAACAGATCTTACATGCAGCACGCCTTGGAGTGTCTCCAACCGAAAGTGTTTAACTGGTGTGATGCAGTACTTGTTCAGATGAAAAGTCAATTGACCAAGGTAAAGGACGGGGGGCTGAAGAACTTTGGTTTTGGTTCTATTCTAACTGCCTTTGTCTTGGAGAAAATCCCATTGATGCAACCTCAGTACATCTTGCTTGATTTTCCTTCTCCGACCGAGCCACGCATGCAGAGGTGGGTTGACCATATGTCCCGGCATGCTGGTCAACCTCATATTACTTTCACTGAGTCCTTCTTTAGGTGGTTCGAGCGTCAGGAGATGGCATTTTCTGAGTATCCATACGTGGGTATGGACTACCGAGGTGATCCGGACTTGGTGCTTCCGGATGGCGAGCAATGGGGCGCTATTGGTAAAACCTCTGACCATATCACTGTTTAATGTTTTTATTCATGATGTTTACTGTTCAAAACTGATCAAACTCTTGGGTGCATGCAGATGTTGGCCCTGTTCGTCCAGTAGCTCGTCCACGATCGCCAGTTGCTGCCCCAGCAGCAGAGCCTGCTAGGAGAGTTGTTATTCGCGACCTTGGTGATACTGAGATACTTGCAGCTGTGCAGGAGTAGGTTGAGAGCCTTACTCGTGGTCTTCCGGATGTACAGATTGACGAGTTACCTTTACAGTTGCAGCGGCACACTATTGGCGTGCCTAGACGATGGACTCGTCTCTTGCGCATGATCGCACAGACCGTGACGTACTTTCATGAGCACCACTAGGCTAGGGTGCCCCCTAGCATCTTTTTGAGTTCTAGGTCATATGACCAATTTTGTTTTGATTACAGCACATTATGTACAAACTATAAACAGCTTTATATATTTTGATTTTCGGAGTTTATTTCAGTTTATTGGTGATCCACTTGCATAGCACCGATGCATCTCTTTTTATATATGTTGTAAATGTCTATCTAATACATAGTTTGCTAATGAATTTGTTAATGTGTTCAAGTTTCTGGAAATATGCTGGTATTGAATTGAATCAAACTCTCTTTCCAAAATCTTAACTCTTAGAAACATACGATAAATAACTGGATTGCGGACTGAATATATACCAGTGAGTTGTAGTATCACAAGCTGTGAGTCTAGCCTAACAATTAGTCGGCGTATACCATGAGCGATGGTATCAGAGAGGAGTTCAATCAACGCACTATACTCAGCGATATTGTTTGTTGACTGTCCAATACACACACCTCTGAAACTCACTAACTCGCCGCTTGGATAAAAAATGGCCCAGGCTGCGGAGGACAAATTCCGCGTACTACGACTCGCTCCGTCGGCATATCCCACATATGTATCAGAATAATTCGACATCTGCAACAAACGAGAAGGGTGGATTACTAAACCGAAACAAACACTTCAGCGAAAACAAAATACAACAAAAGCACTCAGGTTACTATTCAGGCATAGTAACGCTTGAGGTACAACCCGTTACGGGGTTGCGCCAGTGGTATTCCGTCATAATCCATTAACTCGTAGGCTCCTTTTGCTAACACCCTTTTAACAATATAGGGACCCATCCATAAGGACTGAAATTTTCCTGCTCCTAATTTATCGGATCCTTGGTCGTAAAGCAAAACCAAGTCACCCTCAGAGAAGTTGCGAGGTTTGACATTTTTGTCGAACTGTGCTTTGACTTGTTTCTTATGGGCCTCGTTCGCCAAAGCGGCGTCACGACGGTTTTCATCCAACTGGATCAATTCCAGGAAACGAGCCTCTTCTTCTGAGGTTCCGGGGAGGAGGTCAATTGCGAGTTTAAGAGACGAAATTTCGCACTGGATCGGTAAGACTGCCTCCAGGCCATACACCAATTGGAATGGTGTGAACCCAGTGGTGTTCTTTACCGAGGTTCGGTAAGCCCATAATGCTGAGTACAGGATTAGATGCCATCTTCTTTTGTGAACCCTGATCATCCTTTGCAACATTCGCTTCAGGACCTTGTTGATTGCCTCAACTTGTCCGTTGGCTTGTGGATAATACGGGGTAGAGCTGTCGTGTGATAGCCCTAGTTTGGCAGCTAATTCAACCATCATGTGATTGCGAAAATGCGATCCATGATCTGTCACTATAGCTTGCGGAACGCCGAACCTGGCGACTACATGATTGAAAAAGAAAAGGGCAGCTGTTTCACCAGTGTTGTCCAATGTAGGCATCGCCTCGGCCCATTTGGTAAAATAGTCAACAGCGACTATAATATACCCATGCCCCCCGGTCGAGGTGGGGTTACATTGCATGAAATCGATGCCCCACTTGGCGAAGGGCCCAACAGCAACTATCGGCTGTAAGGGTGCGGGCGGTCTTCTGGTTTTGCTATCAAAGATCTGACATGCATGGCAACTTCTGACAGCTATTATGCAATCTTTAAACATAGTTGGCCAGAAATATCCTGCTCGTAAGATTCTTTGTGCTGTTGCATATCCAGATTGATGCCCCCCGCACGCGCCTGAATGACAATCATTTAGGGCTTTTTCGGCCTCCTCATGGGTAAGGCACCTCCTCAGAATCGTATCGACGCCACGACGGTAAAGTGTATCACCGACGATCATGTAGTCTTTAGATTGGTATCGTATACGTTTCCGTTCCGAGTGTGAGGTATTAGGCCTAAATTTTTGGGTTTGGAGATAAACAATGATGTCTCCATACCACTCATCGCTTACTGATATCAGAAACAAATTTTCATCCACGATTGACTCTTCTGATGTTTCATCGTTGGACGACGATGGGAGATCGCATAATAATTCCGCGAAAACTAGAGCTTTCTTCGATTTGGATTTTACAAAATCTAAATCAAACTCTTGAAGGATGGCTATCCATTTTGAATATTTGCCCCCAAGCAACTGTCGCGACAGTATATATGTCATGGGATTGCAATCTGACAGAATGGTAGTTTTCCTAAAGAGGACATAATGTCGAAACCTTTGAATCGCTTGAACAGCAGCAAGCGCTAGTTTTTCAACATAGGAATATTTACTTTCTGTGTCATTTAAGTTTTTACTTAAATAATAAATAGGATGTTCTATTCCATCGACTTCTTGCACTAAGACCATCGCAATGGTCGTATCTGCTGCAGCTAGATACAGGTTAAAATCTCTTTGATAGTCCGGGGCGTACATTAATGATGCTCTTACTAGAGAATCTTTCAGAGCGTCAAAGGAAGCTTGCGCAACCTGGTCCCAGACAAAAGGTACATCCTTTTTCAAAAGACGAGTATAACCTTTGGCAAGTTCTGCGTAATTTGGAATGAACCTCCTCAGAAAGTTTGCTTTCCCTTGGAGTTTCTGAATCTGAAGCAAATTTGAAGCTGGAGGCAAATTAATGATTGCCTGAACCTTACAGGGGTCGAGACAAATCCCATCCTTAGAGACCACAAAGCCAAGTAAACGACCAGAACCGACGCAAAACACACACTTGTGCGGATTGAGTCTTATCTTGTAATGTCGGCAACGTAGAAATATTGCTCTCAAATGACGCGGATGATCAGTCCGCTTCCGCGAATGAGCCGGAAGATCGTCGAGGTAAGGTTGAACAATGTTCTTGATGTCATGGAAGGCATAATTCATTGCCCTCTGAAACAACTTGAGAGTCTGGGAGTGACCAGAATCTCAGATGTTGTTGGAACTTCCGTTCTAACTTTAAAAGGAGATTTTGACCTGGTCAAGCGAGTTTGCTTCGTCCGTACTACTCTCGGTTCCGGAGACAAAGGCGGTTGACTCGCAAGCCTCCCTGAACGACGGGGTTTTAATTGACTTTCCTCCACGGTTGCGGATTACTTGATCAACTAAAATACAAAAAGGGGAATTATGTTTCCGTATTGAATGAATTTTATTAGACGCTTTTAGACACAACTTTGCTTTTTCATGTTTTAAGAGTCGAGAAAAAGCTAAAGATGACTCTAGTCGCCTTCGATGTATTAACGAGCCCGAAGTGACAAATGCTCGGTTGGACCTTTTCAGTTATAGAGTTTGAAAAGGGCCAAAAGAAACTGCTCTGGAGATCTAGGCAGAGGGTGTGCCAAACCTTTCGCGAAACCACAGAATACGTTTTACGGTACGGGTGGTCGATCTTCGTGAATGCTGTGTTCACTGCATCGCGATCAGTAGGGCGGTCGACACGGCTTCCTAAGGATAAAGGATAAAAGCCTATAGGGGTCTCCCAATATACGCGACGGTACGCGGGAGCTCAAGTCCGTATTAGTGCCACCGACTCTCAGGAGGAATCACCCACCTTCGTAGAGATCGACAGTCACTACGTTTAACGACGCCGAAACACGTCTCTACCTAGACCTCTACTGTGAGCGTTATGTTACAATGCGTTTTTAGATTCATTCAATATATTTTAAGTTGATCTTGTTTATCAGTTTGTCTTTCAGGATCACCACGAGATGTATTGGTACAAATTCCTAAATGCAGCTAAAATGATAAGCAAGCTTTCACAATCTTTTTAGCTTTGAAAATCCTAACTACTGAGGGGAGAGAAAAACAATATCTTTCCACACAGAGCACAAAGCACAAACTAATGCACTTTCTCCTAGATCAGACACACAAACTTATCAAAAATGCAAATGCAAGATGCATGTATTTCTTTTCTTTTCCCTTAATGTTGATGTAGACAAAAGGAAATTGTTGTATAATTTTCGAATTCAATTTGAAGCGTAAACAAACAAGTATTGTCTAAAATGAAAAGACGCTTTACAGGTACTTGTTTCAACACTAAAAATGTATGAATTCAAACCATAAAGTGAAAAACAAACAAACTCAAACAGCCATGAACAGTAATAAAACTAGCTCATAAGATCACAAAGACACTTTTACAGTTCAGGATCTAAGAGGCCACAGCTATACTGGTTCGCTTTACACAATGGGAAACTGTAACTGAAACAAGAAATACTGAAAGAACATTCACAGTTTCATCACACAACTGAGGCGGAATAATGTCAAGGAGAAGTGGTCTACAGCAAGTACAATGACCAGCAAGCAATCAGCAAAAAAAATCAGTGAAAACAGGGTTCAGACACAAAGGGAAAGCTGAGCAAGACAATGGCTAACTGGACCAGCGCAGGCTCTGGTCTGTCAGTTTGACTCTCAGCGCAGTTCCCGAAGGGAGCACCTGCGCTGTAATGCAGACTGCCTGTGGACAGCCTGCACTGACTCACGAGAGTTTCGTCTACAAAGAATTCCGGGTCATAAAAAGCTCAAAAATGCACTGTTTTTGCTGAAATAAAAAGCTATAGGTCAAGTACAGGCTAAGGGATGATCAAGAGGATGAAGATCTATCACAAAGAGTAAAGAGTCTTTTGTAGATTAGCTCTTTAAATCTTGAATTTGCTCAGTAAATGAGCAAGAGTAGCAGACCCTCTACTTCGCTTTTGATATAGTCAAAAGCTTTTCGATTTGGTACTCTTTTCTTCAAGAAATGAATAGCAAAATACTACAAACACCAACAAGATACTAGGCTCCCCAGTGGAGTCGCCAGTTTTTTGTGGGGAAAAGTATCTGATGCGGATGACCCTATCCCTACTCTAAAGGTGACAGTCTTTAGCAACAACTGAAAGTAAAGTTTTGATGATTTCCTTTATGAAAGTACAGAGAGAATGAAGAAGGATTAATCAACCTGGTGTCTTTCGCTTAGTCGATCCTTGTCCTCTCTCTTTGTCTCTTGTTCCCAGCTCCTTGCTCTCTTTGCCGGTCCAGCTACACACAGATCCTGCACAAAACAAGAGAGCAAACTACAAGATACATGTACTCATAACTGAAGCATGGATTAGGATGAATCAAATATACATGTAAATACAATACATCAATGCAATACAAGTATATAGGAGAACATGCAAAACTTTATTGATAGAAGTAACAGGGTTCTGAGAAGGTTACAACCAATGATGGCTCCAATCCAGCAGCACCTCCCCAGCAGCAAGAACTCTCTTCTTCACCTCTAGTAAAACAATCACCCAATAGCTCTAACTGTAAACCAACAGCACCTCCTTGCTTTACACAAAATTCCAGCCTCCTTAGACCTCATAGAAGAGCTCTATATATAGGAGAGAAGAAGAGAGGATGAGTCAGCTTGAGACTGACATGAAGCTGCCTTGTGTCCTCTCCCTCTTCAGTTAATCTTCAGTTCTTGAGTCCACTTGGAGATCCTTGCTTACACATGGTGATCAAGTACCTCTTACTCATCACAGGGCGAATCTCATGAACCAAGTGTCAGTTTGGAAGCTTCCTGGGTAGTTGACACCTTGCAGGATGACTGTGCCACTTGGCCAATCTCGCCCAGCGCAGGTAGCCTTCATTAATCTTGACTTCCAGCGCAGGTACAAGGAGGGACAGTTGCATTCCAGCGCAGAAGCTCAGTGGAGCAGCTGACATGATCCAAAATAAGCCTGTTTTGAAGTGTTTTCAGGTGGAGAACTGATTGGAAGTGCTGTTGTTTGATGACCTTGTTCTTTTAGGGGTAAGAACAACATGTTTAGGGACTGAGGATCCCTGTGATTATTGACATTTCATGCTCTATGATGCGAGGCACAAAAATGTCTATAACACTCATTAAAAATTGAAGGCGACTAGAGCCACCTTCAACTTTTTCTCGACTCTTAAAAATTGAAAAAGCAAGTTGTGTCAAAGTGTCATAAAATTCATTTAATTTGGAATAACGTTTTCCCCTTTTAATTTTGAGTTGTTCAACTAATCCGTAATCATGGAAGAAATTCAATTAAAACCTCGTCATTCGCAGAGGCTAACAATTCAACCATCTTTAACTCTAGAAACGAAACCATTCTAGGTGAAAAGATATCATTTAATTGAGTCCACCTCTCTTGGTTTATTTGAAACTTGTGTTTCAACATAATCAAAGACTATAGTTACTCTGATCATTTCTACTACATTTTCCTTTACAGAAGAAGCTCTGCAGTTATAAGAGGACATTAGAACTAATCCTAGTGTAATGGTAGATGCCTCAATATGTGAAACAACTCCATCTAGAGCTGATCTAGAAGCTGAAGTTCACTCACCTGAACGTCTCGGAGTTGAGTTCCAGAATTCAGAAGGTGTCACCCCTCTAGTATCTGTCGCTGTAGAAACTATACCTTCTTTGGCCCCAGAAATATTTTATGGACCTGACGATCTACCTCTTCCACCTAGACTAATTGCTATAGAAGAAGTTCTAGAGGATATTCCATCCAATACTCCATTTCATTTTGGAATTGGGATCCACTTATATCCTTCTATTCCTGAAGTTAGTTCTTTCAATCAACCTTCATCGCAAGTTCCTGTCGAATCGCTAGGAAATCTTTTGGATAGACTGAATATGTCTGAACAATTTTCAACATCTAGGACTGTGTCTTCAGATACGGCCGCAACAGAAGCTATTGCTACCACTCCTACGATGTTTGCTGGCATACCATCTGTCCCAAGTAGTTGTCAATCACTAGATGGAGTCCACCCAGGGACTGTTTCGATGACATGGTCTATTCCCATTGGTTCCTCTGGGATCCTATCTGGTATTTCTTATGTTGCAGCTCAATAAATTGATCCTGCATACCAGTTTCAATTTGGGCAGCCCAGCCTTCAAAGACCCATCTATCCTTTGAGCACTGGATTACAACCATATAAGAGGCAGTATGATTTTTCATTGTTCCCTCCTAGAGAACAACTGTATGAGAGCTCACAACAAAATTCAGGTCAAACTGGAATTAAATCTGGTGGTTAGATACCAATACTGCCTCAACAACCAAGGGTTGTATATTCAATCCAACCATCTCAACCTGTGTCGAATATTACCACTACACCTGCTATTGTGACAGTGTCACAAGTACAAGAACAACCTATTGTATGTCAACCTCAAATTAATCAGGTTGCAGTACAATAGCCTCTTGTCTCTACGGCTTCGTCAGAATCTCAAATTAGTGCTTCCTTAACCAGAACGACTCAGGATCAATCTGGAGTTATCTCTTCGCATCTTGGTCAATCATCCAATGTTGGGAAATAGCAAATGGTTCAACAACCATGGCTGGTGCAATATCAACAACCCCAATTCCAGCAAGTTTACTGAGGACCTGAGAAACAAGGCGCTTTAGGTAATGGACAACCGCATTGTCAAAATAGTTATCAACAACCATTCTATACTGGTTATGTCCATAAACCTTATCAAAATTACCAGCATCAGATATATTATGCTGGTATGCAAAAACTCACTGCTCACGCGATCCCATCTTATCTTGTGTACGCTTCGCCAAACTTGAATCAACAATTGCCTTTTGTAGCAACTCTAGAATTACTAGATTTGAACCGGTTAGCCAATGATCCAATTGCTTACGCACCTTGGTGGCCAGTGATTCCTCATAAACATCCCTCAGATATTCCTAAATTCAATGGAAATCTGGGTGAAGATCCATCGAATCATGTAATGACCTTTCATTTGTGGTTTTCATCCAACGCCCTCAATGATGATTCGATTAGGCTTCGCCTTTTTCAGTGAACACTAACTGGTACGACAGTGAAATGGTACATCAAATTACCTAGAGCTTCATTCAATAACTTTAGTGCCCTTGCCACTACCTTTTTAACCCACTTTCAGTTACCCATAAGGTACGAAACGGGAACAAAAGTCCTTACCAACTTTACACAGACAACAATCACTCACATATCTGAACATATTCATGAGTGGCAACGTCGTTGTCAAATGGTAAATACGTATGTCCCTGATCAGCTTCTGGATGAGTGGTTTATTAAGTCATTATTACTTTCTATTACAGAAGATGTGGCGAAAGGAGGAGTTTCACTGAAGAGCAAGTCATTTCTCGTGCACAATACTTGATCTATGCTCAATCTGGCATGCTCTATGAAAAAATTCCTAATGCTCCTAGACCAAAATTTTCCATTCCTCCACCTCCTAAATAAAATAGGGACTCTCATGCTAGCGACAACGTGATTGGTACGTCAAGAACGCAAACTGCGAAGGCTCGAACTAGTAAAGCCCTTGCAATTTCTAGTAAGAAAAGAAAATGACAAACTTCCTGCCTCGGAATTTAATGTCGTGTCATCTGACAAAGGCAAAGAACCAAAGAAACAAGGGGGTAAGAAGAGAAGGAAAAACAAGAAGAAGAAACCGAAAGATTCACCTCCTGAGAAACCTTCTCGAAACCCTACTCGGAAATAGAAACCTAGTTATCCATGTTTAATATATAACGACAAGCATTTCACGAGAGATTGTCCACATCGAGCTAAGGTTGTGAAAATTTTAAAGACTTCAACTACTATAGCGTTGTTGACTGATCCGTTTCCAAACCCAGAAACTAACCTAGTTGCTATCGATCATGCTTCCAAATCCCAAGTGCTTATGTTATCCATCTCGAAACAACAAAATGATGCTTTGATATTGAAAAGGAATAAAGATTATGGGAATCCACATTCATCAAACAACAAGGCTACAGATCAACCAAATAGTTCAACCACAACTTCGCCAGATGTTGTTCCACCCATCATTCCTGAATTAACTATAAAGCCACCTAAGGGAGTAGTACATAAATCGACATTTAATGTTGATGCTCGAGCAGCACAGAATTATAATATAGTAGAAGATCTGGCTCAATCACTATCCACTATGTCAACATTTGAAGTACTCCAGAATTGCCCCTCCCAAAAGCAGGCTTTGTTATTAGCAATAGGTGGGATTTACCCAGTGGATTTGAATCTTGTGGCCTTCAACCATAAAGGGTATGAACCTTAGTTAACGACCCAACTCGCTTTCCCTATACAGGTAAAAAACCTCAACAAAACTATTCATCAAACAATTATTGATGAGGGGGCATCTACTTGTATCATGTCAATGAGTTACTGGAAAAATTTATGCTCGCCACCCTTGTCACGATCATCAATGACATTAAAAGAATTTTATGGAAGAACATACACACCATATGGGATTTTAAGTAACTTGCAAGTTGAACTGGGGGGCAAGATAGTAGAAATTGAAGTCAAGGTCATTGATGTAAACCTTGACTACAATATCATACCTGGCATGCCCTAGATTTATGCTATGGTTGTCGTTGTGTCAAGATATTTTAGAAAGATTTCATTTCCCTTCCAAGGTGGAATTACAATCGTTGACCAACTAAAATTTTTCCTTAACAATTCACAAGCTACTGGAAGCATTCCATTGATCCATGGAAGTTCTCAATCACTTCGAAATGTTGGAGTAGGTCTCCTAAAAGACCCTTCCTTAATGGACACTTTTCCCTCCCACCTCCAAGTAATCTAGCGGCAGTTGCCACAGTGGAAACCTGTCATATGATATCTTCTACATCATCAAAGATTAAGAAGAACTCTGACCATTTTGATACTATCGGTCATCGAGGACGGTATTTATCTTGTGTCGACCTTGTTACAAAATGAAACAAGGGTTATGAGGATAGTTCTTTTATTGTGTCAACCTCATTAAAAAATGAAACAACTCCCTTTCCAAATCGAGTCTTTGATTACAATCTCGTAAAATCCAAGTCGAGTCTTTCAAAGATCTTAAAGGTAAACATTCATTCCAACCACCGTGTTGAATGCAATGAAGCTTGGGGGCATGCACCTCAATTTGCGTCATTATGCTGGGGGCATGAAAAGTTATACCAAGCATAGTTATTTTGTAGTAAGCTTGGGTAAACATGAAACTAAAGACGAGCAGTGTTACCGCAAGGATCAAGCTCGTTAAAAAACAAACCCACCACTGAGCATAGTTTATAAAAGATTCAAGCTCATTAAAAAATGAATCCACCCTCGGTAAATAACCTTTTTTATCGCATTACTATCATCCTTTTGAGCCTTGGTTGTGTTCTTACCGTCACCTCCACTCTTTTTGGCTGATCATACACCTCCACTTGATTGTTTACCCTTTTGAGGAACAGCTGTGACGAGTGATTCTGTTAGCAACCCTCTTTACATTGCCATGTTTAAGAAGTTCAAAACTTACTTGGAACCATTTTCTACCCAAAAACATCACTCCTTCCTCAAAAATGAGTCTCCTTTAAACCCTCTTTAGACTCGTTAAATATGAAAATATTGTCGAGCATTCCAGCTCGTTAAAGTGTTTGGAAATAACAAGTCTACTTTAAACTCTTTTTCAGACTCGCTAAATATGAAAATATTGTCGAGAAATTGGCCTCTCCAACTCGTAAAATTGATTGGAAGTGTCATCCCTCGTGTATTTTAATATTTTGGGACCTGAGGGGTCATCCCACAAAAATATCGAACGCTTGCCTTTTTCAACTCGCTAAAACTATCGGAAAGTCATCCCTTTCATATTATTTTATACTTTTTCGGACTTAAGGGATTATACCATGAAGAAGGACTGTTGGATTTTCCTTTCATTTCTTTTCAGACTCTCTAAATATGAAAAGGACCAAGTTATCTTTAGCATTAAACTCGTTAAAATAATAGCAACAAACTTTTCCATCCAAACAAGAGCGAGTTTCACTGTCGATAGGCTCGCTAAAACATAGAAATAGGTTTGCCCGAAGGGAAAATTATAGAACAAGCATATGTTATCCTCCTCAAGCTTGAAAAAAATAAAGAGGTACTGGTCAGCAATGACTGGGGAAAAAGGGAATAAAACTTGAAGAACTTCATTGGTAGAAAGTCGCTCTTGAACATGACACTTTCACTCCATCGCCATGATTGAGTCAAGTTGGGTTATTCCGTTCACCAGTCACATCACCATTAGTCCTCCGTACCATCCATTTTTGGGTTAATGCTACCAATCTATCACAATGTCACCAATATGTTGAAGAGAAGTCATTCAGAGAATTCACCAACCCAGCTAACGCCTCATCATCAGATCATTTTCACCTCCAGAAAATCATTTGCTTCGTTTCATGTCATAGATGTGGGATTCATTAAGGCCCTCCTACGACTTGTCACTTCACGTTGATATCAATTCATTATCCAAGAAGTTGACTTAGGAACAACCCTTTCAGTACTTTAAAGCTTTCATACCTCAATGGCAAGTTTCTCACTTCCGGCGACAGGTTTACATCAATGGCCTTTGACCGAAAGATTTTCCGTGGTGTTCAACATCAGATCCTATATTCACACCATGTGAATTGTACTATACTGCCTTAAGGGTCATTATCATTATCGGTGATTCATCTCGTGCCTGTTAACAACTTACATCATTAGCTAGTAATCAGGCAATGTCTTTCCATGTTCGACTTCAGAACATTTTCACATGGATCGACTTGTACATCGGGCGAAGATTGAATGAGTTTTGAAGACCCTCAATCTAGTTTCATCCATCTGGGTTGCGATATATTCTGGAAAATAAGGACATCAAATGTACATGGTAGCTACACAGATGATCATCCAAGCTAAGGGATTATGACTCTATAAGAATCACCAATCTGCAGTAGCAGATGATTATCTGTCCTATATACATGAAGATGAATTTATAAAGTTGAGCAAGGGAATGTCCACCTCAACTAGATCATGAAAATAATATGAAAATAATGTATTGTATTGTATTTTATACAGGTCAGCTTCTAGTTCGAGAGACCACGGATCCTCGTGATAAAGCATTTCACCAAACATCAAAAGATTTATGACCTCGTACTTTAGGGGGAAACTGTTATAGACATATTTGGTCACTGCAACCACAATCACATATGTCAATAAACCAATGGCTCTTAAAACCCTAAAAGTGTTGTTTCATACCCTAAAAGATCAAGGTCAACTAATTACATCATTTCCTAGAAGTTCCACCTGAAAAACCACTAAGAACTCGCCAAAATTGGACCATCTCACCTGCTCCATGGTCAGGATGCGATGCATATCACCTGCTACACATGGGAGGTGTGATGCATACTGAAAAGGCCTTCTATAGGGTGCGATGAGCGAGAATGGACAAATGGCAGAGACAGATTGCTAAGTGGATGCCTAGGGAATCTTCTAGAAACTTCTCCTATGACACTTGCCTCTCTAAATTCACCCATGGATGAGTAAGAGCACATGAAATCTCCAAGTGGAACCAAGACCTATCAGTGAAATGACACTAATCAAAAACCCAGAAGCTAACTCACCCATCTACAAACGTCTATATATAGATCCCTCAGCTAAGAGATCTAAAGGCTAGAATTTTGTAATTTGAAAGGAAGTGTTGTTGGTTTCTCTTTGAGACATGGTATTTTTGGGTGATCTTTCTTTTCATGAGGTGAAGAGGGCTTTGATGCTGGGAAGATGATGCTAGATCAGACAACTGGGTTTTAATCCTCTCTTCTACTTCTACTATCAATAAATTTATTTGAGTTTTCCTCCATATACTTGTGCACTTGTAAATATTGTATTTGTGAATGCAATTGTATGGTTAATGTACATCTGATTCTACATTGTTTATGGTATTATAGATCTCTATGCTTTGATGGTATTTTGCTGCTTTGCCTCTACAGGTGTTCTTTGAAGCGGGACAAGTGAGAAAGGAGTGGCAAAGCTCTGAAAGGAGAGAGGAAACAAGCAAGGAGCTAAGTGAAAGACTGAGTTTGGTGCTCTCTGCTTCTCTCTTATCTATCATCCGTAAAGGAAAACACAAGTTTCTTTCAATTGTTTGTTTTTAAGATAGCTACCCATCTTAGTGGGACTAGTATATCAAATAGCGACACTAGTTTTCCCGGAAACAATACGGATTATGAAGAATGGGATCATTTGTCAGTTTGGACACATCTGGTAGTTCGAAAGTTGCCAAGAAAGGTAATTGAGGATTGAAGGACATCTGAGGTCATGGATAAGAAACAACGTTAGAGTTCCATCCAGCTCCTAGTTGCCCCCATTGGTTTTCGACAGACTGATTTTTCCCGTAAGGGTTTTTGTAATATCCCTCCCCTAAATAATAAATAGTAAATAATAAGAATAATAATAATAATAATATAATAATAAATAATAAATAATAAAAATAATTAATAATTAATAATAGAAATAATAAATAAATCACTTAATAATAAATAATAAAAATAATAAATCATAAATGTTAAATAATAAATGATATGAAAATATATACAAAGAAAATAAATAAAAATAATAAAAATAAAAATAGTAATAACCATACTAAAACTCTAAGTAAGAATAAATAGAAATAAAACAAGAAAACTATCAAAAAGAAGGGAATAAAACAAGAAAAGCTAAAAATCAAAAGAAAATTAAAGAAATAAAACAAGGAAAGCTAAAAATCAAAAGAAAAGTAAAGAAATAAAACAAGAAAGCTAAAAATCAAAAGAAAGTTGCATGTAGACACATGGAGTGTGTGCATGTGGTTCCCCTTCCAATGTTCTTCTATTTAATAGATGGTGAGGAAGATGAGAGGCATTCCTGCATTCCATCATTCCGAGATTCTATCTTGCATTCTCTTGGGAGAATGGAGTTCTAAGACTTAGGAGTCACTGGCAGTAGTACGTTGATTGAGGGCTCGAGGGTGGCCAGTTGTAGCAAATCCTTGCACAATTGAGCCTACCGTTGGGTGGAGAGTCATCCCCAAAACCTTGTTGTCATCTGGCAGACATTGATCACAGATAATATAGGTATGTACTTATTTGTTGATTTTGATTTTAATTAGGAAATTAATTTTATATTTACTTTGGACTGTTACATATGGTATCAGAGCTTTGGCTCAACCCTTAGGGCCTATGGGCATCTTAGAAAAAAAAAAAAAATTTGTTGGAATTTTTAACTTGACTTGTTTTGAAGTTACAGGATGGTTACTTCGAGGAGGCCGCATATTTTTCTACGAACCCTCGCTATACACGTAAACTTTTTTATTCAGTGCATACTTATGGCATAGTTATATTTTGATGGTGTTCATTTTTAAAGTCATTCCTATGAGTAATCTCCACAACTAATCTTATCATGTACATATTTTCATATCCGGGCTCCTTCTTGTTGTCCCCTACATCTTTACTGGTTGTTTATTCCAATTTTCTTAATCCAGAGACCACCCAATTATTTATAATCAAATTTCTTTGGAATTGTTGGGGATTCTCAAGTAGAGCCCATGGAGGCATGGAAAGTTTTGTAATTGTACACAACGTGGGGTTTTAAAAGAGAAATTTTTATTTTACCTTAATTAAATTAATCCATATTTTTTTTTAATGAAGTGAAATAATTTAATTTAAATAGAAAAAAAAAGAATGCATGCAAGTAGTAGTTGTCCATAACCCCAGATTTTCTCTATTCTTGTAAAGCCCCTCTTTCCTTGATTATTAAAACCCTTGCGTGATAGCCCATAAATTATTCCTTTTACCTTAGGGAGTTTCCACCTAATATATTATGTGGATTTTAATGAAAACGAATTTACAATACTCGATTCTCTTCCATGAAAGAATGAAATGCAGTAAGATTTATTTAATGGTAACTTTTGGTACTGTCAATAATTTTTTTTGGGTGCCTCCACGCAGAGGGAACGAAGTTATGGATTATTAATTTTGGGTCCTTCGAAAGATAGTCAAATAATTTAATTTTCAAGTTTTCTATCCTTATGTGATCCACCCCTCAATTGATGCAATTGTGAAGGAAGTTAAATTTCGAGAAAGCTCATGTTTTTTTAAATTGTTACTTCGAATATAGTTTCATGCACCCACAATGGCCTAGCCATTCATGGTTAAAATTAATACAATCAGTCTACTTAGCAGGTTTGGTTATCAAGATTTGTCATAAACGACGAAGTCTATTTTTCTTTATTATTTTCAATAACTCGAGTTGTCGCTGAGTTAACTCGATTGTCCAGCTGTTGTTGAGTCAGATTATTTTGACTTTACCTAACCCAAATACAAGTGAATTTTGACTATTATTTTGCTGAAGCTATTTTGGTATTAAATTTTGGAGTTACTCAATGTTTTCAGTTATTATGCTCCATATTTTAATCTTCAAAGTGGAATTATTAGTTTTACTAATCATGATGCGGGAATGCGTTATTCCTCTTTTCGTTCCTTGCCAGTAGAATATATGCTCGAAATTCATTTTGTTAAAGTTTATATTAGTCCTTGTATTTTCTCTCATTAATATTTTCAGGAGGGGTATTTAAACGTTCATTTGAAAATTCTCTTTTACTATTTAAGGTATTATTCCTTTGTAATCTCATAATAAAAATACATTTTCTTGAGTGAGTTTCAGATTTATTTCTATTGTATCCCATCTCCTTATTTAAAAGGGAGGAATTCTTGCAGAAGTGACTAACTCTTTAATTTAATTTTCATTTCATTTTATTTATATCTAATTTATTGGATTGAGTCACTTGGTCATTAATAAATCTAGACTCCATTGCTAATTGTTTGATCTCATTGGCTATTTGGTCTAAATTACATTGAGTAATTCGTCTTTATCTCACTTGTGTTTTAGATTGAAGTAGTATATATTTAATTTCCTAATTAGTAATCTCATCTACGATCATTTACTTTTTCTTTCATTTGCATAATTCTCACTTGCTCCATTTGTCATAACATATTATAAGTAAATATTTTTAAAAGCACTTTCTATTAAGGCATTTGAGTTATTGTTCTAACATTTTCATCTAATTGTCATTTCCTTTACTTGCTTTATTGATTAATCCTTTCATGCTTCATTGAATCATTGTTGTAAGCTAATGATCTTGTCATAAATCTTGATTACAAGTGAATTTGTATTTTTTTTTTTGAAGCATCTTGTTTTGAGAGATGAGGGTTTGACATTGAGAGGACCTGGTGACAATTGAGAGAGAACTCTGTGTGAGCTAACACAAAGCCAGATTATCTTCCACCCCTTTATTGGCAAGGAGGTCTGCTAATCTATTTGCATTCCTTCTGATATGAACGAAAACAATTGCTCGCCTTCTATAATGATTGCTGCTAGTTGTTAAACACCGTGGTCCAAGCACCAACAACTTTTGCATTTGTGAGCTGGAGAGCCACCAAGTATGCAGTTGGCTATTTGAGTGGGTGGAGATTATGTGATTGGGCTATGATGAGGAAATGGTACTATTGATCTTATTGTGTGTGCATATTTCTCGACATTGTTGTCGAAAGAAACAATGGAATTTGCAGGAACATGCATATCCATGGCCGAAAGCTTACAATCTTATGTCTTATGTAGGAAATTTATGTCTTATCCGTGCAATTAATATGGCTAAATGTATTGTAATTTAGGTATTCGATATGGTGTTGCCTTCGCGGGTGCACTTGCAGGCGCGCCATATAATTAATAAAATGATTTTATTTTGATATTGGGGAGGAATAACCTTCCGAGTCATTCGATCCAGTTCTGGGGCGGGTGGCAGTGTCTCTTGTTATTATGGTGTGGAATATTTCTTTGATGGTTTGATTTCTTAAATTTCTTGGGAGTAATTATTTAATAGCCATAAAAATCTCAATATACATTCAATAAATTTGTTTAACGATTTATTTTGTTAAAAGCAGTCCATTTAGTTCTTCTAGCATAAGTTATGATTGCTTAAACAGATACTTAAATATTTCACTCTACAACACAAAATTTCGAACCTTAAAAATCATGAATTTGTGGAATTAATATTGATGTGACATATAATGATGAATAAATTTCTTTCGAAGATCAAAGTACCTTCTTGGCACAATAATGCCACCAATATTCTTAAGCTTTAGTCATTCGAATTTGGATTATACATTGAGACAATTCTTTAAGATTTATTCTGAAATCATTATGACCTTCTAACTCATGTTTTCCATGGTTTTATACTACAAATTTGTGATTGTTGATAATTTATGGTAATTTATGGTTGTATTGTGATTATTGATAATTTATGATAAAGTATATCTTATTAAATTCATAAACTGTGGTAATAACTTTTTAACTTTGTTATTATTAGACTCTGATATACTTGTTAAACTAGATACAACCAACTTATTTCTCTAAAATAATTACAAAAGTAGGATATTAAATTATGGAAGTGAGACCTAAAATTCTAGGGGCACCACCATTTATTTTGGAAGATCAACTAAAAATGTTTGGCTGGTATAAGTTTGGTGCACTAATTAGTTCCTCATTGGTTTTACCATGCATCATTATAGACAACAGATTCTTTGGTTCTCTGCTCTCATTAGAATCTCATTACATGGTAAAACTACTATCTCATTTTCTTGAGTTTTTTGTGCTTGCATTCTCTTATCATTTTCTAAACACTATTTCATAAAAAGAAAAGTGCTACAACAGTTCTCTCCATTACCACCACATAAAAAAGTGAAATTCTAAATGAGTCACCTAATTAAAGGTATATAGTTTTGTTATGACTCATTGATTCATTAGAAAAAAATCTTGTAATCTTGGATGGTGATAATCTACCCATAATTAACGATGTCTAATTTCTGGCATATTTTTTGTAACAAATCTCTAATGCTAGTGTAACCACTCACCACTAGTTCATTTTACAACATAGTTTTTGAAGTATTTGGATAATTGAAGTTAAAATTTGTCACCAATTGGAGTGCTCTAAAATAGTGAAATATGTTCCAATTGACAATGGATAAACTTTGATATCTTATTACCTTTAGATGATCATTGTTCACTAGCATTTGTTCATTATTTCATTGTTCAATCTGATCTAAAAACAAAGAGATAACATTCCTTGAATGTTGATCATACTATTCACTAATTATTTGGGTTGGATTGTTTTTCTCATTTTCCTTTAGCAATAGTAGTTGCTTGTCATTTCTCTGGTCTATTATTGTAAGAACACAACTCTCTCAATATGATCTTCTAATAAATTTAATTTTACATTGCCATTGCCATTCATATTACATGTATCTGCTCATTTACTACTATATTCTCAATGGCAAATCGTACAGACTTGGGTTTCAGTTTAGATGTTGAGTATAATGTTACATGAGGTTTCATGATTCAAGTTTAATTACATATATTGGATAAAGATGTCGAAAGAGAAATGGAAAGGAGAAACTTGTTAATGATAGTTCATGTGATTATGGCCAACTAGGATCATAGAGAAGAAGTATCACAACAGGGGTAAGAAATCAATAAGAAGAAACAACCGATTTTAGAACATAATGGAAGAGTTGGTATAATCATGACTTGGTACTCTAAAGGTATCACTATAAGGTCTATCTAAGGATGATGCACATAAAGAAGAAAATATTGGCAATCAACTAATGAACTTGAAAAATCACGGTAATAATGAAGGTTATTTAAAGGAACCTGTAAGGTATGATAAATAGAATGATTGGAGAAGATAAGTTGTGTGCATAACAACATCTATAACAATGGGAGAGCCACATTGTAAATTTTTTCATAGGTGACTAACTATATGAATGAATTATGGATAACAAGACGTATGATAAGGAGATTTTATTATGTTGATGTCTTGAAATAGGAAAAGATAAGTGGATTACACTTGGTAGCTATCTTAATGAATTTATTTATCAGTTCTTACCCAAGTTGGAAGTAGTAACAACATTTCGAAGGTATATCAGTGCTATAGGAGAGGAGGAAAAACCACAATGATTGGAGGTGAGAAATTCAAGTCAATTTAATAAAATAGAATGAAGTGAAGAAACTTCCATTTTTGAAGCCAATAGACATGGAATAGTAGGAAATCAAGGCAGGGAAAAAAAGAAGAATATATCTATGAATATCGGATAGGAGAAAATGAAGGGATGTTCTATCAAGAAGAAAGTTATTTTAAAGGTATTAATGAGTAGAGCTAGAAACACCATTGGTAATGGTCATAATGATGATATAAATATTTTAAAAATGTGAAGGTGTGAAGTTGCATGATGACCAAATGATAATAAACGAGGAAGATATAGGAAGGAATGTTGCTAGAAATTTTAGATAGATACCCTATGAAGGATTGTGTACATAGTGATAAAAGAAGTGAAAGTCAATTAATAGAGATTTTACTTGACTCATTGTTTCATGAGTAGGACTTTCCATAACGTTAAAAGAGGTCATTTCCACATTTAAGTTTCTCATGGACAATGATGGTAGTAGTGTTTCCAACTGTTTCAAAATCTAAAATAATGATGCTATTTAATAAGAAAGAGTCTTTTGCCCAACTTGATGAAACTGAATTTATGAGAAAGCAATCAAGTGGTATTGAGATACGAACCTTATGAAATCGACGAGATCAGAAAATATTTCTGTGGATGAAATGCTGATTGTTAAATAAGTCAACATGGATTAAGAAATCCTTGTAAGTAAATTAAGCATGATATAAAATTAAATCATGATGAAAAAATGTTTATATGCAATTGCATATAGCAGTTGGAATTAGTAAGCCAAAGGGTAAATGGATGTAAAATCAAAGGATTTTAATTTTGAGATAGATGATTTAAATAATGATGCTATCACTAGGAAGAATATATGACGAGAGATTAAGACCCAAGATGATGAGGCTCATTTGAAATTTAACGATGTACTTAGATGATTATACGATTGGTGTAAATAATCAACTAGCTAGTAGAAAGAAGTCGAACTGATTATTGAAAATTAATTGACAACTTGATGAAAATATATTGACGATGTTTCATGCTATCATGGTAGGAAGATAATGATGTACATATGGTTCTTATAGGGATAAGGTATCCATACGATAGTAGCGATATGTAGAGGTGATCCAGGTGGATATTGGTGGCCACCTTCCAAGTCCACCTGGACCCCCACCATTATTTTTCTCAGCATTTTCAGTTTCCTTAATTGTAGCACAACTTACTATTTTTAGCAATTTTTTCGGGGCCTGAACTTCCGGAGCCGTTTTGAGGCCCTAAACGACGTTTTTTGGGGAATCCGGGGGCAACATGGGTCCATGGAATGGACGGATGTTGCCCGTTCCAACAATGGTAGTGCTCGGATAGATCTTTCTAACGAGCTATTGTATGCATCAAACGGAGATCGTATGCCAAAGTTACGACCCCAGGAAGTTGATGTACCAATTTACCCGAAACAGGGCCCACAGTTTGGCGTTTCATATCCTAGGGTTAGGTTTTGGAATGTTAAGGGTTTTCCATTGTTTCTCAACAATAAATAGGCCTTCGAGCATCATTGTAACATAGTTCAGAGGCATGTAGCCACCACATCTCTTCTCAGAGATAAGCTACCATCGCCCTAGATGGTTTATTTCCATTTCTGGTTGTAAGCGTATTTTAGTATTTTCCATTAATGAAATGAAGTATTATTTCCGCTGCATCTTTGTGTATATGGTTATCTCTGTAATTTGTTGCGTTCCTGTTTAAATCCGGATCAGTGGTATCAGAGCGGTTTGCTTTTTCTCTGTTTTTCTTTGCATGTCCCCAACAAGGTCAGGATATAAGGAGTTAGGGCTTGAACTGGTTGAACCTTTGCAAGACCAGCCTCGCAAATCCCGACGGCCTCCCATGGCGGATGAGAAGAAAGGCAAGGGAGCAGGAGATCCCATCAAAATCTTGCTCGAAGAAGCCCTCGAGCGACAACGGAACGCGATGATGGACAACTTTCCCTAGATCCTTCAGTGGCTACCCAGAGGCGACGCATCGGCTTCCAGCAGCTACTATGGAAACGCCACACCCTTTAAGGTACAAGCTAATTTTGAAATCCCCATATTCGAGGGTCAGATAGACGCAGATGTCGTAGATAAATGGTTAAATCTGCTAGAGGGTTATTTTTCTGTTCATGAATTTTCGAGTCGGGAAAAGATTGCTTTTGCTCTTCTCAAAGCAGCCCCCCACATCAAGGACTGGTGGGAAACCTACTGTGAGGAGAAGGTTGAAAGTACTGGCTCACTATTTTCAGCCACACCCACCTGGAATTCATTCCGGGATGCCATCAAGGAGCAGTACTACCCTGTTGGAAGCTATGAGGATGAATACATAAAGTGGACCACGCTGCGACAGGGAAGGGACCAAGACGTGCCGGAGTTCACCAATATTTTCCATACCCTTCACACAAAGATGGGTATCAAGGATTCGGAGCAACATTTGATACTCAAATACTATGGCTACCTGCACAAGTACATCCAGGAAGAAATACAATTCCTGAACATCTCCTCGCTCGGCGCAACATACCAATATGCCACCAAGGTCGAGCAGAAGTTTAAACGAAAGAAGCGAGACTTTGGATCTGCGAATCCAAAGCAGGGGAAAGGTGCCCCTAAACCACAGAACAAAGGACAAAGCCAAGGCGGGATAGCCCAAGACAACCAGCTGAAGATGCAAGCAAAGAACAATGCCACGAAGCCGAGAAAGGACACTGGAAAATGGTGTGAGTTCCATAAGAGCTCCACTCACAACACAAGTGAGTGTCGGGCCAAGCAGTCACTGGTGGTTGAGCTAAAGGTTTCAGAATCAGATGCATGTTCCGAATCTGAGTCAGAACCCGATAAGGGGGATGAAAAAGGGAAGCAGATCATTGATGCGGATCCTAGCGCCACTGTTGCTACCGCGAAGATCCAGAAAAATGAACCCGAAGATCCAGAGGAGGAGGATCGTCTCTTCCACTCCCAGATGTGGGTAAAGGGCTCCCCAATACAATTCATTGTTGATAGCGGGAGTCAAAAGAACCTCATTTCGGCAGAGGTCGTGAAGCGGTTGGGCTTACCGACCACAACACATCCACAACCATACACCATTGGGTGGCTTCACCAAGGACAGGATCTTTGCGTGAGCCAGCAGTGTCGCCTTCCATACAACATCAAGCCCTTCACGGATGAGGTATTGTGTGACATTGCTCCCCTTGAAGTTTGTGATGTATTACTAGGACAACCATACTTGTGGAAGCGACATGCTGTGTATGAATCAAGGCCCCATGTTGTTATTATTACATTGGGAAATAATTTGTACAGGATACCGGAGGTAGCACCACCTACCGCCATCTCTTTGATTTCTGCAAAACAATGCAGTAAGATCATTTCCAAAACCAGGAAATTTGTTTTCCTGATGATACGCCCTCAAGGAAAGAAGAAGACAGTGGCCGCGGCCTCCAAACGGGGTCCCTCTGCACGACAACTATAGATGGAAAAGGTTGTGGAGGAGAACGAGGACATCTTCACCTCCCCTGCAGGGGTTCCTCTGCACTGTCAAGTCAAGCACTCCATCGATCTGACCCCAGGTGCACCGCTACCCAATGGACCAATTTATCGGCGCTCCATTCTGGATAACGATTAAATCAAGAGACAAATTCAGGAGCTCCTGCAGAAAGGTCACATCTGTCCGAGTTCATCGCCTTGTGGGAGCCCGGTCATGTTGGTACAAAAGAAGGATGGGACGTGGAGACTCTGTATTGACTATCGGGCGCCGAACAAGATCACTGTCTGTAATAGGTACCCGATCCCGCGAATTGATGACCTCCTAGACAAACTAAAGGGGGCGAAATATTTCAGCAAGATCAATCTCAAGTCAGGATATCAGCAGGTACCAATCGAACCCTCTGATGTGTGGAAGACTGCCTTCAAATCCAAGGAGGGCCTTTTCGAATGGTTGGTTATGCCTTTCGGATTGACGAATGCGCCTGCAACCTTCATGAGGCTAATGGATGACATCTTGCGGCCATTCACCAACTCCTTTGTAGTAGTATACTTGGATGACATTCTGCTCTTCAGCCAGAGTTGGGAAGAGCACCTCCACCACATCCGACAGGTTCTCCAAACACTGCGGCAACACAAGCTATGTGCCAATTTGGAGAAATGCACTTTTGGCATGACCCAGGTTCAGTATCTGGGATACATCATTGATGAACAGGGGGTGCATGTCGATCCAGCCAAGATCCAAGTCATTCGGGATTGGCCCTCTCCAACCACTCTAACAGAGCTCCGTAGCTTTCTAGGTCTTGCCAACTTCTACCGCAGGTTTGTGTTGGGGTTTTCTCATATTTCTTGGCCCTTGAGTCAAGTCACCAAGGGAGGGGCGAAAGCAAAATTCTTTTGGTCTGAATTTCAACAGAAGGAATTCATGGAGTTGAAGGATCGCCTCTGCACGGCACCAGTGCTCACGTTACCAGATTTACAACAACCATTTGAAGTTGAGACAGATGCCTCTGACTATGCTATTGGGGCAGTCCTTACTCAACATGGACATCTAGTGGCATATCACAGTGAAACACTTTCAGACACAGTCCGAAAGTACCCCACTTATGATAAAGAGAAGTATTCCATTGTACAGGCCTGCCGACAATGGAAGCATTACATTTTGGGGAAGGAAACGGTCATCCACACAGACCACCGACCCCTGCAGTTCATACAGACCCAAGGGAAATTGAAGAATGATCGCCATCAGAAGTGGTCTACATACCTGCAACAGTTCCACTTGAATATCAAGTATAAGAAGGGAAGCACCAATAATGTTGCAGATTGCCTCAGTCGACCACCGATCATGGCGTTAACCACCGTGCTCAACTCTTGTGGGCACGAGACTTCTGATTGGCCACTTCTCTACAAAAGTGACCCAGAATTCGGCCACACATACTAGACACTCTTGGAGGGTCGGCATGTTCCAGATTTTCACCTCCAGGATGCCCTATTATGCCACCTCGGTCACCTTTGTGTTCCTTCAAGCGAGCGTGCCAAGATGATTTGGGAAGCACACTACAGTCGGGTTGCTGGGCATTTCGGGATCGAGAAAACAGTGGCAGTACTGCAAAATTATTTCTATTGGCCGAATCTTCGACAGGATGTTGGGAAGTACATCAGATCATGTACTACCTGTGCCATTGCCAAACTGACCATTAAAAAGCACGGCCTCTATACCTCGTTTCCTACCCCTAGTCGACCTTGGGAACCCATCTCCATGGATTACATGTCAGGTCTTCCTTCCACTAAGCATGGAAATGACTATGTTTTTGTGGTCGTCGACAGGTTCTCGAAGATGGCCATTATGGTGGTCTGCAAGAAGAATATCACAGCAGAAGCCACTGCTAAACTCTTCTTTGAACGAGTGTGGGTGCACTTTGGGATCCCATAGTCTATCATCTCAGATCGGGACAGTTAGTTTCTCAACACATTTTGATCGAGTCTCTGGTCAATGCTGGACACCAAACTCACGAAGTCCACAGCCTTCCATCCTCAAACTCATGGCCAGAAAGAGGTTGTCAATAGGATGATTGTGCACATTATGTGCATGTATAACTCAAAGCATCCACGCACATGGGACGAGAGCCTCCCCTATGTTTAGCACAGCTACAACCGGGCTTTTCACAGCTCCACTAGCCATAGCCCTTTTCAGGTGGGTTTTGGATTCCAGCCACTATGCCCCATTGATGTCGCCATGCCACTTGCAGCTACTCACATAAATTCAGCTCATGTCCAGTCCGAGACAGATAAGGGCACCAGCTTCATTGAGCGCATCAAACATATTCGCCAGCAGGTCCATGACATTCTTGAGAAATCAAATGCCAAGTACAAGCAGCGACATGATCAACATCGGGTGCCACACACGTTTCAGCTGGGTGACAAAGTCTCGTTGCATTTGCAAAAGGAACGCCTTACTCGAGCCTATCGGAAATTGAGACCACTCTGATATGGTCCTTACACCATTACTAAGGCTATGGGAGACAATGCATTTGAGCTCAGCATTCCTCCATTCCTTGGCCTGCACCTAGTGTTGTTCAATGTGGACCGCCTTCGGCCATACTTTCCACCATTGCTAGACACATCCAACATTGCAGAACAGCTCAAACCCACAGAATTAAATCCGGATTACATGGAACAAGATGAAAATGATCGGATCATGGACACACAGATCAAGAACACTCACCAACAGAATATCCAACTGTATCGAGTTGTCAAATCAGGCCAACTCCTTCAGTAGGGCAAGTGGCTCACCAGGGAACAAGTTCAGCAAAAGTTTCCTCATCTCATGGAGGAGCTCAATGCAATGGGGACCATTGCTTCCTAAGGGGGAAGGAATGATCTAGGTGGATATTGGTGGCCACCTGCCAAGTCCACCTGGACCCCCACCATTGTTTTTCTCAGCATTTTCAGTTTCCTTAATTGTAGCACAACTTACTATTTTTAGCAGTTTTTTTGGGTCCTGAACTTCCGGAGCCGTTTTGAGGCCCTAAAGGACATTTTTTGGGGAATCCAGGGGCAACATGGGTCCATGGAATGGCCCGATGTTTCACTTTCCAACAATGGTAGTTCTCGGATAGATCTTTCTAACGAGCTATTGTATGTGTCAAACGGAGATCGTATGCCAAAGTTACGACCCCGGGAAGTTGATGTACCAATTTACCCCAAACAGGGCCCACAGTTTGGCGTTTCATCTGCTAGGGTTAGGTTTTGGAATGTTAAGGGTTTTTCATTGTTTCTCAACAATAAATAGGCCTTCGAGCCTCATTGTAACACAGTTCAGAAGCATGTAGCCACCACATCTCTTCTTAGAGATAAGCTACCATCGCCCTAGCTGGTTTATTTCCATTTCTGGTTGTAAGCATATTTCAGTATTTTCCATTAATGAAATGAAGTATTATTTCCGCTGCATCTTTGTGTATATGGTTATCTCTGTAATTTGTTGCGTTCCTGTTTAAATCCGGATCAAGAGGTATTATGATGTTATGTCAAGATATATTGACATATTCATTTACTAAGTGATGATAGGTATTTAGTGTTCAATACTCATGATGGATATGATATGCATAATGTGGCATAGGAATTATGATGCTACAATATGAGGATTATTGACATGTGGTTCATTTATGATAATTCGTGTTATGTCTTTAATATAATTATGTTGATGGTATAACTTAAGCATGCGATATTTCCGTACAACTCTATGACATGCATGAGCATGCAATTCCTTATTATTCATAATGTTGCAATTAACAAAGATGAACGTTCTTATGATGACATGCAAGAGTTGGCATGTGGATTATTTCCTATGCTACTATGATGGTATGGTTAATGCATTGGATGCATATGATTTACAGGACTCGACAAATGGGCCGAGAGGGCCAGTTTATTTGATGATCTCGTGCGAGCCCATATGCACGAGGGAGAATAAGTAACACCATATGGGCTAGGGACAAAACTCAATCAACACTACATATGCCGGTGGTTCCTTTGTCTTGTGTATAGCTCTTGATGGATAGTTCTTGAAGAGCTATTGCACCATCTTGAGGAGGCCAAGTGCCTGATGTTCTAGGCTAGGTGCCTGTTATTAGATTGGGATGCCGAACTCTGGAAGGGATGTAAAGGACTTTGATGCCTGGGGATGTGCGCCTTCGTAGTTGTGAAGGGAGTGGGCCAGCCTTGCGAGATGCCCGGGGTCATTGAGTACCGAACCGGGTGCTTGCCTTGGGGCAGATGAGGTCTGAGTCAGGCGCGAGCCTTGGGGCCAGCCTTGGACTAGGATACAAACCGGGTCAGGCTTAGCCTGGTGTCGAAAGTGGGAAAAAGGACAGAGATTCCTTGAGATTTCCTGGGGTGTTGGGGACTTTCGATGCCTGTTAGTTATACTAGTTCAGTAGAGGGTGTTGGCAACAGGAAGTAAATAAAATAATAAATAATAAATAGTAAAAATAATGCATAATACATAATAAAAATAATTAATAATTAATAATTAATAATAGAAATAATAAATAAATCACTTAATAATAAATAATAAAAATAATAAATCATAAATGTTAAATAATAAATGATATTAAAAATATATACAAAGAAAATAAATAAAAATAAAAATAGTAATAACCATACTAAAACTCTAAATAAGAATAAATAGAAATAGAACAAGAAAATTATCAGAAAGAAGGAAATAAAACAAGAAAAGATAAAAAGCAAAAGAAAAGTAAGGAAATAAAACAAGAAAAGCTAAAAATCAAAAGAAAAGTAAAGAAATAAAAAAAGAAAGCTAAAAATCAAAAGAAAGTTGCATGTAGACACATGGAGTGTGTGCATGTGGTTCCCCTTCCAATGTTGTTCTATTTAATAGATGGTGAGGAAGATGAGAGGCATTCCTGCATTCCATCATTCCGAGATTCTATCTTGCATTCTCTTGGGAGAATGGCGTTCTAAGACTTAGGAGTCACTAGCAGTAGTACGTTGATTGAGGGCTCGAGGGTGGCCAGTTGTAGCAAATCCTTGCACAATTGAGCCTACAGTTGGGTGGAGAGTCATCCCCAAAACCTTGTTGTCATCTGACAGACATTGATCACAGATAATATAGGTATGTACTTATTTGTTGATTCTGATTTTAATTAGGAAATTAATTTTATATTTACTTTGGACTGTTACATTTTTTCCGTAAGGGTTTTTCCCATAGGGATGGTTAGTATAACCAAATGGTTGACCTTGGTTTTGACCACCAGTGGCCCATTGATTACCAATCTAACCAACAGTAGCAGTATACTACTGCTGAAAATTATGGTAAGGATTAACCTGTGGCTGTTGATAATTTTGATATGGGGAAGTTTGAGGTTACCCTTGGGGCTGTTGAAGGTTTTGAAAACCATATGGCAGCTTAACTCCAAAGTCCGCCTGGGGTCTAGGCTACATTTGACAGGCAGGTTGGGTTTGAAAGCCAACTTGATTTTGTAGACTGGATTGGGTCTGGAGTCTAGACTAGGTATAGATACCGGGTGGAGCTTGAGAAAAAACGAATGTTTGAGTGCCTGGTTGAGAGGGGCCAAACAGATGTCGTTGCAAGAACCGAGGTTGACCCATCTAGCTAGAAGGTTAGCCTAGTTGAGACTGAGGTTGACCCATTTTCCCAGAAGGTTGAGCTTACTGGGTAATGGGTTGACCTTGCAGAACAGAAGGATGGCCTGACTAAACAGATGGTTGAGTTGGCTGAACAATGGATTGGCCTCATTGTATTTGAGGCTGGACTACTTGCTCAGAGGGTGGACAATCTGGACAGTAGGCTGGCCTTGCTAGATTTGAGGCTGGACTAGTTGTCTAGAAGGTGGAATAGGCTAGACAGTAGGCTGGCCTTGCTGGATTTGAGGCTGACCTACTTGTCTAGAGGGGTGACCTTGCTGGGTTCCAGATGGGCCTTGTTAGATGTAAGGCTATGCAGGTTGAATAGAAGGCTACCCAAAGTAAGTAAAAGAGAAACTGGTGAAGGCCGAAGGTTTCCCCTGTAAGGGTTGTCCTTGTGGGCCAACAGGTTGCCCTGGATAAGGTTGTCCATAATACGGTTGCCCTTGATAGTGCAGACCTTGAAAATTCGAAGGTTGTGCTTGGCTACCATGATAACCAGTATGTCCCCAAGCGACAGATAACAGAACTGAAACCTCAACCGTAAGCTGAGATAGGATGGATCCAATCTAATAAATATGAGCCCCTCAAGAATCATAGTAATGAAACAGATTCTGGGGATCCAGATTCTGAAGAGCATGCACGTACTGGCCATACGTCCACCCTACTGGAATGGAATTGGAAGAAGGTGGAACACTACTAGTGGGATTAGCAACTCAAGATGTCGATGTTGAAGGACCACCACTAGCAGGACCAATTAAAGGTCTGGGAACATTGGTCACCACTGAAGATGCAACAATGGTACTAATAGCGGGAGCTGAGGAATCCACACAAACAGTAGGAATATCAGGACAGATGTGACAATCACATTGTGAATCTGGGGTGTAAAAGGTTTTTAGGTTGGAGTGACAATATGAGACCACATAGAACTCGTAAGGGGAGATCTGGAACTCATGATATCAGCCAAATCATGGTAGTGTAAAGGCAATGTGATACCAAGAGGAGTGACACAGAAGGGTGAAGTTTCTGTAGGTATAGGAATTTCACCACTTTCCATCAAGGTCTCTTCATCAGAGATGGGGTTCATCTCATCCATGTCAGAAGAAGACATTGGGATCAAAACACCAAAAGGAGTAACGGGGAAATCTTATTCGGAAGGTTCCCAGATGGGGTTCCAATGAATATCGTAGAACTTATCGCCCGGGGCACAAGAGCTAATCGATTGAATACACAAAATAATAGGAAGGATATTTTTGACAAATGGTACCTCAGAAGCGACAAACGATGCAGAGCCTTGGTCACTTGGTATGGGAGATGAGATCAGTGATTCTGCCAAGATGATTTAACTCAAAAATCTAGGAAAGGATAAACGAGTAGGGAAAGCAATCCTACCCAAATTGAAACGCAGTCACGATTTAACAAGGAGAATGTGAACATGATTGAATAAATTTTATGACATAGGAACAAAACTTTACCTTTTCATCTTTAAAGAGTCGAGAAAAGGATAGAAGATGACTCTAGTTGCCTTTGAATATTTAATGAGCCTGAAAGGACAAGTGCTCAAATGATCCTTTTCTTTTAGGGAGTCGAAAAGGAACGAAAGTGACTACTCTAGAGAACTATGCAAAAGGTTTACCGACCAAACCGTAAAACTGCATATACACCTTGGTGATCAAATGAAATAGAAATGACCAAGGACTTTCCGTATGGTAGTCAATCTTCCTGAATGCTATGTTCGATGCATTACGGTTCACAAGGCGGTAGACACGACTTCCTATGGATGTAGGATGATAACCTAGTGGGGTCTCCCAATACATACTCGATGGTACGGGGAGCACAAGTCCGTACTAAGTAGCTATTGAGTCACAGAAGGAGGAATCACCCAACCTTAAGCGAAAGCAATAGTGACTAGGTTTAACGACGACGGAGCATGTATCTAGCCTAGACCTCTAAATAATGTGCGTTAAGTTCCAATGCATTGTTAAGTTCATTCAATTAATTTTAGAGTTGATCTTTGAATTAGGTTTTAGTTTTCAGGCCCTACCATATGTATATCAAAAACCCTAGGATGCAACTAGAATGAGTAAAGCATCATTCATTTCGATGAACACCTACTCAAAGAAAGGTAGAAAGTTCATTCCCAAACCAAGACACAACCAAGACAAGAAAATGCAAGCGCTAAGAGAAACGATGCATTGACACACCAATCCTATAGTGCATCGATACTACTAATGATAGATTTAAACTTCACTTTCCAATTTCTCAAACATGAAAATTTGAAATGCAAATGTACTTTCACTTACGTATACTAAATGAATGAACTCTTCTGGTTTTGATTTTTTTTTTGTGTGTTTGAGTTTAAGGAGACAAACGAGCAAGTGTAAACTAATAAATCCAAACAATTGTAATCTATTCTTGGTAGTGAAGAAACCAAATCAATCATAAGAAATTGTTTCAACAATCGACACCAAAAATCAACCAGCAAAAAAAGTAGCAAAAAACTTCAAGAAAATCAATAAGACGGTTGCGGATGAACCTCAGATAGATAAGAAACCCAGACAAATGGTTCAAAAAACTTAAAAGAGCTAGGTCACAGAGCTAAAGAGACAAGATTAACTCAAATGAAGCCAACAAGAAATAAGCCTCAGCCAAAGCAACTAAGACAAGCTGATGGGAGAGAGGAGACAACAAGGGATAAGCAATATTGATGGTTTCAAAAGGAAAAGTTGTAAAAAACAACTTGCACAACGATCATTGCGGATATATAACCAGCAACTTGAGACGATAAGCTAATTGCCGCAAGGGTAAAGGCAACAACAGAGCAACATCATCGCAAGAGTACACATATCTTCTGCAACGGTCTGATTTCAAGAATAGTCGCAACTGTACTACAGGGGATCAACGACGCACAGGTTTGAAAAATGAGGAAAGGGCAACGTCATCACAGTTGTCCATATTTTTCCAGCGATGAGTTTAAAAAGAAGGGAAAACAAGTGAAAACTCATAAACAAACACAGTGAAAACTCCATAGTGGAGTCGCCAACTTGTGATGTAGGAAAATGTTCCCTCTACAGACAGAGGCAACCCCTCTAGCCCTAGAGTGGGTCTAGTCACAACAAAGACAAAACGACAATCGATTCCCTTAAATAGTCATTGTCAGAGGTCTACCTCAAACCGGTGGTTGATGAAGTTTCCGTTGCACTACTCTAGCTTCCATTTCTTTCTCCTCAATGAGAAATCAACCTGAAACACCATAAGAAAACAACAAAACATGTAACCAAGAACAACAATGATATATTTACTTATAAAGTCAAGAAATCATAAGCTATCAAGTAAATTGTGCACAAAATATAAGAAATCATCATTGATTATATTAAAACGAATCAAGAACAAATCTTACAGCCAAGTCTTGATGTTGCAAGCCTTCTCGGAGGGTCCAACTAGTATGTTCCTTCAAGCATTCACTCTCAAGAATGGGTCTGCCAAATAAATAGTATCTCTCTCTCACTCACGAGCTCTAATGCAAGGCTAAGGAACTCCACAACCTCTTACCAAACTATCAGCAATTCCACACTTGTCACACTCACACCAAAGCTATCTGATCTGCTTCAATCCAACTAGAAACCAGTAACTAGAAACTCCCAACTAAAGAACTAGCAGATCATAGCAACGGTGAGTGATTTTATAAGAGAAGGAGTCTCCATGAAATGAGGGAGGGGGAGCTTATCCTCAAGGCAAGTTGCACAAGAGGCGGAACCACCATGCCAGATGAGGAAAGGCAACCTAAACTGACCCAACAACTAGCTCTAGAAACACCGAGAAGGCCGATTGTTTGAACAAATTCGACAAATCTGGACCATTGTAGGTCATGAACTAAGTCTAAGCAACGACATCGCAAGGAAGCAATGCACTCTGACCAACCGTCGCAAGAAATAGTTGGGAGTCTTGCGTTGAGCCCTAAAATCCAACCATCACGGGAAACACATGTACACCTGTGACGGTGTCATGATGAGACTATTCATGACAAGGGATTGTCACACATTTGAATGGCTTACTAGCGACGATGTAGAAACTTAGGGAAAAAGGGTCAGTCTTTAGCATCAGAGAGCACTGTTTAATATTTTTTCATAAGCGAGAAGATATGGCCATGTTTATTTGATACATGATACAGTAGAGGGACTGAGATGAGGACAGTAACAAATTAATGTGTAACACCCCCACAATCCAACTGGAAACCCCAAGTTCAGTCGCCCAAAAACACTCCTGTGCGTTCTTCCAGACCCGTTCAACTTCTGCGCGTGGGTCATTTTTGTCTTGTTGCAGAGTCATGCTGCCTACTCATTTTACATGCGGCCTGCACTTTCCACATAACCTGTACATTTGTTGAATTTCCACCCCATGTTAATCCTACATCCAACCTGTGTTTCCACCTCAACCGTTCACCACTCCTGAATGAATCGTTTGGCAACCTATTTGTCCTACTGTTCAACAGTTTGTTCTCCCAAACAAATTTAGAAAACATCCAACAGAATTTTGCGTCAGTGCGGGCGAATGAATTGAATGTCGTGCGGCTTGATGCTCGACTACCCAACCCTACCTAAATGCATCCATCGGTCATTGCGGGTCTGCCTGCATACAACGCAACCGTGTATGTTCGATGCCCTTTCTCTTGTGGTTCCCTTATTCTATATTTGTACTTGTCCTTTATGTTTTTCGATGAGTTGATGATGTCCTTTAGCTCCACGCCATCTCTTTTATTTATACGTGCATCACCAAGGTAATTCACCCAAGTTTAATGTCCCTTCAACCACTCTAAGGGTCGCCCCGACCATTTATATAAGTCATCCTACACATGTTTTAACATGTTGGCCCAACAACCCAATATCATGTACTCCATCTCTACTCTCGAGTCGACTCCAACACTTAGCCAATTTTGTACCCTTCATCACACATCACACACCCAACTCGACTCACCAATTGTAGTGACCACCAGTCACTCTACAACTCACCTCCATGGTCACCTTACACACTTTGCCCATCGATCACCGTCGCAATGGGCGGCCACTCGCCTAACATGGGCGCACCTGCTATAAGTGCATTCACCCATCGAACTTAACCAAATGATGTCCAAGTTGTCTCCACCATGCGCTCTCCACCCAAATCGGTCAACAAGAGCGCCTGTCGCATATCGGCGTGCCATCTACAACTTAGTCACATGTCATCGACTCGAGGTCCTGACATCCTCCCCCACTCTAAATAAGGTTTTCATCCTCAACAACACCATCATCATAAAAATATCACAAAGTGTTGTTAGGTCCAACATCAAATATCCATGCTACCCAACCATGCTCATCATTGCATAAACCTCCATCAAGGCTCATGACTCCAAAAATGGGAAATTCTCCCCAATCCATGGTCATCAACCACATCTCTTGCACTCTGCACATGTTGTCCCACCGTCGAAGGTTCATCCCTCCAACTCAAGTTGCATGCTCGCGCTGCAATATATATCATGTAAACTCATCATGTATCATCATCATGTGACCTACTACCATGATAATCCCCTTCAACTTAAACACATCTCAATACACTGTCGACCCTCATTACTCAAACCAATTGGATGGTCAGTCCAACCATCATGCAATCCATGAGAATGCACCTAATCATGCCATCATCGGTTGTTTTCCCAAAATCCTATTAGAACATCAAATTGATTAAGAATCCATCCCATCTCAATCCAAATGTGAAGTAATCCTTGTCCAAGTCCATGAAGTATTCCCCATATTGTCTGCAACATGTTTTCATCAATGATAATGTCAATATATGGTGGTGATGTACCAACCAGCCACATCCATTTAGGCATCATCATCCATGTATGAGAGGTCCTTCTCCTCAAATCATCAAAGGAATCCTCCCATCAATACAATTCTCAATGTGTCATATCCAAGCCCACGAAGAAACCTCCATCTCCTATATGATATTCCATCCATTAGTAATGTCAAAGGGCAAAGTCACACCTATCTCATCATATCATTGATGTGCTTCCCATGGTCATATATCAGTCAGCTACCATGTCTACCAAAAGTGGTTAAGTCTCATCAACTCAACCCATACCCAAGTGCTACCACCAAGGCATTTCCATCGCTCCAACTCCATTAACTCCAAATTGTCTTATCCCTATCATATCCATCAATTCACTGCTCATGAACAGACCACATAAATTTTCCTAGGTTATGCATCCCACAGTGCATGAAAGTCAAGAACACCTCTAACATTAGCTCCTCAACCAACCAGATACTCCAACACCACCATAATTTGAATTCTCCATCAGCTGCAACACACTCAAGTTATCATGAGCTCTTATGAATCATCTCCATCCAACATTTCGGTAATCATACCTGATTCAGTCTCAAGTGCCATCACAAGATGCCTCTTCCCTCTTGGTCATATGAATACTCTCATACATTGTCCACAAAAAAACCATGGCTTTGTTGTACAACTATGCACAACATTCCCATCGTCTCATCTGCAAAATATATCCATATCGCATCAACAAGTCCATCTACACAATATCCCTATCTTCGCACTCCTTCATGGATGCCCATATGTGACATCTATATAAGTGCTCCTGCATAATGTCCTTGCACTAGGTCTTCCATGCTCTCATCTATCCAACTTGATGTCCATGACTCTAGCTTCCCATCTTGTCCCTCCTAGTAGACTCATCACAACTTCAATCATCACATCCTTGTCCTCAACCAAGTTTAGGGCCCTCGGTCACTCAAACTTCATATCACATCATATCATATCATGTCACAGGTCCCTTCCATCATTGTTGCCTCCCCAACTAAAGGACCAACAAGACTGCCTCTTGGTCTCATCCATGAAGAATTCCACCCAAGTATCATATCATCATAACTCCATTGTGCCCTCTCTTCAACCTGAGTCATGCTGGGAACTCATCCAGTTCTCCACTTGGCTAACCATGTCTCATCCATCATAAATCTCCTCATCTTCATCCCTTTTCATCGACATTTGCACCTTCCACCATGAGGTCAAAAATTTCCCCAAAAGTCCTTCAATAATTAATGTTCCTTGCCTCTCCAATACACAAGGTCTCATCATAGTCATCCATGGTAGGGTAGTCCATTGCATTGGAAAACTCCCTTTTCCCATCCCTACATATGGCCCATCCTCGAAAAGCTGCAATGAAACACAAGTAATATCAATAATTACATCTTCATGAGATCTCTCCATGTGAGTGCCTCCTTTGATCCATGTCTACAATGTGCATGATCTTGGTCCAACTTGGTCAAATGTCATCTCACCAAATTCCTCCTTTATTGTTGAGACACTTGCAACATTCTCTTCCTCATATATCATGACTTCTTCTTCCCCATCGCAATTTGCATCTTCATCCTACTCTATTGCACAACCAAGTCGAAGATGCTCTCTTTTAACGTCCGACTCCAAGACTTCATGTTCAACTCGAATCTATGGGCTCTCCTATTTCATACGCCTCAATGTTGTGGAAAATGCACTCTCAAGAAAGGATGAGGATATGGAAGCATTTCTTTGCTCCATTTCTATTATCCAACCAGATTGGATAAATGAAGCAAGAGATGAATGGAAGAATGACGAGGAAGTGTGGGCACTCATTCAAAAGTTACAACAAGATCCGAGTACATCTTATACATTTAGCTGGAAAAATGATTCGTTATGGTACAAGGATCGATTATACCTATGTAAGAATTCCCAACTCAAACAAAAGATTCTTATGGAATTGCACACCTCTCCCTTAGGAGGGCACTCAGGATTTCTAAAAACCTTCCACAAGGTTAAGAGGGATTTTTTTTGGGATGGCCTTAAATCGGATATTCAAAAGTTTGTGGCGGAATGTTTGGTTTTCCAACAAAATAAACTTGAACTAATTATGACACCAGGACTATCACAACTTTTATCAATTCCAAGACAATGTTGGGAGGAGGTTTCAATGGATTTTGTCACAGGTTTACCCAAGTCCGATCGAAAGAGTGTTATCATGGTGGTAGTTGACGGACTTACTATGTATGCACACTTTTGTGCATTATCTCATCCATTTAAAGCGAGTATAGTTTCTACTTCATTTATGGAAACAATTCAAAAGCTACATGGAAACCGAAATATTATTGTAAGTGACAGCGATCCCTTTCTCACTCGAAACTTTTGGACAAAATTATTTTCTTGTCTTGGTACTCAGTTAGCTCATAGCTCATCTTATCATCCTCAATCTGATGGGAAAACTGAGATAGTAAAAAATGTTTGGAATGATATCTTCGTTGCTTTGTATTTGATAAATAGGCACAATGGGTCAAATGGTTGCCTCTCGTTGAATGGTGGTATAACACTTCCCTCCATATTGCAACAAAAATGACCCCATTTATGGCACTTTATGGATATCATCCACCATCCATCACACCATATTTAAGAGAAAATTCTAAGGTTCAAGCAAAGGAAGATCACATCGAGCAACAGTAACAAGTTCTCCAACTCTTAAAGGATAACCTCACCTTGGCGTAGAATAGAATGAAATAGCAGATAGATCAACATTGCAGTGAAAGAAGTTTTGATGTAGGTGATTGGGTATTCCTACGGCTATAACCATATAAACAAATGTCCCTGAAGCAAGCTAGGAAGGATAATAAATTATCACTAAAGCATTATGGTCCATACAAGGTGTTGCAAAAAATAGGTACTATGGCATACAAATTGGAGCTTCTTGCAGCTTCCCGAGTGCACCCAGTTTTCCATGTTTTATGTTTATAGAAGGTTATAGGTCACAAGCTTCTAGTTCAAATAATATTTCTAGAAATTGATGAGGAAGGAAAAATTATATTGGAACCTGAAGCTGTCAAAGAAACAAGAAATCAACAGCTATGAAATCGATCAATTCCAGACTATCTCATCAAGTGGAAGAACTTACCCGTTGAAGATTCCACATGGAGGATGAGAATTTTATATAGAAGCATCCAGAACTACTCATGTGTTGAGGACAACACTTTTTTGAAGGAGAGGGGCATGTTAGGTCCCTATAAAACTAGTGATTCCCCCATTACTATTGTCGTTGTATCCCTTATTGTTATTATTGTGCCCCTATTGTCCACATATTGTTATTATTATGCCCCATAGAATCCCTCTATTGTTATTTTATGCCTTTATATTATTATTGTTAGGTCATCTTGGTTATATTGTGACCTCTTAGACTCCTATATATAGCAAGGAGGTTTTTCCATTTGAATCATCCAAGAATTGTTCATTTGTGTAACATAAAGGAGGTTGCCCCCTCAAAGAGGCTTATTTCTAAGGCGTTCATCTATCTTTTCTATCTTTTTGTGAGCTGGTTTCCTAACACCTTTGGTAATGTATTTTTATAATCTCATGAGAATGGTAATTCCTACCTCATTTGTATAAAATATCATCCATATAGATATGATAGCATACCGTAAAGTGGGATTCATTTATTTCCCATGGGATCTCCTATTTTCATAATCAAATATCTCTCTTCTTAGAAGTATTTACAAACTACACACATCTATGATAAAAAATGATGATGTATTTTAGTTGTATGCAATCTCCTAACCTCGGACATTAGGGAACAACTATTATCACCTCATCCATTCATAGGAGACAACTAGCTAATTTTCTAAACGTTTCATTACTTAGAAAAATATATCATAATAATGCTACCTCATCGATGTTTTACATCAATTCAAAGAGAAATGGAATACAAATTTAAAAATAGTATTTTTTCCGTGCTTGGATGAACTTCTTCCATTGAAACTCACATATCTTACATGACTTTTCCTTTAGAAGACAACGAATTCTATTCACACAATTGAGTGACACTTCTTTGACACATTTAAGGAGGAGGAATTAACTTGGTTATCTCTACATCGATGTACATAAGAAACGCCAATGCTCATGCCATTTATGGAGAGTATTTTGTTTCCAATGTCCCTTTCAAGCATTGGGTTCTCCATTTTGAGTGAAGATATTCCAAATTCAAAGAAACTCTTCTAGGAATTTAAAATGACTTCTTAAATTAAATCAACGAAGAAACATTTGAAGAAGGAAATAATTGTACACATATGCTATTAGAATTCAAACTATTATTTTAGAAAATTAATCAATGATAGGGTTCTATGGTCCTTTAGACCATTCAATTGTGGTATTTCAGGATTGTATGAATATTTCCCAATCTTAAGGAAATTTCCTTCTATAATAAAATGAATACCATTATACCATTATTATTGTATATATCATTACAATAAATTTCTCATTCTAACTTTCAATTTCAAGTAGGAAAATTTTCCATCCTATCAAAATGATTAAGATCTCAATCATGTTATTTTCTCTCAAGATAATAGGTGGAAACATCAGGAGTATGGACATAGATTGAAGCTTATTTCTTCCATACATGAAAATGAAAATTTTCATATTTAAGTTCACCTATAATTTATCAAACATTGTTTGACTAATAACTTTTGAAAAAATAACATTGATAGAGAAAATTCTTTTGCAATTGTTATCTTTGTAACCTCAACATAAGTAGTCCTTGTTACATCCCTACCCCTAACAGTTTGAACTCACATTTACTTCCAAATTTATTACTTAGGACCATTAAATTAAAAAACATTAACCAATTTATAGGCTTTTTGAGATAAGATTCTATTGTATTTTGAAACTTTTGATTGCACTATTTCAATATTTATGAATATATTATAATCTTGAAACAATTTCCTTTATTGTAAAATGAAAAACCACTACCCCATTCAAATATTTAATTTTCCCCTCACATCAAAATGATTAAGATCTCAATCATGTTATTTTATTTGAAAATAGTAATTAGAAACATCAAGAAAAATGTATATACATTGAAGCTAACTTCGTCTATATATGAAAATTAAAATCTTCATATTCCATATTCACCTACAATTTATCAAACTTTCTTTAATTTATACCTTTTAAAATTTCACAAATCGCTCTTATATATAAAATTATTTTAGACTTGTTGTTTTTTTATCTTTATAGTCTCAACATTAATAATCCTCATTACATTTCCATCCCTAATTAGGTGAACTCACATTTACTTCCAAAATTAATATATTTTGCACTTGTTGTTTTTTAACTTTATATTCTCAACATTGATAATCCTCATTACATTTCCATCCCTAATTATGTGAACTCACTTTTACTTCCAAAATTAATACATTGTAACTTTGAGTGAAAGAAAATTAACTAATTTATATGTTATTTTTATAATGTAAAACCATTGAGTATATCAACCTTCCAAATTTCTCAAATATGTCATAGTAGTTGAATGTCTATAAAAAAACAAATAGAATGTAAAATATTTCATTTTAAAAAAATTAATCAATTTATATGTTATTTTTATAATGTAAAACTATTTAGTATATATAAAGCTTCAATATTTCTCAAATATGTTATATAGTATAATGTATAAAATGTTTTTCACAAGAAATTACATTGAAAATTTTGGTCAATCTATTTCGAGCAAACAAGTGTGGTTCATCTTCATGACACCATGTAAATTTTTTCTAAAAAAATATTTTATACATTATGATATAGATCAAAGAAACTTGAATTCAAAAAACTAAAATTCCAATATATCATAATAATTAAATGTTTATAAAAAAACAAATAAATGTAAAATATTTCATTTAAAATAGAATTTGTACGAGTCCAAGACAAGGACGGACAACATTAGCTGAACATGGGCTGTTTAATCGAATTTATTGTTCGAAGAAATATGAGAGAAAAATTTAAGGATGCACATGTATTTGTGTTGTAAATGAATGAAAGGAAACACCTTGAAGTGGACAGATGAAGTTTTAAATGAATAAAAAGAAACACCTTGAAGTGGACAGATGAATGAAAAAGGTATTGCAGCTAAGATATCACCTTGGAATTTAAAATCCTTAGCGTTGATAATAAGGAAAACATATAGGCTATTGAAATTTCTGGCCATTTGACTATATTTATGGCTAACATCACATAATAATGACGGTCAATCTGTCTTCTATATGGTGATGTGGTGACGCCAATATTCCTATTGTCACAAGATACGCACTTTTGATTTGGTGGTGATTGTATGGTACTGATTAAGATATTGCACTCTTGAGCACTAACTGGTTTTTCAGAGCCCATGCGTTATGTGCAACTGTAATTACACTCGAGCTATGGTGAAGGGGAGGTGCCCATATAGATGGAAAGGGCGACGATATAGAACTTGGAATACAAGTTAGTAAAAGAGAGGTTTATGGCAGCTTTTGTAATGTAGCCACTAGCAATCATAACAGGTCTAAAACCCATCTATTTAATCCATAGATTAATTATGGCAACGTGGCATTTTTATAATAATTATTTCTTTAAAAGAAACTTACTCAAGCGTCATTTTTTTAAATAAATATTATTAAATATTTTTTTTATATTATAAAATTTTACAAAAGCATAAACTATATTGTTAATAAATATATCAAATTTAATTTTAAATATTTTAATATAAGAAAAAATAGTATAAAAGTAAATATTTCTATATGGTGAAAGGTTTGATTGATGCTTTCTAATTATTATGAGAAAGATGTTATAATGTCATCTCTTCTCTTGCCTTATTAAGTATTTTGACATATCAAATGACATAAAATTAAAAATAGAATAGAATAAAATAAAATAAATTAATAATTATAGTTATTAATAAAACATTTTGATTTGGTCAAATTAAATAAATAAAAATAATAATATAGTTATGATAGAGATATTATAATGTCTTCTTGTATTCAATGTTGTTTAACATTTTGACTTAATCAAATTAAATAAAAAATAAAAAATGAAATAAAATTAGATTAAACTAAAATAGTAAATTTAAGTCTATCTGAAAACATTTTTACTTAGTTAACATAAAATAAAATTAATAAAATTATGGGATTGACCCATGATATGACAATCTATGGTATTGACCCATGATATTGATGTAAAATATAGTTTATCTAAATCTTTTTTAATATGAAATAAATTTACTCCCTCTAGATTATAAACACCTAATAAACCTAAAATTAAAATAAATATAAAATAGTAATGAAATACATTACATAAATTAAAATAAAAACCATGAAATTGTTTTATTTAATAAAAACTTATCCATCATTTCAAATTGTTATTATCTTATATTTTATCATTAATAAAATTGATAATTAGAGTCATTTTGTATTTATTAGCTAGATGGTTTCATTTATTATTGCGAATGTATTATATTATGCATCTCGTGGATGGGAATAAATTATAATTTTGAATAAAATACTCATAATATTTCATATAATAAATTTATATATTTTTTCAAATTACTTGCAATAAACTTCTCTTACTAAGGAAATTATATAATTTCTGTGATCATGTCAAATATCACTTAGTTGCGCTAGGTTTTCGCCCATCAGACTCTACAGAACCGCGTCGTCTCTCCTTTTTATACCCCGAGCACCATAATGCTATAAGTATCCATGGGGAGTTTTCTTGAGATTTAGAAGCCTACTCCATCCTCCTTGTTTGTAGGTGGTATTGCGTTACGTTTACCAAATAATGGAGCAGGTAAAGGAGGAGTTGGTGGAAGCTGGAGTTATCGGACGCATCGTCGACGATTTCAATCCGCAATTAATTCTTCATCTATTCTACGGCGATAGACATATGAGCTCAGTTGATGAAGTATTGCTTGGTGATTTGCGAGAAAGCCCACATTATATTGGGTTCACTATCGATCCAGATCATGACGTTTAAGGGAGTCCTTCAAGAATCGCACCTTATTTACGCTGGTGAACCCAATTGCTGATTCGTCATTGTTATTCCTCTATACTTATTTAGTTATATTTGCTCCAATTGAAATTAGAATTTCACTATTCTCATACATTTATAATCAGATTATGACGGATCCGGACGGTCCCAGGGGGAATATTGGCACTGGTATGTTGTAATCATCTGGAACTCTGATCAAATTTCTGATAGATGTATTTTACCGAAACCCTTTACAGAATTTCCTAATAACTGTATTATTTTTACATTGTACAGGATGACTACAGATTTCGGTACCATCAGCCAACGTGGAGGTAACATGACTGTTCTTCATTCTTTAGACCCGAAATTGAACAACTGAATCTCTGGTAACCCTAACTGTAATTATCAATATCTTAGATATTATTTTTGGGATTCAACTGCGTTAAGTAAGTCATTCACTTATGACCATTTCCATGAGAGGTAGTCGTAAGTGATTAATTTCTCATAATTTGAATAGTTCACTTATCATTCATTACAACTGGTGATGCTCACAGGGGTGAAGAAGTGGGATTGAAATTGGTGAAATAAATCACATAGCGTCAATCATCAATCATCACTTCCGGGGCTTGCACCCGGTAACCAGGACTTCCCAGGAGGTCACCCATCCCAGATCACCTCTGGCTCCAACGGGCTTAACTGTGGAGGTTTCTCCACAATCACAATGAGGTCACCCATCCCAGATCACGTCTAGCTCCAGCGCGCTTAACTGTGGAGGTTTCTCCACAATCAATATCTCGGGTAACCAGGACTTCCCAGGAGGTCACCCATCCCACATCGCCTCTGGATCGAGCGCGCTTACTGTGGAGTTTTCCCCACAACCAATATCTCTTTTTTTATGCAACAATAGAAAGAGGGCTCCTGCAGGATATGGTTGACTATGAACCTCCAAGATCAATGGGTATCTTTTCTTAAATATATGAACCGTTACCATTTTATATATACAAGATTGCTGCGGTTGAGTGGTTTGTTATGTTAAATATATGAAAGTCTAAAATGTCGGTGTGATGTTTCACTGATGTTACAAATCGTAAATATAAAAGAGAAATTAAAAATGTCATTGTGGCTGCAGCCTCTCTCAGATCCATCCTGTTTAGGGTTGGACCATAACACTTATGAAGACTAAAAACAATAAACTGTCCTGTGTAAATTTTTTGGTTCTATTTTGTATGTGATGCATACAGATACTTATTAGTCCCTGCTTATGGCACTGCACGGACTATAGCGTTGGTTAGAGTGTCTACTTGTTATTAATTCTACTGTTCATTGTAAATTTTCAGTGTTTAACACAAGTTTATTGCCACCAATTTGGATGCAAGAAATTTTAACCAAATTTTAGAATTTACTTTCTTATTACAATCGCCCAATTTAGATGAAAGAAACTTTAACCCAACTTTAGAATTTACCCTTTTATTACAAGCATCTCTTGCCCCTATGTGATTATTACAAGCGTCTCTTGCCCGACGTGATTTTAGTGAGGGTATGTTTTTTTATCCTAAGGTTTTCAAAACAAAGGTGAAGCAAGTGATTTAAGCATCGGACAAAGGATGAAGCAAGTGTTTTAAGCATCGGGCAAGTTATTTTGTGCAATGTTTTTCAAGCGCTCTTGGCTCTATGTGATGATTTTAGTGAAGGTAAGTTAATTAATTATGCATTGGGCAAGTTATTTTATGCAATGTTTTTCGAGGGCTCTTGCCCCAAAGTGATGATTTTAAGTGAGGGTAGGTTAATTTATTATGCATCTGGCAAGTTATTTTATGCAATGTTGTTCAAGCTCTTGACCCGATGTGATGATTTCATTGAGAGTAAGTTAATCTATTCAAAGGCTAAAAACAAAGGTGGAACAAGTGATTTTATGCATGGAAAAGTTATTTTATGCATAATTTTTCAAACTTATCCAACTTACACATGTCACAGTTGAGTTTACAGCTGTTGCCATCTCTCTTTATTCCACAGCCCTCTTGCCTTCTTGCGATCCTCCATTCCAATGCATTCTCCATTACATTGAAGATAGATTGTTTACAGCTATTGCCATCTCTCTTTATTCCACAGCCCTCTTGCCTTCTTGCGATCCTCCATTCCAATGCATTCTCCATTACATTGAAGACAGATTGTTCAACCACTCTTCATTTTCAAAGATTCAGGTGTTTCAGGAAGAACCACAGTTATCACAGTAGAAGGTTATAGAGAATTTTTTGGGGTTTAAGTGAGGTAGTTCACTTGTAGGATGTGTAAAAGCTTCCATGTTATTGGGTATCGAAGAAACCAAACTCATCTTTCCTCACTGAGGAACAGAGTATTTCACCACCATAAAAGATTTCTATTCATTAAAACAGAAAAAACATTTACTATGTCTCCATATGAGAATTTACACTGCTGGAAAAAATTCCCATTAACATTTACTGCTGTAAAACCTCCATTCACATTTACTGGTGTAAAACTATTTTTACATACTGCTGTAAAAAACAAAATTTACACAGACTTACAAAAACTCGCCCCACCATTTTCTTTATGCACTTCTGTGCAAAACCACACATGGTTTTTTGCTACTCTTCTGTTTTACTATGCCTCACAAAACATTACAAAGTATATCGTGTGCATTGTTGTGCATACATCCACACACACAAATTTTTCTCGCTGCTGCGAACCCCTATCTGTGTTTCCTCCCGTGTGTCATACATAATAAAAAAAAGTCAACACTCAAACATAAACTTATTACATACGATTTTGTATTTTAATACATGCCGTAAAAAAAACATAAACATCTATTAAAACGTTCCCATACTCATATTAAAAGGGCCACCTAAATCTACGTAGCAACATTAAATTCCATGAATTTTCTTCCACGGTGGTCAACCAAAAAAAAAAAAAACACTCCACTCAACTTTGATTTAATGCTGGTCGTATGCAGGTTCAATCGATCAACGGCGGAGAACACAGGAGCAGATCCGACAGTGGAGAAAGATATCGGAAGCCACTTTAATGCTGAGCTTTACCTCCCGATAGTACGGAGATGCTGACGTCAGGTGAGAGCCACATGTCTTCACCAAATCGTATTGGAGCCAAGAATACGGAAACAACTTTTCGCTGGAAGGTGGTGCGATATCCTGTGGGTGGTTTGTGGTTTTGTTCGGTGGTTTTGGGGAGCGCAGTACAGCTGCGTTGAAATTACAAATTTAACACTCCCCTTTAATTTCAACAGCTGGGCATTCGGTCATACCAAGACACTTCCTCAAAAATTCAAAGCTTTTTTGATCAAGTGGCTTTGTCAAGATGTCTGCAACCTGTTCTTGAGTCCTGCAATGTTCTAGGACAATTTCTCCATTGTTCACCTATTCTCTGATGTAGTGAAACCTTGTATCAATGTGTTTCGTTCTTTTATGAAACACTGAATTCTTTGACAATGCAATAGCTGAGCTATTGTCACAAAAAATCACTGTCGCTTTTGCCTGCTCTTGGCCTAAGCTTCTCAACATTCTTCTCATCCAAACTGTTTGACATGCTGCTGCTGTAGCTGCCACATATTTAGCCTCTGCTGTAGACAATGCTACAATGGACTGTTTCTTAGAAGCCCATGAAATGGCTCCTGAACCCATATGAAATACATAACCAGAAGTGCTCTTCCGATCATCTACACTTCCAGCCCAATCACTGTCAGTGTATCCAACCAAATCTGAATGTTCTGAGACATTATATAAAATTCCAAACATTTTGGTACCTTTGACATACCTCAAAATTCTCTTTGCTGCCTGCCAATGTGCCTCCTTCGGCCTCTCCATGAACCTGGAAATTAAACTAACAGCATACATTAAATCAGGCCTAGTTGCTGTTAAATACATAAGGTTGCCCACAATGCTTTTGTACAGGCTAGGATCAAAATCCTTGTTGCTGTCCTCTCTGCTGAGTTTTAATCCGTTTACTGTGGGAGTGATTGCTGCCTTGCATTGTTCCATCTTAAATCTGCCCAAAACTTGATTTACATATCTTGCTTGAGATATAAAAATTCCTTTTTCATTTTGATCTACTTCTATGCCTAAGAAGTATTTCAACAAACCCATGTCAGTCATTTCAAATTCATCCTTCATGACTGATTTAAAATTCTCAATAAGATAAATATCATTTCCAGTGAAAATAACATCATCTACATACAAGACAACAATTAAAATTTTACCATCCTTTTCATTGATGTAGACTGTGGGTTCTCCTTCACATTTGTCAAATTCATTATCCAATAGGTATGAATCTATCCTGCTGTACCATGCTCTTGGCGCTTGCTTCAGCCCATAAAGAGCTTTCTTCAATTTGCACACTTTGTGCTCTTCTCCTTTCTTCTCATATCCGAGAGGCTGTTCAATGTACACCTCTTCTTTTAACACTCCATTTAGGAATGCTGACTTCACGTCCATTTGATAGACTTTCCATTTGTTTTGTGCTGCTATGGACAACACTGCTCTCACGGTTTCCATTCTTGCAACCGGTGCGAAAGTCTCCTCATAATCTCGCCCATATTGCTGCTTGTAGCCTTTGACAACCAGCCTTGCTTTATGCCTTTCAATCTTGCCTTCAGCATTGCTCTTGGTCTTGTAGACCCATTTCACACCAATGACTTCTTTGCCTTTTGGTAGCTCAACCAAATCCCATGTTTTGTTTCTCTCTATGGCATTCATCTCCTCATCCATAGCTTCTATCCATTTCCTATCTTTAATTGCATCCTCGAAATGAATAGGATCATCAACATCACAATACAAGGCAAATAAGGAATTCATTCCTTCATCATAAATGTCACTTATATTTCTAAATTTCTTACCTCTTTCATTTGGTGTGCAAGTGCTTGAAGATGCACTTGAATTTCCTCCTTGTGGTGTGCTTGGAGAAACACTCTCATTTATCCTCAATGGTGTCCCTTGCTGTCCTTGTGTTGGCGTTGTTGTTTGGGGATGCATTTCAGCCACCTCCTCTTCATCTTCATCATGAGACAAACAGTTCTTGACATTCACTGTTTTCTCTATGCTTCCATCCCAAGCTTCTTCCTCAATGAATTGAACATCCCTGCTTACAAAGAACTTCTTGGTAGATGGGATGTACAGCCTGTAGGCTTTGGATTCATCACTATATCCAATGAAGATGCATTTCTCCCCTTTGCTGTCCAACTTCCTCCATAGCTGATCTGGTATGTGTGCATAAGCCACACACCCAAAAACTCTCAAGTGGGTGACACCTTGCTTTCTCCCACTCCATGCCTCTTCTGGCACTTTGTTCATGACTGCTTTTGTAGGACACCTGTTCAATATATAAACTGCACAATGTACAGCTTCAGCCCAATACTCATTTGGCAAATGCTTTGCCTTCAACATGCTCCTTGCCATCTCCATGATGGTTCTGTTTTTCCTTTCAGCAACTCCATTTTGTTGTGGGGTGTACCTTGCTGTAAACTGTTTATGTATACCATTTTCTCTACAAAATCTTAGGAATTCCTTGGAGATATACTCACCTCCTCTATCAGTTCTCAAAACTTTAATGTGCAGCCCGCTTTGGTTTTCAACAAATGCCTTGAAGTTTTGGAATTTCTCAAACACTTCACTTTTGTTTTTAAGGAAATATATCCAAGTCTTTCTTGTAAAATCATCAATGAATGTCAAGAAATATAGGCTGCCAGCTAATGATGGAGCTTGCATTGGTCCACACAAATCTGAGTGGATAATCTCTAAGGGTGTCTTTTCCCTTCTGCTCTTCCCTGATGGAAAACTTTCTCTGTGTTGTTTTCCCAAAATGCAGCCTTCACATAGGCTGTCCGGTTTCTCTATCAATGGTAATCCCTTTACCATTCCTTTTCTGCTCAATAAGTTTAGACCTCCAAAATTTAGATGCCCGAATCTCAAGTGCCATAACCAGTTCTCATCCTTTGGCATGCTTTGGAAGGCCTCTTGGGTGACTGCTGCCATTTCCCTTTTATTCTTCATGTCTGCCCTGATCCGGAGAGGGAACATCCTGTTCCTTGTCATCTTCACTTCAGCAATGCATCTTCTGCTGGGTGGTATATCCATGATGGTGCATACATCATTTTTAAAGAAAACATTGTACCCCTTATGGACAAGCTGTCCAATACTCAAGAGGTTACATCTCATTCCGGGGACATAGTATACATCTGCTATGGTTTTCCTTTCTCCTTGCTTTGAAAATATTTTTACTTCTCCTTTTCCCATAACAGACACTTTACTATCAGTTCCTAGTGTGACTTTCGATTTTACATTTTTGTCTAGGGCAGAAAAGAAGGCTATGTTTCCGGTCATATGGTTGCTGCAACCCGAGTCTAAAAACCATATGTCCTCACTACGTGTTTCAGCCATGTTACAAGCTAACAAGACATTTTCTTGACTGCTGTTTTCTCTTGTAACATTTGCATTTTGTCTGTTGTTCTTATCATGTTGTTTCTTTCTACAATCACTAGCATAATGTCCATACCTTTTACAATAATAGCATTGAACATTAGACTTATCATATCTTTGTCCTTGAGCCTGATACTGATCTCTTTGTTGGTTGTTGCCTTGACCTTGGTTCTGATTTGGATTGCTGCCTCTTCCTTGTGCATTTGATGGGCTGTTCCTTCCACCTTTGTTCTGGCTTCTGCCTCTTCCTCTTCGGTTTCCTCTTCCTTGACCTCTTTCTCTTCCAAAGGACATCTGGGTCTTGAAGGCTTGCTCTAGAGATGAGTTTTCATTTCTACTCAACCTCTGCTCATGTGTTATCAGTGATGCATGTAACTCATCAACTGAATAGTTTGAGAGATCCTTTATCTCTTCAATGGTGGTAACTATGGCATCAAACCTTGAGGGTAAGACCCTCAATATTTTCTCCACAATCCTTCTATCTTCAATGGTTTCTCCATGGGTTCTCATTTGTGTGATTACACCAATCACATGAGTGAAGAATGAGTCAATGTTATCTGACTCCTTCATGTTCAAGTTCTCAAAATCCTTTCTCAGCAATTGTAGTTTTGTTGTCTTCACTCTTTCCATGCCTTGATAGGTTGTCTTAAGGGTTTCCCATGCTTCATTGGATGTCTTAGCTGCTGCTAACCTTGGAAATATACTCTGGTCTACTGCTAGATACAACAACACACGGGCTTTTGAATCCTTCTTCCTATTGCTCTTCAGTAGATCCTTCTCTCCCTGAGTTAATGCATTGAACTCAGTTTCATCTGCTGGTTCTTCAAAACCATCTTCAACTATTTCCCATAAATCTTGGGAAGCAAGCAAGGCTTTCATAGTTATTGACCACTAGTCATAGTTCTTCCCATTAAACTGTGGGAGCTGGGTATTAAACATACCCATAACAGTGCTTGTGCTAGCCGTTCCTTGACTGTGTATTTAGAAACTGACTGTCTCTTCAATAACAAACAAGATAGCTATGAAGAATACCTGAATCCTTCGTTGTCTGAGTCTTCTGTCTCCCTGAGAAGTTTTGCTGCAGCAACAACCTTCTCCCTTCAGCTTCTTTAACTTCTTTAAAGAGCCTGAGCCTGCTCTGATACCACTGTTGGGTATTTTTGATGGGAAAAATACCAAAAACCAAACATTCAAACACACAGAGGCAATGCTCTGTTTTACCTCCACAGGATCCTTTTGTGCACAGAGAAGCTTAAAAAAAATTTCACTGAGGAACAGAGTATTTCACCACCATAAAAGATTTATATTCATTAAAACAAAAAAAACATTTACTCTGTCTCCATATGAGAATTTACACTGCTGGAAAAAATTCCCATTAACATTTACTGCTGTAAAACCTCCATTCACATTTACTGGTGTAAAACTATTTTTACATACTGCTGTAAAAAACAAAATTTACACAGACTTACAAAAACTCGCTCCACCATTTTCTTTATGCACTGATGTGCAAAACCACACATGATTTTTTGCTACTCCTCTGTTTTACAATGCCTCACAAAACATTACAAAGTATATCGTGTGCACTGCTGTGCATACATCCACACACACAGATTTTTCTCGCTGCTGCGAACCCCTATCTGTGTTTCCTCCCGTGTGCCATACATAATAAAAAAAAGTCAACACTCAAACATAAACTTATTACATACAATTTTGTATTTTAATACATGCCGTAAAAAAAACATAAACATCTATTAAAACGTGCCCATACTCATATTAAAAGGGCCACCTAAATCTACGTAGCAACATTAAATTCCATGACTTTTCTTCCACGGCGGTCAGCCAAAACAAAAAAAAAACACTCCACGCAACTTTGATTTAATGCTGGTCGTATGCAGGTTCAATCGATTAAAGGCGGAGAACACGGGAGCAAATCCGACGGTGGAGAAAGATATCGGAAGCCACTTTAATGGTGAGCTTTACCTCCCGATATGTCAGAGATGCTGACGTTAGGTGAGAGCCACATGTCTTCACCAAATCGTATCGGAGCCAAGAATATGGAAACAGCTTTTCGTTGGAAGGTGGTGCGATATCCTTTGAACGGTTTGTGGTTTTGTTCGGTGGTTTTGGGGAGCGCAGTACAGCTGCGTTGAAATTACAAATTTAACATTTGTGGTATTGTTGTTAAAGAGAAATTATTCCAATTTCAGCCGCCGGACGGAAGGTATCAACTATAGTTGAGGTGGTTTCAACACTTACAAATATTGAAAGGGCCTCGAGTTGTCAAACTGCAAGGAATTTCGCATTTTAATTTAGCTAGATCGATCACACTGTTCGGGAAGAGCCATCCATTCGAAGCGGAGTCAATTTTCTCCCGTTCCAGAAGTGATGAGTTGGAAACGGGTTGGCTAGCCGGTCTTGTCGACAGCGTGAACTGCGATGCATGGGATGAATGGATGAGGGGGTGAGTTGGAAACGGGTTGGCTAGCTGGTCTTGTCGACAGCGTGAACTGCGATGCATGGGATGAATGGATCAGGGGGTTCAGAGAAGCGGGCAGAACGTACCATATAACTTAAATAAGGAACCCATGTAGTTTAATTAGCTAAATAGAGAGACTTCGCTGGGACAAAGATGAATTTTTTTTATAACTATACCGGGTTTGTGATTGGAATAAAGTGTAAAGATGGGATTGCTTTTATATGCTTTCTTGCATGTTTTTTTATTTCTTTATGTCTTTTTTTCCAGAGAAAAGAGAAAAAACAGAAAAAACAACTTTGACTTTTTTGACATTTTTTTTTTTTAAATTAAGTTACATTTGCATAAATGTAAAGTCCAAAAAAATCTGAATACTCCATAGAAAAGATTAAGGCCAAAAAAAGTCTGAAATTTAAAATATGTTAGACAATTGCAGTGCCAATACAGTCCAACGGAAAGATGATTTACAAACCTCATTAATGTTGATGACACTCTTAACACCGGTTAGTCTTTCATGATCCATCTCTTTTAAAATTTCTGCAAAAAACTATTCAAGTAAAATCTTGAGTTTGGTCATCTCCTATGCCATCTCCTATGCCATCGTTTAGTCGTACAATTATGACATATTTCTACATTAACCGATGCCACCTGAAGCTATAGTAATACGCCTTATTATGACATATTGCCACCTGAAGCTATAGCAATAGGCATTTGCTTTATGGGAGAGAAGTAAAATATGTCTATTGCTCTACCCAGACTCAGTTCAAACCCATTATAAATGATTCATGCACATTTTCTCTATTTTTCAGTGGAATGATAAAAGCATGGTTCTGGGTCTGAAATACACAGCATTTCTATCGCTTGATCCACTATAGCATCCTCCTTCACTGTGTTACTAAATTCAAGGAATTCAATTCAATCTTCTTTTTTCCAGCTGGTCAGTGGTTCATTGACTTGCAGTAAGGATACAATTGAATTCCATCTTCTTTTTTCCAACTGGTCAGTGGTTCATTGATTTGCAGTAAGGATACAATTTAGCTCCAGAAACTTGTATTGCTTTCTACTTATCTTTAAACTTAGGAACATTGCAATCTTGAATACAATTTAGCTCCAGAAACTGCTAATCATTTCTACTAAACTTACGAAACATTCCACTATTCGAATATGCCAAACGATGGTTTTACAAATATCGAGATATTTTAAGTAATGAGTATTATTCTTGGTTTTTCTTAGGCCCAGAGCAGGCAGAGACAACCGCTGCTGCAGCCCTTGTTTTTAATAAACTATGGCTAATAGTGATCAAAATAAATAAATTCATATAACAAAAATGGACTGGTAAATTTTAACTGTGTTAAGTGCTTTTGCATTCCTTATATCTTTTTGTTTTTTGGAAGTGATATAATTTACAATAAAATTATAATTATCTATGATGTGAATCTTATTATTAAATCTTATCATCGAGATTAATATTTTGAAACTTCCTTCCAGTGTTTTCAATTATCTAAACTACATCATTTAAAAGTACAATTCAATGCTACCATTTTTACTACTAATCTCAAGATATGAAAGAGAAACATAGCCTAATAGTGAGATAAAATCGAAGACATTATAAAACCTCAACCAAAGATCAAAACATTTTTTCACGCATTCTCAAAGTAAGCATTGTGTTAAGTCACTGTATTTATTATTTGTTAATAAAACAGGTGTAATCTCTTTGACCACTCTAACACATTCTAAAGGTGTATTTATTTTATTTATATGTAGTTAAATAATTTTAACGTTGAAATTTGTTTGGCATATCACATGCATTCATTAACTTGCGTTTAATATCCAAATAATATATTATAATACTTATAATTGAATTTCTTGATTATTCAATCTACATTCTTTTACATTAAGATGAGTGTTTGGAACATAGTTACCAAGTTCGAATTTGAATTCGAATTCGATTCGATAAGATAAAAATTTGAATGAAAAAAATTCAATTCGCAAAAAATTCGATAATAAACATCATAAAAACAATTTTTTTATTAATTTTTCTCAATTTATTTTGATTTATGAATATTTTTTATTAATTTTAAATAATATAACAATCTTAGAAATAAAATTATCCAAAAAGTTTACTATTCATCTTTTCTCTCCAAAACATCAATCCTTCCATAAATAAAAACTAATTACTTAAAATTAAGGTACTTCACACATTTCGGTTTTCAAGATTGGAAAAAACAGAAATTTTCTAATATCAATTTTACTTCCTATTTTGTTCTGCCTTTTTAACTTTTTATTTTTCTTCTTTATATATGCCATCTAAACTCTATTTATTTTTATTCATAAAATCTTATAACAAAGAAAGAATAAGCTACTTTCACTTATTTTCTGTTTCTTTTCTAAATTGAAGATTGAAAAAATATATTTTTCCTAATTTCACTGATATTTTCAATTTTTGTGTTCTCCCTTCGAGCAAGGAAAATTAAAAATGTTCTCTCATCGGTGGAAATACTATGAGTCTCACCCTCCTTAATAATAGCAATACTATGAGCCTCACCCTACTTAATAATAGCAAGTCCATCCAGGTTAGTTCTATTATTTGGGAGAAGAAACCAAAGCTAATATATTTCCCTCGAATCGAATTTAACCGTATTAATCACCAAACCGAATCGAACTACCGAATATTTGAATTTTTCAAGCCGATTCGGCCGAATTTGGTAACTATGGTTTAGAATAAGCGACTCGATATGCAGCTTGTTGACAAATCTAGGGATTCGTTATCATCCACAATAAAGTTTCGTTTTTCTACATAAAATTAGCTACTCGAACTTGATTCCAACTTAAAAGGTGAAAAATTTAGAAATGTATTAAGGAAATAATATTTTGAAAAGGAAAGAGAGTCTAAGGTTCAAAATTTGTTGAATCTTCTTAACAAAAGGCTTCCAATTTTTTATGCTGATAGGTTTCTTTTTAATTAGTTGATCTTTGGTTTTTTTCTATCTTTTATGTTTAAGTCGTGACATTTCCGGATCATATGATTATGATATTTGTCTAATTAAGTTCCAGGTATTTTTGTCCTCCATCTTCTAGTTATGCCTTGTGTTAAGCTTGCCGCGCTTGCTGGGGTTCGATCCCTTCACCTGAAAGTCCATTAGATGTTCTTCGGCTAGAGTCGTGTCGATTCAGGTGCAGTAGATGAAAGCAACCTCCCAACGGATATCAACAAGCAATTTGGAGAATCTGGGACTCCAAGGGAACCAGTTAAGTGGGTCATTACAGTATGTTGAGAAGAAGCGAGTCATTCTTGGAAGGAAACATGTAGGCTAGAGCTAAGATTGATGAGAATTTTGCTTTGCAGCCCAAGAGAAAGGACTGTGAGATTCGGGTCGGGAATACACTGGGGGCATTGTTCTAAATGAATGAGGATGAGAATATAGCTACAGAAGTCATGGAGTCTAACAACTCTATGGAGGATAATGGATGGTTCAAAGCAGATGAAGTTGTGATGGAGAATCACGAGATTGAGCTTAGAAGTGATTCTGTGAAACACGTAATTGAACCTCTCAAACTTCTTGAGCCTGAGCCTCCTAGTATCTATGATAGTTTTGAAATAGGGGAGAGCTCTGCCAATGCTACTAGAATAATGAGTTCCCACATAGATTATGAGATAGAGAGTAGGTGTTGTGTGCAAGTAACTGAAAGTAGTCACAATGCTTTTGATGAAAACATGAAGAAAACTAGAAATCCAAACCCAAACCCAATCACAAATGAATGTAATGATTCCAAGGATAAGGCTAAAAAACTTTGGTTTACAGACATGGTTAGGAAAAGAATACATAAATGGAAGAAACTAAACCGTCAAAAACACCATCACCCACAACGCCATAATTTGTAGTCTCATTACACTAGGTCTGAGATATTTGATGATGTTAGGCCTTCCTGTGATGATGATCAAAGGTTTTCTATTGATATCAGTGGAACTTCCTGTGAAGATTCAAGGCATTCATGGGAGTAATCGAGAGCTTCTTGGGATTGTACTTTGATTGGAAAATTGGTGACGTCATTGATTTTTGGGCATGAAGAAGCTACCACTAGGTCCTCAAAAAATAAAGTTTTAGAAGAGCCCATTAAGCTTCGTGGTGAGAAGGATGCCAATTAGCCAGGTGGGTCAGTGGAGAATAGGATTACTACTCAAACTCTTTCTTCTCCAATGTTTCTTAAAGATATCATTATTATTAATCCTGTATCATATCAAAACAAAATAAGGGATCAACATTCAACATATCCTTGTACACAACTTTTAAAAATTCATGCTTTTTTGTGGGGATTGATCATTAATTTTCCATCAAGGTTTTCTAAAATTATTTAACCCAACATCTTAGGTAGTACCTTATCACTATACATCTATTTGATATTTGTCCAAGAAACCAACGATTTGGTGTCTTGGCATATCTTAAAAGAATATTGTTTAGGTTCTAGTCTTTTTTGAAATGCTCTCCTCAAATTTCTACTGGTTTAATAATTTTATATTTAATTTTTGTGGAATGGAGTTTATGCTTAGCATATCCTAAAAACACTATTTAGCTTAAGTTTTTTTTTTTTTAATTCTATGGCCTAATAATTTTAAATTTACTCTCCCTAGCATAGAGTTTACACTCCCAAAGTTTCTGTCATTTTAATAATTTTGTGTTTAGATTTGCAAGGGGAGATGGTAATGGATTACTGTTGGTTTAATAATTTTTTATTAAGGTTTTCAAGGGCGGATGATGATGGATTAGTTTAGGTTCTTTTCTTTCATGAATCACTCGTAAAATTTGTGTTGGTCTAATAACTTTCTTGATGCCTCAAGCAAACCTTGTTGAATTTGTACTGATGCACATTAGTATAGCTAGGTTAGACATCACATGTCATATGATAGATGGAGAAAAATAGGGAGGGGGAGAGAGAGAGAGAGTGACGAGGGAGAGAGGAGAGTGGGAAGGAGGAGAGAGAGGAGAGAGAGAGAGGGAGAGAAGGGGAAGAGAGATAGAGGGAGAAGAAGAGGGATTGGGGGAGATAGAGGGTGTCACGCCCCTATCCTAGTCATAGTTTTCAACCATACATAGGAGGGTGCAACAACGTCATAATTTTTCCTTTCAGCAATACTTGAGTACACAGTCTATGCTTACTTCAAAACTTAGTAAATTTTCTAATAAGTGTTCTTAACAATACAGTATAAATAAGTTATGTTCTTCAATTCATTTTTCATCAATATGCAGTGAAAATCATAATCAACAAAAGCACATGCATATATACTTGAGATGGTAAAATCCCATAAATTATGCCAAACAGTTAAACAATAAACCTCAATATTTTACAAATATACAATTTTACACAAGTCATGCAACCAACTAGTTTGGCATGCACACGTAACAAATTTACCAATTCCATGCCATAGTTGTGCATCTTGGTGGTGCCCTTCCCCCACTATCCAACTGTAAACCCCAAGTCAAGCCACCCAAAAACAATCATGTGCATTCTTCCTGTCCCGTTCAACTTCTACACGTAGGTCTTTTTTTTCCTATTGCAAAGTCATGATGCCTACCCATTTTACATGCAGCCTGCACTTTCCACCTGACCTGTACATTTCCTGAATGTACACCCCACATTAATCCTGCATCCAAACCGTGTTTCCACCCGACCCGGTCACCACTCTTGAACGAATCATTCAACAGCCTATCTACCCGACGGTTTAACCCTCTATTCGCCCAAACTAGTTTATAAAACATCCAACGGAATTTCCCATCAGTGGGGGCACATGAATTGCACATCATGTGGCGTGATACCTGACTAACCCAACCCCATCCAAATGTGTATGTTGGTTAACAAGGTTCTGCCTACCTACAACCCAACCGTTTATGCTTGCCACCTTTTCTCTTGTCATTCCCTTCTTCTATTTTCATACTTGTCCTTTACGTTTTTCTACTAGTGGATGATGTCCTTTAGCTCCACGCCATCTCTGTTACTTATACATGCATCACCAAGGTAATTCACCCAAGTGTCATGTCCCTTCAACCACTCCAAGGGTTGGCCCGACCATGTATATAAGTCAACTTGCACGTGTTTTAACATGTTGGCCCAACCACCCATTATCGTGTACTCCATCTCTACTCTCAGGTCGACTCCAACACTTAGCTAATTTTCCACGCTTCATCACATGTCGTACACCCAACTCAACTCACCTGTCGCACTGACCACCAGTCACTCTACGACTCACCTCCACAGTCACTTGATGCACTTTGCCCACTGGTCGCCCGTCATAATAGGCGGGAACTTGCCCAACATGGGCGTGTCTGCTATAAGTGTATTCACCCATCACACTTAACCAAATGACCTCAAAGTTGTTTCCACCATGCGCTCTCCACCCAACATGGTCAACATGGGTGCCCGTCGCACATGGGTGCGCCCCTACAGCTCGATCGCATGTTGTTGACTTGAGGTCTTAGCATCCTAGCCCACTCTAAATAAGGTTTTCGTCCTTGACAACACCATCATCATCAAAACATCCCAAAGTTTTGTTAGGTCCAACATCCAATATCCATGCTGCCTAACCATGCTCACCATCGCATAAACCTCCATCAAGGCTCATGACTCTAAAAATGGGAAATTCATCTCAAAACATGATCATCAACCACATCACTCGCAATATCCACATGTTGTCCCACCATGGAAGGATCGTCCCTCCAACTCAAGTTTCATGCTCTTGCTGCAACATATATCGTGTCGACTCATCATGTATCGTCATCATGTGACCTACTGCCATGATACTCCACTCAACTAAAACACATCTCAATACACTATTGACCGTCGTTACTTGAGCCAATTGGATGGTCAGTCCAACCATCGTGCAATCCATGAGAATGCACCTCCTAATGCCATCATCGATTGTTTCCCCAACATCATGTAAAAACATCAAATCAATTAAGAATCCATCCCATCTCTATACAAATGTGAAGTAATTCTTGTCCAATTCCATGAAGTAGTCCACATCTTGTTTAGAAAACCATTAGACCAAAAGTTGTCCTTCAATTCCTGGTCTTAAGGCTGGTTTTCAAGAGGAAACAATTTCAAATCCAACAGAATCTCTTTGCTTTGTCTCTAGAAGATCTTGGCAGGGGAAACAAAACCAGGGTTTTAACAACCAAATGTATATTCAGCCCCCACCAAATTGGAATTCTTGCTAGCAACCTTGACCTCAACCTCAATCTCAATCTCAATCTCAACCTTTGGCTCAAGGAATGAAAAATACCTATGGAAGATTCTCTCAATACTATTAATATCCTCCATCATATCCAAACTATCCTCCCCAAAAAATTCCTCAACAAAATCAACAGCTCCAACTTCAAAACCAAAACCCTCAACTTTCACTGCCTTTCCCACAGAGACCAAATTAGTTACCTGCCCAACCATTACCAAAACCCAAATAAAATCCTCATAATACCTATATGGTGGAAGGACAACAATTTCCAACTTATATGATCACTCCTTTAGATCTCAATGATGTCCAACTAAGATCTGGTAGGAGATTAGAAAAGAAAAAGCCTTCTATAGTTATTCAAGAACAAGACAATTCTGAGGAAGATTCTCTACAACATAATAAAAGTTTTGGAGGAACATCTCCTCAAAACCATAATACTGAAAATGAAAAACAGAAAGAACCAATCAACTCAACTCATATCATAGAGCAACCACTATTATCCACTTCTACACCTCCTTTTCCTGAAATATTACAAGCTGATAGAGGGGTAGAAAGGCATATTATGTTTCCTAATTATGATTTTCTAGATGAATTAAAATATATATGTATCAAAATCCCTTTGTTACAATCCATTAATAGATTCCAATTCTAGCTAAAACAATAAAGGAATTGAGAATTAAGAGACTGGGAAGAAAAATAAAAGAGGAAGAAAGAATTTAGCTGGGAGGAAAAACAACAAACATAATGATGGGAAAAATTTCCATACAAAAATATGTAGATCCAGGAAGTCCACTTGTGAAAACACATATCAATGGAGTTGAAATTCCAAATACATTGATTGATTTAGGAGCATCAATAAACATCATGAGCAAAAAAACCATCGAACAACTCAACCTTCCTAATCTTCTTTATACACCTACATTACTGCAATTGGAAAATAGATCTATAATCAAACCAGATGGTGCGTTAGAAGATATTTCAGTGTCCTTTGACTCTTGGGAGTACCCTGTTGATTTTATCATCTTAACCCCAAAGAACGATCTAGGAGAAAATCTACTTATATTAGGAAGACCTTGGCTAGCTACAGCTGATGCTTTCATTAGCTGTAGATCTAGTGATATGTATATCTCTGATGGTAACTCAACCAAGAAATTCACTCTATATCCTTGAGCAAGAACAATAATGAAGGTAGATGACAAAGAGTGGATTGATGATGAAAACGATATTCAGCCTTTCTTTACTATTTCAACCATTAGTGAAGATAGTCAAATATTAAATGTAATGGAAAATTTTGAATCATCTCCAGAATATGAACACGATCAATGTCAAGAAAAATCTAATATTGAATATTTGTCATCTAGGAAGATGTCTCTTTATTCTATGGAATAATTTGGTAGATCTACAGCTGAAATCTTTCTAGGAAAAAAATTGAACATGAACATAATCAAAACATTACCACAACATTCTTCTGCATATGCATGGGAATACACTGACATGAAAGGAATTAGTCCTAAGACATGTATACATCACATCTACATTGAGGAAAATTGTAAACCTATCAGACAACCTCAAAGAAGGATGAATCCAAATCTTAGGGAAACTTTGAAAGAGGAGTTGCAAAAATTGTTGAATGTAAACTTCATTTACCCAATTTCAGACAGCCAATGGGTTTTTCCTCTAGTGAGTGTGCCTTAAAAGAGTGGTAAATGGAGGGTATGTATTGATTATCAAGAATTGAATAAAGCTACCCTAAAAGATCATTTTCCTTTTCCCTTTATAGATCAAGTGTTAGATACATTAGCAGGTAAGGAGTATTTTTCATTTTTGGATGGTTTTAGTGGTTACAATCAGATTCAGGTAGCACCCAAAGATCAATATAAAACCACATTCTCCTATCTATGGGGAACTTATGCCTACCAAGTACTCCCTTTTTGATTTTGCAATGCACCTGCAACATTCCAAAGAGAAGTACTAGGAATTTTTTCTGATATAATACATGATTGTGTAGAGGTGTATATGGATGGCTTTATAGTTTATGGGAATACATTTGAGGAAGATTTAGAAAATTTTGGAAAAGTTATTAAAAGATGTAAGGAAGTAAACCTTTCCCTAAGCCATGAAAAATGTTTTAAGATGTTTACAGAAGGGATTGTTTTAGGACATCACATTTCAGGAGATGAAATTAAGGTTGATAAATCTAAAGTTGAAGTCATCTCTAAATTATCAATTCTAAGTTGTCAAAAGGATGTTAGAAGTTTTCTATGATTTACGAAATACTATAGAAGGTTTATAGAAAATTTCACTAAACTAGCATCCCCACTCTTCAAATTACTCACCAAATATTGAATTCAATTGGAATCCTGATTGCCAGTTGGCATTTGAGACTTTAAAAGAAAAAAATTATGAAGCACCCATCTTAAGAGGTCCAAATCGGAAACTACCTTTTCACATTTCAACAGATGCTTCAGATACAACTCTAGGAGTTGTATTAGGAATAAAATATTTGATCCCCTATGCCATCTATTACACAAGCAAGAATTTGACTCCCACTTAGTTAAATTACACTGTAACTGAAAAGGAATTCTTAGTTGTTGTTCATGCTATCAACAAGCTCAGACACTACATAAAAGGCTATGAAATCTTTGTTCATACATATCACTCTACAATTAGGTACTTAATGAATAAACCTATTACTAATGGCAGAGTTACAATATGGTTATTACTCCCGTAAGAATTCAACATCATTGTTCTAGATAGACCTGGAAAACAAAACACAGTTGCTGATTTTTTGTCTAGAATTCAAAAGATCAAAGATGACACTCCAGTTGAAGATACATTTCCTGAAGAATACGTTTTTGCAATAACTACTTAAACCCCTTGGTTTGCAAATATTGCCAATTACATAGATACAAGAAAATTACCTTCACATTTGTTTCGTAAGGAGAAAAGAAGAATCATTCAAACAAGTGCAAGTTACTCGTGGATTACTAATGAATTGTATGAAACAGGTCCAGATCTGATGATCAGAAGATGTGTTTGAGAAGATGAAATGCCTGAAATTCTTAAGGCATGTCATGATGAACCTTTTGGTGGAAACTTTGCTGACAAGAGGACAACCTATAAAATCCTTCATTTAGGATATTATTGGACCTCCATCTTCAGATATTCCAAAGAATATGTCAAAAGGTGTGATAGCTACTAAAGGGTAGGAAAAATTTCTCCTTCAGATGAAATGCCACTACAAACTCAGGTACTCATTGAACCTTTTGAAAAATGGGCCTTCGATTTTATTGGACCAATTAATCCTCCATCTAAACAAAAGAAGTATATTTTGGTATGCACTGATTATGTCACCAAATGGATAGAGGCTAAATCATTATCTTTTGTTAATGAAAAATCTATAGTTAATTTTCTTTTTGAGGACATCTTCACTCATTTTGGTGTTCCAAGAAAAACTGCAACATATCAAGGATCTCAATTTACATTTGAAATGGTGGAAAGGATTGTGGAAGAATACATGATCAAACATAGAAAGTCTACTCCTTACCATCCACAAGAAAATGGTCAAATTGAATCTACCAATAAGGTGATTGAAGGAATTCTCACTATGACTGTACATCTACACAGATTAGATTGGGAAAAGAGGCTTATTGAAGCCTTATGGTCCTACATAACTACATGGAGGAACACAACAAGACATACTCCCTATGAGCTTGTTTATGGGAAGCGACTCATGTTCCTTATAGAGTTTCAAATCAGAACCTTCAACATGGCAGTCCAATTGGGACTAGATTTATCAGAAGCATAGAAACATAGTAACTTAATCAGCTTGATGAAATTAGGCAAGACACATTTCAAAGAACCAGTTTAGTCCAGCAACAAAGGGCTAAATGGCATGATAAGTATATCAAGGAGAAGAAGTTTCAAAGAGGGGATTGGGCACTTTTGTTTGATTCAAAATTCAAAGATTTTCAAGGAAAGTTTCAGACTCATTGGCTTAGGCCATATGAGATTGAAGAATTCTTTAATAATGGAGTAGTGAGAATAAGCACAATAGATGAAATAAAGGTACCTCTTCTTCTGAATTGTCATCAGTTGAAGATATATCATAAGCCAATTTCAAGAGAGGATTTTGTCAAGATTTTCCAAGATAACACTGAAATGAATTTGGTGAAGAAGAATTCTTCTTCTCCGCTAACTTAGCTTTTATTTTTCCTATATATATATATATATATATATATATATATATATATATATATATATATATATATATATATATATATATATATATATATATATATATATATATATATATATAATTAAAAAAACACATAAAAAATAATAATAAAATGTATAAGTATGAAAACCAATTATTAATTGGCATACTTGTACAAGAAATACATGGCGAAAATCAGAGATTTTTAACATCATGTATTTCCCATTTTCTTTCTGTAACAAATAGTGACATAAAGCTACATTCATTTGCAGTTCCTAATTTGCAAATTCATTTCATCTCATTCCATCTCACCCCATTTTCATTTTATTTTACAGTTTCATTCCATCTCACTTCACTTTCATTCCCTTTCACTGCTATATTCCATTTCCATTTCATTTCACATTCATGTTCCATAGGCATACTTGATTTTTATCATGTTCCGTAGTTGATTCCATTCTGCAACTAATTTGATTCTACAGCCATATCTCATTCAGAAGCTCTGACATAATTATATAGCCTCCAAATCAAATTATGATTGTAGGGAATTGAAGAATCTTGTTTTGAATACCAATATGCTAAAAGTGTACCTACAGATATACATCAAAGAAAATAGCAAACGAAAAGGTTAAGTTCTCAAAGGTAAAGTGCAAAAATTTATTTTAAATAGAAAGGTTAAAACATAAAGCATATATAATATCGATATTCATATGTTTCCTTGACGAATCATCATTTGATTTGATTGCAATCTCCATCATACTACATATCTTCTATATCCTCCATATTCTCTCACATAACGATCCATAATTAACTCCCTCGTTGTTATTAACGGTCATGACTATGATGTGACATACTTGTCCACGTTTCTCCAAAACCCTTACCGTCTACTTATTTCATACAAACCCGCAGCTCCTTTCACCATATTTGTAGTCAAACCATTTCATCAAACCAGAAGGGGAATTTTGAAGGTTGAGAACTTTGTGTAGTAGAAGGCATGGGGCTAACTGTAGATCAGAACCGATAGGAGCAAAGTACATGGAAGGATACCCACAACTCAAAGAAATGTTGCAAAACACTGGATGGCTTAAATTCATCAAGAAATTTGATGGTTTTCATAAGGAGATTACAAAAATCCTTTGCTATGGCACATAGGTAGAAATTGGAGATATTAAGTTTGCGGGAACTGAGTCATTCATAATCGAGGCTACAGAACTTCCAAGGCATGGTGAAAGATGGTTCAAAAACAAGGAGTTCCACAATGAATCATGGAAAGTAGTACTAAAAAACCAAGGTATGGATGTGTCTGTTTTTAGAAAAGGAATTCTCATTTTAGCTCTTAAAAGTAAGTGGAGGAACATGTTCTTGATATAGAAATTTATCACTTGTGAGGGGAGATTTGGTTGCATGTATGTCTACCATATCCATTTACTAATGAATTTCTTAGAAAATGGAGAAATCAATCTTCCTTTCTTCCTACTTAATAGTTTAAGAAGGATGGCCTCAAATGTGCAAAAGAAAATAGAGTTCATAGACACAACCATGTATCATCATGGGTTGATAAAGGTATTGATTGAGTTTCATTTAAAAAGAATAGGAGATACCTAGGGGAATTTCCTTATTAGAAATCATTTCCAAGAAGCACCAGAGTCACATAAAGAAGACAATGTCAGAAGAAGCAAAAGAAAGAAGAGTATTACTATTGAAAATAGACCTGACCTAAGTCTTCATTATAGAAAGATGATGAAAAGTTAATCTCTAAAGAACTGACAGAAATCAGGAAGTAAATCAAGGCAAGAGGGAATATAAGAAAGGAGAAAAAGGTCATGAATGCGGAGAATGTAAGTCCTCCACAACTTAGAAGAAACTCTAGACTCAGAGGTTTGGTAAATAAAACATCATCAAAAGGGACAAAGTTTATAACTTTAGACGAGGAAACCCCATAAACATCTCCTGTTAACATCTCCTCTGCACACAGTCCTCAAAATTCTCTTCTTCATCATTTTGAAGGTAGCGCAAGTAGAAGATCTCCAAGCATAGACCCAGTGCAGCAACAAATATACGATTATATAGAATAAATGGAGAAAATAGGTGCCTCAATGACCCTCTACCAATCCACAAGAACCTCTAATTGGTACTCTCAAACAGGAAATTTATGAATTAGAGATATTTAACATACATATCAAATAGGAGAATGAAACCCTGAAGGAACAAAATAATTTGGACAAGGAATTTCATGATAATACCATTCGGCATCTAGGACCGTGGTATAAGAAAAACAAGAAATTGAAAAGAAAGAATAAGATCTTGAACAGAGCAATCATTAACCTTAAGTATAGGCTTCTTATGAGAAAGCCCAGAATGACAGTCACTTCAAAGAAGAGAAAAAGAAGGAAATTGGATGTACTAGCAGAGGTGTTTGAGAAAATACATTAGGGAGGAATAACTCACATTTTTGGCAAATTGCATGAGGACATGCAATGATTTTGCATTGGGTGTATGCTGAACCTCAAAATTACCCTCTCCTTGACATTTTTATCACCTTTTTCTCTCACTTTCTCATAAGACTATAGTCCCAATCAAGGATAAATGCTAGGTTTTTTCTTAGGGAAAGCATTAAAATGATCACCATATTATATTTTCATGTTCTGGCTATTTGAATATATTTTTAAAAATTAGCTATAGAACATAGCCTATTCTACAACTAACTGTGGATTCCATAGCTACTCTCATGGTTTGGCAGGTTCGAGGTGTCAAATGAAGAACCAGGCTACATGGAAATTTCTGGAATCATCTCCAAATGGATTTTATCATATTCACTCAGTCCAGATTGACGGAAAGGCAAGCCTAAGGTCATGGTCAAAGGATGAGTGAAAATACATTATCTAGAAGAAGTAGGACTCTTGATTTTCTCTTTTGTAGCTAATCACGAGTCTAACAGTTCTATTGAAGAGTTAATTCGAATTAGACAACTCTAGCTGATCAGAAGTTTAAACAGTGCTATTACAATTCGAATTAAGCTCTTGTAGAAAGTTTTTCTCACAAATAGTCATGTTATATTTAATTCAAATTAGCCACTTGTAGCAAGTTTATCTCATAAAACAATTATGTTATTTTCCTATAAATATTGGTTGCATGGAACCAAGAAGTAGTTGGAAGTTAGAAGGAATTACGTTCAGTCTTTTTGTTGATACTTTGTATTCAGACTTCGTTTTGTTCATAATACAAACTTAATGTTGTCAATGATCATTTAAAGTGCATCCCTAACTAGCTATCATTCTAGCCACATCAGTTGCAGAGGGCCCCTGCACTAAAGGAGATTTTCACTTGTTGTTTTCAGTTTAATTTCTATTACTCTGTTTTCAGCAAATCTATGTTCTAATTTTGAATGATATTTCATTTCAATTTTTAACCAATAATGTAAGGATAAAATCACAAATATCTAGCCTTGTTCTCCTAAGATATTTCGTGTTGAAAAATGACTTTGTTTCCAAACTGAATTAAGATTGAAGTAATAAAGATACACATTTACTTAGTTTTCTTACTATTTTTTCATTCATTCTCTTAGAGCAAAATTGTCAATTAATTGTGTTAATGGATGTTCTCAAAAGAAATTTCAAAATGATGATGATCCTAAACTAAATGGTTAAATTCCTATTCATACAGTGATTGAATTTACTTAGTACATTGTTAGTTTTACATGCTTTTACTTTTCTTAGCTTTCAGAGCCTTATTTAGTTGCATCACTGATATTCCAAAATTGAATGGTTGAATGTTTAATGAATGCAATTACTGAGTTATTTCTGCATCAATATCACTCTTGGTTTTAGGAATTAGATTCATGGATTAGGACTAGTGATAAGATAAGATAGATGCTTTCTTTTTCTTATTAGGTTCTAACTAGCTAAGAGTTCTTGGTCCATTTTTAGGAGATTAGATTAACTTAGCAACATTTCCTTTCCTTTAAAATTCATTAGATCCACTTAAATTTTCTCATAGTTTCATGTTGTACTTCTTAGATATCAAAGAATAGAGACCACCAAAAACAAACATAAAATACAAAACAACAAAGTAAGAGAAAGGTTAACTAAGCACATATAGTGCACTGCACTTCATCAGTTTACAAACCTCGGTTGATAATTTATGCAAGAAATTCTAACACTAAATTGACTAAACAGTCCAACTTGGTTAGATGTCATCTCACTAAGTTCCTCCTTTATTGTTGAGACACCTGCAACATTCTCTTCCTCATATATCATGTCTTCTTCCTCATCGCAATTTTCATCTTCATCCTTCTCTATTGCACAACCAAGTCGAAGAAGTTCTCTTTTAACATTCTCCTCCAAGACTTCAAGTTCAACTCGAATCTATGGGTTCTCCTATTTCATATGCCTCAACTTGTATAAGGTCTACCAGAGTCTCCCATGGCATTCTTCCCAACCTTCCATGTCTTGTCGTTCAGCTTGGCCCAAGCTCAATGCTTCTCCCTTGCACAACTTTGTTGCACCTATGTGTTCAAGCTTCAATACCAACTGTAGCCCTACAATCGCATCTCTGTCTCATTTTCTTCAATCAGCTTGGCTTGCCCTAAACGAAGCTCTGATACCATCTGTCACACCCCTATCCTAGTGGTAGTCTTTTAATTACACATAGGTAGGTGCGGCACCATCGTGTCTTTTCCTTTCACCAATACTTGAGTACATGGTCTATGCCTACTTCAACACTTAGTTAATTTTCCAATAAGTTTTCTTAATAATGCAACGAAAATAAGTTATCTTCTTGAATTTATCTTTCATTAATATGCAGAAGAAATCATAATCAACACAAGTACACCCATATATATTTGGGAGGGGAAACCCCTGTAAAGTTTACCTAAAAATTTAACAACAAACTTCAATATTTTACAAATATACAATTTTACAAAAGCCATACAGCCAAGTGGTTTGGCTTGCACACTTAACCAATTAACCAATGTTGTGCTACAGTTGTGCAGCGTGCTGCTGCTCTTCCTACACAATCCAACTAGAAACTGTAAGTTCAATTGCCCAAAACGCTCTTGCATGTTCTACCTAACCTGTTCAGCTTCTGCGCGTAGTTCATTCATGTCGTGTCACATATTGACATTTCTTGCCCATTCTTCCCATTTGTTCTGCCCTTTCCACCTGACATGCACACTGCCTGAATGTTCGCTCTATGTTAATCTTGCTTTCAACCCATGTTTCCACCTGACCCGTTCAACACTCCTACATGAATCATTCGCCAAGCTATCCACCCGATCGTTCAATACTCTGCCCGCCTGAGCCCGTTCAAAAAACATCCAACAAACTTGTACATTGGTGCAAGTGCATGGCCTACATGTCGTGTGACCTACAACCCAACTGACCTGACCTCACCTAAAAACGTTCGCCAGTCAACCTGATTCTGCCCACTTGCAACCTGACCGTGTATGCTTAGCCGCTTTTCTCCTATGGTTCCCTTATTATGTTTTGGTACTTGTCCTTTATGTTTTAAGACAAGTGGATGGTGTCCTTTAGCTCCATGTCGTACCTTTTACTTATACACGCATCACCAAGGTAATTCACCCAGGTGTCATGTCCCTTTGACCACTCCAAGGGTCGGTCTAACCATATATATAAGTCGGTTTGCACATGTTTTAACATGTCGGCCCAGACACCCAATATTGTGTACTCCATCGCTACTCTCTGGTCAACTCCCAAACATAGCCGATTTTCCACCCTTCATCGCACGTCACACACCCAACTTCACTCACCCATCGCACTCCCTGTCGGTCGCTCTACAACTCGCCTCCACGGTAATCCGTCACACTCTGTCCACTGGTCACCCGTCAGAATTGTTGGGCGCTCACCCAACACTGGTGCATCCATTATAAGTGTGTTCACCCATCACACTTAACTGAATGCCCTCCAATTCATTTCCACTACACACTCACTAAGTTCCCGAGGCAAATTTTCCATATGGGCCATTTGGAGTTCCCGAGGCAAATTTGTATTACTTATGTTTGGAGCCGTGAAAGTAAAATAAAAGTGAGAGGTGGGGTTTGGTATATTTTTTTGGGATGTTTTGGGAAGTCGGAAAGAAGAGAAAAGAGCGTAAGGCAGAGAGGAAATTAGAATTTTATTGATTTTAGTAAAAGGAAAAAAAGAACGAAGGCATAGTTTTAAGGAGTTAAAAAAATAGATAAAAATTAAAATAATGAAAAATATTGAAAATTTGTGGAATTTGGTGAAAATATATATATATATTAATAAAAAGGGTTTGATATTTTTATTTTCATTTGTTTTTTTATTAAAAATTAAATATTATTTTTAAAAATAAGATATAATTTTTTTTAAGAAATATGTTTTTTTTATGTTATTATGATTGATACTTTGTCTAAAATGTTAAATTAAAAATGATGAATGACTATGAATAATCCAATAACTGGATATAGACTCTAAATTAACTAAAATATAGAAGAGTTAAATATTTAGATAGATTATAGAGAGAAGAAACAAAGAAACTCACAATAGTAAATGGAACAAGAGTTAAAATTATAACGTTTCTTCACAAGCCTTATCGACTTCGTGGGAGAAGCTTACAATCACTTGTTTATATAGGCATAGCTTATCTAGACCCTTCATCTATAGATTTTTCTAGATTATTCATGTCTTTAACAATTTATCTAATAAAATTGGGCAAAAGAAGCATCCATATTTTTTTAGAGAAAAATTCGTCTTGTATGTAAGTTTCTAAGAAACTATTTATGCTTTATTTGGGAGTTGTGGGTGGTCAAAACACCTCATCAACACTCTCTTTTAGACTCTTCGAATAGTCTCTGGAAACTTTGAGACCCTGCATTTACTTCATGCCTCAAAATTCTCCCACTTGAAGCTAAATGAACTCATATGCATACAATTTTTACTCCAAGTCTGTGCATTAAGTTACTGTGAGGTATGATGAGCTTCTACATAACCCATGTTTTTCCTTTGGTAGTATCATGGTAAGCATATTAGTAGGATTCTTGGTTGTATGAATCTTTTCTAGATTGAAATTTCCTTCCTCCAACACTTGTCATATTTAATGGTACCCCAGGTCAATGTGATTGGTTCGTGAATGGAATGTTGGATTCTTTTCTAAATAAATAACACTTTGCTTATCAAAATAAAACACATATTTTTCTTTTTTTTTTAATTCTTGGGTCAACAAGGAACCATTGCATCCAAAATATTTATTTGTGAGTCTATGTTGAAGCTATGTATTATGCCTCAGTTTGTGAGAGATATTATATTTTTAGTAGACTACATATCGAAGACATTGTCGCACCTAGAAATGTATAGAAATAACCAGTGGTGGAATTTTTAGTATCCACATTTCTTTCCATATATGCATCTGTAAATCCTTGAAGCAAAATATCATTATTTCCAAAACATAAAAAATAATGACTAGTATACCATGGATACCTCAAAATCTATTTTATTGCTTTCCAATGTTTCTTTCCTTGGTTCACAAGGATTATGCTCACTACTACCGCTACATGTGAAGTATATGGTCATGTACATACCACGGAATACAATAAGCTATCAATTGCTAAAGAATAAGGAACCTTGATGATTTCTTCTTTCTCCTTGTCATCACAAGGACATGAATTAGTGCTTAGGTTGAAATGGGTTACAAGAAAATTACTAAATGTCTTGGAATCCTTCATGTTAAACATGTCAAGAACCTTCTCAATATATTTTTATTGTGACAATGATAGATTTTTGTTGTTTCCATCACGAATAATCTTGATTCCCAAAAACTGCTTTGCTATACCTAGATCCTTCATCACAAACTTGCTACCCAAATCATTTCTTAACCTACTAATCATTATCTTATCGTGTCTAACAATGAGAATGTCATCCACATGCCATTATTATAATATACTTTTCATGGCCAAACTTCTTGATATGGACACAATGATCACTTTATATTTTTTTAAAACAAAGTATCAACATGAATGAATCAAATTTCTTGTATCACTAGAGAGGTGATTGTTTCAACCCATAAGGGCTCTTCTTCAATATACAACTTAGATTCTCATTACCTTTGGCATTGAAACCTTTAGGTTTCTCCATATTGATCTCATCTTCTAATTCACCAGACGGAAGGAAGTATTTATATCTAGTTATTCACATTCTAAATCTGAGGTAGAAATAAGACAAAGAATGACTCTAATGGATGACATCATAACAAAAGGTGAGAATATTTCATTAAAATAAATACTTTATTGTGGGGAAAACCCCTTCACTACCAGTATTTCCTCATGCCTATTCTTTCCTTCACCCTGTTGATGCCGCTAAAACCCTAGCACCAACATTAGGGATAACCACCCGGTCCGGACCTTAGTACAACTCCTTTTCTATTTGGTATGGTGGCTCCAACTGGATATTATGGGATCGGTTTCCTAGAAATGTATGGTTTGATGGATGATCTTTTTATAATGAATAATGAAGAGGATAAGTGCTTTAACCTATAACTCAAAATATACAAATATACTTATGTAACCTAGGTATTCTATAAACAATGCAATTTCTGATTATTCGTAGCAGACAAATAATCATATAGATGGCTTACTTATCTAAAGAAAGATGCATTCACATATAATGATTATTTCATTTAAGAAATTAAACAAAGTGATTATAAAAACATATCGCATTCATAACAATGTATATTGCTGATATATATCTTTGAAATATAACAATTATAAATCTTCATAAATGACATGATAAAGAGCTATTTGAAGAGCATACATATATCAAGAATAGAAACTTTTAAAAATAATGCTTCAACACATAAGGAAACAAAAAAAAAAGAACAATGATAGAAATATCGCATGCATTCGAGTCTTTCCAATGTAAATAACACTCCGATTCCACTTTCTTATTCGAGAAAAATTCCAGGAGATACAAAAGTGCAGGTCTTGAAAAAGGTTTCTCATGAAAATGTAGAACCTTGATCCACTATTGATAAAAATATATTCAGAAGTACAAAAGTGTAACTTCTCAAGTCAAGCTTTTATGCAAATTGAGTACCCTTTCGTAAAAGACATGAAAGGGTTTAAATAATAAAATAAAAACTATCTGTCAATAAAAATCGCTTTGAGTTGTTGAAACTACAAACATGAAAATATGGGATTTGATTTATGAAAATAACAGTGCGATAACCTTTTAATTGATTCATTGTATCTACTTCTTCTCTTGTACTTGCACCTAACAAATTCAGAGCATTTGCTGAATTTCCAGAGGATGACTTAGCCTGGAATGTAGTTGAGCTGTGTACGTAGAATCTGAAAGTTTGAGAACCATGAGATTGACAGCGTCGACAAGGAATTTGGTGGCCATCTGCTGTATATGTGGCTTGACTAGGGAAAACCAAAATCTTCCCAAGTCAAGTTTTGCACTTTGCTGATTTGTTCTTTTATGCTGGCCAAATCCTGTCTCCATTGATCTCCTAGCACTTTTGCTTTCGGGAACGTTCATGGAGAGCAATCAGAGATCTATTTAGCTCCATATAAGTTGTCATTTACCAACTCGAACACATTGTTCATTGTAGCCCTTGCTATGGAAGTAGCTCTTTCGGCCTTTATTAACTGTGATTCCCAATCAAAAAACAAGATTTCTTTGTGTGATTCTTGGATTTTCGGTAGATTAGCAGCGATGCCTTCTTATGAACTTTGCCAAGAGAGAAATTTTGTGACCTTATCATCTGTGTTTTCAAATTATAGTGTGGTGTGAACTGCTTGTTCAATGAGTGATGCAGTGATAGTGCACAATGGGTCAACCCATGATATTTTATGGAAAAGGATATTTAGTTGTTGATATAAGGCTTTAGTCACTTCCAAGGCTTCTTTCTTGAATTCACCAATCTTTAGATAACCTTTGAATTTCTCTACTTGTAATTGCAGCTGTGCAATTTGTTCTTCTTTGGCCTTCTTTTCCTGCTAAATTTCCACTTGAAGCTTGTTGAGTTCTTGAGATAATTTTTATTGTTTCTGGAGAGCCTACTCATTGATCTCTTATTTCTCTAGATTTAACTATTCTTTCAGTTTCTCATTCTATTGTTTTTATTCTGCAAGTTGTTTCACAAGCTGACTCATCTTCTGTTGTTCCACTACCGTTTGCTCTTCAAGTTGGGTGATCCTAAGATCATTTTCTTTGACCAATTGGCTAACTTTGGAGGCATTTTCCATTGTAGTGGCTGTATAGGAACCTGCATATTGAGATAACTTAGTTAAATCCTCAGAAGTATTGACTTCTAAGTCTTTCCATACCACATTCATCAGTTCAGCTTGAGGAGTTTAGAATGGTCCCTGATCAATTTTTCTCTTTTTCCTCTATCTTTTGACCACAACCCTATGCTTTGGACTGTAAAATACATCGAGGGGTGGTATTTCCTCAACCTTCAATACAATCTCTTTGGAAGGATTCTCTGGAATTATTTCAATATCATGCTGAGTGTTAACTGTGTTGAATGCCCCTTCAATTGGAATATTAGTAACAATAGGCTCCTGTGCTGCGGGCGATTTTTGGATAATGATGTTTTGGGAGTCATTCTAGTTCTTGATCATTTGGTCGAACTGCTCCCATTCCTTGATTAAGTTGGAATCAGTATGCACATCGGTATCTAGGAGCTCACTGGTCTTTTCATTTGTATGCTCTTTTTCGGGACTCTTCTCCTTTTTAGGACTCCTTTTTATGAAACCAGCTCAAGAAAAGATAGAAAAGATAGATCAACGCCTTAGAATTCAACCTCTTCGAGGGGGCAACCACCTTTACATTACATAAATGAACATTCTTGGATGATTCAAATGAAAAAACCTCCTTTTTATATATAGGAGTCTAAGCAGTCACAACATAATCCAGCCGACCTAACAATAATAATATAAAGCCACAAAAATAACAATAGAGGGATTCTATGGGGCACAGTAATAACAATATGGGGGCAATAGGGGCACAACAATATTAATATGGGGTATAACTACAATAGTAATGGGATAATCACTAGTATTATAGGGACCCAACATGCCCCTCTCCTTCAAAAAAGTGTTGTACTCAACGCTTGAGTAGTTCTGGATACTTCTACATAAAATTCTCATCCTCCCATGTGGAATCTTCAGTGGATAAGTTCTTCCACTTGATAAGATACTCTGAAATTGAAAGATTTCGTAGCTGTGGAGTTCTTGTTTCTGTGACTGCTTCTGGTTCCAATATAATTTTTCCTTCCTCGCCAAGTTCTGGAAATATTGTTTGAACTGGGAGCTTATCACCTATAACCTTCTTTAAACATGAAACATGGAAAACTGGGTGCAATCGAGAAGCTGCAAGAAGCTCTAATTTGTATGCCATAGTACCAATCTTTTGCAACACCTTGTACATACCATAATACTTTGGTGATAATTTATTATCCTTCTTAGCTTGCTTGAGGGACATTTGCTTATATGGTTGTAGCCGTAGGAATACCCAATCACCTACACCAAAACTTCTTTCACTGCGATGTTGATATGCCTGTTGTTTCATTCTATTCTGTGCCAACACGAGGTTATCCTTTAAGAGTTGGAGGACTTGTTGTTGATGTTCGATGTGATGTTCCACTACCTGAACCTTAGAATTTTCTCTTAAATATGATGTGATAGATGGTGGTTGATACCCATAAAGTGCCATAAATGGGGTCATTTTTGTTGCTGTATGGGAGGAAGTGTTATACCACCATTCAACCAGAGGCAACCATTTGACCCATTGTGTCTGTTTATCAGATACAAAGAAACGAAGATATCCTTCCCAACATTTGTTTACTATCTCAGTTTTTCCATCAGATTGAGGATGATAAGATGAGTTATGAGCTAACTGAGTACCAAGACAAGAAAATAATTTTGTCCAAAAATTTCTAGTGAAAATGGGATGTCTGTCACTTACAATAATCTTTGGGTTTCCATGTAGCTTTTGAATTGTTTCCATAAATGAAGTAGAAACTGTACTGGCTTTAAATGGATGTGATAATGCACAAAAGTGTGCATACTTGGTAAGTCTGTCAACTACCACCATGATGACACTCTTTCCCTCAGACTTGGGTAAACCTGTGATAAAATCCATTGAAACCTCCTCCCAACATTGGCTTGGAATGGGTAAAGGTTGTAATAGACTCGGTGTCTTAATTGTTTCAACTTTATTTTGTTGGCAAACCAAACATTCAGACACAAACTTTTGAATATCTTATTTAAGGGCATCCCAAAAAAATTCCTTCTTAACCCTGTGGTAAGTTTTTAAAAATCCCGAGTGCCCTCATAAGGGAGAAGTGTGCAATTCTGTAAGAATATTTTGTTTTAGCTGGGAATTCTTACAGAACAATAAGTGATCTTTGTGCCATAATGAATCTTTTTGCGAGCTAAATGTACCAGACGTACTGGAATCTTGTTGTAGCTTTTGAATAAGTGCCCACACTTCTTTGTCATGCTTCCATTCCTCCCTTGCTTCAATTATCCAATCTGGTTGGATAATAGAAATGGCGCACAATAAGGCTTCCACATCCTCATCCTTTCTTGAGAGTGCATCTACCACCACATTTTGCTTCCCTTTTTTGTAGATGATTTCAAAGTCATAACCCAACATCTTTGTGACCCACTTTTGTTTCTCTTCAGAGGATAATCTTTGTTGGAAAAAGTATTTAAGGCTACCATGATCCGTTTTTACCTTGAAGTGTCTACCCATGAGGTAGGGTCACCATTTCTTAAGTGCATGGAGTATTGCCAACATTTCCTTCTCATAAATAGCTTTGCTTAAAAACTTTCCCTTGATTGGACGACTTTCAAAAGCAATGGGTCTTTCATCTTGCATTAGAACAACACCAATTCCATTTCCTGAAGCATCACATTCCACAATAAAGGTTTTTGTGAAGTCCGGTGTAGCTAATACCGGTGCTTGGCACATTGCCTCTTTAAGATGTTCAAAGGCCTTTGTTGCTTCCGGAGTCCATGAAAATGCATCTTTCTTCAATAATGTTGTTAGAGGTGCTGCTATTCTCCCATAATTCTTAACAAACTTGCGATAATACCCTGTCCACCCGAGAAATCCTCACATATTCTTTATGGATGTGCGGATTTTCCATTCCTTAATGGCTTTAATCTTGCTAGGGTCTACCTTAACTCCTTCATGAGATAAATATGACCCAAATATTCCACCTCCTGGAATCCAAAGAAACATCTGGACCTTTTTGCATATAATTGTTTCTCCTTCAATAGTTGTAGCACTTTGTCAACATGTTCAACATGATCCTTCCAAGACCTGCTGTAGATTAGTATATCATCAAAAAATACTAACACAAATTTTCTAATGAATGGTTTGAAAATTGAATTCATCAAACCTTGAAATGTTGAAGGTGCATTGGTAAGGCCAAAAGGCATGACCAAAAATTCATAATGACCCTCATGAGTTCTAAATATTGTTTTTGGAATGTCTTCAATATTCATTCTGATTTGATGATATCCTGAACGAAGATCCAACTTGGTGAAGTAAATTGATCCATGCAATTCATCCAGTAATTCATCAATGACATGAATGGGGAACTTATCTTTAATAGTGAGCTTGTTGAGCTCCCTATAACCCGGACACATGTGCCATGATCAATCCTTCTTGTGCACCAATACTACTGGAGCAAAGAAAGAACTTTGACTCGGTTGAATTATACCAACCTCTAGAATTTCTACAACCATACATTCAATTTCACTCTTTTAGACATAGGGATATCTGTATGGCCTGATGTTTGGAGGAACACTTCCTGGAATCAGATGAATAACATGATCATGATCACGCATAGGTGGGAGACCTTTGGGAGTCTCAAATACCTTGGAATGATTTTCCAGGACCTTTTGGAGATCTGGATAAATAGATGATTCCGATGTGGACAAATCTAGCGAGCATAATTGTGCAATTACACCTCTTTGCTCCTTTTTTAGAAGCTTTGTCATACTATTAGAGCTGATTATCTTTCCTGGTTTCCCTGCAATATCCCTTAATTCAACTTCCTTTCCTTCCGTAGAAAATTTGATGAAAAGTTCTGGAAAACTAAAAGCTATTATACCCAGGGATTGTAGCCATTGGACTCCTAGTACAACATCAGCACCTCCCATTGGAATGGAAAGCATTGGGCTAGTCAATACATATTCTCCCATGGATAGCTTGATATTATGGCACTTTCCAGAGTAATTTATTGTTCCTCCATTTGCAATCATCACTTGACACTTTGGTGCTAGATATAGGAAGCAATTCAATTCTTTTGCTACCTTACAATGAATAAAATTGTGGGTGCTTCCTGAATCAATCAACACTCTTACCTTTTTCTTCTTGATTTGTCCTTCTATCTTGATGGTTTGAGGAGTGGTAATTCCATCCAATGCATTACAGGATATGGTCGGATTTATTTGTTTTTCATCTAGGATTTGTTCCTAGAGTATATCCTCTTCTTTTGACCTTTCTTGCTCCTTTTCTTCTTCCTCTTCACAATCTATGTGGAATAATTTCTTCTCAGCACACTTATGACCTTTAGTGTATTTGCTATCACAACTGTAACAAAGCCCTTTTGCTCTTTTTTCTTCCAATTGTTGTGGTGTCAACCTTATAGGCTGTGGAAGACTAGGGGAAACAACACTTCCGTCTTTATAGTTGTGAGTGGTATGCTTCCTGGTTGCCATAATTTTGCTTTCCATTTTTCTTGCTAACCTGAATGCCTTCTCTAATGAATCAGGTTCCCAAAGGCGAACGTCATGTTGGATATTATCCTTTAAAGACCCTATGAACACATCAATCCTATGCTCCTTTGGAATATATTTTACCCTTACGTTCAATTTTTGGAACTCCTCAATGTGCTCCATTATTGAACCCTTTTGTTTGAGACTTATCAATTGGCTAAAAAGAGTGTTGCTTTTTGTATCCTCATAATGTGCTATCAATTCTTCCGTAAAAATTGACCTAGTGATAAATGGTTTACAAGAGCAAAGCCATTGATACCATAAAAAATGATTTGGTTCCAAATATAAAGTTTCCATACGTACCTTTTGTGTGTTTTGCACATTATTGAGATCGAAGAATTGCTCCATCTGTAATATCCATGTGGCAGGATCCTTGCCATCAAACTTCCTCATATCGATTTTTGGAATATGGTGAGTCTTCGATCCAACATTAGCATCTATGGAATCATGATTAACATTTCTTTTGTTCTCATCATGAGTTTCCTTTAGTACCTTTTCACCCTTAGGGACCATTTCTTGTAGCAAATTATTCATATTTATCTTCAATTCGTCCATGTCTATCTTGAAATCTATATTCAAATCATCCATCTTAGCTTCCACGTCAATCATCTTCGCTTCTACGCCTTTCTTTAAAGAGTCCATCTTATCTTCTACACCTTTCTTTAAACCATCCATATTAGCTTCTACATCTTTCTTTAAACCATCCACCTTAGATTTTGTTCCTTTTTGTGCAAGGGACAGTTGTTGCACTTGGTCTTGTAATTTTGATATATCATGTTGCATTTCTTCCTCTTCTTCATGAGTCGTGCTAGAGCTTTCAGGTTCCTTACTAGGTGTTCGCATTTTCTTTCCTCGGGGCATCAGTTACCGATAATAATGCTCTACTATGCCCTTTGAATTCCTTCAAAATAAATGTTCAAACCAAGCTTAAGCAAAAATTTAAGAAAATCTACACACCTTTTTTTCACTTTGTAGGAGCTCGATATTGCCTCTGATGTATCTCTGTACTTTCCAATAATCGAGTTCTGAATTTGTGAGCTATAGTAGCCCTCTGTTTCCTCTTTCCAATGCCCCAAGTCTGACCCAATTTGGATTCTCCAAGAAAGAGTTATGTGAAATCTCCCACAGTGACTTGCTTATAGACTAGTTCAGTAGAGCAAACTTGTACGACATGCCACGAGTCACTGTTTCAACCTTTGGATCTAAAACATGCATACAAGAAACTACAGTCCATCCTCTTTTTGTACCTTTTGACTAAATTTCAATCTGATCCCCAGAGAGAAAGTTATGACGATATTCCCCAGGTCACATGTTTTGAATGTAATTCAGGAGTCTAAAAAAAGACGAACTTCCTCAGATCATATCTTCTAAAATACCACACGAAAAGCTCTGAAATTTGGACCCAAGGTTCAACATGATTTCTTCTCAAATGGGGTTTTTTTGCGACTTCTAAAACGTCACAGAAAAAAAGTTATAGCGAAAAATCCATGATGACTTGTTTGGAGCAGTGAAACCCTAGAATCCAAAGCTCTGATACCAAATGTTATGAAACCAGCTCAAGAAAATATAGAAAGGATAGATCAACGCCTTAGAATTCAGCCTCTTCGAGAGGGCAACCTCCTTTACATTACATAAATGAACAATTCTTGGATGATTCAAATGACAAAACCTCCTTTCTATATATAGGAGTCTAAGGAGTCACAATATAATCCAGCCAACCTAACAATAATAATATAAAGCCACAAAAATAACAATAGAGGGATTGTATAGGGCGCAGTAATAACAATATGGGGGCAATAGGGGCACAACAATACTAATAAGGGGTATAACTACAATAGTAATGGGGTAATCACTAGTATTATAGGGACCCAACACTCTTCTCCTTTTAGGAACTCTTCTTGGTAGTTTGTTCTTTACTGTGGCCTTCTTGTTGTACCATAGGGGTAGTTTTCAATAAATCCAGAGGTAGTGTTTGTAACCTTTGTGTCCTGAATCTCATAAACGTATGTACCCCCCTTGCTCCCAATTTGATCCCTGCTAAATGTTTGACATGTGTAAACAACTCAGCTGAAGTGAAAAAGTCATAATATTCATCTTTCTCATGTTCAAATTTTGCAAGTTTCACCTGAGTGGTAAAGTTGTAAGCCACATTTTTTGGGTCATACTGTCTCTTAGGAATGACTCCTAATTTCAGAATTTTTATTTTCTCTGCTTCCTTTTCTACATGTTTGAAATCATGCAGTGAGTAAGTACCAAGGCAGAGGGGGAATGAAGGCCACATTTGTTTCTTAGACTATTTGAGGTTCCTGGACATCCCTATTTCTGTTATCTGGTAAGATATTTCTATGGGCAATAACTTATCAGGTATGTACAAGGGGACAACATGTGGATCTGTGTTGCTACCAAAAAGTTTGACATAGGTAAACTTTTCTTCACCGAACCAACTACTGATTGATGTTAGGTCAATGTTGGCCCCATCAGATAACCGAGGAGTAGGTTTGTTAAATATGGCTTGATGCACGGGTAAAAAAAAACCATGGAAAATTCTATATATATGATATTTATAATGGGCCTTCCAAAAATACTTATGATAAATGTGAATAGGGGTTGGGTCTTGAGGAATCCATTTCCAACCTAGAATGGGCAAGTTAGAATTTAAACAAATGGTATCCATGATGTAGGTGCTCATATAGAATGGAGGTATTATCCAGGTAGTTACAAACCTATTTCTTCTATAATCAAGGATTTGGTTTTCCATTTTATCTAATAAAATGGTTGCCCAATCCATGATATAAGAGTTAATTGCTAGTTCCATTAAAGGTGCCATTTCTATGGAAAATCTAGTTGAATCAAAGACTCAAAAGAGTCTACATATCATAGAACTAGCATAACAATAGGAAGATGCTAAGGAGTCCACGGAGTACATACCAAAGGATTCATGCTTATGCTTTTTTGGGAAATGTCTCCATTTATTGATAAGGTCCGACTCTACCTCGTTCTCCTTGGCAAAAGCTTCTAGAAATGCCTTGTTGTAATGTTTCTGGGGGTCCAGAAAATGATAAATCTTCTTGACATCTTTTGCCTTGAATGATCAGAATATACTTCCATCGGCAGTAAGGAATTCTCTTTCAGTTATGTTGATACTTTCTATTACCCATCTCACCAGTTCATTGTATGGTAACACTTTTGCACGGGCTGCTATTCTATGGAGGAAGGAGCTAGCTAAATCCTTAAGAGTATTTTATGATTTATCACTTGAATCAGTTGTTCATCCTTCTTCTTCAATTTCGGTTAGATCCTTGGCTTGGAGCAGATTATATATGCCCTCCCATGAAATCTTGCCAAGGCCTGGATACGTAGTATTAGCTATTAGCACCAACTTTGTTGGTTCATATTTCACTATGACGGGGACCTTTGCTTTCTGAGATTTCTTAGACATTTTTGCTAGACTGATGATTTCAGATTCACTCTGCAAAATGAAATAGAAGGATGTAACAGTAGAAAAACGTGTTAAATGCTAATACACAGTGCACGAGATTAACATCAATTGAGCATTATAAATGCTATGGATCTATGATATATTAAGTGACTACGGATGAAATCCTTGAAGGATTCAACCATAACTACTTATTAATGATTTCCTCGTAACTTCCAAAGTGAAACTTTACTGCCGTGATGGTATGTCGCATTGCAAATTTATAACGATCCTTTTTAGAATGGGTATTGTGACATCCTGATCGGTGATTAGTGATAATCGCATATCAAAGATCGGGAGTTACAAGTGCCATGCTTAAATGGTTCCTTTGGTTGGTTGCGATTGCGATCAGTGGTGAGCTAGCATGGGGAGGCGACATGCTTTAAAATTGATAAATCATTTAAATTTTCTATATAGCTGACTTATAACTTTAAACCGCACATGTTCGTAATACTTCATGTTTTTCCTTTATCGAACACGTGCTACATGATAATGAAAACACATTGGAAGATTTCAAAGGGATTTTGGGATGTGTTTTATGATTTTAGCAATGCGCGATTGTGCTCGGCTTATCGCATCAGAGGTTTTCTATGGAACACTTGGGACGGCTTCTTGATGAGTAGTGATATGCGATTTCCGATAAATTTATCACATCAGCAGATCTCAATGGAACACTTTAAGTCCACTATTGATATAAAAGATGTGCGTGATGCGACATATTCCTTTTGTAATGGTTTTCCTTCAATAAATCTTTATGATAAGGTTTTATTATAATTCGAATTGGATCAGACCATATTAAGAGGAATTTCATGGGTTAGATAGATTTGCAAATTGCGAATGCGATTTAACCTATCCTAAAAGAAAACTTTATATGACCTAGTATAAAAATTTATTTTCAAATATTTTATTGATTTTATTTATAGTCTAAAAGGGGACCCATTTCTTATTAAATTTTTATATGAAAAATTTTGAAATGGCGAGGGTTTTTGTATAGCACAACAATTGTTGATTCACTGAGAGAAACAATTATCTCTAAAAAATAATGAAAAATGTAAAACTTTCATAGTTTGGAAACAATTGAGGACAAAGAAAACCATCTAAGAGTAGCTAAATAAAAATTAACTCTGTATAAAATGACAATTTTTTGTAATTTATTTTACAATCATTTAAAAATAAAAACATTTTGGGTTTCTTCAAGCTTTGATTGGTTGATAAAGATAAAGTAGGGGGCTCCTCCAACTTAGCTTTTAAATTCACTCTTTTGTCATAGGTAGTGCCTTTGTTTCCAGCAAACATCCATAGTCTCGACAGGGTTACCTTTTGACAATAAATCATTCATTGTCCCATCCATTTAAGAGTATAACTTTTAGAAGATAAATCCATAAAGATATATATATATGTATATATATATATATATATATATATATATATATATATATATATATATATATATATATATATATATAATATTTTATATCCTTTTATTTTTTTAAGATAAAAAGCCATTGTCCTGGTTTGGGAGCCAGTTGATGACAATGGCATCCACTGGTTATAATTGAATTGTACAAGTTGGCTCATAATGAGACCCCTTGTCTTATGATTATAAGACATTACTCTGTTTTGATATGCAGTATTGGTAATGTCAATTTAATTAGTTCACTATGATCATGGTAAGCAGGGTCATGATGTGACCTCTTATCTTTTATATCAGACATATTTTAGAATTACGCTCTGAAAAATCATAAACATAGTGGATGCGGTGAATGACTTTCTCCTTAAGAGTTTATGGATGACAATTTTGAGAGTTATAGATGCTAAGTTTGGAAAAGTCTTTACTTTTTACGAATAACCTCTCTTAACTTTATAAAACATATAATTATTTACAGTGTTTTCATGGTTTTGAAAGATTTTACAAATTTTAAAGAGGTTCTCAGAGTTTTGTGTTTTATTTAACTTTCCAAAATTGTAATCATTTCCTTAAAAGTTTCCACCTATTGAAAGCAAATATTCCCAATATTCTTTTAAATAGTTTTTCAATAGTAAAAGGGAAATGGAAGACTATTTACAACATTATTTTCTAAAGTAAAGAAACTTGCATAAAGAATATTTATAGGTAAGAAGGGGTTACCTTCTTAAGGAAATAATTTATTTAAGATAAGCCCATTCCGGAAGAGAATCTCTCTTTCCTGATAAATCTTCCAGTATGAACATTGATGAACCTATCTTTTGAATGATTTGAAATGGTCCAAGCCACATCTTTTGAAATTTGGTATGTTTACCTTTGTCTTGATGTGCTTTGTCCCATTTCAACATGAGATCACCAATTTGTAATGTTTTAGAGCTTGTAGAACTTGCATCAAAAGAATATTTAATGACTTGTTGATTTTAGCATGAGTAATTTTGGCCTTCTCTCTTTCTTCCTCCAATTTGAGGATTTGATCAAATCTTAATTGAATAGAGGAAGAAGGATTTTCTTCAATAAATTGTACTAGGGCTAGAGATGGGAGTGTTAAGTTTGAAGGTATTACAACTTCTTTCCCATACACTAAGTTAAAAGGGGAAGTACCTATTGAGGCCTTCTAAGTTATTCTATTACCCATAATGCAAATATTAAAGATTTATGCCAATTCTTTTTTATTTTGATCAACAGTTCTTTTAATAATCTTAATGAGATTCTTATTAGTTGACTCTGCCAAACCATTACATTGAGGATAGTAATTTGCAGAATATTTTAATTTAAAACCCGTCTTAAGAGAAAATTCAACTATATTACTCCCAAAAAAATAAGATACATTATAAAAAATAAGGGAACAATTAGGTACACCAAACTTGGTAATGATGAATTGGTCAATGAATTCAATGATTGCATCAGAATTGGCTACCTTTAATGGAATTGCTTCTACCCACATTCTGATGTAATCCATGGCTGTAAGGATGTATCTGTGTTGCTTGGAAGAATGTGGAACAATCACTCCTATGATATCAAGCCCCCACTATTCAAATGGTTGCTCAATATTTACTGGTTATAAAGGAAAGGCTGGTTTCCTTTGTCTCCCACTAGCAGTTTGGCATATCTTGCGTTTCCTGACATAATAATGGGCTTCTTTAAATAAAGTGGGCCAATAATTTCCAACATGTATTATCTTGTGAGTTTTAGTATCTCGTCCAAAATTTCCACCTGCTGGACCATCATGTAATTCCTGCAAAACCTTTTGTGCTTAAGTTTTTTCAAGGCATCTTATTAAAATTGAATCATAATTTCTTCTAAATAACACATCATTAATAATTTTGAAGTGTTTTTCTTTTAATCTTAAGCCACGTTTGTTTTTGTAACTAAAAGAAGGAGGAGCATATCCATTTCCCCAATAAAAGATCATAACAACATACCGAGATTCTGAATTCATGATACTTATCTCATTCACTTCAAGAGTATTATCTAAATCTTCATGTTCTGGAATATTAGATGCTCCTGCTAATAACCTACAAAAACCTTGTCCCCTCACAATTTTCATTGGTTTAATATCAATATCATACTCCAGTAAAGTTGTTACCCAATTAGTTCTCTTCTCTCCTACTTCCCTTTGAGCTAGCAATTGCCTCACTGCAGAGAATGGTACTATTACTTTTGTGTTTTTTTAGGAGGAATGGTCTAAAGTGTTTGATAGTTTTAAACACAACAAAAGGTTGCTTTTCTACTTCAGAATAGTTGAGTTTAGGACCTTGTAAATTATAACTGAAGAAGGATATGGTTACTTCTACTTGTTGGCCATTGATCTGTGTTAGGACAACAACATAAGATGTTTTAGTGGTCAAAGTATACAAAATAAAATGAGTAGAAAATTTTGGAGTATTCAATGAAAGAGAATTAATTATTGCTTGTTTTGATCTATTCAAAAGCGTCTTTTTCATTATGTCCCCATTTGAAAACTAAATTTTTCTTAATCATAGTTTGCGAAGGCAAGACTATATGAGAAAAATCAGGAACAAATCTTTTTCGAAAATTTATCTATCCCAAAAATGATCGCATTGATTTCTTGGTATATGGCAATGGAATATTAGAAATCCCTTTTATCCTGTCAGGATCAATATATATGCCATCTTTGGATACAATAAACCCTAAGAGTTTGCCTTCATTAAGAGCAAAGGTTGATTTCTTGGGATATAGAGAAATCCCATACCTTTTACATCATTCATAGATCTGTTTTAAATCATGTAGATGATTGGACCTTTTCATTGAAAAGACACTTACGTCATCTAAGTAAGGAACAACAGACCTATTGATCAAACCTTTGAAGGCTATATCCATGGCTCACTGGAAAGTAGCTCTAGCATTTGAAACAGATGGTACCCATAATGTAGGCGCTCATATAGAATAGGGGTACTATCCGGGTACTTACAAAACTATTTATTCTATAATTAAGGATTTGGTTGGCCATTTTATCTGATAAAATGGTTGCCCAATCCATGATATAAGAGTTAATTGTTGCTTCCATTAAAGGCACCATTTTTATGGAAAATCTAGCTGAATCAGAGACTCCAAAGAGTCTACATATCATAGCACCTGCATAGCAATAGGGAGATGCTAAGGAGTCGGTGAAGTACATAACAAAGGATTCATGCTTATGCTTGCTTGGGAAATGTCTCCATTTCTTGATAGGGTCCAACTCTACCTTGTTCTCCTGGGCAAAAGCTTCTAAAAATGCCTTGTTGTAATGTTTTTGGGGGTCCAGCAAATGATACATCTTTTTGACATCTTCTACGTTGAATGACCCGAACATCCTTCCATCGGCAGTAAAGAATGCTCTATCAGTTATGTTGATACTTTCTATTACCCATCTCACCAGGTCATTTTATGGTAACACTTTCGCATGGGCTCCTATTCTGTGGAGGAAGGAGCTGGCGAAATCCTTAAGAGTATTTTTTGATTTATCACTTGAATCAGCCGTTCCTCCTTCTTCTTCAATTTCGTTTGGATCCTCAGCTTCAAGACAGGTAGTATCAGCTATTAGCACCAACTTTGTTGGTTCATCTTTCACTATGACGGAGACCTATCTTCTGATATTTCTTAGTCATTTTTATTGGACTGGTGATTTCAGATTCGCTTTGTAAAATGAAACAGAAGGGTGTAACAATGGAAAAATTGTTAAAAGCAAATGCATAATGCACAAAACTAAAAGCAATTAAGCATAATAGATGTTACAGATCTATGATTGGTTAAGCCACCAAGGATGAATTCCTTGAAGGATTCAACCATAACTACTTATTAATGATTTCCTCAAACTTCCAACGTGAAACTTTAATGCCGTGATGGTATGTCACATCGCAAATTTATAACGGTCCTTTTTAGAATGGGTATCGTGACTTCCTGATCAGAGATTAGCGATAATCGCATATCGCAGATTGGGAGTTACAATTGTCATGCTTAAATTGTTCCTTTGGATGGTTACATTTGTGATCAGTGGTGAGCTGGCATGGGGAGCCGAGATGCTTTTAAAATTGACAAAGCATTTGAATTTTCTTTATAATTGACTTATAAATTTAAACCACACATGTTCGTAATAATTCATGTTTTTCCTTTATTGAAAGTGTGCTACACGATAATAAAATCACATCGGCAGATTTCAATGAAACTTTTTGGGATGTGTTTTACGATTTTTGCGAGGCTCGACTGCAATCAGATTATTGCATCACATATTTTTCGTGAAACACTTGGAGAGATTTCTTGATGAGTAGTGATATGCAATTTTCGATAGAGTTATTGCATCAGCGGATATCAATGGAACACTTTAAGTCCACCATTTAAATAAAATATGTGTGCGATGCGACATGTTCCCTTTATAATTGTTTTCCTTCGATAAAGCGTTATGATAAGGTTTTATTACAATTCAAATCGGATCAGACCATTTTAAAATGACTTTCATGGGTTTGATGGATTTGCAAATTGCGATTGCAATTTAACCTATCCTAAAAGCAAATTCTATATGACCTATTATAAAAAATTATTTTCAAACTTTTTATTGATTTTATTTATATTCTAAAGGGGACCCATTTCTTATTAAAGTTCTATATAAGAATTTTGAAATGGGAAGGGTTGTTGTATAGCACAATAATTGGCAATTCACTAGGAGAAACAGTTATCTCTAAAAAAATAATGCAATATCTAAAACTTTCTTAGTTCGGAAACAATTGAGGACAAAGAAAACCATCTAAGAATAGCTCAATAAAAATTAACTCTGAATAAAATAACAATTTTTTGTAACTTCTTTTACAATCCCCTTCAAAATAAAAACATTTTGGGTTTCTTCAAGCTTTTATTGCTTGATAAAGATAAAGTAGGAGGCTCTTCTAACTGAGCTTTTAAATTTACACTTTTGTCATAGGTAGTGCCTCTGCTTGCAGCAAACATCTATAGTCTCAACAGGGTTACCTTTTGACCATCAATCTTTCATTGTCCCATCCATCTAAGAGTATAACTTTTGAAAGATAAATTCAAAAACATATGTTTGCATATATTTTTGGATTTTTTTTTTTTTATTATTATTATTATTATTATTATTTTAAAGATAAAAAGCCATTGTCCTGGTTTAAGAGTTAGCTGATGACAATGCCATTCACTGGTTATAATTGAACTCAACAAGTTGGCTCGTAATGAGACTCCTTGTCTTATGATTATAAGCCATTACCCTATTTTGATATGCATTATTGGTAATGTAAGTTTAATTAGTTCCCTATGATCATGGTAAGAAGGGTCATGATGAGACCTCTTATCTTTTATATCAAACATATTTTAGAATTACACTATGAAAAATCATAAACTTAGTGGATGCGGTGAATGACTTTCTCCTTAAGACCTTATGGATGACAATTTTTAGAGTTATAGATGCTAAGTTTGGAAAATTCATTACTTTTTACAAATAACCTCTCTTAAGTTTATAAAACCTAGAATTATTTACAGTATTTTCAAGGTTTTTGGAAGATTTTATAAATTTTAAAGAGGTTCTCAGAGTTTCATGTTTTATTTAACTTTCCAAAACTGTAATCATTTCCTTAAAAGTTTCCACCTATTGAAAGCAAGTATTCACAATATTCTCTTAAAGAGATTTTCAATACTAAAAGGGACAATGGAAGACTATTTACAACATTATTTTATAAAATAAACAAACTTGCATAAAGAATATTTATAGGTAAGAAGGGCTTACCTACTTAAGAAAAGAATTTCTTTAAGATAAGCCCATTTAGAGGAAGAGAATCTCTCTTTCCTAATAAATCTTGCAGTATGAATGTTGATGAGCCTATCTTTTCAATGATTTGAAATGGTGCAAGTGACATCTTTTGAAATTTGGTATGTTTACCTTTGTCTTCATGTGTTTTTTCCCATTTCAGCACTAGATCACCAATTTGTAATTTTTTTGAGCCAGTAGAACTTGCATCGAAAGAAGACTTAATGACTTGTTGGTGTTTAGCAGGAGTGATTTTGGCCTTTTCTCTTTTTTCATCTAATTTTGGGATTTGATCAAATCTTAATTGGATAGAGGAAGAAGGAGTTTCTTCTATGAATTGTATTAGGGCTAGACATGGGAGTGCTAAATTTGAAGGTTTTACAGCTTCTTTCCCATACACTAAGTTAAAAGGAGAAGTACCTATTGATTCCTTCTGAGTTATGTGATCTTCCCATAATGCAATATTAAATATTTATGCCAATTCTTTTGATTTCGATCAACAGTTCTTTTAATAATTTTAATGAGATTCTTGTTAGTTGACTCTGCCAAACCATTACATTGAGGATAGTAATTTCTAGAATATTTTAATTTAAAACCTCTCTTAAGAGCAGATTCAACTATACTACTCACAGAAAAATAAGATGCATTATAAAAAATAAGGGCATTAGGTACACCAAACCTGGTAATGATGAATTGATCAATGAATTCAATGATTGCATCGGAATTGGCTACCTTTAATGGAATTGCTTCTACCCATTTTGTGAAGTATTCCATGGCTATAAGGATGTATCTGTGTTGCCTGGAAGAATGTGGAACAATCTCTCCTATGATATCAAGCCCCCACTCTTCAAATGGTTTCTCAATGTTTACTGCTTGTAAAGGAAAGGTTGGTTTCCTTTGTCTCCCACTAGCAGTTTGACATATCTTGCATTTCTTGACATAATCATGGGCATATTTAAACAAAGTGGGCCAATAATATCCAACATGTAATATCTTGTGAGTTGTAGTATCTCCTCCAAAATGTCCACCTGTTGGACCATCATGTATTTCTTACAAAACCTTTTGTGCTTTAGTTTTTTCAAGGCATGTTAATAAAATTGAATCATAATTTCTTCTAAATAAGACATCTTCAATGATTTCCAAGTGTTTTTCTTTTAATCTTAAGGCATATTTATTTTTGTAACTAAAATCAAGAGGATCATATCCATTTTTCAAGTAAAAGATCTGATCATCATACTGAGATTCAGAATTTATGATACTTATCTCGTTCACTTGGAGAGTATTATTTGAATCTTCATGTTCTCGAATATTAGAAGCTCCTGCTAATAACCTACAAAAACCTCCCCCTCTCACAATTTTCACTAGATTAATATGAATATCATACTCTTGTAAAGTTGTTGTTGTTACCCAATTAGCTCTCTTCTCTCCTATTTCCCGTTGAACTAGCAATTTCCTCACTGTAGAGAATGAGACTATTACTTTTGTGTGTGATTTTAGGAGGAATGGTCTAAAGTGTTTGATAGATTTAAACACATCAAAATCTTGTTTTTCTACTTTAGAATAGTTGATTTCAACGCCTTCTAAATTAGAACTGAAGAAGAATATGGGTGCTTATAATTGTTGACCATCTATTTGTTTTAAAATAGCAGCATAAGATGTTTCAGTGGCCAAAGTATACGAAATAAAAGGACTAGAAAAATCTAGAGTATTCAATGCAGGAGCATTAATGATTGCTTGTTTGATCTATTCAAAAGCCCCTTTTTCATTATGTCCCCATTTGAAAACTGAATTTTTCTTAATCATAATTTGCAATGGAAATACTATATGAGAAAAATCATGAACAAATATTTTTACAAAATTTATCTGTCCCAAAAATGATTGCATTGATTTCTTGTTATGTGGCAAAGGAATATCATAAATCTCTTTTATCCTATCATGATCAATATATATGCCATCGTTGGATACAATAAACCCTAAGAGTTTGCCTTCATTAAGAGTAAAGAATGATTTCTTGGGATTTAATGAAATCCCATACCTTTTACATCGTTCAAAGATTTGTTTTAAATCATGTAGATGATTGGCCCTTTTCTTGGAAAAGTTGGTTATGTCATCTAAGTAAAAAAAAACTAACCTATTTAGCAAACCTTTGAAGGCTATATCCATGGCTCATTGGAAAGTAGCTCTAGAATTTATCAAACCAAAAGGAATTTTCTAATGAGCATATCTTCCCCATTTAGTTATGAATGTAGTTTTTAGTCTATCATCTAGATGTACCCATATTTGATTGTATCCTGAAAAACCATCAAGAAAGGACATTAACTTTGAAAGAGTTACTGATTGAAATATCTGTTCCATTGTTGGTAATGGGAAATTATCTTTTTGACATGCCTTATTGAGATTTCTAAAATCTATGCAAATCCTAATATCACCATTCTTTTTCCTTACAGGTACCAATTTTGAAACCCATTTAGAATGTATGACCGGGAAAATTATCTTAGCTTTCATAATTTTATTCAACTCTGTTTTGATTTGACTTTCCAGATTTGGGTGAATTTTCCTTAACTTTTGTTGTACAGGTTTCTCATCAGAAATCATTGGAATTGTGTGTTGAATGATAAAAGTATCATAAGTTCTCAGATCTTCATAATTCCATGAAAAAACATTTTTGTATTTGTTTAATAATCTGATGAAAGAAAATCTTTCTTCTGATGTGAGCTCAAGTCCTAGATTGACATTTTTTAGTTTGGCCTCAGTGCCAAGATTTACTAATTCAAACCTTAAAGTAGAACTTTGAATTTTTGCAATAGTAACCTTTTTGAATCTATCTTTGACATCATATAGATATTCTAGCTTTGCCAGATATTTACAAATATGATTCTCATTTATTCTTTGTTTTAGTTGAATATCATGATCAACGATAATATGATCATCATAATAATTTTCAGAAGTCAAGAAATTTAAGATGTCTTCATCATGATTAAATACCCGCCAATTGGTGACATAGTCTGGGACAGATGGCCGAAAAATTAGTTCAATTTATAACCTATCTGGACTATAATCCTAGGATGGAAGGAGCTTAGAAGCAACATTAGCCAACAAATCATTTGCTGCATTCTGAGATCTAGGAATAGGAGAAATGTTGAACGCTAGAAAATGAGTTATGAGATCTTGAACAAGGGATTGATAATGTTTGAGATGTCCTGAAAGACAATGGATAGTGTTCCTTACTTGTTTGATGACAATTTCAGAATCACCAAATACTTTCAGATATTGAATATTCAAGCCTATTTCTTTATAGAGCCCTTGAATCAATGCCTCATATTCCACAATGTTATTGGTACACTCAAATTCTAGTCTACCTGATAGCATGGTTTTTCCCCTTCTGGACTGACTAAAATACACCCTACTCCTACATCATCATTGGGTTTTGATCCATCAAAATATAAACACCAAAATAAATGCTTATTTATAGATTTATTTATAAGTTCATCAGCAATATTAACACATCTTGAGGTATTAGTATGAGAGAAATTTTCAATTTGTGATGCGAAACTATCAACTGGAAAAGGTGATTGTTGAACATTAAATAATCCAAAGAATTAATCGTTGAGTAATTTTCGAGAATGTTGTTTTTGAAAGATATAGGTTGGTTTTCTTGTTAAAATTCCATTACTATATGGGTCATGTGTTTTTGCCAATCTATTTTGATTTTATTTGGTTTCCCTTTATAGGGAAGGCACACATGAGACCAATCAGTGGAAATGTAATCATGGAGTTTCTCAAACCAATGCCTGCTTAGAATTAAACCATAAAACTTAAGGACGTGAGCAATAAATATATCAATTCTTTGAACTACTCTGGGATCCGCCGATAACCTAAAGGTAACTGAATTAATCTCTCCTAAAACTTTCACTTTAGTCTGATCTAATTGAACACTATGGACTGCAGATTTCTAGGGCTCAATGTTTAATTTAGAGCAAACTCAGGCTAGAATTATGTTTGATGAAGCCCCTGAATCTATAAGCTAGTTATGCAGATTTCTATTATAGATCTCATAAGTCAAGAGAAAAGGAGGAGTATGAGAATTAGACCTATCTTTGATCAAAACAACATCAGTAGCATCTACTCTATCCGATGGTGGTTTACCTGATCCTTTAGCCACCTTGGATAATACACCAGTTGGAGGAGGAGAAGAAGGTACTGCATTTAACTCTCTATGTAACAAATTTTGTTGATATTTAAGCTTGCTAAGTTCATATAAAGAAATATTTGCTCGATTCTTCTTCATGTCTTCCACAATGTTGTAATCCATAGAGTCAGAGACTACTAATGTTTTAGATGATGAGGGTGGATTGGAGGATGATGGTTGATTTTGGGTAGGCACAACTAGAGTTTTCTTCATGGGAGCTTTGTCTTTAGTAACAAGGCTCAAATTTTTCTTCTTTGGATTTGTTTGAATAGGCTCTGCTGAATTTTTACTTTTGGTATTTACTATGAGAGCTTCTTGTTCATTTTCATTATCAGAGTTGGGCAAGATAAAGTCCCACATCCCATTAACATTCAATTGTTTCATCTTCTTTCATTTCTTTCGATGATAAAATTGTGTCTTCATCTTCATTGTCATCTAGATCTGATTCTGCATTAGATATAGCATTAGGTGGTTTCAGTTCATTTGACTGATTCCTTTTGATGTTCCTATATGGTTTTATAGTAGAAGTTTTAGCTACCTGGTTTTTTACTTCCACCATTTCATTGGACATAGTTTTCAAAACTTTCTGTAAAACTTCCATGTCATATGGGTATTTAACTACTTTCTTTTTTTAATCATCTTTAAAGGTAACTTTTTAGGATTTTCTTTCTTCAAGAGAGAATTTATTTTCTAAATCAAGGATACGTTTTTCAACAGTGATCACCTCCTTCATATTTTTGCTAATGTGGGTTTGCCAGCACTATCAACGAAGATGGCTATATTTGAAGGCAAGGCAGAAATATACCATTCGCTTCGGACTTCTTCACTAGGCTTGGATGTAGTAGGAATTTTATTAAACATCTTATTAAATCGCAAGTTGAAGTTTTTTATAGGTTCCTTTGACTCAGATTTAAGATTGGAGAGATCATTAATCAAAGTCTTTGTGGACCTATCGTCTCCAAACTTAGTTAAAAATTGCTCCTGAAAAGCATCCTAGCTATTGATGGATCCTGGTGGTAATGAAAAATAACACTATCCAACTACTCCTTGTAAATTGTATGGAAATAGCCGAACAACAACATCTTCTTCTGTTACCCATTCAAGTTTATTGACAACATGAAATTGTTTATATGTTCTTCTGCTAATATGCCAATGTTAGGATTAAACTTTGGCAACCATTTTTCAAGATAAGTTGGTAATTGACTCAACGGTGCAGGCATTGCGAAAGCTCCTGGATTGGTCCATGGCCTTGGTTGAGGTTGATTATGTGCCATTGTTGAACTAACAACAGAAGAGGGCAAGGAGGTAGTTTAAAGTGATTGCGTAGAGGATGTTGGTGTACTTGTACCCTTTTGGACTATGATCTTGAGTTGGGGAATTGATGGATGACTTTGCAATGGTTTAGATGGAATGGATGATGATGAGGAAAGAGTCTCACTGTCAGACTCTAAAGGTGTCTTCCTAGCTCTTTTTCGACTTGGCATAGGAAATTTAGGTGGTAGAATTCCAAGCTTTTCACTCTGTGCTCTAGTAAGAAGTTGGGATGGAATGTATTGCGAAGTCACACTACCTTGGGGTAACTCAAAGTGTTCTTGGGATATCGAAAACCCTTGGAGTTTATGAATCAAGTATGGAACTTCAAGGGGTTTACAAGAAGAATTGCCAGGTGTATTTAAGGCTTCAACAGTGGGTGTTGTATTTTCATTTTCAACTTCTTGCTTAAAAATAGGAGATCTAGAATGCGAAGGATAAGTTGGAGGAGACGGTGAGGGAATTTTACTCTTAGAATGGCCTATGGATTTGGATTTGCTCGCCATTCATAGTTCATGCCCTCCTTCTAGTGCCAAAAATGTTGATGCCTTTAAAATCCAGCACCAACATTGGGGATAACCACCTGGTCTGGACCCTAGTACAACTCCTTTTCCATTTGGTATGGTGGCTCCGACTGGATATTATGGGACCAATTTCCTAGTAATGTATGGTTTGATGGATGATTTTTTTATAATGTATAATGAAGAGGATAAGTGTTTTAACCTATAACCTGGGTATTCTATAAACAATGTGATTTCTAATTATTCCTAATAGATAAATAATCATATAGATGGATTACTTATCAATGGAAAAATGTATTCACATATAATGATCACTTTGTTTAAGAAATTAAAGAAAGTGGTTATAAAAACATATTGCATTCATAACAATGTATATCGCTGATATATATATTTGAAATATAACAATTCTCAATCTTCAGAAGTGACATGAGAAAGAATTATTTGAAGAGCATACATATATCAACAAGAGTAAATTCTATAAAGAATGCTTCATCACATAAGGAAACAAAACAAAAGAATAATGATAGAAATATCGCATGCATTTGAGTCTTTCCAATGTAAATAACACTTCGATTCCACTTTCTTATTTGAGAAAACTTCTAGGAGATACAAAAGTGCAGGTATTGAAAAAGTTTCTTCACAAAAATATAGAACCTTGATCCACTATTGATGAAAATATATTCAGAAGTAAAAAAGTGTAACTTCTCAAGTCAAGTTTTTATGCAAATTGAGGACCCTTTCTTAAAAGACATGAAAGGGTTTAACTAATAAAACAAAAACTAACTGTCAATAAAAATTGCTTTGAGCTATTGAAACTACAGACATGAAAATCTGGGATTTTATTTATGAAAATAACAGTGCAATTTCCTTTTAATTGATTCATTGTATCTACTTCTTCTCTTGTACTTGCAGCTGACAAATTGAGAGCATTTTCTGAATTTCCAGAGGATGAATCAGCCTGGAATGTAGTTGAGTTGTCTACGTAGCATCTGAAAGTTCGGGAACCATGGGATTGACAGTGTCGGCAAGGCATTTGGAGGCCGTTTGCTATCTATGCATCTTGACTAGGAAAAACCAAAATGCATCCCAAGTCAAGTTTCGCACTTTGTCCATTTTTTCTTCTCTGTTGGCCAGATGCTGTCTCCATTGATCTTCTGGCGCTTTTGCTTTTGAGAGTTTTCCTAGAGGGCAATCAGAGATCAATTTAACTCCAATAAGCTGTCATTTACCACCTCAATCACATTGTTCATTGTAGCCTTGGCTCTGGAAGTAGCTCTTTCGGCCTTTATTAACTATGATTCCTACTTCGAAAATAAGATTTCTTTATGCGATTATTGGATTTTTGGTAGATTAGCAGCTGTACCTTCTTCTGAAATTTGACAAGAGACAAATTTTGTGACCTTATCAACTACGTTTTCAAATTCTAGCATGGTGTCAACTGCCTATTAAATGAGTGATGCAGTGATAGTGCACAATGGGTCAACCAATGATATTTTATGGCAAAGGATATTTAGTTGCTAAGATAAGGCTTTAGTCACTTCCAGGGCTTCTTTCTTGAATTCACCAATCTTCAGAAAAGCTTTGAATTTCTATACCTGTAGTTGCAGCCATGTAATTTGTTTTTCTTTGGACATCCTTTCCTACTGAATTTCCACTTGAAACTTGTTGAGTTCTTGAGAGAACTTTTGTTGTTTCTAGAGAGCCCGTTGATCGATCTTTTGTTTCTCCAGATTTAACTATTATTTCAGTTGCTCATTCTTTTGTTTTTGTTTCGCTAGTTTTTGCTCAAGCTGACTGATCTTCTTTTGTTCCACTGCCATTTTCTCTTCAAGTTGGGTGATCCTAATATCCTTTTCTTTGACCAGTTGGCTAACTTCGGAGGCCTTGTCCATTGTAGCGGCTATATAGGCACCTGGGTATTGAGATAACTTAGTTAAATCCTTAGAAGGATTGACTTCTGAGTCTTTCCATACCACATTCATTAGTTCATCTTAAGGAATTGAGAATGGTCCCTGATCAATTTTTCTCTTTTTCCTATGTCTTTTGACCACAACCCTATGCTTTGGATTGTAAAATACATCGAGGGGTGGTATTTACTCAACCTTTAATACAATATCTTGGGAAGGATTCTCTGGAATTATTTCAATATCATGTTGAGTGTTAACTATGCTGACTGCCCCTTCAATTGGAATATTAGTAACAATAGGCTCCTGTGTTGTAGGAAATTTTGGTATAATGATGTTTTGGGAGTCATTCTAGTTCTTCATCATTTGATCGAACTACTCCCATTCCTTGATTAAGCTGGAATCAATATGCACATTGGTATCTAGGAGCTCATTGGTCTTTTCATTTGTCTGCTCTTTTTTGAGACTCTTCTCCTTTTCAGGACTCTTCTCCTCTTCAGGACACTTCTTAGTAGTTTGTTCTTCATTGTGGCCTTCTTGTTTTACCATAGGGGTAGTGTTCAATAAATCCAGAGGTAATGTTTTCAACCTTTGTGTCCTGAACTACGTAAACTTATATATCCCCCTTGCTCCTAATGTGATCCCTACTAAATGTTTGACCTGTGTAAGAAACTCAGCTGAAGTGAACAAGTAATCATATTTATCTTTCTCTTGTTAAAATTTGGCAAGTTTCACCTGAGTGGTAAAGTTGTAAGCCACATTTTTTGGGTCATATTGTCTATTAGGAATGATTGCTAATTTCAAAATTTTTATCTTCTCTACTTCTTTTTCTGCATGTTTGAAATCATGCAGTGGGTAAGTACCATAGCGGAGGGGAAATGAAGGCCACGCTTGTTTCTTAGACTGCTTGAGGTTCCTGGATAGTCCTGTTTCTATTATCAGGTAAGCTATTTCTCTGGCCAATAGCTTATAAGGAATGTACAAGGGGAGAACATGTGGATTTGTGGTGTTGCCAAAAAGTCTGACATAGGTAAACTTTTCTTCACCGACCCAACTATAGATTCATGTTAGGTCAATGCTGGTCTCAACGAATAACTGAGGAGTAGGTTTGTTGAATATGGCCTGATGGATGAGTAAAACAAAACCATGGCGAATTCTATATGTATGATCTTCATAATAGGCCTTCCACAAATACTTACGATAAATGTGAATAGGTGTTGGGTCTTGAGGAGTCCATTTCCAACCTAGAATGGGGAAGTCAGAATTGAAACAGATGGTATCCATGATGTAGGCACTCATATAGAATGGTGGTATTATCCAAGTAGTTATAAACCTATTTCTTCTATAATCAAGGATTTTGTTGGTCATTTTATCTGATAAAATGGTTGCCCAATCCATGATGTAAGAGTTAATTGCCTCTTCCATTAGAGGCACCATTTCTATGGAAAATCTAGCTAAATAATAGAATCCAAAGAGTCTACATATCATAGCACTAGCATAGCAATAGGGAGATGCTAAGGAGTCCATGGAGAACATACCAGAGGATTCATGCTTATGCTTGTTTGGGAAATGTCTCCACTGCTTGATAGGATCTAACTCTACCTCGTTCTCCTTGGCAAAAGCTTCTAAAAATGCCTTGCTGTAATGTTTTTGGGGGTCTAGCAAATGATACATCTTCTTGACATCTTTTGCCTTGAATGATCCGAACATCCTTCCATCAACAGTAAAGAATGCTCCAGCAGTTATGTTGATACTTTCTATTATCCATCTCACTAGGTCATTGTATGGTAACACTTTCAGATGGGCTACTATTCTATGGAGGAAGGAGCTGGCTAAATCCTTAAGAGTATTTTCTGATTTATCACTTGAATCAGCCATTCCTCCTTCTTCTTCAATTTCGGTTGGATCCTTGGCTTTGAGCAGATTATGTATGCCCTCCCATGAAGTCTTTCCAAGGCCTAGATAGGTAGTATCAACTATTAGTACCAAATTTGTTGGTTCATCTTTGGCTATGACGGGGACCTTTTCTTTCCGAGATTTTCTATACATTTTTGCTGGACTGATGATTCCGGATTCTCTCTACAAAATGAAACAGAAGGACGTAACAGTAGAAAATCTTGTAAAATTCTAATACACAGCGCACAGGATTAACAACAATTAAGTGTAATAAATGCTACAGATCTATGATTTATTAGGTGACTATGGACGAAATCCTTGAAGGACTCAACCATAACTGCTTATTAATGATTTCCCCATAACTTGCAACATGAAAATTTAATGTTGTGATGGTATGTCACATGACAAATTTATAGCGGTCCTTTTTAGAATGGGTATTGTCGCTTCGTGATCAATGATTAGCGATAACAGCATATCGCAGATCGAGAGTTACAAGTGCCATGATTAAATGATTCCTTTGCATGGTTGTGATTGCGATCAATCGTGAATTGGCATGGGGAGGCGACATGCTTTAAAATTGATAAATCATTTAAATTTTCTTTATAGTTGACTTATAACTTTAAACCACACATGTTCGTAATACTTCATGTTTTGGCTTTATTGAAGGTGGCTAGACGATAATGAAATCGCATTGGAATATTTAAAAGGGGCTTTTGGGATGTGTTTTATGAGTTTAGTGATGCACTATTGTGATCCTTACGCATCAGAGGTTTTCTATGGAACACTTGGGACGACTTCTTGATGAGTAGAGAGATGCGATTTCCAATAGAGTTATCGCATCGACGAATCTCAATGGAACTCTTTAAGTCCACTATTGAAACAAAAGATGTGCGCAATGTGACATATTCCTTTTATAATTGTTTTCCTTTGATAAAGCTCTATGATAAGGTTTTATTATAATTCAATTCGGATCGGACCTTATTAAGAGGACTTTCACGGGTTCGATAGATTTGCAAATTGCGATTGCGATTTAACCTATCTTAAAAGAAAATTTTACATGAACTATTATAAAAATTTATTTTCAAATGTTGTATTGGTTTTATTTATATTCTAAAATAGGACCCATTTCTTATTAAAGTTTTATATGGAAAATTTTGAAATGGGGAGGGTTGTTGTATAGAACAACACACCCTTATTCTTGATTTTGTATACCCATTAGCTCTGTAGGGCCCTTTTTACTTTTGGCAGCATCACCAACTCCTTATTTTAATTTTATAATAAGGGTTCCATTTATTTTTGCATAGCGTTATTTGATTCTTTAGTATGTTCATCATTACAAGCATCATGAAAATAATGAATTTGTCCTTCATCCGTAATAAAATATCGTTTTAGGGATTGTAATGTACATCAATAACACATTAAAAAAAATAAAATTACTCACATAAATACAATTCAATAGTATATCCTTTTTATCAGTCTATTATCCTCCCTAGGGTTAGTACTTCTAAGCCATTATGTTGTTGACCATTTGCATTGGATTTGACTCTTATTTTGACCTAGTTTTGTCCCATGGCCACATAGACTTAGCCTTTTCAGTGTGGCTATAGGTCTCCAACCACACAGAAGACCCTCCTTCTATGCGACTATAACTGAAATTTCCTTATTTTGCTTGTGTGGCTATGATTTGTGTTATAAAGAATTATGTTTCCTAGGAGATTAGTTTGAAGCCTCATCTTATCCCATATTTTTGAGCTAGCTTGGGTGCATTATTGAAGAATATTCCTAACTTATCTTCACCCCAAGTGACCACATTCATCCTAAGAGACTCACTAGTCCTATATATACTAGTCTATCCTTCAGAGTCGGTATAGTACTAGAGAGAGGGATACTTATAGAGTTATACTATCATTTTAATTCAAATATTGTGATTTACTTCTTCTTCAGATCATATTTCTTGGAGAGGGGGAGACTCTGCTGAAATTTGGAGAGGAGATCTTACACTTGAAGGTATACACATACCATTCTGTTTCATTATAAATAAAATATATTTTCCCTCTCTTGTAGAATTGTGTTTATGTTCAGCTATTCATTTCAATATTTATTTCGTTGAGCTAACGGTCTTCTAGGGAAGGCTATTCATGGGCCTTGTTTGGAGGTGGTTTTGAGCATATCTAGATCTGGTGTAGAAGAAGATATCTCATGGTTGGAGAAAGGGAGTTATGTTTTAGACTCAAGATCCATCACCGATCTGCGAGGGATTGCTCAAACCCTTATTTTAGGGATTGCATGCATGATTGGTGGTTTGATCACATGGCTCACGATTAATTTCTTTGATATGGGTTGGTCATATATTATACTGTCTAGTAGGCTTGCTAGGGCCACAAGGTCACAAAGCAATAACTCATTCTCCATGATTTTCTACAACAATCCTGCTTATTGTGAAGTGTATATGTGTGTGTGTATATATATATATATATATATATATATATATATATATATATATATTAAAAACTAACACATCCCTGCTTTGATAATATTCATCATGCCATCAACATTTGCAAGATATAGGCTTTATGTATATTTCTTTATATTATTTATTGAGTACATAATATGCCATTCCTACCATTTTTTATTCCTAACATAAGGATTGTTATATGTGTTTACCCTCTTTATTATAACCAGGGGATGTTTCACTCCAACTATTCCTAACAAAATGATTAATATATACATTTAAACATTTTTCAATATATGGTAGAAAAAACACTCAGGAATAAGTTACAAGTTTTATTTGGGTTATCATATACCTATATATACTGGTATGTAGTATAAGGTTCTTAGTACCTATCACCTATGAAACTCTTACCACCTGTCAACTTACACTTGGCCCAACTCACCTAGTTCACATGCCATTCGTGTTCTACTATTGTGATAGCTCAAGGATATCTATTAGACATGGTTAATGGGTGATCGTACGATGAGGGTTGATTTCTTTCCCTTGATCATTTGGATTATGTTTGTTCCTTTGTACTGCCCCCAGGCCTTTTCTCTATAGAGGTCTCAAGCCTTGACGTTGCCAAGATATAGGTGTTGTTTTCATCTCTTAGACATTTGTGGCCTCTAGTTTCTTTTGTTTGTCCATAAATCATCTCTTGTCACAATCAATTATAATGGTGCTAAGAGGTAATATGTTCCTTCTTCTTTTTTTTATCGTTGAAATGGTTTTTAAGCAGATGCTTCCTTTCCTACCATGATAGCCTGCTAACCTGGTATTGTGGATTTTTATTTCAAGGTAAATGAAGGTTATTCTCTTATACATTACTGAAACCTTTGTTCTCATCCTCTAGTCATTTTTATGAGTGTTTGATCCTAAGGTTTGATGGAGCCTGAGGGTTTACACAAACATTTGGCTCTTAGGTAATTTCCTTCAAATATTATTGATGTACTTGTGAATCTAGTGCTTTAAATTTTATTCTTATTTTTTTTTTTTAATTTTTAATTTGGTTCTTTCTCTTTATAGTATTACAATTAATGTCCTCACTCGTATCTTTATTATTTTTATATTTTGGTGAAAAAATATACCAAGTTTCTAGTTTTTGGTTCTCCATGAATAGTACAGGTAACTTATGTTTATCTTCTTTACACAATTTTCTTATTTTTACTACTTCCTCTTTGGATGACAATTCCCCCTCTGTGTAATAGATATTTTTATTTTCTATTACATTGTTTTGAATTCAAACCCTTCTACGTTAGTCTGTGTGAATTTTATCCTATTATTTAGATTGATGGCTATGAATTAGCATATTTCTAACAAAGGGTTACTTAATATAATACAATTATTAAGGCATTAACCCCTCATTAGAGTTTACAAGATTACCTTCATGGTTTATTCTTAAGATTTCAATCCCTTTCAATATTTTAATATACATATTCTAGTTTATTTTATTTTATTTTATTTTATTGTATTGAATTATCCTTATTAAGAACATGAATATAGAGTGATTTCCATGACCTAGGTTGATTCCCTAGAAGAAGTCCTTCTCATATATACACATCTTACATCACTCTCTCCTTTTGTTATAAAAAACCACCAATACATTATATGATATTTTATGGGTTAATTTGATACCTGCATAGTTGCTTTCACTTGACTCCTATTTTTTATATGATTTGGTCATATGGGTTTTGTGAGATTTAACTCCTGGCCACTTCTTTACATAGGTTTGAACCGATGTGTTGGTCAGGTTTCCTGTTATGAAAGCAGCTCACAAAAAGATAGGAAAGAGAGATCCACGCCTTAGAATTTAGCCTCTTCGAGGGGGCAACCTCCTTTATATTACATAAATGAATAATTCTTCGATGATACAAATGAAAATACCTCCTTTCTATATATAGGAGTCTAAGTGGTCCCAATACAATCAAAGCCTACATAGCAATAATATTGTAGGGCACAACAGTAACAATGGTGGGTTTCTATGTGGCATAATAGTAACAATATGGGCACTACATGGGTACATCAATATAATAAGTGGGTTATACTAATAACAATAAGGGGTTACACTAGTAGTATAGGGGCCTAACATGCCCCTCTCCTTCAAAAAGCGTTGTCCTCAATGCTTGAGTAGTTCTTGATGCTTCTATATAAAATTCTTGTCCTCCCATGTGGAATATTCAGCGGGTAAGTTCTTCCACTTGATGAGATACTCTGAAATTGATCGATTTCGTAGCTGTCGGGTTCTTGTTTCTGTGACTGCTCCAGGTTCCAATATGATTTTTCCTTCCTCTTCAATTTTTGGCAATATTGCTTGAATTGGGATCTTTTGCAACGAATAAGTGGCCATACTTCTTCGTTCCTCTTCCATTCATCCATTTCTTCGTTTATCCAATTTGGTTGGATAATATAAATAGCACAAAACAATGCTTCCACATCCTCATCCTTGCAGCGTCTTCCCATTCGGTAAGGTCGCCATTTTTTAAGTGCATGTAGTATTGCCAACATTTCCTTCTCATAAATAGCTTGCTTGAGATGTAGCAGTAAAAATACCCAATCACTCACATCAAAACATTTTTCACTACAATGTTGATCTACCTGTTGTTTCATTTGATTTTGCACCGAAGTGGTGTTATCTTTTAAAAGTTGGAGAACTTGCTGTTGATGCTCGATATGATCTTTCTCTACTTGAACCTTTTTCTTCTTGATATGTCCTTCTATCTTTTGAGGAGTGGTAATTTCTTCCAGTCCTTTACAAGATATGGTCGGATTCATTTCTTGATGCTCGATGTGATCTTTCACTTCTTGAACATTTTTCTTCTTGATGTGTCCTTTTATCTTGATAGTTTGAGGAGTGGTAATTTCATCCATTGAATTACAAGATATGGTTGGATTCATTTCTTCTTTCTCGATGTGATCTTTCACTTCTTGCACCTTTTTCTTCTTGATATGTCCTTCTATCTTGAGAGTTTGAGGAGTGGTAATTCTTGCCAATGCTTTACAAGATATGGTCTGATTCATTTCTTCTTTCTCTGGGGTGGTGTCCTGACGTATATCCTCTTCTTTTGATGTTTCTTGATCCTTTTCTTCCTCCTCTTCATATTCTATGTAAAATAATTTCTTCTCAGCACACCTATGACCTTTAGTGCATTTGCTATCACAATTGTAACAAAGCCCTTTTTCTCTTTTTTCTTCCAATTGTTGTGGTGTAACCCTTGTAGGTTGTGGAAGGCTGGGAGAAACAACACTTCCCTCTTTATAGTTGTGAGGGGTATGCTTCCTGGTTTCCATAATTTTGCTTTCCATTATGTCACAAATCCCTTTTACTCTTTCCAATTGTTGTGGTGTTGCTCTAAAGAAGGTGTTGCTCTTTATATCCTCATAATGTGCTATCATGTCCTCCGTGAAAATTGACCACGTAACAAGTTTTTTATGAGAACAAAGCCCTTTGTACCATAAAAATTGATCTGGTTCTAAATATGAAGATGCAATACATACCTTTTGTAACATTTGTACACCATGTATATCAAAATATTGCTCCATCTGAAGTATCCAATTTACCGGATCCTTGCCATCAAACTTCTTCATCTTGCTTTTTCTTGATTTTAGGAGCTCTACCTTGAAATGACTATAACTCTGTACTTTCAGATCTTTAAGTTCTGCACTTGTGACCTGTAGTAGCCCTCTGTGTTCTCTTTCTAATGCCACAAGTCTGATCCAAATTGGATTCTCCAAGAAAACGTTATGAACAATCTCCCGCAGTGACCTGATTATAGACTAGTTCAGTAGAGCGAACTTGTATGAAGTGTCACGTGTCACTGTTTCAACCTTTGACTCTGAAAAATATATAAACAGAAACTACAGTCCGTCCTATTTCTGTACCTTCTTACGAAATTTCAATCTGATGCTCAGAAAGAAAGTTATGACAATTTTCCCCAGGTCACCTGTTTTGAATGTAATTCAGGAGTCTGCAAAAAGGCCAACTTCCTCAGCTCATATCTCCGAAACTATCACGCGAAAATCTCTGAAATTCGGACCCAAGGTTCAGTACCAATTTTTCTCAAATGGGTTTTTTTTTTGACTTCTGAAACGTCCCAGAAAAAAGTTATAGCGAAAATTCCACGATGACCTGTTTGGATCAGCGAAACCCTAGAATCCAAAGCTCTGATACCAAATGTTATGAAACCAGCTCACAAAAAGATAGGAAAGAGAGATCCACGCCTTAGAATTCAGCCTCTTCGAGGGGGAAACCTCCTTTATATTACATAAATGAATAATTCTTCGATGATACAAATGAAAATACCTCCTTTCTATATATAGGAGTCTAAGTGGTCCCAATACAATCAAAGCCTACATAACAATAATATTGTAGGGCACAACAGTAACAATGGTGGGCTTCTATGTGGCATAATAGTAACAATATGGGCACTACATGGGTACATCAATATAATAAGTGGGTTATACTAATAACAATAAAGGGTTACACTAGTAGTATAGGGGCCTAACATTTCCTCCTTTTGATTTTCTGATTGTAGCTTCCTTGTGAAATTCAAATTTGATAATGGTTAGGCCACTATCACGATACCTATCATATTTTATGACTTTCTATGTTAAAATATTCTCTGAAGAAACCATTCATGGTCCTTATAATTTACTTTAATAGTTGAGAGTGTTAACGACCCCTCGCTCTCCATATTGGATTGATAAAGAAAATATTATGATATAAGTTCTCTTTGTTTCTATTCTCAAAATATTGATAAGCCATGTTACTTTTATCTTTATTCTATAATTGCTTCACTCTCAAAATACTGACAAACCATGTTACTTTTATCTCTATTTTATAATTGTTTCACTAGATGGTTAATGGACTAGATAGGAACTTCCAAATGGTCACTTCCAATTTAATACATGTATAATTTCTTTCACTTGAATCCTATTTCTTCTATGATTTGGTCATATGGGTCATGCAAGATTTAACTTCTATTCACTTCTTTACATAGGTTTGAATCTATGCATCATTCGAGTTTCCTCCTTTTGATATTATAATTGTAGCTCCCTTGTGAAATGGAAATTTGATAATGGTTATGCCACTATCACCATAACTATCATATTTCATAGCTTTCTACATTAAAATTTTCTCTGAAGAAACCATTTGTGGTCCTTATATTTGATTTTAATAGTTGAGCGTGTTAATGAACCCTCACTCTCCATATTGGGTTGATAAAAAAATATTACGATATAGGTTATCAATGTTTTCATTCTCAAAATACTTAATTTACATCTTACTTTTATCTTTATTTTATAATGGTTTCCATATAATGGACTAGATTGAAGCTTGTATAATATTATTCCAATTAAGCATTGATTTTGAAATGGTAACTTCCAGTATGAAATATTAATATTGGCTACTTGTGTCATTTCAAAATATTAGTAATTTCTATGTGTTTTTTTGTCTTGTTAATATTTAGTGTAGTTCAATATATTTAGTGCTAAGAACAATTACACTCTTATCCCTTTTTATGGTTGCTTATCTATTTGACATCCTTAAGGATGTCAGATAAGGCCTCATAGTTTTTTCACTATTATATAATTGATTTTACCATATAGGTCATCATGAGTATTAGCTTACCAAAGGCATAAATCCACCTATTTTCATATATTTATCTAGATATTGAGATTCTTTCTTTTAGTTCATCCTTTGTAAAAAGTAAAACATTCATAGCTATAATACCAATGCAAACCTATGGTAGTTATGACCATCCCTAAGATTTTCTATGAATGTCTTTTCCTTTTTAGGAAAATGATATTTAATTCCTATTTTCCAAGGATACTAGATTGATATTATATAAGAGGAGAATGTCTCCTAAAAATGTCTACTTGCAACTATCAATAAGTTAAACAAAGTTTCTTTCTATTACATGTTTCCTTACTCGATCTCTTAATAGTTTTTTGACTTAGCCATAGTAGTATTGGTTGGTACTGACTAGATTTTTCTAGGTTTGCATGTACACCTACCATATTTCTACTAGTATTTCCATTCTACTTATTAGTACCTATTTAATATTTAAATAATTTAACTATAAACAAATACCATTTGATTAGATCATATAGTAATATGCTTCCATAATCTTCTTTCATCGGATGGTATTAGGCCTTTACAAAACAGGTCAACCTACCTCAGTATAAACCCCTTTTTATATAATCATGAATTTTAATTATTTTTTATTCATATATATAGATATATATCTATATATAGATATATATCTATATATATATATATGTTCATATATATATATATATATATAGATATATATATATATATATATATATATATATATATATATATATATATATATATATATGTTCATATATATATATATATATATATATATATATATATATATAAACACCGCCAAGTCATGATGAAATAAAGTGAACACCTACCTTTTATTTTTTGTTCCAAATAGACAAATATATTTATAACATGTGCACATAATAAAATAAGATCTCATATAACTTCACAAATATTCAATAACACAATTAAAATTTTCTAACAATAATATCTTGACTGGAAAACTATGGGAGACAACATGTTCCTCCAAACCAACAAGTTTCCACTAGTAGGTCTCCCCGAGATCAAACTTCTTACCTACAGGAATAAAAATCTCTTTCTTGAAAAATGGCAACAAGAAATTGCTAAAAATAGCAATTTGGGTACCAGTGTTGGATTAGGCAACAAGGAATGAAAAATGGAAGTGATAAAAATAACATTCTATTTTTAGAAGTTTAGGATGGATTCCTATTTTTAGTCAGTCCCTGGACTAGAAATAGGAAGTAAAATTCGAATTTGAACTTAACAACTATTTGAAAATAAATTAATTAATTCACCATGAGTTAATTAGTTGTGAAAAATCAAACATGAAGTCTATGTGAGGACATGCAACAGTTTATCTATTAATTGAGGAATTTATCCATCAGTTAAAGAGATAAGGATGAGTTCTAATTTAAGTTGTAATTAGTTGGCTCAGTTAATTGAGTCAAGTCTAGTTATAATTGATTTAAACATTTTGTTTAAATTAACTAAGTTTAGTTAGTTAATGCATGCTTGCATATAACTACTACACTTCAAATAACGGAAGATTCTCTCATGAATAACTCATGCATGTTAGTTCAGACAGAGACCCAGTTGAGATCAAAGAAGGGACAATGTACTATCAGTTGGATGAATATTTTTCCTATAAAGGAAGCTCATCCATGATGAGGATTTATCTCCTTCACGTTTTTGTAGTTAGATCAGAAGTTATTGAGTGTGTGAAGAGGCCAATTCACACAAGTGGCAGCACTGGACCCCAAGGAAACTGCACAAGGAAATAGGAGGCTTGGAGGGCAAAGGAGAAGGTTTTTGAGAAGCATTCGACTATCTATGAATAGAAGAGGGATTGTACTGAGAGCTATAGAGCTTCCAAGCTAAGGCTTTGTGTAATCTGGACTATATTTCCACTTGTATGATAATACAGAGTTGGGGTTTTAGGTTGAGGCTTTCCCTAGCTAAATTCTTCTGTGTTATGTGTGATTGATTTCTTCTTATCAGTTATATGTGTTCGTATTCATGTTGCTCATGGTTTATTAGCTTCCGCAAAGTTTATGGCAGAAGTAGATCAATCGTTTTTCTTTAGTACATTGCATTACGAGGTGATCTACAAGTGGGAAATTTCTACATGGTATCGGAGCTAGCTGATTTGTAGGAAAAATTCTACAAAAATCTACACTCTTATCTATTCCTTAGTGGTATTTTTATAATTTCTTCCCAACATATTTTTCCATGGAAACATCTGTCTTTTAGGTTCTTTAGCCCTTTAAATATCTAGGCCTTTTTTTCTTTTTTAGGAAAAGTTATTTTCTTTTTTCCTTTAGAGAAAAAATTTCTCTGCCGATGTTATTTTCTCTTGCCATTCATTCAGCTTAGCATTTCTCTCCAGCTATGTTATAATTTTCACTTTGAATAATATTAATCCCATTATCTCAATTTTGACCACTTAACAATTTTCTTGAATACCAATAATTCTTTATTACTCTTGTGCTCTTCCTATAACTTCTCAGAAGAAAAAAAATTACTCATAATATAAAATTTAATTACATAATTAGTCAATTCAAATCCTCGCCTCCCCAGCCATTGAATTCAAACCATAATCATAATAGTCTAAACTGGTCATCTCTTTTAAAAGAAAAGGACAATGGTATCACATCTTCCCCATCCCAAATAAATATTTTCCTTAGTCTTTTCCAATTCCCATTACTTATTGAGTAAAGACAAAAACACTTCACACCTTTTATCCTCCATCTCCTAGGTAGCCTCCTCTAGGATGAAGTGGTTCCATTAGACTTGAGCTTGGGTGATGACTCAATTTTGGAGCAAACTTTGCTTTTGACCTAATATTTGGAGATTTTCGACTTGGAATTCTTCTTCTTTAACCTACACCACATTCTAATAAATCACATGAATAGGGCCATGAACACTCTTCTTCAAAAAGGAAACATGAAAAAAATTATACACTTTTATATCACTCAAAAGTGCTAGCTACAAGGATAATTTTAGGGGCGAATGTTCGCCCTTTGGCGAAATTAAGGGGTTTTAAATTTTTAGTGGGCGAATATTTTGTATCATAGTACATTTTTACAAATCACCTCAAATAGCCCACCTTATTTTAAGGGAGAGGGTAAAAAAGGTAAATTTAGCCCTTGAAATTAGGACTTACAACCTTCCATTCGCCCATTTTCAAGAATAGGTTTTATTTAAGTGAATCCTATGGGCCAAATACCATATTTATAAAAGAGGTATGGTAAATTAATAAAAATATAAATAAATGAGAGGTATGGTAAATAAATAAAACATTTTTTATATTTACTCCATAAGTCACCTTATATACATGTAAGGGTGTAAACAAATAAAAATATAAGTAAAGTGGAGGTATGGTAAATAAATAAAACGTCTTTTTATACCTACTCAAAAGGTATGGTAAATAAATAAAAATACAAATAAACTAGATATATCGTAAATAAATAAAACCTCTTTTTATATTTAGTCCATAACCCTCATTCTATTTATGAAGGCTCAAGAAAGAGGTTTTATTTAAATGAATCCTATGGGCCAAATACCATATTTGTAAAAGAGGTATGGTAAATTAATAAAAATATAAATAAATGATAGGTATGGTAAACAAATAAAACATTTTTTTAATATTTACTCCATAAGTCACCTTATATTTACGAACACTCAAAAAATGGGTTATATTTAGGTGAAACCTATGGCCAAAATACTATGGGACAAATACCATGGACTAGATTGTTATTAATACCATGCAAAAAACCATTATTAACCCTAATATTAGAATTAATAAAAATAAAAATGGAACATGGTATTGACCCATGGTATTGACCTGGAATGTAGCCTATTTAAATGGGGGAATTAAACCAGCATGTAGCCTATGCTAAGATTCACTAGGACTTTACAAAGTTTTATTATTTAGTGAAAGACTCGCCAAGATCTTACAAGATTTTATAATTGAGTAAAATAAAAATATTCTAATAAAAATAAAAATGGCACATGGTATGACCCATGGTATTCACCAAAATGGCGCATGGTATTGACCCATGGTATTCGCCTGGAATGTAGCCTATTTAAATGGGGGAATTAAGCCAACATGTAGCCTATGCTAAGATTCACCAGGAATTTACAAAGTTTTATTATTTAGTGAAAGACTCGCCAAGACCTTACAAGATTTTATAATTGAGTAAAATATTCGCCATGCCTGGTGAGAGATTCGCCAAAAAATTATATATACATATTATATTATTGATAAAATCGCCTTCCATTTTTCCTATATACCATGGAGATTCGCCCATTTATTATATTTATAAATTTAGGGGGGGTTCTTAAAATTTTCCCTGGCTAGCTAGTAGGTCACTCACCCTACTGTAGCTAGTATATCAAACAATCTATAGAAGCTAAATGCTAACTTAGCACATATTCCTAATTTTCTAGTAATTTTCTTTGGCTTAAATTTAATGTAGACATGATCTACCACATTACAGTCCTTATTAAATCACTTCTGGTCTACATATCTATTCTACCTATCTTGGGAAGTTTCCTAATTTTGTCTTATATGCATCACCAACTTTTCGATTTCTTGTAGAAGATCAAGTTCTAAAATTAAGTTGTCCTCCAGTTAAATCAGACTTAAATGAGTGTGACACTTCGACCCACACTAGGCTCACCTTAATGGATGATTGATACCTCTTATTGTAAGAAAAATGCACTAAGTGTAAATAATCCTCCCACTTTGTTGTTCGGACCGTAATATACATATGCAACATATCCTCAAGTATTTGATTTTTCCTTTCTATTTGAACATATTTTTAAGGGTGTTTGGTTGTAATGAACTTCAATTTCATACCCGTTCCTGCAAATAATGTCTTCTGGAAATTAGAAGGAAACTTAGCATTCAAATTTGAAATAACTATTTTCGATATCCCATGCAACCCAAATATCTCTTTCATAAAGATATCTACAATTTGAATTTCTTTATATGTGGAGTGGAAAGGCATAAAGTGTGTTGACTTACTTAAATTTTCCATCACCACTGCGATTTAATTATGCTTCTTCCTCGTGTTGGGTAGAACAATAATGAAATCCAAGAAATGATTTCCCATTTCCATTCTAGTATGGGTAAAGGAGTTAATAGTCTAGGATGTTGTTGGTGTTATTCCTTAACTTGTTGGCCCTCTAAAGACCTTTCCAAGTACTCAGCCACCCCCCTTTCATATGTGGCCAGTAAAACTCTTTTCTTAAAGTTGTAATCACTTTCTCATAGTTTAGGTGGCCTAAAAATGGTTTCCTATGATGTTAATTAATAATCAATTGTTTAAAAGTGGGTTCATTTGGAATGTATATTATATTTCTAAATGTGAGAAGCCCATCATGGTTTCCTTCATAACCATACTTCTCTATATTATTTAATTTTTCCTGTAACTATCCATAGTTTTCATCCTTTAAGGCTCCTTCCTTGATTTGTTCTAGAAAATCTAGCTTTTCACTGGTAACAAGAATTTCAACAATTTAGCATTTAAATAAGGTTAGATGAAAAAGTAATTCAAATTAATATAATCACTAGCAAGCGTAAATTTTTTCCCTAGCAAATAAGGCCTCCAAATTTTTAGCACATGTATAACTGCAATTAACTCAAGATCATAAATAACATCCAACATCTGCCAGCATCATTGTTTCCCCATGTCTGTGGAGTTTCATGCACCCTGTACTCTTACAGTCGAGTTGGTTCCGCATGTAATATTATTATTATTATTATTAAAATACATAAATTACATTGTATTTATAATCTAAGCACTTTGGTTACTTAAACAACATTGACACATATTCCTAGGAATGCTAGCACCACAATATATAACATGTCTATATGGCCATGTAGACCACATATCATAAAGACCTGGGCATGTAAACCTGCAATATACATCTAGCACACCAACCTACATAACAAATACATATATATATCTATATCTATATCTATATATATATATATATATATATATATATATATATATATATATATATATATAGGGAGGGGTTTTACATAGAATTAAAGGGAATTGTAACTCGTATGACAACAACAAGTTACTCAATTTAAATATTTATATTGTTTGAAGAGAAGGTGGATCTAGTGTCACAATATTTTGAAAGGAGGTCCACAAGAAGTTGAAGAAGGAGGTGGGTCCCTACACTATGATGGGTGCCTCAATCAAGTTGGGGCCTAGAACAAGTTGTAGATTTCTCATCATTAAGGTTGGTTCCTTAATCGATTTAGAGCTAATAGTGAGTCAGAGCTTGCTCATCATCGAGGTTGGTGTCTGAATAAACTTGTAGCATAGAGTGAGTTTCCTCTTACACATTTTTGATATTGGGGCCTTACTGAAGTCATAGCCTACTACGAGTGTAAACTTTCATATCTTGGGGGTGGGTGCCTATAACAAGTGATTTCCTACAAATCAATGTATTGAATTGAACAAGAGGAAGAAGAATAAGGAAACAAATTTACAATTTTATCCTGTATGGGTTTCCACATAAAAATTTATGTCTCTTTGTGTTCATATGATGTTCTTTCCACTTCTTATTTATTTCGTGCTAGTTTCATGATGCATTGTTCTATTTATTGAGATACTGCAAATGGTTAAGTCCCATCGCTACATTGACAATTACATTACGACATGCTAATCCCTTTAATGATACCTACAGGTCATCCTATTCATTCATCAGAAGCATGGTATGCCCATGCATTTCCTTTCTTCTATCTCAAAATATATATTTTGAAATTTATGAAGTCCTTGTGCTTATGTGGTTTCCCTTGAAGCTTAATACTTTTTTTTACCATCACTGAACCACAAATTTATCCTCATCATTTCCCACTTCCTATTTTAACCATCCCTAACCCATGGAATAAAGTCATTTGAATGACCTAAAAGGATAATTCGCCTTTTTATCCTATTCTCTTCCATAAATTTGATGGTGAAAACTTGTACTTTAAATATGAAACCTTGGGATGTTTGAAAACTAGTTGATTGGTGGACATTGTTAAATTTTTTTTAAAAATATAATAATAACTCCAAATTTGAAAATCATCTTGGCAATTTTAGATAAATATTGCTTCAAAACTATCTGGCTAGTAAATAATATTTGTAAATATAAATAATATTTCATTTCCAAGTTTCTCTTTGAACAAGGTTTACAATGTTTCACTACTCCATCAAAAGGTTGTTCCATATCTGTATATACATCTCATATTGTGATCCATGATCTCAAGCTCCAGATTATTCGCTCCCATAGAATTTTACATCATTGTGGGACATTTCATGCTATCATAAATATGTTAAAAAGCTCATGAGATATTTATCTAGATACACTACTTGAACATTTGGTGCTACTACAGGTGTTGTTACATGCGTTATCATTGGTGTTTCTACAATTGTTGTAACACCTATCAACCAGTGACTACAAGATATCAGTAAATTGTTATAATATCTATCAACCAACTACTACAACATACATTAGTTAGTTGACGCAACACCTATCAATTAATCATTTTCAAACTTATTAGTTATGTGTAGGTATGCTTATTTTCTTTTATTTAATATAATTTTTAGGGGTTTTTTATGTCTATATTAATTTCCCTTCACTTTAAAATTTCAATTGAGGTTCGTAATCTTGCAGCTACAAAATATCATGGTTCTAGGTACAGATCAAACTTTCTAATCAAATCTTACCAAAAAAATATATTTAATCCTAAGATCAACCTAGTATTCAATGAGGTACTAATTACTCAAATTCAAATTTCCACCTTAACTCCCAGTTCGAAAACCATTCCACTACTTTGATCAATCTTGTTGAAGTGAAGACTCCTATTATTCCCTTCTAAAGAATAACAAGATATCATAACTAATAATAATTGAATTTCTCTACTTATAGGAAATACAAATCTAATGTAGTTACACCAATATACATCAATCCAAGTGGAATAACTACTTGAATCAAGTCTAACTATAATGTATCTTAACTTAATCCTAATACAAATCAAATAGGTCTAATAAATTGTTTAACTCAAAAGAACTCACTCACTAAGAATTCCAACCCCATGGTCTTTAATCAAACATAATCTTCACTCAACCCTATTCTTTAATAATAAAACAAATTTTGATTCTGAAAATAATGCATAAGAATGGAAACACCATTTAATTCAAAACAATAAATGATCACTCAAATAAAATCTACAGTACTAATCACACATCTTGTACTTATCGTTTGAAAATCAAATAGAAGAAAGCTAACATAACAATGAAGGAATTCATAGTCCACTTATTTGTCTAACAAAAAACATCTACTTTGAAAGTCTCATTGTACTAAGCTTGTAATTAGAAAGTCCCATGTTCAAACTAAATATGGAAATAGAAATTTTTATTTCATAGACAATTCGAGTACTCCATTTTAGATCATAGAGTATATAAGCCATAATACTTTAACTCAAATCAAACTATTGTTCTTTCCAATTCTTTAACCTCAACAATTAAGAATTCAATGCTTCAACTTCAAACCATAAATCTAATTAGTTGATCTTGAGAATTCGAATATTCTACCTTAGATCTTGAATTTTAAGAGATTGAAAATATAAATCTAAAAATCCAAAGTGTTTAATGACTAAATAATTCAAATTCTCTAGCTTCAAATTGTATCACAATCAAAATATTAAATGCTACTCTTAAACATCAAGAAAACAAATAGCCATGATACGAGTATTCTACTGCAATATATTTCACTATTATAAGTTGCATCAATTACAAACTTGATTGAGATAAGTGGTGGAACCTAACCATGACCTTAGAAAATTTAAGCTACAAAAATAAACTTACAAATCAATAACACATCAACTCAAGAAATAGAAGCTGAAACTACTATATTAACACTCCTCAACAATACATATGTAAAGCAGTTCCAAGCTTGAAATAGAAACACAAATTTGAAAATATTCCATAATCACTATTCTCTCCTCTCCATTCTCTTTTCCATTTGATGCCTTATTTATACATCAAATCCATTAAGGAAGGATAAGGTCCAATCCCCTAAACTCATAAATGAATTTACAACTTTAGAGGAATATCTCATAAATCTGGATTTTTTATATGTTCTTACAAATTGGCATTGAAGGACTAACCATATCTCCTCGACCATGATGTATTTTGGAGATTCATTTTTATGGGACCTAATTTTCCATATTATCAACAAAATATTGTTTTCGAATTTCCCTATTCAATTCCATGGCCTCATAAATCATTCTTCAAGTTGACTGTTTAGATACTTTTGCCAATATGGGGTTTTGAAAAAAATTGTATAAATCTACTTCGAAGTAACAACTATAACTTTGTAACAGTATTTAATTTTTTGAAATGGTTGGATGTAGAAGTAATATTTTATGCTATGCAAAAGCCCATGTTCTGTATTCCCGAGATTCACCACCATATCCAAAACAATTGAGGTAAAACATGGTAGTTTCAAAATTGTTACCTATTTTTGGCTATGGCTTAAATAATGTGCTAGGATCCTGTTGATGCCTCTAAAATCCTAGCACCAACATTGGGGATAACCACCTGGTCCGGACCTTTGTACAGCTCCTTTTCCGTTTGGTATAGTGGCTCCGACTGGATATTATGGGACCAGTTTCCCAGTAATGTATGATTTGATGGATGATTGTTTTGTAATGTATAATGAAGATGATAAGTGTTTTAACCTATAACTCAAAAGTATACAAATATACTTATATAACCCTGGTATTCTACAAACAATGTGACTTCTGATTGTTCCTAACAGATAAATAATCATATAGATGGCTTACTTATCAATAGAAAGATGCATTCATATATAATGATTACTTTGTTTAAGAAATTAAACAAAGTGATTATAAAAACATATCGCATTCATAACAATGTATATCACTAATATATATATTTGAAATATAACAAATCTAAATCTTCAGAAATGACATGATAAAAAATTATTTGAAGATCATACATATTTCAACAATAGCAACTTTTAAAAAGAATGCCTCATCACATAAGGAAACAAAACAAAAGAACAGTGATAGAAATACTACATGCATTTGAGTCTTTCCAATGTAAATAACACTCTGATTCCACTTTCTTATTTGATAAAACTTCACAAAGATACAAAAGTGTAGGTCTTGAAAAAGTTTCTTCACAAAAATGTAGAACCTTGATCCACTATTCATAAAAAAATTATATTTAGAAGTACAAAAGTGTAACTTATCCAGTCAAGTTTTTATGTAAATTAAGGACCTTTTCTTCAAAGACATGAAAGGGTCTAAATAATAAAATAAAAACTAACTATCAATAAAAATCACTTTGAGTTGTTGAAACTGTAAACATCAAAATCTAGGATTTGATTTATGAAAATAATAGTGTGATAGCCTTTGAACCGATTCATTGTATCTACTTCTTCTCTTGCACTTACATCTAACAAGTTGAGAGCATTCCCTAAATTTTCAGTGGATGGCTCAGCCTAGAATGCCATTGACATGTGTACATGGCATCTGAAAGTTCGGGAACCATGAGATTTATAGCACCGGAAAGGCATTTGGTGGCCATCTGCTAGCTGTGTAGCTTGACTAGGAAAAACCAAATTGCGTCCCAGGTCAAGTTTTGCACTTTGTTGCTTTTCTCTCCTCTATTGGCCAGATCCTGTCTCCATTGATCTTCTAATGCTTTTTCTTCCGAGATCTTTCTTGGAGAGCAATCAAAGATCCATTTAGCTCCATAAAAGCTGTCATTTACCAACTCGATCACACTATTCATTGTAGCCTTGGCTGTAGATGTAGCTCTTTCGGCCTTTATTAACTGTGATTCCCACTTCGCAAATAATATTTCTTTGTGCGATTCTTGGATTTTTGGTAGATTAGCAGCCATGCCTTCTTCTCTACTTTTTCAAGAGAGAAATTTCATGAGCTTATTATCTACGTTTTCAAACTCTAACTTGGTGTCAACTGTCTATTCAATGAGTGATGTAGTGATGTTGCACAATGGGTCAACCAATGATATTTTATGGCAAAGGATATTTAGTTTCCGAGATAAGGATTTAGTCACTTCCATGGCTTCTTTTTTGAATTCATCAATATTTGGATAGCCTTTGAACTTCTCTACCTGTAATTTTAACTGTGCAATTTTTTATTGTTTGGCCTTCTTTTCCTACTAAAGTGACACTTGAATCTTGCTGAGTTGTTGAGACAATTCTTGTTGCTTTTGGAGAGCTTGCTGATCAATCTTATGTTTCTATAGATTTAATTGTTCTTTTAGTCGCTCATTCTGTTGTTTTTTCTCTGCTAGTTGTTGCTCAAGCTGATCGATCTTCTATTGTTCCACTACTATTTTCTCTTCAAGTTGGGTGATCCTTAGATCCTTTTCCTTGATTAGTTGGCTAACTTCGGAGGCCTTGTCCATTGTAGCGGTTGTATAGGCACCTACATATTGAGATAACTTAGTTAAATCCTCAGAAGGATTGACTTTTGAGTCTTTCCATACCACATTCATAAGTTCAGCTTGAGGAGTTGAGAATGATCCTTGGTCAATTTTTCTCTTTTTCCTTTGTATTTTGACCACAACCCTATGCTTTGGACTGTAAAATACATCCAGGGGTGGTATTTCCTCAACCTTCAATTCAATCTCCTCGGAAGGATTCTTTGGAATTATTTCAATATCATGCTAAGTGTTAACTGTGCCAACTACCCCTTCAATTGGAATATTAATAACAATAGGCTCCTGTGTTGTGGGTGATTTTGGCATAATGATGTTTTGGGAGTCATTTTGGTTCTTAATCATTTGATCGAATTGCTCCCATTCCTTGATTAAGCTAGAATCAATATGAACATCGATGTCTAGAAGATCGTTGGTATTTTCATTTGTCTGCTCCTTTTCAGGACTTTTCTCAGCAATTTGTTCTTCACCATGGCCTTCTTGTTGCACCATAGGGGTAGTGTGTTCTTCATTGTGGCATGTTTGATGCACCATGGGGGTAGTTTTCAATAAATCTAGAGGTAGTGTTTGTAACCTTTGTGTCCTAAACTGCATAAACTTATCTATCCCCCTGCTCGCAATATGATCCTTGCTAAATGTTTGACCTATGTAAACAACTCAACTGAAGTGAAAAAGTCATCATATTCATCTTTCTCATGTTCAAATTTGGCAATTTTCACCTGAGTGGTAAAGTTGTAAGCCACATTGTTTAGGTCATACTGTCTCTTAGGAATGATTACTAACTTCATAATTTTTACCTTCTCTACTTCTTTCTCTACATGTTCCAAATCATGCAACGAGTAAGTACCACAGTGGAGGGGAAATGTAGGCCACATTGTTTCTTGGACTCTTTGAGGTTCCTAGACATTCCTTTCTCTGTTATCTGGTAAGTTGTTATGGAACCAACTCACAAGAGGATAGAAAAGATAGATCAACGCCTTAGAACTATGCCTCTTCGATGGGGCAACCTCCTTTACATTACACAAATGAACAATTCTTAGATCATACAAATGACAAGACCTCCTCTCTGGATATAGGAGTCTAAGGGGTCATAATATAATCAGAGCTAACATAACAATAATAATCTAAAGGCACAATAATAACAAGTGTGATTCTATGGGGCATAATAATAACAATATGGGGACTACATGGGCACAACAATATAATAAGGGGGTTTTACTAATAAAAATAAGCGGCTCACTAGTAGTATAGGGACCTAACATGCCCCTCTCCTCCAAAAAGTGTTGTCCTCAACGCTTGAGTAGTTTATGATGCTTCTGTATAAATTCTTGTCCTCCCATGTAGAATATTCAGTGGGTAAGTTCTTCCACTTGATGAGATACTCTAAAACTGATCTATTTCATAGTTGTCGATTTCTTGGTTCTGTGACTGCTTCAAGCTCCAATATGACTTTTATTTCCTTGTCAAGTTCTCGCAACACTGTTTGAACTGGGATCTTTTGCAGCTTTTTAATGAGTTCCCACTCCTTTGGGAATATCAATATATGTATGCCTGATGTTTGGAGGAACACTTCGTGGAATCAAATGAATAACATGATCATGATCACAAATAGGTGGGAGGCCTTTGGGAGTCTCAAATACCTTGGAATGATTGTCCAAAACTTTTTAGAGATCAGGAGAAATACGTGATTTTGATGTGGGATCCTATGGTGAACATAATTTTTCAATTACACCTCATCGTTCTTTATTTAGAAGCTTTGTCATGCTGGTAGAGTTGATTATCTTTCTAGGTTTTCCTTCAATACCCCTCAATTCAACATCCTTTCCTTCCCAAAAAAATTTCAAGAAAAGTTCTTGAAAATTAAAAGTTATCATACCCAAATATTGTAGCCATTGGAGTCCTAGTAAAAGATCAACACCACCCATTGGAATGGAAAGCATTGGGCTATTCAATACATATTATCCCATCAATAGCTTGATATTATGGCACTTTCCAGAGCAATTTATGGTTCCTTCACTTGCAACCGTCACTTGACACTCCGGTGTTGGATATAGGAAGCAATTCAATTTCTTGGCTATCTTACAATCAATAAAATTGTGGGTACTGCCCGAATCAATCAACGCTCTTACCTTTTTCTTCTTGATATGTACTTCTATATTAATAGTTTGAGGAGTGGTAATTTCTTCCAATGCATTACAATATGTGGTCAGATTGATTTCTTGAGACTCGATGTGATCTTTCAATTCTTGAACATTTTTCTTCTCAATATGTCCTTCTATATTGATAGTTTGAGGAGTGGTAATCCCGTCTAATGCATTACAAGATATGGTCAGATTCATTTCTTCTTTCTTGATGTGATCTTTCACTTCTAGAACCTTTTTTCTTCTTGGTATGTCCTTTTATCTTGAGAGTTTTAGGAGTGGTAATTCTTTCCAATGCTTTACAAGATATGGTCAGATTCATTTTTTCTTTCTCTAGGGTTGGTTCCTGGTGTACATACTCTTATTTTGATGTTTCTTGATCATTTTCTTCCTCCTCTCCACAATCAATGTAAAATAATTTCTTCTCATCACACTTATGACCTTTAATGTATTTTTTATCACAATTGTAACAAATCCCTTTTTCCTTTTCTTCTTCCAATTGTTCTACTGTAACCCTTGTAGGTTGTGGAAGGCTAGGAGAAACAACAATTCCATGTTTATAGTTGTGAGGGGTAGACTTCCTTGTTGCCATAGTTTTTCTATTTTTTCTTCCAATTGTTGTGGTGTTTCTCTAAAGAAGGTGTTTCTCTTTGTATCCTCATAATGTGCTATCATTTCCTCCATGAAAATTGACCACGTAGCAGGTTTTTTATTAGAGAAAAGCCCTTTATACCATAAAAATTGATCTGGTTCTATATATGAATATGCAATGCATACCTTTTGTAACAATGTTACACCATGTAGATCAAAATATTGCTCCATCTATAGTATGCAATTTACTGGATCCTTTCCATAAAACTTCCTCATATAGCCTTTTCTTGATTTCAGGAGCTTGATCTTGAAATGACTGTAACTCTGTACTTTAAGATCTTAAAGTTCTAAAATTTTCTCCTACAGTAGCCCTCTGAGTGCTCTTTCTAACCCCACAATTTTGATCAGAATTTGATTCTCCAAGAAAGAGTTATGCCAAATATCCTAACTAGATGACCTGATTATATAATGTTTCAGTAGAGCAAACTTGTATGACGTGGCACGTGTCACTGTTTTGACCTTCAAATCTAAAAACTATGCACAAAAAACTACAACCTGTCCTCTTTCTGTAACTTCTTACGAAATTTCAATTTGTTTCTCAGAGAGAAATTTATGGCGATTTTTCCAAGGTCACCTATTTAGGATGTAATTCAAGAGTCTACAAAAACCCTAAATTTCTCAGATTATATCCCTGAAAATATAGCGAGAAAAGATATGGAATTTAGACCCAAGCTTCACCAAGATTTTAGTTCAAATGGGTTTTAATTTCAGAGTCTGAACCTTCATGGAGAAAATTTGATAGCGAAAATTCCATGATGACTTGTTTGAGATGAAATTAGGGAGCTTGCAAAAACCCTAACTTCCTCAGATCATTTTTTCGAAAATGTAGAGAGAAAAGATCTCAAATTTGGATGCATGGTTCAGAATGATTTCTTCTCAAATGGGTTTTTTTTAGCTTCTGAAACTTCAAAATGAAAAATTTATAGTGAAAATTCCATGATGACCTGTTTGGAGCAACAAAACCCTAGAATCCACAGCTCTCATACCAAATGTTATGGAACCAGCTCACAAGAAGATAGAAAAGATAGATCAATGCCTTAGAAATAAGTCTCTTCGAGGGGGAAACCTCCTTTACATTACACAAGTGAACAATTCTTAGATGATACAAATGACAAGACCTGCTCTCTATATATAGGAGTCTAAGGGATCATAAAATAATCAGAGCCGACATAACAATAATGATGTAAGGGCACAATAATAACAATAGTGGGCTTCTATGGGGCATAATAATAACAATATGGGGACTGCATGGGCACAACAATATAATAAGGGGTTGTACTAATAACAATAAAGGGTTACATTAGTAGTATAGGGACCTAACATAAGCTATTTCTCTGGCTAGTAGCTTATCAGGAATATATAATGGGAGAACATGTGGATCTGTGATGTTGCCAAAAAGTCTGACAAAGGTGAACTTTTCTTCACCGAACCAACTGCTGATTGATGTTAGTTAAATGTTGGCCTCATTGGATAACCAAGGAGCAGGTTTGTTGAATATGGGCTGATGGTTGGGTAGAACAAAACCATGGCAAATTCTATATATATATATATATATATGATCTTTATAATGGGCCTTCTACAAATACTTATGGTGAATGTAAATATGAGTTAGGTCTTGAGGAGTCCATTTCCAACCTAGAATGGGGAAGTCAGAATTGAAATAGATGGTACCCATAATTTAGGTGCTCATATGGAATGGGGGTACTATCCGGGTAGTTACAAACCTATTTCTTAGATAATCAAGGATTTGGCTGGCCATTTTATTTGATAAAATGGTTGCCCAATCCATGATATAAGAGTTAATTGTTGCTTCTATTAAAGGCACCATTTTTATGGAAAATCTAGTTGAATCAGAGACTCCAAAGAGTCTACATATCATAGCACCATCATAGTAATAGGGAGATGCTAAGGAGTCCATGAAGTACATACCAGATGATTCATGCTTATGCTTGTTTCATAAATGTTTCCATTGCTTGATAGGGTTTGACTCTACCTCATTCTCCATGGTGAAAGCTTCTAAAAATGCCTTGTTGTAATGTTTTTGTGGGTCTCGAAAATGATACATCTTCTTGACATCTTATGCGTTGAATGACCTGAAGATCCTTCCATCGGCAGTAAAGAATTCTCTGTCAGTTATGTTGATACATTATATTACCCATCTCACCAAGTCATTATATGGTAACACTTTCTCATGGGCTTCTATTCTGTGGAGGAAGGAGTTGGCTAAATCCTTAAGATTATCTTCTAATTTATCACTTGAATCAACCGTTCCTCCTTCTTCTTCAATTTCAGTTGGATCCTCGGCTTCGAGACAGGTAGTATCAGCTACCAGCACCAACTTTGCTGGTTCATCTTTTGTTATGACGGGGACCTTTACTCCGAGATTTCTTAGTCATTTTTGTTGAACTGGTGATTTTAGATTCGCTCTCCAAAATGAAATAGAAGGGCGTAACAATGGAAAAATTGTTAAATATAATACACAACACACAAAACTAAAAATAATTAAGCGTAATAGATGTTACACATCTATGATTTTTTAAGCCACCAAGGACGAATTCCTTGAAGGATTCAACCATAACTCCTTATTAATGATTTCCTCATAACTTCCAACATGAAACTTTAATGCCGTGATGGCATGTCACATCAAAAATTTATAACAGTCCTTTTTAGAATGGATATCATGACTTTCCAATCAGTGATTAGTGATAATCGCATTTCACAGATCGGGAGTTACAATTGTCATGCTTAAATGGTTACTTTGCATGGTTACATTTGCGATCAATGGTGAGCTAGCATGGGGAGGTGACATGCTTTTAAAATTGATAAATCATTTGAATTTTCTTTACAATTGACTTATAAATTTAAATCGCACATGTTCGTAATACTTCATGTTTTTCCTTTATCGGAAGTGCGCTACATGATAATAAAATCACATCGGAAAATTTCAACAAAACATTTTGGGATGTGTTTCATGATTTCAACGATGCGTGATTGCGATCAACTTATCGCATCAGAGGTTTTCCATGGAAGACTTGGAGCGATTTCTTGATGAGTAGCGATATGCGATTTCCGATAGAGTTATCGCATCGGTGGATATTAATTGAACACTTTAAGTCCACCATTGAAATAAAGGATGTGAGCGATGCGACATATTCCCTTTATAATTGTTTTCCTTCGATAAAGCTTTATGATAAGGTTTTATTACAATTCAAATTGGATCAGACCATTTTAAAAGGACTTTCATGGGTTTGATGGATTTGCAAATTGCAATTGTGATTTAACCTATCCTAAAGGCAAATTTTATATGACCTATTATAAAAATTTATTTGCAAACTTTTTATTGATTTTATTTTTATTCTAAAGGGGATCCGTTTCTTATTAAAGTTTTATATAAAAATTTTGAAATGGGGAGGGTTGTTGTATAGCACGACAATTGGCAATTCACTGGGAGAAATAGTTATCTCTGAAAAATTAATGCAATATCTAAACTTTCTTAGTTTGGAAACAATTGAGGACAAAGAAAACCATCTAATAATAACTAAATAAAAATTAACTTTGAATAAATAGCAATTTCTTGTAACATCTTTTACAATCCCCTTAAAAATAAAAACATTTTCGGTTTCTTCAAGCTTTGATTGGTTGATAAAGATAAATTATGGGTATCTACTAAATCAGCTTTTAAATTTACACTTTTGTCACAAGTAGTGCCTCTACTACCAGCAAACACCTATAGTCTCGACAGGGTTACCTTTTCACCATCAATCTTTGATTGTCCCATCCGTTTAAGAGTATAACTTTTGAAAGATAAATTCAAAAAGATATGTTTACATATATTTTTGGATTTTATATTCTTTTATTATTATTATTTTAAAGATAAAAATCCATTTTCCTAGTTTGGGAGTCAACTGATGACAATGCTATTCACTGGTTATAAATGAACTGAACAAGCTGCCTCGTAATGAGACTCGTTGTCTTATGATTATAAGCCATTACATTGTTTTGATATGAATTATTTGTAATGTCAATTTAATTAGTTCCCTATGATCATGCTAAGAAAGCTCATGATGAGACCTCTTATCTTTTATATCAAACATATTTTAGAATTACACTCTGAAAAATCATAAACTTAGTGGATGGGTTGAATGACTTTCTCCTTAAGAGTTTATGGATGAAAATTTTTAGAGTTATAGATGCTAAGTTTGGAAAAGTCATTACTTTTTACAAATAACCTCTCTTAACTTTATAAAACATAGAATGATTCAAAGTATTTTCAAGGTTTTTGGAATATTTTACAAATTTTAAAGAGGTTCTTAGAGTTCCATGTTTTATTTAACTTTCCAAAACTGTAATCATTTCCTTAAAAATTTCCACCTACTGAAATCAAGGATTCACAATATTCTCTTAAAGAGATTTTCAATAGTAAAAGGGCAATGGAAGACTATTTAGAACATTATTTTCTAAAATAAAAAAAACTTGCATAAAGAATATTTACAGGTAAGAAGGGGTTACCTCCTTAGGAAAATAATTTCTTTAAGATAAGCCCATTCACAGGAAGAGAATCTCTCTTTCCTAAGAAATCTTGTAGTATGAAGGTTGATGAGCCTATCTTTTCAATGATTTGAAATGGTCCAAGCCACATCTTTCGAAATTTGGTATGTTTACATTTGTCTTCATGTCTTTTGTCCCATTTCAACACGAGATCACCAATTTCTAAATTTTTTGAGCCAGTAGAACTTGCATCAAAAGAAGATTTAATGACTTGTTGATGTTTAGCATGAGTGATTTTGGCCTTTTCTCTTTTTTCATCTAATTTCAGGATTTGATCAAATCTTAATTGGATAGAGGAAGAAGGAGTTTCTTCTATGAATTGTATTAGGGCTAGACATGGGAGTGCTAAATTTGAAGGCATTACAGCTTCTTTCCCATACACTAAGTTAAAAGGAGAAGTACCTATTGAGGCCTTCTGAGTTATGCGATCTTCCCATAATGCAAATATTAAAGATCTATGCCAATTCTTTTGATTTTGATCAACAATTCTTTTAATAATCTTAATGAGATTCTTATTCGTTCACTCTGCCAAGCCATTACATTGAGGATAGTAATTTGCAGAATATTTTAATTTAAAACCTCTCTTAAAAGCAAATTCAACTATGCTACTCCTAGAAAACTAGGATGCATTCTAAAAAATAAGGGCATTAGGTACACGAAACCTGGTAATGATGAATTGATCAATGAATTCAATGATTGCATCATAATTGGCTACCTTTAATGGAATTGCTTCTACCCACTTCGTGAAGTAGTCCGTGGCTGTAAGGATGTATATTTGTTGCTTGGAATAATGTTTAACAATCTCTCCTATCATATCAAGCCCCCACTATTCAAATGGTTTCTCAATGTTTATTAGTTGTAAAGGAAAGGTTGGTTTCCTTTGTCTCCCACTAGCAGTTTGACATATCTTGCATTTCCTGACATAATCATGGGCATATTTAAACAAAGTGGGCCAATAATAACCAACATGTATTATGTTGTGAGTTGTAGTATCTCCTCCAAAATGTCCACCTACTGGACCATCATGTATTTCGTTATGAAACCAGCTCAAGAAAAGATAGAAAAGAGAGATCAACGCCTTAGAATTCATCCTCTTCGATGGGGCAACCTCCTTTACATTACATAAATGAACAATTCTTGGATGATACAAATGACAAAACCTCCTTTCTATATATAGGAGTCTAAGGAGTCACACTATAATCCAGCGGACCTAACAATAATAATATAAAGCCACAAAAATAATAATAGAGGGATTCTATGGGGCACAGAAATAACAATATGGGGGTAATGGGGCACAACAATATAAATAAGGGGTATAACTACAATAGTAATGGGGTAATTACTAGTATTATAGGGACCCCACATGCCCCTCTCCTTAAAAAAAGTGTTGTCCTCAACACTTGAGCAGTTCTGGGTACTTCTGCATAAAATTCTCATCCTCCCATGTGGAATCTTCAGCGGATAAGTTCTTCCACCTGATAACATACTCTGAAATTGATCGATTTCGTAGCTGTCGAGTTCTTGTTTCTGTGACTGCTTTCGGTTCCAATATAATTTTTCCTTCCTCGTCAAGTTCTGGCAATAGTGTTTGAACTTGGAGCTTGTCGCCTATGACCTTCTTTAAACATGAAACATGGAAAACTGGGTGCAATCGAGAAGCTGCAGGAAGCTCCAATTTGTATGCCATAGTACCAATCTTTTCCAACACCTTGTACAGACCATAATACTTTGGTGATAATTTATTATCCTTCTTAGCTTGCTTTAGGGACATTTACTTATATGGTTGTAGCCGTAGGAATACCCAATCACCTACATCAAAACTTCTTTCACTCTGATGTTGATCTGCCTGTTGTTTCATTCTATTTTGTGCCAACACGAGGTTATCCTTTAAGAGTTGGAGGACTTGTTGTTGATGTTCGATGTGATGTTCCACTGCCTGAACCTTAGAATTTTCTCTTAAATATGATGTGATTGATGGTGGTTGGTACCCATAAAGTGCCATAAATGGGGTCATTTTTTTTGTTGTATGGAAGGAAGTGTTATACCACCATTAAGCCAGAGGCAACCATTAGACCCATTGTGTCTGTTTATCAGATACAAAGAAACGAAGATATCCTTCCAAACATTTGTTTACTATCTAAGTTTGTCCATCAGATTGAGGATGATAAGATGAGCTATGAGCTAACTGAGTACCAAGACAAGAAAATAATTCTGTCCAAAAATTTCTAGTGAAAATGGGATCTCTGTCACTTACAATAATCTTTGGGTTTCCATGTAGCTTTTGAACTGTTTCCATAAATGCAGTAGAAACTGTACTGGCTTTAAATGGATGTGATAATGCACAAAAGTGTGCATACTTGGTAAGTCTGTCAAGTACCACCATGATGACACTCTTTCCCTCATACTTGGGTAAACCTGTGATAAAATCCATTGAAACCTCCTCCCAACCTTGGCTTGGAATGGATAAAGGTTGTAATATACCCGGTGTCTTAATTGTTTCAACTTTATTTTGTTCGCAAACCAAACATTCCGCCACAAACTTTTGAATATCTGATTTAAGGCCATCCCAAAAAAATTCCTTCTTAACCCTGTGGTAAGTTTTTAAAAATCCTTAGTGCCCTCCTAAGGGAGAAGTGTTAAATTCCATAAGAATCTTTTGTTTTAGCTAGGAATTCTTACAGAGGTATAAGCGATCTTTGTACCATAACAAATCATTTTTCCAGCTAAATGTATCAGAAGTACTGGAATCTTGTTGTAGCTTTCGAATAAGTGCCCACACTTCTTCGTCATTCTCCCATTCCTCCTTTGCTTCATTTATCCAATCTGGTTGGATAATAGAAATGGCACACAACAATGCTTCCATATCCTCATCCTTTCTTGAGAGTGCATCTGCCACCACATTTTGCTTCCCTTTTTTGTAGATGATTTCAAAGTCATAACCTAACATCTTTGTGACCCACTTTTGTTGCTCTTCAGAGGATAATCTTTGTTCTAAAAAGTATTTAAGGCTATCATGATCTGTTTTTACCTTTAAGTGTCTTCCCATTAAATAGGGTAGCCATTTCTTAAGTGCATGGAGTATTGCCAACATTTCCTTCTCATAAATAGCTTTGCTTAAAAACTTTCCCTTGATTGGACGACTTTCAAAAGCAATGGGTCTTTCATCTTGCATTAGAACAACACCAATTCCATTTCCTGAAGCATCACATTCCACAATAAAGGTTTTTGTGAAGTCCAGTGTAGCTAAGACCGGTGCTTGGCACATTGCCTCTTTAAGATGTTTAAAGGCCTTTGTTGCTTCTGGAGTCCATGAAAATGAATCTTTCTTCAATAATGTTGTTAGAGGTGTTGCTATTCTCCCATAATTCTTAACAAACTTGCGATAATACCCTGTCAACCCAAGAAATCCTCGCAGATGCTTTATGGATGTGGGGATTTTCCATTCCTTAATGGCTTTAATTTTGCTAGGGTCTACCTTAACTCCTTCATGAGATACAATATGACCCGAATATTCCACCTCCTGGACTCCAAAGAAACATTTGGATCTTTTTGCATATAATTGTTTCTCCTCCAATAGTTGTAGCACCTTGTCAACATGTTCAACATGATCCTTCCAAGATTTGCTGTAGATTAGTATATCATCAAAAAATACCAACACAAATTTTCTAAGGAATGGTTTGAAAATTGAATTCATCAAACCTTGAAATGTTGAAGGTGCATTGGTAAGGCCAAAAGGCATGACCAAAAATTCATAATTACCCTCATGAGTTCTAAATGCCGTTTTCGGAATGTCTTCAATCTTCATTCTGATTTGATGATATCCCGAACGAAGATCCAACTTGGTGAAGTAAATTGATCCATGCAATTCATCCAGTAATTCATCAATGACAGGAATGGGGAACTTATCTTTAATAGTGAGCTTGTTGAGCTCCCTATAATCTGGACACATGCGCCATGATCCATCCTTCTTGTGCACCAATACTACTGGAGCTGAGAAAGAACTTTGACTCGGTTGAATTAACCAGCCTCTAGCATTTCTGCAACCATACGTTCAATTTCACTTTTTTGGACATATGGATATCTGTACGGCCTGATGTTTGGAGGAACACTTCCTGGAATAAGATGAATAGCATGATCATGATCACGCATAGGTGGGAGACCTTTGGGAGTCTCAAATACCTTGGAATGATTGTCCAACACTTTTTGGAGATCTGGAGAAATAGATGATTCCAATGTGGAAACATTTAGCGAACATAATTGTGCAACTACACCTCTTTGCTCCTTTTTTAGAAGCTTTGTCATGCCATTAGAGCTGATTATCTTTCCTGGTTTCCCTGCAATACCCCTTAATTCAACTTCCTTTCCTTCCACAGAAAATTTCATGAAAAGTTCTTAAAAATTAAAAGCTATTGTACCCAAGGATTGTAGCCATTGGACTCCTAGTACAACATCAGCACCTCCCATTGGAATGGAAAGCACTGGGCTAGTCAATACATATTCTCCCATGGATAGCGCTATATTATGGCACTTTCCAGAACAATTTATTGTTCCTCCATTTGCAATCATCACTTGACACTCTCGTGCTGGATATAGGAAGCAATTCAATTCTTTTCCTACCCTACAATGAATAAAATTGTGGGTTCTTCCTGAATCAATCAACACTATTACCTTTTTCTTCTTGGTTTGTCCTTCTATCTTGATGGTTTGAGGAGTGGTAATTCCCGCCAATGCATTACAAGATATGGTCGGATTTATTTGTTCTTCATCTAGGCTTTGTTCCTGGAATATATCCTCTTCTTTTGACCTTTCTTGCTCCTTTTCTTCTTCCTCTTCACAATCTATGTAGAATAATTTATTCTCACCACACTTATGACCCTTTATGTATTTTCTATCACAATTGTAACAAAGCCCTTTTGCTCTTTTTTCTTCCAATTGTTGTGGTGTCAACCTTGTAGGTTGTGGAAGACTATGGGCAACAACAATTCCGTCTTTATAGTTGTGAATGGTATGCTTCCTAGTTGCCATAATTTTGCTTTCCATTTTTCTTGCTAACCTGAATGCCTTCTCTAATGAATCAGGTTCCCAAAGGCGCACATCATGTTGGATATTATCCTTTAAAGACCCTATGAACACATCAATCCTATGCTCCTCTGGAATATCTTTTACCCTTATGTTCAATTTTTGGAACTCCTCAATGTGCTCCATTATTGAACCCTTTTGTTTGAGACTTATCAATTGGCTAAAAAAAGTGTTGCTTTTTGTGTCCTTATAATGTGCTATCAATTCTTCCGTAAAAATTTCCCAAGTGATAAATTGTTTATGAGAACAAAGCCATTGATACCATACAAACTGATTTGGTTCCAAATATAAAGTTTCCATACGTACCTTTTGTGTGTTTTGCACATTATTGAGATCGAAGAATTGCTCCATCTGTAATATCGATGTGGCGGGATCCTTGCCATCAAACTTCCTCATATCGATTTTTGGAACATGGTGAGTCTTCGATCCAACATTAGAGTCTATGGAATCATGATTAACATTTCTTTTGTTCTCATCATGAGTTTCCTTTAGTACTCTTTCACCTTTAGTGACCATTTCTTGTAGCAACTTATTCATATTTATCTTCAATTCTTCCATCTTATCATCCATGCCATCAATTTTAGCGTCCATGCCATTCACCTGAGCTTCCATGCCCTTTATCTTAGATTCCACGCCATTTATCTTAACATCTGTTAGCTTTTGTGAGCGTGACATTTGTTGCACTTGTTCTTGTAATTTTGATATATCATGTAGCATTTCTTCCTCTTCTTCATGAGTCATGCTAGAGCTTTCAGGTTCCTTACTAGGTGTTTGCATTTTCTTTCCTCGGGGCATCAGTTACCGATAATAATGCTTTACTATGCCGTTTGAATTCCTTCAAACCAAGCTTATGCAAAAATTAAAAAAAAAGCTACACACCTTTTTTTTACTTTGTAGAAGCTTGATATTGAATCTAATGTATCTTTGTAATTTCAAATCATCTAGTTCTGAAATTGTGACCTGTAGTAGCCTTCTATGTCCTCTTTCTAATTCCACTAGTCTGATCCAAATTGGATTCTCCAAGAAAGTGTTATGCACAATCTTCCGCAGTGACCTTCTTACGAAATTTCAATCCGATGCTCAGAAAGAAAGTTATGACGATTTTCCCCAGGTCACCTGTTTTGAGTGTAATTCAGGAGTCTGCAAAAAGACCAACTTCCTTAGATCATATCTCTGCACATATCGCGCGAAAAGCTCTGAAAGTCAGAACCAAGGTTCAGCGCCATTTCTTCTCAAATGGGTTTTTTTTGTGACTTCTGAAACGTCACAGAAAAAAAGTTATAGCGAAAATGCCACGATGACCTGTTTGGAGTAGCGAAACCCTAGAATCCAAAGCTCTGATACCAAATGTTATGAAACCAGCTCAAGAAAAGATATAAAAGAGAGATCAACGCCTTAGAATTCAGCCTCTTCGAGGGGGCAGCCTCCTTTACATTACATAAATGAACAATTCTTGGATGATACAAATGACAAAAACTCCTTTCTATATATAGGAGTCTAAGGAGTCACAATATAATCCAGCCGACTTAACAATAATAATATAAAGCCACAAAAATAATAATAGAGGGATTCTATGGGGCACAGAAATAACAATATGGGGGTAATGGGGCACAACAATATAAATAAGGGGTATAACTACAATATTAATGGGGTAATTACTAGTATTATAGGGACCCAACATATTTCCTACAAAATCTTTTGTGCTTCAGTTTTTTCGAAGTCATATTAATAAAATTAAATCCTAATTTCTTCTAAATAACATCTTCAATGATTTTGAAGTGTTTTTCTTTTAATCTTAATGCATGTTTGTTTTTGTAACTAAAATCAAGAGGATCATAACCATTTTTCAAGTAAAAGATCATATCATCATACTAAGATTCAGAATTTATGATACTTATCTCATTCACTTGAAGAGTATTGTTTGAATCTTCATGTTCTGGAATATTAGAAGCTCATGCTAATAACCTACAAAAACCTTCCCTTCTCACAATTTTCACTAGTTTAATATCAATATCATACTCTTGTAAAGTTGTTACCCAATTAGCTCTCTTGTCTCCTACTTCCCTTTGAACTAGCAATTGCCTCATTGTAGAGAATGGGACTATTAATTTTGTGTGTGTTTTTAGGAGGAATGGTCTAAAGTGTTTGATAGATTTAAACACATCAAAAGCTTATTTTTCTACTTTATAATAGTTGAATTCAACACCTTGTAAATTAGAACTGAAGAAGAATATGGGTGTCTCTACTTGCTAACCATTGATTTGTTTTAAAATAGCAGCACAAGATGTTTCAGTGGCCAAAGTATACAAAATAAAATGACTACAAAAATTCAGAGTATTCAATTCAGGAGCATTAATGATTGCTTGTTTGATCTATTCAAAAGCCTCTTTTTCATTTTGTCCCCATTTGAAAACTGAATTTTTCTTAATCATAATTTGCAACAGCAAGATTATATGAGAAAAATGAGGAACAAATATTTTTACAAAATTTTTCTGTCCCAAAAATGATTGCATTGATTTCTTGTTATGTGGCAAAGGAATATTAGAAATATCTTTTATCCCGTCAGGATCAATGTATATTCCATCTCTGGATACAATAAACCGTAAGATTTTTCCTTCATTAAGAGCAAAGAATTATTTCTTGGGATTTAGAGAAATCCCATACCTTTTACATTGTTAAGATCTATTTTAAATCATGTAGATGATTGGCCATTCTCTTGGAAAATATAGTTATGTCATCTAAGTAAAAAACAACTGACCTATTGATCAAGCCTTTGAAGGCTATATCCATGGTTCATTGGAAAGCAGCTCCAACATTTATCAAGCCAAAAGGAATTTTCTAATGAGCATATGTTCCCCATTTAGTTATGAATTTAGTTTTTAGTCTATCATATGGATGTACCAATATCTGATTGTATCCTGAAAAACCATGAAGAAAGGATATCAACTCTAAACCAGCTACTGATTGAAGTATCTGTTCCATTGTTGGTAATCAGAGATTATCTTTTTGACATGCCTTATTGAAATTTATAAAATCTATGAAAATGCTAATATCACCATTATTTTTCCTTACAGATACCAATTTTGAAACCCATTTAAAATGTTTGACTGGGAAAATTATTTTAGCTTTCAGAAGTTTATTCAACTCTAGTTTGATTTGCTTTTCCAGATTTGGGTGAATTTCCTTAACTTTTGTTGTATAGTTTTCTCATTAGAAATCATTGGAATTGTGTGTTATCGTAAGTTCTCAAATATTCATAATTACAAGAAAAAACATTTTTGTATTTTTTTAATAATCTAATGAAAGCATGTCTTTCTTTTGATATGAGTTCAAGTCTTAGATTGACATTTTGTGGTTTGTCTTGAGTGCCAAGATTTACTAATTCAAACCTTAAAGTACAACTTCGAAGTTTTGCATTAGTGACCTTTTTGAATATATCTTTGATATCATAGAGATCTTCTAGCTTGACCATAGATTTCGAAATAGAATTCTCATTTAGTCTTTGCTTTAGTTGAAGATCATGATCGTTTTCATCGATAATCTGATCATGATAAGATTTTTCAGAAGTCAAGAAATTTAAGATGTCATCATCATGATTAAATACTTTCCAATTGGTCACATTGTCTGGGACAGATGGCTGAAAAATTAATTCAACTGAAAACCTATCTCGACTATAATCCTCGGATGGAAGGAGTTGAGAAGAAAAATTAGCCAATAAATTAGCTACTGCATTTTGAGATCTACGAATAGGAGAAATGTTGAATGATAGAAAATGAGTTATGAGATCTTGAACAAGGGATTGATAATGTTTGAGATGACCTGAAAGACAATTAATAGTATTCCTTCCCTATTTGATGATAATTTCAGAATGACCAAAAACTTCCAGATATTGGATATTCAGGCCTATTTCTTTACAGAGCCCTTGAGTCAATACCTCATATTCCGCAGTATTATTGGTATACTCAAATTCAAGTCTACATGAAAGCATAGTTTTTTCCCATTCTGGACTAACTAAAATACACCCTCCTCCTACACCATCATTGGATTTTGATCCATCAAAATATAAACACCAAAATAAAGGCTTGTCTACATATTTATATACAAGTTCATCAACAATACTAACACATCTTGACGTATTAGTATGAGAGAAATTTTCAATTTGTGATGTGAAACTATTAATAGGAAAAGGTGATTCTTGAGCATTAAAATTTCCAAATAATGACTCAGCTGAGTAATTTCTGAGAATGTTGTTATTGAAAGCTACAAGTTGGTTTTCTTGTTCAAACTCTGTTACTATATGGGTCATGTGTTTTTCCCGATCTATTTTTATTTGATTTGGTTTCCCTTTATAGGAAAGCCACATGTGAGATGAAACAGTGGAAATGTAACCATGGAGTTTCTCATACCAATGCTTGCTTAGAATTAAACCATAAAACTCAGGAATGTCAACAATCAATATATCAATTCTTTGAAGTACTCTCGGATAAGTGGATAACCTAATGGTAACTAAATTAATCTCTCCTAAAACTTGCAATTTAGTCTGATCTAATTGAACAATATGGACTATATATTTCTAGGGATCTATGTTCAATTTAGAGCAAACTGAGGCTAGCATTATGTTTGATGAAGCCCCTGAATCTATCAGGCAATTATGTTGATTTCTATTATAGATCTCTTAAGTCCATAGAAAAGGAGGAGTATGAGAATTAGACCTATCTCCAATAAAAACAGCATCAGTAGCATCTACTTTACCTGATGGTGGTTTAATTGATCCTTTAGTCACCTTAGATAATACACCGGTCGGAAGAGGAGAAGAAGGTAATGTATTTAACTCTTTAAGTAACAACGTTTGTTGATGCTTGAGCTTGCTAAGTTCATATAAAGAAATATTTGCTCGAGTCTTCTTCATGTCCTCCACAATGTTGTAAACCATAGAGTTAGAGACTACTAATGTTTTAGATGATGAGGGTGGATTGGAGAATGATGGTTGATTTTGGGTACGAACAACTAGAGTTTTCTTCATGGGAGCTTTGTCTTTAGTAATAGGGCTTGAATTTTTCTTCTTTGGATTTGTTTGAAGAGGCTCTACTGCATTTTTACCTCTAGTATTTACTGGGAGAGCTTCTCGTTCACTTTCATTATTAGAGTTGGGCAAGATAAAGTACCACATTCCATGACATTCAACTATTTCATCTTCTTCTATTTCTTCCGATGATAAAACTGTGTCTTCATCTTCATCTTCATCTAGATCTGATTTTTCATTAGATATAGCATTATGTGGTTTTGTTTTAGTTTACTGATTTATTTTGAAGTTACTAAATGGTTTTTTAGTAGAAGTTTCAGCTGTAGGTTTTAACCCTGTACAGAAAATACCTGCATATGAATTCTAAAACACAGAAAATAAACAATGCGAGAGCATAACACATAAAACACATATACACAGAGATTTTCCCCTGGATCCCAAAACCGTGACTACCAACTTGATTTTTCATTATATTCCTATCATTGTTACAATAAATATTTATACATGCCGAAGCATCCAATACCATGGACCGAAAACCATCACATCCAAAACCATGGACCAAAAAACATAGGTAGGTTCACCCAACCTAATATAGGGTCCAAAAACAAATTTCTTGGGGCACTGCCCCGGACCTCGTAGAGGGGGGCTACCTGTCCCCCTCAAACCCCCCAGACAGGGTGGGCTGCCACCCCCCTTGTGACCCCCCAACTGCACAATCGGCGCAATGAAGGGGGGGCCCTTCCCCCACTCTAACCCCCCAGTTCACTACGTGGGTTAGTCGTGGGAAGAATATAACACAACCCAACAATCTCCCACTTGTTGTTTTCTTTCCGCAAGGGGGCACAGGAGAGCTTAGTCATTTTTCCAGCCCTGAAATGCCCATTGTTTCTCTACACCAAGAGAACTTCTCAGAGCTCACAGATTTTGTCAATGCATCTACAGTATTCTTCAAAGTGTCCACCTTTACCAACAACACCTTTTAGTCTTCTATCATATCCCTCAAAAAGTGATACTGAACATCAATGTGCTTTGTCTTTGAATGATAAGCAGGGTTCTTTGCTAAGAAAATTGCACTTTGGCTATCACAATCTATTCTTATAGCTCCCTGTACTAACCCCATACCTAAACACAATCTCTGCATCCAAACTGCTTCCTTGCTTGCATGAGTGGCTGCCATGTATTCTGCCTCTGTAGTTGATAGTGCCACTACAGATTGTTTCTTACTCATACAACTGAGTGCACCTCCAAATAGGTTAAACACATACCCACTTGTAGATCTTCTCTGATCTAGATCTCCAGCCCAGTCTACATCAACAAGGCCATGAATATCCAACACTTTGTCCAATCCTGGTCTTCTTTGGTAGCACAAACCATAATCACTAGTGCCACACAAATACCTGAAAACTCGCTTCATTGTTGTCCAGTGCTCCTTCCCTGGTTTTGACATAAACCTGCTGAATACTCCCACTACATGTGCAATGTCTGGTCTAGTATAGATCATTGCATAAATCACGCTACCGACTGCCCTTTCATATGGAACACGGGACATGTCCTCTTCCTCTTCTTGTGGCTTGGGACACTGTTCAACAAATAACCTCACACCTACAAGAATAGGAACCTTCACCGGTTTACTATCCTGCATATTAAACCTCTGCAGTATTGTCTCGACATACTTCCTCTGGTTTAACCAAAGCTTCCTCTTTTCCCGATCTCTTTTAATTTCCATGCCCAAAATATAGTTTGCAGCACCAAGATCTTTCATGTCGAATTTGGAGGATAATTGGGTCTTCAAATCCTGGATAATTTCTTTGTCATTTCCAACCAGAAGCATATCATCCACATACAAGACCAGATAAATAACATGGCCACCAATCAATTTAAAATACACACAGTGATCTGCTTTGCTTCTGGTGAAGCCAAGTCCCCGTATAAATGTATCAAATTTCTGATACCACATCCTTGGTGATTGTTTTAACCCATACAGAGACTTCTTTAACTTGCATGCCAGTTCTTTCTTATCCTTCACCGCAAAGCCTTCAGGTTGCTTCATGTAGATTTCCTCTTCCAAATCCCCGTGAAGAAATGTTGTCTTCACATCCATCTGTTCTACCTCAAAATCAAAAGCAGTAGCAAAAGAAAAAAGTAATCTAATAGAAGTTACCTTGGCAACAGGAGAAAAAATATCACCAAAATCAATTCCTGGCACTTGGGAATATCCTTTTGCTACCAACCGAGATTTCTATTTCCCACCTTCCCTTCTGCATTTGTCTTCTTTTTGAACATCCATTTGCTGCCAATGGGTTTCCTTCCAGTCGGCAAATCCACTAGATCCCAAGCCTCATTTTTGTGCAAAGATGTCATTTCATCAACCATGGCCTCTTTCCAGAGTTTTCCATCCTCTGAATCTACTGCTCCCTTCACAGTTCTAGGATCATCATCAGTAATAGACAAAGCAAAATTTGAACAGAAAGCAGAAGGACTATACCTTTCTGGCTGCCTTCTTTCTCGAACTGATCTTCTCATAGCCAGAGTTTGTGGCTCTTCATCTTCTGATTCCTCCTCTGCTGCAGAGTCTGATTCTTCCTCCTTTAGCTCAAACTCTATCTTCTCAGGTTCCTTTGGTTGGAATTCATGTTTAATAACATCTTTCACCTCTCTGAACACCACATCTCGACTGTACACAAACTTCCTTGTTATTGGGTTCCAAAGCTTATAACCCTTTAAACCATCCTTATACTCAATAAAGATACACTTTTCAAATTTACTGTCCAACTTGGTTTGTTTCTCCTTTGGAACATGTACATATGCATCACATCCAAATACCCTCAGAGGTGAAAGAGAGGGTTTCTTACCAGTCCATACTTCTTGTGGAATCTTATCCTCCAATGCTGATGAAGGTGATCTGTTGACCAAGTAACATGCAGTATCCACCGCCTCTGCCCAGAATTCCTATCCTAACCTGGCACCACTGAGCATGCTTCTTGCCCTTTCCATCAACGTCTTGTTCATCTTTCTACGACTCCATTCTGCTGAGGTGTATATGGAGTAGTCTTCTTCCATGCTATACCACACTTCTTACAGAGTTATTCAAATTGCTTGCTGCAAAACTCTCCACCATTATCTCTCTTCAGCACCTTTATCTTCTTCTCTGTCTGATTTTCCACCAGAGCCTTAAATTATTTAAACCTGTCAAAGACTTTAGATTTCTTCTTAAGGAAATATATCAATGTATTCCTTGAGAAGTCATCTATAAATGATACATAGTACACAGATTTACCCAGTGATGGAACCTTCACAGCTCCAAACACATCACTGTGCACAAGCTCTAATATTCGTTTTGCCATCTTAGCACCAGAGGGGAAACTCACGTGATTCTGCTTCCCATATACACAATTTTCATAGAAATCAAAATCCAGAGAGCTATTACTCATACCTTCTACAATACCTTTACCATGAAGTATTCAAAGACCCTTCTCTCCAATATGTCCAAGCCTTTGATGCCACAGCATGGTCTTCTCTCCAGAGACCACTAGATTCTCAGCTCCACTTTTAGGAACTACAGAACTGTTGCACCCATCAACAACACTACTACCTTGTAGCTTGTATAGAGTTCCAGTCCGAACTCCCCGCATCAATACTAGTGCTCCCCAAACCATCTTGCAAGTATCCTTCTCGAACACTATTTTTACACCTGCATCATCCAACTTGCTTACAGAAATCAGATTTCTGGCCAATGCAGGAATATGCAAAACACTCGAAAGTGTTCTAACCCTTCCACCTTGCAACTTCAACTTCACTTTTCCGCGACCAATGATTCTATCCTTCCTATCATCTCCTAAGAAGACATCACCACCATCGTATTTCTCATACTCATAGAATCACTCTCTATGGGGAGTGAAGTGAAAGGATGCACCTGAGTCAATGAACCATGCCTCGTGATCTACATGTGTACTTGAAGAAGCCAAGTACACATCCCCACCTTCATCTGAGGTGGTTTTCAGCTCTGCAGAAGGAGCATCATCTGATCCTTTTCCTTTATCAGGAGCTTTAGATTTATAGTCCCTTTTGAAGTGCCCTTCCTTTCCGTATTTCCAGCACACCACCTTTACAGGTTTTCTTGGAGATTTAGATCTCCCTCTAGATTTATATCTCCCACTCGATGAATTATTTTTGTTTCTATTCTGGGACCATCCTCATATAGACAAGGCATCACCATTTTGGCTCTCCATATTTTTCCTTCTCATCTCCTCCGTCAGCAAGGCTGAGACTATTTCATCAAAATGCAAAGCAGTTGCACTGCTACCTATTGCAATAACCAGACTATCCCACGAATCTGGTAGAGAAAACAACAAATTGATGCACTTATCTTCATCTGAAATTTTAATATCAACAGACGCTAACAGACTTACCACAGTATTAAATGCGTTCAGATGCTCTGTCACCAAGTCTCGACCTTTCATCCTCAGTTTATACAACTTTTTCTACAGGAACAGTTTATTCACGAGAGACTTAGATTGGTACAAAGTCCCTCACTTGTCTCACAAAGCCTTCGCCGTAGCTTCCCCTGATACATTCAGCAATACTGAATCTAAGACACACAATCGTATTGTGCTCTTTGCCTTCCGATCAAACTTCTTCCATTCTTCATCAGTCACTCCCATTGGTTTAGTACCTTGATCTACAACGATCCACTGATCTTTATCCACCAACAGGTGCTCCATCTTGAGTTTCCACAACTCAAAACTATGACCATTGAACTTCTCGATCTCTATCTTTCCGCTACTCGCAATCTTCTTTCACCAAAAGAATCAATATCATAGATCTCCCACTGAACAGGGTCTACCACAGGCTCGAGTGAAACCCCTCAGCAACAAAGGCGTCCCCTTGAATCCAAAACAACTCTGATACCAAGTGTAGGTTTTAACCCTGTACAGAAATTACTTTCTTACAAATTCTAAAACACAGAAAATAAACAATGCGAGAGCATAACACATAAAACACATATACACAGAGATTTCCCCCTGGATCCCAAAATCGGGACTACCAGCTTGATTTTTCATTATATTCATTTCAATGTTACAATACATATTTATACATGCCGAAGCATCCAATACCATGGACTAAAAACCATAGGTAGGTTCACCCAACCTAATATAGGGTCCAAAATAAATTTTCCTGGGGCACTGCTCTGGACCCCGTAGAGGGGGGCTACCCGCCCCCCTCAAACCCCCCGGACAAGGGGGCCTGCCACCGCCCCCTCTAACCCCTTGGTTCACTACAAGGGTTAGTCGTGGAAATAAGATAATACAACCCAACATCAGCTACCTGCTTTTTTATTTCCACCATTTCATTGGAAATAGTTTTCAAAACTTTTTGTAAACCTTGGATGTCAAATGGGCCTTTAACTACTTTCTTTTTTGAATCATCTCTAAAGGTAAATTTTTTGGATTTTCTTTCTTCAAGAGTGTTTCTCTTTTCTAAAGCAAGGATACATATTTCAAGAGTTATCGCTTCCTTTACATTTTCTGCTAATGTTGGTTTGGTAGCCCTATCAACGAAGATGTCTATATTTGAAGGCAAGGCAGAAAGATTCCATTCGCTTCGGACTTCTTCACTAGGGTCGGATGTAGCAGGAATTTTATTTAACATCTTATCCAATCTCGAGTTGAAGTCCTTGATGGGTTCCTTTGACTCAGATTTAAGATTGGAGAGATCATTAATCAAAGTCGTTGTGGACCTATCATCTCCAAACTTGCTTAAACATTTATCTTGAAAAGCATCCCAACTATTGATGGATCCTAGTTGTAATGAAAAAAACCATGATCCAGCTGCTCCTTGTAGAGTGTATCGAAATAACCTAACAACAACATCTTCTTCTGTTACCCCATTCAAATTTATTGACAACATGAAGTTGTTTATATTTTCTTCTACTAATATGCCAATTTTAGGATTAAACTTTGGCAACCATTTTTTCAGGATGGGCTGGTAATTGACTCAAAGGTGCAGGCAGTACGACTACTCCTGGATTTTTGCATGGCCTTGGTTTGGGTTTATTATGTGCCATTGTCGAACTAACAACAGATTAAGGTGAGGAAGCAGTTGAAAGTGATTGGGAAGAGGATGTCAGAGTACCTGTACCTAATTGGACTATGATATGAGGTTGGGGAATGGATGGATGACATTAAAATGGCTTAGATGGAATGGATGATGATGAAGAAAGAGTCTCACTGTTAGAATCTAAAGGTGTCTTCCTAGCTCTTTTTTGACTTGGCAGGGGAAATCCAGTTGGTGGAATACCAAGGTTTTCACTTTGCGATCTTGTAAGAGGCTGGGATGGAATATATTGCAAAGTCACACTACCTTGGGATAATTCATACTATTCATGTTATGTCGAAAACCCTTGGAGTTTATGAATCAAGCACTATACTTCATGGGGTTTAAGAGAAGAATTGTCAGGTGTGTTTAAGTTTTTAGCAGTGGGTGTTGTATTTTCCTTTTCAACTTCTCGCTTAAAAATAGGAGATTTAGAATGCGAAGGAGAATTTGGAGGAGATGGTGAGGGAGTTTTACTCTTAGAATGGCCTATGGATTTAGATTCTACTACCATTCATAGTTCATGCCCTCCTTCTGATGCCTCTAAAATCCCAACACCATCATTGGGGATAACCACCCGGTCCGGACGTTAGTACAACTCCTTTTCCATTTGGTATGGTGGTTTCCACTGGATAGTATGGGACCGGTTTCCCAGTAATGTATGATTTGATGGATGATTGTTTTGTAATGTATAATGAAGATGATAATCGTTTTAACCTATAACTCAAAAGTATACAAATATACTTATCTAAACTGGGTATTCTATAAATAATGCGATTTCTAGTTATTCCTAACAGATAAATAACCATATAAATGGCTTAATTATCAATAGAAAGATGGATTCATATATAATGATTACCTTGTTTAAGAAATTAAACAAAGTGATTATAAAAACATATCGCATTCATAACAATGTATATCACTAATATATATCTTTGAAATATAACAATTCTAGATCTTCGGAAATGACACGATAAAGAATTATTTGAAGAGCATACATATATCAACTATAGAAACTTTTAAAAAGAATGCTTCATCACATAAGGAAACAAAACAAAAGAACAGTAATAGAAATACCACATGCATTTGAGTCTTTCCAATGTAAATAACACTCTGATTCCACTTTATTATTTGAGAAAACTTCCAGGATATACAACAGTACAGGTCTTGAAAAAGTTTCTTCACAAAAATGTATCACCTTGATCCATTAATGATAAAAAAGTATATTTAGAAGTACAAAACTATAACTTCTCAAGTCATGTTTTTATGCAAATTGAAGACCCTTTCTTCAAAGACATGAAATGGATTAAATAATAAAATAAAAACTAACTATCAATAAAAATTGCTTTGTGTTGTTGAAACTATAAACATGAAAATCTAGGATTTGATTTATGGAAATAACAGTGTGATAGCCTTTGAACTGATTCATTGTATCTAATTCTTCTCTTGCACTTGCAGCTGACAAGTTAAGAGCATTCCCTAAATTTCTGATGGATGACTCAGCCTAGAATGTAGTTGACCTATGTACGTGGCATCTCAAAGTTCGGGAACCATGAGATTGACACCATCGGCAAGGCATTTGGTGGCCATCAACTGGCTATGTGGCTTGACTAGAAAAAACCAAAATGCATCCCAAGTCAAGTTTTGCACTGCTGATTTCTTCTTCTCTGCTAGCTAGACCCTGACTCCATTGATCTTCTAGTGCTTTTGATTTGGGGAGCTTCCCTGGAGAGAAATTAGAGTTCAGGTTAGCTCCATATAAGCTGTCATTTACCAACTCAATCACACTGTTCATTGTAGCCCTGGCTCTGTAAGTAGCTCTTTCGGCCTTTATTAACTGTGATTCCAACTACGAAAACAATATTTCTTTGTGCTATTCTTGGACTTTTGGTAGAATAGCAGCCATGCCTTCTTCTGTATTTTTCCAAGAGAGAAATTTTGTCACCTTATTTTCTGGGTTTTCAAATTCTACCCTAGTGTCAACTGCCTATTCAATGAGTGATGCAGTGATGTTTCATAATGGGTCAACCAATGATATTTTACGGAAAAGGATATTTATTTGTTGAGATAAGGCTTTAGTCACTTCCAGGGCTTCTTTTTTGAATTCATCAATCTTTGGATAACATTTTAACTTCTCTACCTATAATTGCAACTGTGCGATTTGTTCTTGTTTGGACTTCTTTTCCTACTGAAGTGACACTTGAAGCCTATTGAGTTCTTGGGACAATTCTTGTTATTTTTGTAGAGCTTGCTGATCAATATTTTGTTTCTCCTGATTTAACTATTCTTTCAGTTGCTCATTCTGTTTTTTTTTCTCCGCTAGCTATTGCTCAAGCTGACTGATCTTCTGATGTTCCACTATTGTTTTCTCTTCAAGTTGGCTGATCCTTAGATCCTTTTCCTTCATTAGTTGGCTAACTTTGGAGGCCTTGTCCATTGTAGCGAGTGTATAGGCACCTGCATATTGAGATAAATTTGTTAAATCCTCAAAAGGATTGACTTCTGAGTCTTTCTATACCAGATTCATAAGTTCAGCTTGAGGAGTTGAGAAGGGTCCTTGGTCAATTTTTCTCTTTTTCCTCTGTCTTTTGACCACAACCCTATGCTTTGGATTGTAAAACACATCGAGGGGTGGTGTTTCCTCAAACTTCAATACAATCTCTTCGAAAGGATTTTCTGCAATTATTTCAATATCGTGGTGAGTGTTAATTGTGACGACTACCCCTTCAATTGGAATATTGGTAACACTAGGCTCCTGTGTTGCAGTTGATTTTGGCATAATGATGTTTTGGGAGTCGTTCTGGTTCTTGATCATTTGATCAAACTGCTCCCACTCCTTGATTAATCTGGAATCAATATGCACATCGGTATCTAGGAGCTCACTATTCTTTTCATTTGTATGCACCTTTTCAGGTGTCTTCGTTGTAGTTTTTTCTTCACTGTGGCCTTCTTGCTGCACCATAGGGGTAGTGTTTTCATCATTTTGGCTTGTTTTCTGCACGATAGGGGTAGTTTTCAATAAATCCAGAAGTAGTGTTTGTAACCTCTGTGTCCTGAACTGCATAAAATTATCTATCCCCCATGCTACCAATTTGATCCCTGCTAAATGTTTGACCTATGTAAAAAAATCAACTGAAGCGAACAGGTCATCATATTCATCTTTCTCATGTTCAAATTTGGCAATTTTCACCTGAGTGGTAAAGTTGTAAGCCACATTGTTTGGGTCATATTGTCTCTTAGGAATGACTGCTAACTTCAAAATTTTTATCTTCTCTGCCTCTTTCTCTACATGTTTGAAATCATGTAGTAAGTAAGTACCACAGTGGAGGGGAAATGCTGACCAAATTTGTTTCTTGGACTCTTTCAGTTTCTTGGACATTCCTTTTTCCGTTATCTAATAAGCTATTTCTCTGGCCAATAGTTTATCATGAATATACAATGGGAGAACATGTGGATCTGTGATGTTGCCAAAAAGTCTAAAATAGGTGAAATTTTCTTCGCCGAACCAACTACTGATTGATGTTAGGTCAATGCTAGGTTCATCAGATAACTGAGGAGCAAGTTTGTTGAAAATGGCCTGATGGACGGGTATAACAAAACCATGGGAAATTCTATATATATGATCTTTATAATGGGCCTTCCAAAAAAACTTATGATAAATGTGAATAGGAGCTAGGTCTTGAGGAGTCCATTTCCAACCTAGAATGGGGAAGTCAGAATTGAAACAAATGGTATCCATAATGTAGGTGCTCATATCCAGGTAGTTACAAACCTATTTCTTCTATAATCAAGGATTTGGTTGACCATTTTATCTAATAAAATGGTTGCCCAATCCATGATATAAGAGTTAATTGTTGCTTCCATTAAAGGCACCATTTTTATGGAAAATCAACCTAAATAAGAAACTCCAAAGAGTCTACATATCATAGCACTAGAATAGCAATACGGAGATGATAAGGAGTACATGGAGTAGATACGAGAGGATTCATGCTTATGCTTGTTTGGGAAATGTCTCCATTCCTTGATAATGTCCGACTCTACCTCGTTCTCCTTGGCAAAAGCTTCTAAAAATTCCTTGTTGTAATGTTTCTGGGGGTCTAGGAAATGATACATCATCTTGACATCTTCTACTTTGAATGACCCAAACATCCTTCCATCGGCAGTAAAGAATTCTCTGTCGGTTATGTTGACACTTTCTATTACCCATCTCACCAAGTCATTTTATGGTGACACTTTCGCACAGGTTTCTATTATGTGGAGGAAGTAGCTGGCTAAATCCTTAAGAGTATTTTTTGATTTATCACTTGAATTAGTTGTTCCTCCTTCTTCAATTTCGGTTGGATCCTCGGCTTCGAGTAGATTATATATGACCTTCCATGTAGTCTTACCAAGGCCGAGACAAGTAGTATCAGCTATCAACACCAACTTTTCTGGTTCATCTTTTGCTATGACAGGGACCTCCTTTAGTTTCTGAGATTTCTTAGTCATTTTTGCTAGACTGATGATTTCAGATTCACTCTACAAAATGAAATAGAAGTGCTCAATAGAGGAAAAATTGTTAAAAGCTAATACACAATGCACAAAACTAACAACTATTAAGCATAATAGATGCTACTAATCTACGATATGTTAAGCCACCACGAATGAATTCCTTGAAGGATTCAACCATAACTGCTTATTAATGAATTCCCTGTAACTTCCAATGTGAAACTTTAATGCCGTGATGGTATGTGACATCACAAATTTATAATTCTCATTTTTAGAATGGGTATCATGACTTCCCGATCAGGGATTAGTGATAATCGCATATCACAGATTGGGAGTTACAAGTGCCACGCTTAAATGGTTCCTTTGCATGGTTGCGATTGTTATCAATGGTGAGCTAGCATGGGGAGGCAACATGATTTTAAAATGGATAAATCATTTGAATTTTCTTTATAATTGACTTATACCTTTAAACCGCACATGTTCGTAATACTTCATGTTTTGCCTTTATCAAAAGCACGCTACACAATAATAAAATCATATCGGTAGATTTCAACGAAACTTTTTGGGATGTGTTTTATGATTTTAGCGATGTGCGATTACGATCGACTTATCCCATCGGAGGTTTTCCATTGAACACTTGGAGTGATTTCTTGATGAGTAGCGATATGCAATTTATGATAGAGTTATTGCATCGACAGATATCAATGGAACACTTTAAGTCCACCATTGAAATAAAGGATGTGCGCGATGCGACATATTCCCTTTATAATTGTTTTTCTTCGATAAACCTTTATGATAAGTTTTTATTACAATTCAAATCAGATCAGACCATTTTAAAAGGACTTTCATGGGTTTGATGGATTTGTAAATTGAAATTGTGATTTAACCTATCCTAAAAGCAAATTTTACATTACCTATTATAAAAATTTATTTTCAAAAATTTTATTGATTTTTCTATATTCTAAAGGGGACCCATTTCTTATTAAAGTTTTATATAAAAATTTTGAAATGGGGAGGGTTGTTGTATAGCAGAACAGATCTGACATGTGTGAGATGAGTATATTCTGAAGCATGCACCAACATGTTAAGCCCATGTGGCACATAATATTTCCTTCTTTGAGAAACACAAATATATTTTATAATTTTAACATTTTTCTCCATTCATGCAGGTGTAGAATTAGGAACTGAATTGTTGAACTAATACTGAACTAAGTATCAAACTGTCAGACTAGACTCAACAGGTACTAAACTACCATAACTTATATAAATATAGAAGTTTCCATAGTTAAACATGCTCCTTCTCCACATAACCACATTAGTAACCCATAATTTATAAAACCATATTAAAAACACATTTAATCATTAAAAATATAAGAAACCCACCCTAATTAACCAAAGTGTATAAGAGGTTCATTTAGCATAAGTTTATGGTATAATGGCTATGAAAAGTATCATAAATGTGGAAATATGTCTGATGAATAAAAACATTATATATTGAATTATATGAAATATTCAGAGCCCAACATTCCAACATTCCTAAGATTTTGCATGCCCTCATGCAAACAAAATATGGAATAGGAAGGGGTGGTGGATGCTATAAGGTGATGATGAAGATAATGGTCAATCGTTTCTTTTCTTTCACCTTTATCCATATATTTAAGGATGACTATGCATCGAAACTTATTCATTTTATGGGTAGAATAGGTATCACAACTTATTGAGAGGAGGAGAGGTTGTTCCTTCAGAGAAGCATATAAAGACATAAGATTTATGCTTGATTGTTTGATCGTTTCCCCTTTTCATCCTATACTTATTGGATAAGCATGAAAACATTGAAACATAATGCACAGAGTATGGGCATAGGGTTTTTATGCAGGATTACGCCCACACATACCCACAGTATGCATAAAAATTCATAAACACAACTTTCCCATGTATTTGACTCTCAAAGGATTCAAATCTTCAAACAATACAATGGTTAAGGCACTCTTTATCCATAGTTCCTTTCCTATCAGAATCAATCACCCTGCTGAAACCTCCTATCGGGACTCTTTTATTAAATCCTTTCTATTGGGAATTTAAACCTATTCGCAACCTTTATAAACCCTTCGTTAACCCCTAAACTTGCATATATAACCGCTTCCTTCCTTACCTTTGGTTACATATGTTTTTAACGTATAAATCTCTTATCAGCGCTCTTTTCCTTCATACATCATTTATAAAGGAAAACCATGCATGAAACATATCTTTCCACCTTTTTTACGACAACCTGTTACACTAAAAAATGTCACCTTGACCACTTACAGTTAGTATGGCTCAAATCAACAGTCATGCTACCCTCTTAGGCAAGTCTCATGCCTCTGTTATCCATCTCAAACTCAAAGAAGAGAGAAAGTCTTGTAAAAACTATGTTTATCTCTGGGGTCGCAGGTTCTCTCTAGCCTTACCTGCGAGGACGCTGACCATGTTCACAAAATCTGCGTCCATGGACGCTCTGTATGTTAAGGGACAGGTGCGTCCCTCTGTAAAAGGCAAAATGCGCGAGTTTTATCTTGAAAAAGTTACTTGTGGTTACTTCTAGAACATTCTAGAGGTCGGTTTGATGAAATGGATGCGCCTCCAGTTGGTTCATGTATCTCTATTAAGGGGGAACTTATCCCATCAATAAGGGAGCTATCCCACCCAAAGAGGGGGATGATCCCATTGATAGTGGACCTGAATAACCTCTTTACAGCACTATAAATAAAGGCATTGAGCCAGAAGGAGAGGAGGTTGGAGCTATACATTTTCTTTGGGTAAATGCTGCAGGATTTAGGTCTTCCATTAGAGCCTTTGTGAGGAGAGATTGTCTTCACTTGATTCTACTTGGGAGAGGGTGAGCTTTGTCAAAGTAGAGGAAAACCCTTGATGGACCCTGGGAGGAACTTGCACAACACCAAGGCCAGGTTGTAAGAGTTTCTTTGTTTCGTTATTAATACAAACTGGTTTATTTTTCTCAATAGCTTGTGTTAATGAGTTATTTCATGTGTTCCTTGGTCTGCATGTTGAATATATGTTTTATTATATGAAATGCAAGTGCTTGGTAATTGTTTGATTGTTTGTGGTTGCAGGAATTGACTTGAAGGAGGAGCTCATCCGGATCGTCAAGAACGGACTTCAACAACAGCGTTTTGGAATAAGGTAAGCCTAAACACTTGTAGTTTTCATGTTGTAAAAGGTGTATTTAGAGAAAGATCACTCCATTTTGTCTTGTTTGTCATTAGAACGTCTTAGACTTCTAGGAAGGTCAGTCGTGTCCGCACCCTTGACAAATTCCGTGTGACAAATTGGCGACTCCACTGGGGAATCCATTAATGAGAGAGTCTTTTCCTTTATATGAACTTTGCTTTGAGAAAATCATTTTTATTTTTTGGTTTTTGACTATGGGAATTAGTATTTGGGTGGCTTAGCTTTAGATTTAGTTAGATTTGGTTTTTCTTCATTTTTCCAGAAGGACGCACCCTCTGAGTACTGCACAGTGCGTCTTTGGACGCGCTGTTTCCGTTTGCACGGAGCAGGGCCGCACCTGTGACAACGGGTTGCCTGCGTCTTCCTGTAAAACTTAAGAAAATTCCATTTTTGCTTTAAATTCCTTTTAGATTTTGATTTTCCTTAGTGTTTTCTGCCCAGATCCTTTAGTACCCTGTCAAGAATTTTCACCTGAACTTGTTTTGTGAGCTTTGAGTGTTTTAGTGGTTTTCAACGAAGTTTAGACCTAGGGTTTGATTTTTGGAAAGGCTTTGTAGTGACTTTGATAGTAGAAAGTTGTCCAGCCTTAGATCTCTCTGGTTAGTCAACCTTCTTAGAAGTCGGGCCTGTCGTAAAGTCTCCTTTTGTGAGCAACTTGCCATTTGAGTTGTTTTGGGTCAAATTTCGATTTGCTTGTTTATAAAGTATTGATTTCCATTTTACAAAAAGAACAAAAAGATTAGAATTTTGTTTTGACTAGTTTTTTGGTTCTGCAATAAGCTAGTCCTTGATTTGATTGTGATCAAGTAAAACACCTTAGAAATAATCATTGTTAGTTTTGGCCTCGTTAAGATTGCTTAGAGTAAATTTGCCCTTAGTTTGCTTATGAGTGCATTTTCATAGATTTTAAGAGTTGTTAAGATTTATTTTTTGGTTATATTAGATTTATTTGCTTTATTAAAAGAAAAATACAAAAACATCTTCTTTAAAAGTCTTGTTTCAAGTAGCTTTTTGTTTTTGAGAGAAGAAAAGAGTTTTTTTTTCGTGCATGTAAAGAGAGGTTATGTTTTTATGCTTGGAAAAGAAAAACGAATTGTTTCTTTGATTGTCTTCAATTAAGAAGTTGCTTTTATAAAGATTGCATTCTCTCAACTTTTTAGTTAAGCAATTCATCGAAAAAGTAAAGTAGTGGATAAATCATTCTAGGTGCATTTTGTAGTGGTTTCGAGTCGAGTCAACACACCACTGGTTTCACTTCCATCACCTTTTGACTTAAGAAACAACCTTAAAAGTAACGCTTAAATTAAAATCAATCTAGTAATCTTTATTTTTCTAGGGCTCTGAAGCACCAACATAGCTTAGGCTAGGGTCTTGGAGTAGGTGAGTACTTAACTCTCCAAGACTACAAAACCAAACAGATAGTCTATCTTGAGTAGAACAAATCCAATTGTTTCAGTTACATTCTGGGAAAGCTCCTCTTAAAGGAGAAGCACGAGCTCGTGTCCGAACCAGTGAGGGGATCATTCCTCCCTCGTTGGGAACGACGCCAGGCAGTACGTATTACAAACGGTAAACCTCGGATTAACCATTGTCGAGGAGCCAGGGGTCACTTATCGGTAAACCTTGGATTGTTGTCAAGGAGCCGGTAAGGGGATTGGGGCTTGCTACTCTGCCCTTGCGTGCTGTCGGAGTTTAGACTGTTCCCCCAGGTGTAATTGTTGTGATTGGTAACCTTAGTGGCCATAATATCTAGGATTCTACCCAAGGTGACGGTGGAGGGAAGGTCCCACTGTACCTGGAGCAGACATCGGTTATACTCACTTGGATTTTCTGGGGGGTTCGCTTCACTTCGAGACGGTTAAAGTGGAGGAACTTGGTCCAGTCTATTCATTAAGCAGGTTGCCGGGGTAACTGTTCCACCCACCATTTCTGTACTGAATCCTGCGAGGTTGGGCCTAATCACCAACTAGCGCTTTTGGTCCGGAAGACTACTGTTTGTGTGTGGTTTGACGCTCTAGATTATTTAGGCGTGTGCTTCAAATTTGTTTGGTTCTTTAGAAGACTTTAGGTGGTTTGATTTGAAATTTTTTACTTTGTTTTCGTGTGTTGTAGTTAAAATCTTTAATTGTGGCGGAATTACCGAGACAGTCCCGTAGACTTCGGGGCAAGTCTCCTGAGATTGTTACTGGAATAGATTTGTTAAGAAAACTCCGTAAATCACGGGGTGAATCTCCTGAAGACATTCCGGGTCATTTAGAAGGGTTAAAGGTCCTTGTAACTCCTCCTAGTGGCAGTAGAGTAGGATCACCTGAAGAATGAGAGTTTTCCTTGGTAGTCCATCCAGATTACCAAAGTTTAGAAACAGGTTACAATCCCGAAGCTGTTACAGTTTCTGAGCTTGCTGGTAGTTTTTCATCTGCCAGTGAAACAGGCGAAGAACCTGAAATTTCCGAACCTGTTACTCCAACTCCTAGTGTTCCTGATTCACCAAGAATAGAAAGAATTATCACCGAAAATCTTCCTGTTGGATTAATTTCTATAGAAGAACTTGTTCCAGAGAAAGAAATAGGCGTTTCTGATTCTGAAGATCTAATTACCCTTGATCTAAGGGAGCGTGAATCCATCTTTTACAGTCCTCCTAGAAGTGAATCTTGGTACCTTGCATTAACCAATTTTTTAGACAACTCAGTAGGTTTTTCTACACCTCGTACTCCTATTCCACCTAGAGGAATTCATTCTCCTGTAAATATGTCTGGTCAGTCATCTGTGTTTTCACAAAGTCCTGAATCATTTTTACATGGCGGTCCTTCTGTTCCTACTGGGTATCAATCACTTTCTGGTACCTTTGCGGGAGCATCTCCTCAACCCATTGATCATGGGTTATTAGTTGGAAACAGTGGTAATGTACCATTGAGTATAGGTGACGTTTATATGATGTCAGGTTCAACTCCCATTAACCAACCTCAAGGTGGCCAATTACCGCCTGGGGGGCAACCTTCGTTAATGCCTAGGGGGCAACCTCAAGGGTATCAACCCCAAGGGTATCAACCCCAGCCTCAATATGTACCCCAAAGTCAACCTCAGTATCAATATCAACCTCAAGGATGGCAACCTCAAGGATGGCAACCCCAAGGGTATCAACCCCAAGGGTATCAACCTCAAGGATACCAACCCCAAGGTCAAGGTCAACCCCAGTACTCGTATTTACCTCAAGGTTATCAACCTACGGGTCAATACCCTGGTCAAGGTTATCAACCACCTCAAGGGCAATCATATGGGACTGCACCTTACAGTTATCAACCCTATCCTCAATACGGCTATGGATCTCAGTATCCTCAACCTGTTACGAGTCAATACCCTGGAATGTTAACATGGGATCCGTCACAGGGTCAACAGATGTCGCAACCAAGTATACAGTCGGTACCTCAAGCAGGACAACCTGCAGTTCCTGGTCCACCCCAGCAACCGCAACCTGTCCAGTCAAGTGTTCAGACCCCTGTAACTTCTGTAGTTACTCAGCCGCCAATTGCACCTGGTACTCCACCTCACACGGCTGCAGCAACTACCGCTTCATCTACCATGCTTACTTCTGGAGTATCGGCAGCTCCGGTTTCTACTGTCCCTGTCACCACTCCTCAGACATCTGTACCATTGTCTGGACCCACGGTTCAAACCACAGTCCAGATGCCTGCAGGCCAACCTGGTACAAGTACGGTTGTTACTACTCAACCTCAATTTGTTCAACCTCCGTACCAGGGACAGTATCAACCTGGGCAAGCTGCCCAACAACCGGTTTACCAGTATCAACCGTATCCTGGGTACACTTATCAACAACCTCAGCAACCCCAGTACGGTCCGGTTAATCCTGGTTTTCCAGGAGGATATAATATCCCAAATGCGACTCCTGTTCCTAGTTATCCTGGATATCCTCCTCCTGGGGCTGGTATTGTGACTCAGAGTTTTAGAGATCCTAACCGGCAGTTACCGTTTATTGCGACTTTAGATTTACCCGACTTGACGCGCCTAACGAACGATCCAATTCAATATCTTCAGTTCTGGCCGCCAATGCCAAATAAGTTGCCCAGCGATATACCCAAGTTCGAAGGTAAGTCTGGAGAGGATCCGTCTAATCACGTGATGACTTACCACCTCTGGTGTGCATCAAATTCCATCTCAGATGATTCCAGCCACTTACGTCTTTTCCAGCGTACACTCATTGGTCTCGCAGCCAAGTGGTACATTGAGTTACCACGGGCCTCTTTTTACAACTTTAGCCAGTTAGCTACCTCGTTCTTAACTCATTTTCAGTTACCAGTCAGATACGATAATGGTACAGAATTATTAACTTCGCTAAAACAATCGACATCCACGTACATTTCTGATCACATTCATGAGTGGAGACGTCGAAGGAGATTAGTGAAAGTTTTTATCCCGGACCAAATCTTAGCTGAATGGTTTGTCAAATCATTATTACCAAGAATTACTGAAGATGTAGCTAAGGCCGGAGTAGTTACTGAGGAGCAAGTCATTGCTCAGGCACAATACCTTGACTTAGTTTACACTCAGTCGGGTACGTTACATGAGAAAATTCCGGATCTTCCAAAGTCAAACCAAATCGCTGCTGCTCCTTCGGGATCTCATGCCGCTGATGGTATGATTGGTATCGTGACTACGAAGAGTAAGAAGAAGTCTTCCAAGGCCTCCAATACTCCAATTATCACTTTGCCTGATTCTCCGACAGGAGAGTCTTCTCCTCCTGAACTTACCGCCGACATTCACGCTGTAGAGTCATCTACGGCCAAATCAAAAAACAGTGGAAAGAAGAAAGGAAAGAAGAAGGCTAAAGCAGACAAGGCTCCAAAGGAGAAAACGGAAAAGTCGGAAACCAATGACGAAAAACGCAAACCTCGATATCCTTGTCTTATTTGTGAAGAAGATCATTTTACGAGAGACTGCCCTCATCGGGCCGAGGTAGTGAAAATAGTCAAAGGTTCTCCCACTCCTGCTGTGTTAAAAAATCCATTTCCAGAGCAGGAGAATAAGATGATAGGTTCTTCTTCGAATGCCAGTGAAGAACCCATTTTGATGATGTCTCATGTCAGGATTGCGACTCGATCGCAAGATTATGGTAGTAAGGCTCCTGTTGATGGTAAGGAAGCAGAATCTTCTCACTCTAACCCATCAACCTCAGCTCCTGGTTCCGATCCACTACAGATCGAAAAACCTAACCCAGACTTAGTGATTAAGCCGCCCACCAAGGGTGTACTTCGAAGGTCTGCTTTCAATCCACATGCGAGAGCAGCCCAGAATTACAACATTGTTGAAGACTTAGCTGTTTCACCTTCAGCAATGTCGGCACTCGAAGTGCTGCAATCATGTCCAGCGCAACGAAAATTGCTTTTGTCGGCTATTGGAGCTGTCGATGTTCAGGACCCGAACCTAATGATCTTTGATCTAGAAAGTAGTACACCGCGTCTCCCCCATCAAATGGCTTTCCAAATCCCAGTGATAGTCAAAAACAGGCCTATTCATCGGACTGTGATTGATGAGGGAGCTTCTACGTGTATTATGTCGATTCAATGTTGGAGATCGCTTGGTTCTCCTTCGTTGAACCAATCCCCCACCATCCTTAAGGCCTTTGATGGCCGTGGGTTCCGTCCGTTTGGTATTCTACAAGAATTGCCTATAGGGGTCGAAGGTAAAACCGTTAGTCTGGATGTGGAAGTGGTTGATGCCCCTCTAGACTACAACCTTCTTTTGGGTCGAAGTTGGTCATATGCTATGACAGCGGTCGTTTCATCGGTCTTCAGAGTCATTAAGTTTCCACATAACGGTAAGATCGTGACTATTGATCAGCTGACATACTTTTCATCCGATCCAGCCTCTTCAGAGAGTATTCAACATGTTGGCAAAACGACAATCCCTTATAGGGACATTGGTGTAGGTTTAGTTAAGGATTCCGGTTTACTGGGAACTTTTCCTCTCCCTCCACTCAATGCAGACCCTTCGTTTGCAACGATTCATATGATCACGTCAGAAAACATTATTTATGATGATCCTTGGTATGTTCCCTCTGACTCTGAGCTAGACTCACTCGGTGATGTTATGCCGTTGAGTCCGTATGAGATTGCTTATGAAGCTCTTATGTCTTTTACCGACTTTCATTCAACCGAAATCGACCAAATGAATGTGGTCAGTGAAGAGTCACTTTTCACCTCACCCTTAGAACGGATAACGTTTCCCGAAGAAGTGTCATCTGACGAACAACTTCGCGAAATCCTAAGTGTAGATGATCTACCATGGGAAGATCTCCATCACAGATCTTCGTTTTTACCTAAGGGCGATGCATTTGAAAATGATTTTTCATCTATCTTTACCGCTGAATATGTCAAAGACGCTCAGGATCCAACGAAACATTCTGATTCAGAGCTGAATTTAGGGAATATTTCTCGTACTATTCCCATTGATATTTCAGTGAAGCCCGGAATCGAGGAGAACATTCATATAGGTGCCGCATGTACTGAAGAAGAAATCCAAACTTACAAGGCCCTATTCCAAGAATTCCGCGACGTGTTTGCCTGGTCTTACGAGGAAATGCCGGGAATTGATCCTGCCATTGTTGTTCATGAAATAAAGACCTACCCGGATGCTAAACCCATTCGGCAACGGTTGCGTCAGATTCACCCTCGAAAAGCGGCTGCGATTAAAGCAGAAGTCGAAAAGCTATTGAAAGCAGGTTTCATTTATCCGATCCCGTTAACGGATTGGGTATCGAATATTGTTCCCGTCAATAAAAAACAAGGAACAATAAGAATCTGTATCGACTATAGGGATATCAATCGAGCTTGTCCAAAAGACAACTATCCTACGCCTTATATCGATCAAATTATTGATGATTGTGCCGGAAGTGAGATGTTTTCCTTCATGGATGGTTTCTCAGGCTATAATCAAATCAATATTCTACCTGCCGATCAACCAAAAACGGCATTCATTTGTCCATGGGGGACATTTGCTTATTGCAAATTACCTTTTGGACTTAAGAATGCCGGGGCCACTTTTCAACGGGCGATGTCCTATGCATTTCATGATATCAAGCACATTGTGCAACCCTATCTCGATGATTTGCCTGTTCATTCTTTACGTCGAGCTGATCACCTTGTCCACCTACGAGCAATCTTTATGAGGTGTAGGCATTATCGAATTCGGTTGAATCCCCACAAGTGTGTTTTCTGTATAGAAACAGGTCGATTGCTGGGATTTGTTGTTTCAAAAGCCGGCATTCGCGTCGATCCCTCGAAAGTCGAGGCTATCATCAAATTGCCTCCTCCTTCGAGTTTGCGCCAACTCCAAAGTTTGCAAGGGAAAGCGAACTTTTTACGCCGATTCATCCCAAACTACGCCGAGGTCACTAAAGGTTTTACACGGTTGTTGAAACAGAACGCACAATTCTTTTGGGACGAGATTGCCCAACAATCTTTTGATGCACTGAAACACGCGTTGACCCATGCACCGTTATTGCATCCTCCCAACTACAACCAGGACTACTTCTTATACCTCGCAGCTTCGCATTCCACCATTGGAATGGTGTTAGTTCAAGAAGATGAATTCAAAGCAGAGCATGTGATATATTATCTTAGTAGAACCTTAAATCCCACTGAGTTAAAATATTCGCATGTGGAGAAATTGACCCTGGCAGCCGTTCAAGCTGTCCAGCGTTTTCGTCACTACATTCTTCTCCGCAAGACTACAGTTATTTCGGATTGCAACCCTATGATTTATATTTTGACAAAACAACTGCTAGGGGGCAAGTACTCTAAATGGATTGTTATCCTGCAAGAGTTCGACTTGGAGTTCGAGAAGTCCAAGTCTAAGAAATCTTTAGTTTTTGCGGAATTGATGTGTGATTTCCCGGGTGCTGACACAGAGACTGTGGCAGAAGAGTCCATTGCGGACGAATCTTTGTTTCTTATTAGCACTTTAGATCCGTGGTATGGGGATATAATCATCTATCTCCAAACCAAAACCTTTCGGCCTGAAGCTTCCAAGGAAGACCGTCGAAAAATTCGGTTTCGATCCCAGCAATACAGAATCGCCGGGGGGCAGACTTAGTTTTTCGACGTTGTTTAACTCACGACGAGGCTGAGAGAGTTTTGAATGATTGTCACTCTGGAGCATGTGGCGGTCATATGTCTGGGTATGCCACAGCTCAGAAGGTGTTGCGTGCTGGCTATTTCTGGCCGTCTATGTTTAAAGATTGTATCCTTGCCGTCAGAACATGCCACAACTGTCAAGTGTTTGATCGAAAGATGCGCGCTCCACCTGCTCCTCTCCACCCTATAATTGCCGCTGGTCCATTCGCCAAATGGGGCATTGACTTTATTACTTGTAACCCTCACTCGGCCGGGGGGCATGCGTATATCATCCTCGCGGTTGATTATTTTACAAAATGGGCCGAGGCGATGCCTACATTCGACGCAAGCGGCAAGACAGCTGCAGTTTTCGTATTCAATCATATCATAACTAGGTTTGGTGTCCCACAAGCAATCATTACTGACCATGGGAGCCATTTTCGAAACGTCATGATGACTGAGCTTACAAGCCAGCTTGGTTTGCGCCACGATAGCTCTACTCCTTATTATCCGCAAGCCAACGGTTTGGTTGAGTCAATCAACAAAGTTCTAGTCATCATGATTCGACGGATCATTGGTATCCATCGAACGAATTGGCATAACATGTTATTTTCGGCGCTATGGGCATATCGAACTTCAGTGAAAAATTCAACGGGTTTCACCCCTTTCCAGCTAGTTTATGGCTTAGAAGCTGTGTTACCTATTGAATGCGAAATCCCATCACTTCAAATGGCTGTCGAATTACTTCCAGCTACTTCCGAAGAGGAGAAACGGTTATTATACTTGGCTAAATTAGATGAGACTCGACGTGACGCTACTTTAGCTATCGAGACTCACGCGAAACGAATGAAAGCTCAGTACGATAAAAATGTAACCCCTCGAAGTTTTTCGGAAGGAGACCTAGTACTATTATATGATCAAGCTAACGTTGCCATATCATTAATACTTCATATAAGTTTAATATAAGAAGGAGTTCATATTGTATAATTTTAATATATAAAAGAGTCTGGTTTGTATAAGGTTAATGTATGATAGAGTCCGATCCATATTATAGTAATTCATGGTTAATGTAGTAAGTAAAAAAAAATAAAAAGAATTGTGAGTAAAGTTTGTTGCAAATTTAGTGAAGGAACATAGTATGTGGTTTGTAATAATGTGTCCGCCAGGTATGTGAAAGAAAATAATTATTTTTAATTCTCAACTAATTATTTTAATTTTTCAACCAATTCTTAAAATAAGATTTAATTCCCTTTCATCAAATTTAAAATCTAATTTCTATTTTTATGATTTCATTTATAATTTTGTTATTTTTATGATTTCATTTTTCTCCCAATATATTTTTCAAAATAAACCAATCCCAATTTAATGTTAAAAAAAACTTTGTTCAAATATAGTTTTTCAAACAAAATAAAATGTAATTGGTCAAATATTTATTATTTATTTTAAATTATGACGATTAATGCATAATTCAATAATTTTACGGATCATAGATATTACACAGTGGTCTTCCAGAAATCTTCTATATATAAAATATTTTGAAGAGATATTGGTAGTTGTTAAGCTTTAATTGTTATATTTGTTTATTTTAATTCATTTTAATCGATATATTATATTTTATAAAAAAATAAACAATAGTTATGAATTATTAATAAAACAATAAAAGAATTATAAAATATAAATAATAAATATAAATAGTTTAAGTATTGTGAGTTTAAGTTTTTGGAAATATATTGAACTTATGACATTTATAAAATATTGGTTTTAATAGTGACAAGTGTTTCTACAAAATTACTATTAAAATAGTGACAAGTGTTTCTATAAAATTACTATTATACTTCGTAAAATGTATTTTTAAAGAAAAAATAATTAAATATAAAAGAAAAATTTGATTAACGAATTGTTTATTATGAAATATGATAAATTATTTTCTCTTTTTGAAAATATAAAAAATATCAAAACTTCATCAACTTTTTGAAAAGTTCTAAAACTATTGTTAAGATAATTGAAATAATTAAAATTATGACTTAAATTTAAAATATTAAAATTAACATTATAATGGGAATTTTTAATTTTCTAATTCCAACCCTAACAAATTATTAAAAAATGGCCAAATAATAAACAATTTAGTTTGAACATAATAATGAAGAGTTTAATTTAAAAATATTAAAACTACAGTTATTGAATTGATCACATTCACCGTACTGTATGTTTTTTCGAATGTCAATCCTGCGATGAGAAGTTTTAACCAACCAACATGTAACTATGATCCATTAATGAGATGATAAACCATAAAACATAATGGGTTGAGAGGTAATGGAGGGTTTTAACCAAGTTGATTAGTGGGGTTTGGAAATCCTTTCAGGCTCGGCCATGGACAAAATAACTGCAAAATTAAAGGCCTTTAAGAGTCAGCTTCGCATATGGAAGCACAAGAAAAAGACCGAGTTATTTCAGGAGCTAAAGTCTATGGTTGAGGAAATTCGGATAATTGGTGAGAGTTTGACTATGGTGCCACCCACCCCACACACTTTAGAGAGACTGAAATTATTGGAGGGGAGGAAAAAACACATTCTGCTGATACAAGAGAACACTGTGAGGTTTAAGAGTCCGGCGATCTGGATCCATGCGAGGATACATATTTCTCCCATCAATATGCCAGCCACAGGAAGAACACCAATGGCATCTGGGGCATTAAAGGGGAAGATGGGAACTATAAATATTCGGATGTCGAGATCTAGAAAGATGTTGTATATTATTTTCAAAAAAAAATTCAGTTAGAAGGGAAGTTCTTACTGAAAATAAACTTTGGGGTGTTGAGGAGTACCCGAGGATGTTCGATCAAGAGGAATTGCACTCTGTAGACATGTTTCAATTGAGGAGATTCACACAGTTCTGAAATCCTTTGCTATGGACAAATGCCTACCTGATGGATGGACAATTGATATCTCTTTGCATTTTTTTGAGTTGATGAGACATAATTATTAGATTTGGTTGAGGAATCCCAGAACAGAAGGTACATTTTTGGATCTACAAAGTCAACCTTCATTGCTCTTATACTGAAGCTTACCTCTCCGGTTACTTTTGTTGATTTCAAGTCGATCTCCTTATGCAACATTATATACAAAATTATTTCGAGGGACATAACAGAATGAATGAAAGGAACTTTATCATCCCATATATCTAGTGAACAATTTGGTTTTCTTCATAATTGGTCAATTGACAATGCTATTGCTATCGCTCAGGAATGCATTCATACAATTCAGACTAAAAAATTGGAAGCGGTGGTAATGAAGATTGACCTGTGAATGACATATGATTGTGTGCATTGGGCATTCATTAGGTTTATTCTTCTGAAGGTTGGGCTGGAGATCTTGAATGTTGAATGGATTATGGCATGTGTTACTAATAAATGGCTTGTTGTTCTGGTTAATGGTTTACCTACTACTTTTTTTGAGCTGGCAAAGGTTTGAGACAGGGATGCTCCTTGCCACGACTCCTATTCATTCTTGTTATGGATGGCATCAGCAAGAAGATAAAATTGGAAAAAAATATGGGAACGTTCAAGGGTTTGCAAATGGCTCCCGAGGTCAGTATACCACACCTTTTCTTTGTAGATGATATTCTTACATTTGGCTTTATTTCAAGATCACAATGTGAGGCTAAAAATTATATATTCCATCACTTTGGAGAGGATTGAGACCTCATTACAAATGGGCATAAGTCTATGCTCATTTTTTCATTTGGTCACATGGGTGAGATTCAACACATCGCAAACATTTTTAGAGTGGGCATTAATCGACTATAAGACGAATACATAGGATTAAGATTGAAGTCAATTGGATACCATTTCGAGGACTGGGCGTAGTTATTTTCCAAATTTGATAAAAAGCTCAAGGGATGGACACATTGTTGGCTCTCATTGGGTGGGAGATTCACCTTAATTCAATCTGTATTACAACAACTTGCTACATATTGGATGCATTTCTTTGTCATCCCTACTCATATCTTAGCTAAGATCTGATCCATATTGGCACATTTCCTGTGGTCTAGTGTTGTTAAGGAACACAAGTACCATTTAATTGCATGGTCTACCATATCAAAGCCCAAAGAGATGGGTGGACGGGGGATATTGAACACAAAGGTCTTCGACAAGTCTTTGTTAATAAAATCTCTCTAGCATGCTTTATTCGGTGAAGGCATTTGGGGACAAATCATTTCAGCTAAATAGCATATGCACGGGTTGATTTTTTATTGGATCAAGATGGAAGAGATAGGGATCAGGAGGGGATTGTATGTATAATTGGGATTCTAAAAGGTGAAGACATGGTTCTTGTAGAGGTTGAAGTGGTCATTTGGAAATGGAAATTTGCTAGGTATTGGGAAGGAAAGGATAGTTGGCATCCTAGATTCAACAACCTTGATGACAGGCACAATTAAGGCTCTATAATAGAAGAGAATATTAATGATGAATCAGGGTATCAATGGATGGAATGATGTCCATCCAATTTGGAAAATCGTGACAATTTTTCTGGCAAGGTTTTTTATACCCCAGCCTCCCCACTCTTTAGGGCGAGCTATTTTGTCCCATGCGATCCATGGGGTAACTCTCTCTAACTTGGACCCCGCCCACAGAAAGCTGTTGCAAAGTTTCTCAATAGAGTTTAGAATACCTTTGGGCACCCAAGTCAGGCTCGCCCAATAGACTGGAATTGCCATCAGAACAGATTTTATTAAAACAAGCCTACCTACTCGAGAGAGCCACTTGTGGCTCCAATGTTTCAGTTTCGAATCCAATTTTACAAGGATCCACTGCCAATCTTTTATCCTATAATTATCTGGTTTCAAATAGAACCCCAGATATTTGAAAGAATCCTCGAGCGATTTAACTTCAAAATTCAGAACCAGGGACACTCTACGCACCTCCTCTCTAGCCATACCAGAGCAAGTGATAGTAGATTTTCTCTCATTTATACAGAGGCCAGTCGCTTTCAAAAAGAGGTCCAAGATCCTCTTAAGCATCCTGCAGTCTTCGAGGCTGCCATTACTGAAGAGAATGATATCATCCACGAAGAGAAGGTGAGTGACCCATAAATTTGGAGCAACTTCGATTCCTTTCAACAAACCTTGACTTTTTGCTTCATGGATCAAACGACTGATTCCATCTGCTGCCAGCAAAAACAAGAGGGGGGAGAGGGGACAGCCTTGGCGAAGGCCACGTTCAGGGCTGAAGAAACTGGAGGCTGCTCCATTGATCAGAACAGCTATGGAAGAGGACGTGACACAGCTCATAATCCATCTTACAAGATCAAACCTGAAGCCCAGATGAGTTAACAAAAGTCTCAAGTATAGCCAACTGATTCTATCGTAAGCCTTCGATAAATCTATTTTCACAACGACTCCTTTTTTCTTTCCAACTTTGAGACTGTGGAGCGTTTCTTGAGCAACTCCCACAGCTTCATGAATTTTCCTGCCATCTAAAAAGCCAAACTGCTCCGGAGAAACATTTTTAGAAAGGAAGGGTTTTAGCCTGACAACAATGATTTTAGCAATAAGTTTGTAAACATAGGTACACAAAGAAATGGGCCTGAAATCGGCAAACGAGCCTGGGAGATCAGACTTGGGAATGAGAGTTAAAAATGTAGCATTAAAGGGTTGATAGATAGAACCTGAAAGTCTGGATTCTTCCACTACCTCCACTAACTCATCACCAATGAATTCAAAGAAATGGTGGAAGAATTCAACTGTCCAGCCATCCAGGCCGGGACTTTTTTCCTTTTGCATCGATTTGAGGACGCTTGCAACCTCCTCTTGAGAAATAGGTGCCATGAGAAAATCATTGTCTTCCTCCTCTATGAACCGTGGGAAAATCTGGGCAACCCTTATAACTTCTGCAATAGAAGCTTCGCCTGGAGCTTTAAAGAGGTGTTTAAAATAATTTACCCCCTCAGAAGCCAACTCTTCGAAAGAGAGCGCTAAATCTCCATTTGCCTTCTTCATTTCCCATATTGTGTTTGTGCTTTTCCTCCCTTTGGTGTAATTCTGGAAAAACTTGGAATTTTCATCCCCTGCCTGTAACCAAATCGCTCTGCTTTTAAGGCGTCAACTTTGCTCCCTATGCGCAGAATTCTCCTTCTTTCCATTTCCAACTCGTGGATTCTCGATCGAGATGCACCTGAGCCATAGCCCTGACTATCTGGATCCTCGAGTAGGGAAAGTTCTGAGTTCACCGCTTGCATTAATTCTTCTTCCTTCAGCTTATTTTGTAAAGCCCAGCGTTTTGAAGCTGCCTTCATCCTTAATAAGTTTTCCATAAACAGCTGACTACGATTCTCATTTTCATTTACCACGGCATTCCTCCAAGTTTTATGAAAAAGACTAATGTAAGATGCATCCAAAAGCCAAGAAGAGTTAAACTTAAAAGGGATACCTGGCTTAGTTAAATCACCTTTCACCTCCAGGAGTACTGGTAAGTGATCTGAGAGGCCACCATCTCCAACCCAATGCCTGAACGCCTGTAGTTTCTCAGCCAACAGATCACTTATTAAGAAACGATCTAGTTTCTTCCCAATCCAGTCATCGCCAATTCTGCGGTTCCTCCAAGTAGGACGCATTTTTATTGGGTTAACATCAACAAGAGGCGACGAGGCCAATTTCTGATGAAAAAAAGCAGAGAGGGGATCCGCTCTAGCATTAACCCCCCAGGATTCAGTCAGGCCCAATGAAAAATTGAAATCTCCACCAATAATGAGGTTAGGATGCGCCAAAAAAGACTTCGCAAAGAAAGAGTTCCAGAACTTCTCCCGCTCCGAATTAGGACCATATATATTCAGAAAAAGAAAAGGCATACAGAGTTCGTTGGAGTAGAGTTCCACCGCCAAAACGTTTTCTGCTCCCCAATATGAGATTTCACGTGCTACCTTCACATTAAACCCCAAAACCACACCTCCAGAATGCCCATTTGCATCCATTGCATGAAAACTCCAACCCGACAAAATCTTATGAAGATAGCCTATAATTTCATCTCCTTTCCCAAGCGTTTCCTGAAGGAAGAGAATATCAGGTTTGTTAGCCCTAACCAGATCCTTCAGAGCTAGTTTTTTGGGGATACTAGCAAGCCCCCTACAGTTATAAGATAAAATGATCATTTAAAAACCTCAGTGGGTGATTGCTGTGCTCTAAGCACCCCTGGCAGTGACAACTGCTTCCCTCCAGCAATATCAATGATAGCCTTTTGCTTTGCTTTCGATAAATCCGACTTCCTCCCTCTTAACTTCTTCGGACCTATGGACACCTCATCCTTTTCCAAACCGCCTACTACCGACCCTTTTCCTTTTCTGGTGGCTAAAGGCCTTAGATTATAATGAGATTCACGCCCTCCATCTCCAGATTGTGAAGAGCCGAGAGAAGGATGAGATGGAACTGACATTAGAACACTGTCGGTTGTGATTAATCCTTTATTCGCGTTTGTCAAATCGTTTGAGAGATGACATAAATGATCTAACTCACCACTACACGACACCTGCAATGCGCTTGATAAGAGAGGGGAGGAGTATTGAGGGGGAAGGGGACTAGCCTGATTCGAATCTTCCGTTGCAATGACTGCTGAGAGACCTGCTGTAGAGAGCTGAGTTGAAACAACAACACTCGTTGTCACCTCAGACTGAAATATTCCAATGCCCTCCATAGGCTCCGGACCTAAATCTTGGACACTTACCAAGACTTTAGCCCCCTTGGACTGAACCTCTTCCTTCTGAGCAGAGATCTTCATTTTTTCCTTTTCCTCTGCCTTAATCCCATTTTTCCTCTGCCTTTGACATCGATGATGACCGCGAGGGCAATCCCGAGCTAGATGACCATATTCTTTGCACCGATGACATCTGAAAGGATGGTTTTCATAGTCCAGGGACTAGATGAACTCTTGTCCCCGATACTTCAAAATCATATCATCTGCCAGACCTTCTTTGGGGTTTAAACTTACCATAAGGCAGGCTGTGCTCCAGTCATGTGTGTATAAATAGGATTTATCTAAGTCAAGAAACTTGCCCAGAGTGTTTCCGATTGAGGAGAAAGCCGAGTCAGTCCAGAAATGGATAGGGAGGCCCATTAGTTTGACCCAGACTGGAAACTCCTCTGTTTTTTCTTTCTGTGCATCAAAGAGAGGCGTCCATTTCTTGAATAAGATAGGCCTCTTCCCTAGGCTCCAGTGCTTTGACAACACCCATTCAGCATGCTCCTTTTGCCCAAACCGAAGACAGAACCAGCCTCTGTCAAGCGTCTTGACCTCTTCTGGTTGTCCCGGAGCTTCTTTCCATTCAGCCATAACCCATTGCTTGATGGAGGCCACCGAGAACTTCCTTCCACGGACTTTTCCAACTAGAAGGGTTTCCGATGCTTCCAGCGCCCTGTCTATGTGGATATCCACTCCAAAAACACAACTAGGTCTTACCGCCTTTTTTTTGCAAATATTGGGTTTCTTCCTCTTTCCACCCACTACCTCCATGTTATCTTCTCCCTCTACAGCCTCAAATGACTCAGAATGCTTATCAGACTGCAGATAGATGCCTTCATTTGGCTCCTCAGCCATCCTGGGACCCCTACCCACCGATCCTGACAGATAACTTTGATTTTGCGCCTCTTTTCCTAAAGCTTTTAAATCTCTTCCCATCTCTTCTACAATCGAGGGCCAAGCAGAGCTTGATATCAGGCCTTTCCGCATTGTATTTTCCCCAGAACTCCGGTCGATAGCACCTTTGACTTTTACTTCTGCATCCACTGCCATTTCGATGCTTACTGACTTCACTGCCTGCTTCGGAAAGAAATGATGTAGGTTCTCTTCTGATTCTTCCAGACCCCAACAGGCGAGGAGGTCTTCGGGAGTCGGATCAATATCTAATGACTCCTTTTGCAGAAACCACTCCCGCGCTTCACCTAAACACGACTCCATTTAAGCCAGACAGAAAAAACAACTTTCCAGAACTATATCACCTTCGGGCCCACAGCAACCAACTCCCAGAGCTCAGCCATGGCCGCCGTGGGAGACCGCGCGGGAAAACCTGTTCGAATCCTGTTCTTCCATCTAGTTCTTTCGCCAGCACCATGTATCATTGTATGTTACATAGTCTTTCGGTAAATTTCTATAACGCTGAAATTGCAGTGTGTGGACGAAGCTAACACCCCCACAAAATACATATATCAGTTCTCATACTACATTTTGGTAATATTTCTTTACATTTACCAGAAGGAAAATTCATAAAAAATATAAACGATAACTACCTTATAGTTGACATTGCTTATAACCACAACCAAGGGTTTATTGGTTCCCAGACATGTTCCAAAAGGAACTCACTAAGAACCAAGTACCTAGGAGTTGTTAAAACCCAAAACCTCTAAATCATTAATGATGATTACATTTAAACAGAAACGATACAAAAATGAAAACGTGAGTTCCAGAAACCAGCATTGAAGGCCATAGCATGATATTACAGTCGAGCTAGAAGCACACAAAAACCTTAAAATCTTTTTATTTAAACTTATACGAAATAAGATTGTAATTCATAAACCAAGTTATCTGAAGTCAAGTTATGGCAACGAACTCCATACATCGATCTAAATATAGATAAATATACTGAATTCATACAAGAAATGTCTCGTTTATCTCCACAGAAGTAACATAAAAATTGAACTAGTTCCAAAACTATGTTGGCATTTCTAAGGCCGATAGTCCCAAAAATAATTTAATACATTCTTTATTGGAAAACCTAGTTTTCAGCCGTAGCCTTAAACCCTAACTAACACCAATCCCTGAAATTTTTGTCATGGAAATTCTGGCCTGAAGAGCTCAAGGCACAGTTCAAGTTAGAATCCAAGACCCACCTGGGAAAACGAAGAAGCATAGTTTAATAATAAGGTTGAAGCCCACAAACTGCATGCCGAATGAGGGTTTAGAGCGATCAATAGTGGGCTTACCTACACAGGAAAAGCCAATGATTAGGACCAAAATCATGCAAAGTCTAGACTACTATATGAAAACCGTAATGGCGAGATGGATTACTTGAGCAAGCATTGGACATCCCTCGAAGTGGCAATCGAACCTGCGAATACATTAGGTAGCCTTAGCAAAAACGAAAATGGAGAAAGTCTTTAAATGACACTACTCAAAAATGAATCATTTCTTACCTTTTTCTGCCGCAGAATCGACTCGCTCCACCGTGGTTTTAGAATCCATGCCGAAGACATTGCACCTGTTCCAGTGTGGCCCAAAAACCCGTCAGACACCCTCTCAAACCACCACAGTGCATCTAGCACCCACAGAGGAATCGTAATGGAGAAATACTGAGGTCACAGTAATAAGAGTCGCAAAGCACCTGGAGTTTTCGGACAGAAGCTTGTCGGAGCAATGCAACAGGTCACCATAGCAGAGCCGAGAGCCAAGCTGAATGAGGAACAAATGAACCTCCCTCATCACCGGTAAAGACATTATACCTCCCCGCCAAACCTGAAGGATCGAGGTCATAGAACTTAACAGATCCAATGGTAGATGGAAATCCAGGTGCAAAACCTCGAGACCCTTCCGGGAGACTACAATTAAGTGCATTAACGTCGCACTAAATGGCCAACACGGAGATGTACATATATGGCTGGAGAGATCCTCGGGATTCTCCCGCCTTAATGAGGAGGGGCCTTCCGAGGGAGAAAGGCTCGAGATAGTTTATTGCAGGTACAACATGGTGGTCTATGTGGAGTTCCAGTGAGGAGGCCAAGCAGAACCACAACCGCTTCAAACTTAACCCTTAATCAATCATCAATCAAACATTGCCATATCATTAATACTTCATATAAGTTTAATATATGAAGGAGTTCGGATTGTATAAATTTAATATTATGTATAAGTTTAATATATAAAAGAGTCTAGTTTGTATAAGGTTAATGTAAGATAGAGTTCGGTCCATATTACAGTAATTCATGGTTAATGTACTAAGTAAAAAAAAAAAAATTGTGAGTAAAGTTTGTTACAAATTTAGTGAAGGAACAGAGTATGTGGTTTGTAATAATGTGTCCCGGAGGTATGTGAAAGAAAATAATTATTTTTAATTCTCAACTAATTATTTTAATTTTTCAACCAATTCTTAAAATAAGATTTAATTCCCTTTCATCAAATTTAAAATCTAATTTCTATTTTTATGATTTCATTTTTCTCTCAATTTTGTTAATTTTTCAAAATAAACCAATCCCAATTTAATCTATTAAAAAAGCTTTGGTCAAATATAGTTTTTCAAACAAAATAAAATGTAATTGGTCACATATTTATTATTTATTATAAATTATGACCGTTAATACATAATTCAATAAATTTTTTTGCTATGAAAAGACTCTCCAACACTTGTTTACTCACAAAGTTTTCTTTGGTCCCTAATGATAGATGGAGTCACCATCCAAATGGATCATACATATTACACAGTGGTCTTCCAAAAATCTTTAACTATATATATAATTAATATTTTAAAAGGATATTGATAGTTGTTAAGCTTTAATTGTTATATTTGTTTATTTTAATTCATTTTAATCAATATATTATACTTTGTAAAAAATAAACAATAATTATGAATTATTAATAAAACAATAAAAGAATTATAAAATATAACTAATAAATAATAAATAGTTTAAGTATTGTGAGTTTAAGTTTTCGGAAATGTATTAACATTATGACATTTATAAAATATTCGTTCTACGAATTAAAATAGTGACAATTGTTTCTATAAAATTACTATTATACTTTGTAAAACGTATGATTACTATTAAGAAATAAATAAAGAAAAAATAATTAAATATAAAGGAGAAATTTGGTTAACGAATTGTTTATTATGAAATATGATAAATTATTTTCTTCTTTTGAAAATATAAAAAAATATCAAAACTTCATCAACTTTTTGAAAAATGCTAAAACTATTGTCAAGATAATTGAAATAATTAAAATTATGACTTAATTTTAATATTGAAATAATTAAAATTATGACTTAATTTTAATATTGAAATAATTAAAATTATGACTTAATTTTAATATTGAAATAATTAAAATTAACATTATAATGGGAATTTTTAATTTTCTAATTCCAACCCTAACAAACTATTAAAAAATGGGCAAATAATAAACAATTTAGTTTGAATATAATAATGAAGAGTTTAATTTAAAAATATTAAAACTACAATTATTGAATTGATCATATTCACCATATTGTATGTTTTTTCGAATGTCAATCTTGTAATGAGAAGCTTTAACCAACTATATTGATGTTTTTTCGAATGTCAATCCTGCAATGAGAGGCTTTAACCAACATGTAACTATGATCCATTAATGAGATGATAAACCATAAAACATAATGGGTTGACAGGTAATGGAGGGCTTTAACCAAGCTGATTACTGGGGCTTGGAAATCCTTTCAGGCTCGGCCCTGGACAAAATAACTGCAAAATTAAAGGCCTTTAAGAGTCAGTTTCGCATATGGGAGCACAAGAAAAAGACCGAGTTATTTCAGGAGCTAAAGTCTATGGTTGAGGAAATTCTGATGATTAGTGAGAGTTTGACTATGGCGCGACCCACAACACACACTTTAGAGAGACTGAAATTATTGGAGGGGAGGAAAAAACACATTCTGTTGATACAAGAGAACACTTTGGAGGCTTAAGACTCGGGCGATCTGGATCCATGCGAGGATACATATTTCTCCCATCAATATGCCAGCCACAGGAAGAACACCAATGGCATCTGGGGCATTAAAGGGGAAGATGGGAACTATAAATATTCGTATGTCGAGATTTAGAAAGAAGTTATATATTATTTTCACAAAATTTTTTGGTTACAAGGGAAGTTGTTATTGAAAATAAACTCTGGGGTGTTGAGGAGTACTTGAGGATGTTCGATCAAGAGGAATTGCACTCTGTAGACATGTCTCAATTGAGGAGATTCACACAGTTCTGAAATCCTTTGCCATGGACAAATGCCTACGTGATGGTTGGACAATTGAAATCTTTTTGTATTTTTTTGAGTTGATAGGACAAGAATTATTAGATTTGGTTGAGGAATCCCGGAACAAAAGGTACATTTCCGGATCTACAAAGTCGATCTTCATTGCTCTTATACTGAAGGTTACCTCTCCGGTCACTTTTGTTGATTTCAAGTCGATCTCCTTATGCAACATTATATACAAAATTATTTCAAGGGACATAACAGAATGAATAAAAGGAACTTTATCATCCCATATATCTAGTGAACAATTTGGTTTTCTTCATAATTGGTCACTTCACAATGCTATTGCTATTGCTCAGGAATGCATTCATACAATTTAGACTAAAAAATTGGAAGCGGTGGTAATGAAGATTGACCTGCGGATGACATATGATTGTGTGGACTAGGCATTCCTTAGGTTTATTCTTCTGTTGACCTGTGGATGACATATGATTGTGTGCACTAGGCATTCCTTAGGTTTATTCTTCTGAAGGTTGGGCTGGAGATCTTGAATGTTGAATGGATTATGGCATGTGTTACTAATAAATGGCTTGTTGTTCTGGTTAACGGTTTACCCACTACTTTTGTTGAGCTGGCAGAGGCCTGAGACAGCGATGCTCATTATCACGACTCCTATTCATTCTTGTTATGGATGACATCAACAGGAAGATAAACTTGGAAAAATATGGGAACGTTCAGGGGTCTGCAAATGGCTCTCAAGGTCAGTATACCACACTTTTTCTTTGTAGATGATATTCTTACATTTGGCTTTATTTCAAGATCACAATGGGAGGCTATAAATTATATATTCCATCACTTTGGAGAGGATTGAGACCTCATTACAAATGGGAATAAGTCTATGTTCATTTTTTCATTTGGTCACATGGGTGAGATTCAACACATTGCAAACATCTTTAGAGTGGGCATTAAGTGACTACAGGACAAATACATAGGATTCAGAGTGAAGTCAATTGGAAACCGTTTCGAGGACTGGGCGTGGTTATTTTCCAAATTTGATAAAAAGCTCAAGGGATGGACACATCATTGGCTCTCATTGGGTGGGAGATTCACCTTAATTCAATATGTATTACAACAACTTGCTACATACTGGATGCATGTCTTTGTCATCCCTACTCATATCTTAGCTAAGATCTGATCCATATTGGCACATTTCCTGTGGTCTAGTGTTGTTAAGGAACACAAGTACCATTTAATTGCATGGTCTGCCATATCAAAGCCCAAAGAGATAGGTGGACGGGGGATATTGAACACAAAGGTCTTCAACAAGTCTTTGTTAATAAAATCTCTCTAGCATGCTCTATTCAGTGAAGGCATTTGGGGACAAATCATTTCAGCTAAATAGCATATGCACGGGCTGATTTTTTATTGGATCAAGATGGAAGAGATAGGGATCAAGAGGGGATTGTATGTATAATTGGGATTCTAAAAGGTGAAGACATGGTTCTTGTAGAGGTTGAAGTGGTCATTTGGAAATGGAAATTTGCTAGGTATTGGGAAGGAAAGGATAGTTGGCATTCTAGATTCAACAACCTTGATGACATGCACAATTAAGGCTCTATAATAGAAGAGAATATTAATGATGAATCAGGTTATCAATGGATGGAATGATGTCCATCCAATTTGGAAAATCGTGACACTTTTGGGATTATCAAGACTATATGCCTAGTTTTGGGATGCCTATGTCACATCTCTAAAAAGCGTCGGCCTATGTCAGAATGAGAGAGGTGATTCCCTCACATGGGATGGGCCTCCTAGAAAAGGGATTGTGGTGGTCGCTGAAAATTATCTCCACTACATGCACTATACACAGGAGTCCACACTAACACAGTGGTCTTTGGCTTTATGGAAAATGCATGTACCACTGAAAATTATACTTTTCAACTCGCTGGTGTGGAAGAACTGTATATTAACTTGGGACAATCTCTACAGATAGGGTCTTAATGGTGTTGGGCTGTGTTCACTTTGTGGTGGTGATTTAGAAATTGTTATCCATCTTTTTCTCTTTTGCAGGTTTTCTCTCCGGGTATGGGCAGATACACTTTCCTACTTCAAAATTTCCTTCAGAAGCTTCATGTCAATGGAACAAGCTCTTCGATGGGGTCTGGAGGGAAATGGTATAATCAGGTACATTCTAATATTTGTTATTTGGGAGATCTGGAAGGCTCAAAATCATCATATATTTAAGGGGCTTCAAATTAATGCTTATATGACATGTTCTAAGATTATCGCCTGGTTAGAATATATAGAACCACAAAAGAAGACATCGAAGGACATGTTGGGGAGATATTTGTGCCCACAAATCATCCTACCGACTAGATTTTTTGATGGAGTAGCTCAGAGGGGGAGATGCGAATGTGGAGCTTGGCTTCGCAGTACTGAAAATTCTTATTACAAACTGCATTGGTTTGAGGGCATGGCCACAAACTCCAAGGCAGAGATGGTGGTATTATGGGGTCTTCTATGTTTCACAAGAGAATGACTATCATTAAGGGCACCTTGAGCAACTCGACATTCGATCCCCTGAGAGAATTGTATCTCTCATCCATTCATAACTTTTACACTAAAAACATCTTTCGAGAACTAAATGAAGCAACAAAATCCCTATCCAAAAGAGACGGAACGATATGGAAGTACATATTTATTATACTTTTATTTTTTTAATGATATTACCAAGTAAGTGGGACACATCGATGTCCCATAGCTTTTGCAACAAGTGATTTAGTTCAAGCATGGGCGGTTGTTACAAAGATTTCACTTTATACCTTAGACTATACTATGTTTGAATTTTGAAATTTAAAATGTTCCATGGATAAATAGGCTTGAAATACTCTAGTTTGCATAAACAAAATGGTTTTTTATTTTGAACTGGAATTGTATCGAGAAACATAATAGATTTTGTTGATCAAAAACTGTTTTTTTAGACTTGATAAAATCCAGTTGTTTTTTACGTTTATAAAAATGGCAGGCTTTAACCAGCATGTACGTTTACCTTGTGACGAGAAAGTAATTAAAATTTCAGACTGACCAACGTTTTGATGGGAGCTCCTGGATATAACTCAATAAAGTTTGCACAGGAAGCTAGAGAATAGGGCTGGACGGACAGGGAGGGGGACCAGTGTCGCACCCACATAACACGTTGACATTGTCAGCTGAACGCAGGGTCTGCATGCTTTGAGAGTCGTACTCTACCGTACATCACTCCGTATTCTTTGCCTCGTGACCCTTCTTGCTGTCCTCGTTTGCACGGTAAAATGAAAGCTGAAAGCTCGTTTCTGGTCTTGTTGCGAACAGGCTTGGAATTTCCAATTTACCTCGCCTTTGCACTGAAAATTTGTCTTTTTTACTTGCTATTAAAAATTAGGAATGAGAAAGTGGTGATGGTAACTTGTTTTTTTTACTTGTTATTAAAAAAATTGATGATGGCAACTTGTTATTAAAAAAATTGGTGATGGTAACTTGTTTTTTGCTTGTTAACTTGTTGCGCAGATATTTGTGTGCAATGTTGCATCACGGGACATACGCAGTCTGCAAAGACTGTAGGCTGCCTTGAGCATCCGTTCATCTTTCACTTTATTTATTTGGTTTCATCAACCTTATCATCTGTTCATTGGAAGGAAAAGCAAGGGCGATGGAGAAAATGAAGAGCAGAAGGTCAGCAATAATAGACAAGATCAAGCAAATCGTCAAAAGAAAGCAGATAACTCGTCGATGGAACAAACTCACTGCTATTCCCGCTGCGATCACTGACATAAAGGAGGCGCTGGTTTCGGGACTTTCTTTCCATTGCGATGAAGGTGAGAAGGATAAAATAAGTGTAATTGATTCAGAAACCATGTTCGGGGGCGTCCCTGGTGATGTGTCGGAAGGGCACCTGGTTGTTTACACAGGGAAGGAGGAGGAGCTGCTGGAACGCGTTGTTATTCCGGTGGCTTATTTGAGCCATCCGCTCTTCTTCAAACTGCTCCGCGACGCCGAAGAAGAGTTTGGTTTCAATTATCCTAACGGTCGTCTTACGATTCCCTGCGATCCGGCCATGTTGGCTTGTATTATTGACGTCGTTAGGCATAGTGGCAAGCGTAATCATGGCGTCGAGATTGACGGCGATTTCTATTTCCAATCGTATAGAAAAGTTATTGCGCCTTGACATGTGCTTTCGATATTCTTCTATAACGATGGTAGTGATGATTGAGAAAAAAAAATGACCTCTTATATGGGTTATAGAGGGCGCATATCAAGCGCAATAATTTTTCTATGGGGTTGGAAATAGGAATGGCCACTACCTAATTGCATAGATCCATACTCAAACTTTTTAGAAGTTTATGTGAAAATTCTCATTCAATGATTAAGGGGTGGAATAGTTACCTCTTTGTTTTTAATGTTTTGAAATGGGTTTAATACCATTGTATATAAATTTTACACATTATGGGGAGGTTTCTTTATGATGAGGTGGAATATTTATTTTTTGTTTATGTATTTTTTAAATTGATTTAAAATTATGTTAAATTTATGTGATTTAAAATAAGTATAATTGTTAAGAAAAGGTTATAATGAATTTAATAGTTAAAAACTTGTGTTTTAAATGGAGATTTAAAAAAAATTGTAAAATCAAATCTAATACCTATACTTTTATAGATTTTAACAATCAAATTATTAAAACAAATTAATCAATTTTAACAATCAAATTATTAAGACAAGTTGATCAACTTAACCGGAAAGATCGGAGTTCCTTATTGGAAGGCCTTTACCAACTAATATAATGAATTTTCCTAGTTTCTAAACTGGTTTACTCCCAAACGTTAGTTCAGGTATATAGAGACAAACCTACTAACTCGATTCCAAGTGTATAGATGACATATCAATGAATTATCCCAATATTTTTTTTAGAAAAATACATTTGCCTTTTATCATAAAGTAAAAATATTTTTGAGACGAATTTGATATTTGAGTTTACCATTATTTTAAATTAAGCTATTATTATTATTTCTCCTTCAGTTTTTCAATTTTTGTTTTTAAATTAATTTTATTATTTTTATAAAAAAATTTGTATATTATTCACTAAAAATGTGTAAAATAAATTTTAAAATAATAATTTTCATTTTCTTTTAGAAATATTTTTATAACATTTATTCTTTTAATTAAAAATAAATATATTTAATTATTCAATTTATTTTTTTAAATCATTTTATAACTAATTTCCTTTAAAAATAAATATATTTAATTATTTGATTTGTTTTTTTTTAAATCATTTTATAACAAATTTCCTCTAAAAATATTCAGAATAGAAAATACCATGGAATTACAATTTTTTTTTTTTCTAAATCCTCACATTTATAAAATGTAATAAATAATAAAAGTAGATGTTTCAAAGTGAAGATTTTTTTTAATATAATTAAAATAATTTTTTTCCGTTTAATAATCTTTCTACTTTTTTCTAAATTATTTTAACTATACATTTAATTTTAGTTATTTTGCTATTATATAGATTAATTTTCTTTAAATTATTGTTATTATTATTATTTTATTTTTTAGTTAAGTTTAAGTTATGCAATTAGGATAAATTTAAATTGGGTTTAATTTATTTATTGGATGGAAGTGTTTCTAACAATTTATTGACATTGTGATTTTATTGTTAGGATTGTACAATGTTTTATCAAGCTTGAACACCTCTTAAAATAATTTAATTTCTCTAAAAGTGGATTCCATCCTCAACTTCTCCAATGAGATTTGAAATTGAAATTTCTTGATAAACCCTAAACCCCATTCAAAATAACTAATCTAACTCATAACACTTCTCTCTATATAATTTTGACTTTATGAATACTATACTTTTATACTGTTAAAATAAAAATCTTTTAAAATTTATAATTACAATATTTAATACATGAATCATTCAAAATATTTCAAAATTATCATTTGCTAATTCAAATTTTAAAGAAAATTGATAACTTTTTAAAATTTCCCTATTTTATAGTTTATTTATTTTTATTCATTCCTAAAATATTTTTTATAATTAAAAAATCTCCTTTTATATTTACTTTACAATTTAAAATTTTCTATCATATTAATTAAATATTATATTATATTCGTTTTTATAATTTTATAACCATTTATTATAAATTTTCATTATTTTCATTTTGGTAACAAAATACATTTGAGATACCACATATCACTTTCTTTTGTAAGAGTGTATTTTACTTTTTATAACCATGTATTATGAATTTCCATTATTTTCATTTTAGTAACAAAATACATCATCTCTCATTAAGGGTACAACATACTTTTTTTGTAAAGGTGTATTTTACTTTTTATCCTGTAAAATACAAGTTCCTAATGGGCATGTGTTTTGTGGTTATTAATATTTTTAGAGCTATAGCTTTGTCAATGCATGGAGTAGTATATGCCACTTGTTCGATTTTAGCAAGTGCAAAATTTGGGGTAGTATATGCACTTGTTGAATTTTAGCAAGTATAAAATCCAATAGGTGGCATATACTGCCTGATGCATTAATACATCTATAGCTCTAGAAATATTGGTTGCCCTGTTTTGTTAGACTGGTTTCATCAATCACCATCAATATCACTAATTGCATTTGTTGTAACTAATATGGGTGTTGTCTACGGAGAGATCAATTTCTCCTGGAAGGTCAAAGATCATGATAATTTTTTTTTTCAAAAATATGAAAAGTCTACGGAGAGATCAATTTCTCCTGGAAGGTCAAAGATCATGATAAATTTTTTTTTCAAAAATATGAAAAGAGCGTTAAACTGTATTTTAGGGTAGAAATGAATTCAGCACCATCAAAATCCCTTGCACACCCAAAATAGTGAAGCTAAATAACTATAAACAAGATTTCCAAACATTCCCCAAATTTTATCAAAATCATGTCATAATCTCTTTTATTTTCCTAACAAAAACACACCTCGTTACTTTAGAACATCAATATGTACCACTTGAAAGCATCAACATCTACCACTTATACTAGAGACTATAGTAGATACTAGAAAGAAAGAAAACCAAAAGACAAATAAAAATACACTTGTTGGTTCGAAATGCTTTGGCTAAAAATTTCTCTGATGTAATTTCTACCGAAAGACTTTACTTAATTCATTATACATCACATAAACTTAAATACAAAAAAACATTTACTAATCACAATCAATAGCCACTAAATACATTATATCTAATATCTAATAATTGTAAAGACAAAATGTACACTATATCAATCAGAATCAATCACTAGCACTTCATACAATGTACTTTTAATCACTAACCATTATTAACCACCACCTTCATCAGGTGCAATGTACGTTTTATCAATAACAATCAATAACCACCACCTTCATCAGGCATAATGAATAAAAAAATGGACGTGTGTACCAACTGCATCAAATATAATGATATCAGAGAATGGATGTCGATATAGATCTAATGATATCAGATACCAATGGATGTATATTTTGATTGATTCTTTAGAGCTTGGCTTTAAGTGTTCCACGTTATTTTTTTGTAAATGTAATTTTTCATTAATTGTATTTGCAGATATAAAAATAGATTTACCTTTTAAAAATCCTGGGATATAACAATAGATTGTGATTTTAGAAAAGCTGGATTATTCAAATGGTATAGAAATCACCACTCAAATTCATGTAATTTGACACAAAATTGATTTAAAAAAATTCAAAAGGACAAAACATATAATACCTAAAACACAATATTTTTAATACAATAATTTTGATTAACCATTATACCATTCAAGTAATAATTAGGCATCTAAACTTGTTGTCTGCCACTACCCTACAGTTTGTACGTTTTCAGTTTCAGTGTATGATATTTGACCATGATGAATTCTCACACGCTATGTATCTGCATGTATGTATATATCTCAAATTTCACGTACGGTTCAGTCTGTGTTAGTCTGTGATGTTATTTAGGAGGATAAAATTTTTGCCTTTTTAAATTATTATGTTTTAAGGGAAGTTTATTGGGTTGTTTTAAGGGAAGTTTATTGGGTTTTGGATAAATGGTAATGAGGTGCGATTTTAAAATATTAAAATTATAAGTAATTTTTAGGGATGACCATAATTTAATTTTATTTATTTTGAATTTATTTAAAAAACAATTATAAGAAAATTTCAAAGGCATTCTATTATTATTTTTTATTTGATGTTATTTTATATAAAGATTTAAAAAAAAAACGAGTTGTTTTTAGTGAGATTTTTTGAAAGCTTTTCCAGTTTAATTTTTCTAAAATCTTTCAGAAACTTATTGAAATTACAAGTTTGTTGGGTAACCAATCCAAATTTCCTAGACATTCTCAAGATGCTGAATCCATATATACAGTTAAAAAACCAATTAAAATAACACAAACCAACTTTTCACCTCAAATTTATCCACCAAATTCTATTACCAACAATCCAAAAATCACACTAAAACAACTCAAAAAAATAAATCCTATCACAATCTTTATCACCATCTTTGACAAGTGGTAGAATGAAGGGATGGTCTCATTGACATTAAGCAAACTAAGTGGACAGCGAACATTTAAAATGATTAACGTGTCAAATTGTAGTGACATGTAACATGAAACTTTACTTAACTTATATTCTTTTCCTTATACGCTATGATATTTCGTCTGTTTCTTTCGCCTTCATTGCCATTATGCCGTAGATTATTTTCTTATTTTGGTTACCACCTTTGGAATTCCTTTCGGGTTTTGCTTTCTGGTACATTTTTAAACTTGTCTCTCTCCGGATACACGTTCTATCGGTGTAAAAGTCCAACATTCTCACCACGTCATGTCACCTTTGCTCCAAACCTAAGATTCTGGTTTTCCCTTCTATTTTTAGGGTGAGAATCTTCAAAACGTTTTTTTCTCCTTTACCAAACTTCAGTGTACAACATGATAACATGTTTTTCTATAAGTAAAATGAATGATTAATTTTTCTATATATTTATTAAATATATCAGGATTGTTTCCGGCCACGGTCTTGCCCGGGAACTAACCCCGGTCACCTGCAGTAGTTTTAGAATAAAACCTTCTGGGTTTCGATTCGATTATGAGCAATAGTTTGCAGGTATTTCGATTTTGGTGGAACTATTTTCTTTTTATTAGCTTAATATATTGAATCCGGTTGTGCTGGGTTATCCCACTGTACTACTGACTGACAGATTCACCCGTGTATATATATATATATGTTTTGCAGAATTATATTTGTTATTTCATAGAACATTTGATTTAATTCTTTGTACATGTCAATGCTATTGAAAAGAAATACTATTTTTGTTTTTATTGAAACAAGAAAGGCTGCATCGCAGCCAGTCTCTGTTGTGAGGGGGAGCTTCAAGAAAACACATCCATGGGGAGTTTCAAGAAAACGCATCCGTACAAGAAAGGAGTATCCAAAGTTAAATCTATGTATTATGTGTAACATTCCTAGTGTCATGTGACTGTGTATGTGAATCAAATTAGTGATCTGCAAAAAAATCAGTCATAGCAGTGACCTGCACAAAAATAAGTCATAGCAGTGACTTAGAACAATATGTAGCTAGCAAAAGTCTGTTTATCTGTTTTGTGTAAAGTAAAACATTCAAGTTTTTCATTTTTAGTATATTTTTTCAAATTTGTAAAAAGAATGTTTTCATGTTTTTTTAGCGTTGAAAGTGTAAAGTAGAACATTCAACTTTTTTTTTTTTTTTTTTTGTATTTTTTCAAATTTGTAAAAAAAAGTTTGTGTTTTTTTAGTGTTTTTTCAAATTTGTAAGAAAAGTTCTTTGTTCTGACTAGGAGACACTCTAAATAAAGAATCCAACCCTTGCTTTTCAATTAGAGAAGATACGCCTTGCAACATAAAAATACTGTCATAGTCATAGTCACAGATTATTACAGTTATTATGTTGCTTTGTGTTATCTTCAATTACAAAAGATATGCCCTGCAACACAAAAAATATTGTCATGAGTCATAATCACTCTGCTTGTGTATATATAACATAACTCTTTGATATAAATAGTAAGTTCTTCTTTCTATCTATAGAAATAGTATTTCTCTTTGAATAATAGAGAAAAATTCACCTCACTATCATGACCAGTAATAAGAGAGGATGGTTACACGTTACTGTGTCTCATAAAAAATAGCGAAAATAGACTAAGTATGAATGTATAGGGTAAATGAATTTTAATATTCAATCCATAGAAAATTTCAATACAAAAACTTCAAAACTATCTTCAATGAAGTTACAACTACTGCATGTCCTTGGAATGAAATCACTATAGCATACAACTCAAATTCCGACCGTAATAAAACATTGCCAAAAGTATCACGAGCATCAACCTCATGCACGATACCAAATAGGAATAAAGATGATGTGTCTGAAAAGGAAACTATTACTGAAAAGAACTAAATACAAGAACTAACTACAAAATATGTTCTGCCTCATCTCAGAAAGGCTGATAAAACCAGGTTCCAATAAAAACGAGAGGAAAACCTATAATTCTCTCTACAACCAAGACCAAGAAACCGCAACCTAAGACACTAAAACTTTAAGGAGTCGTAAAAAATAGAAAAATAACAATACTAATATATTATGACTATACTCATAGCTATATAGATGCATTCCAGATAAAGTTAAAGGGTGTCTTGGGCTTGACAAATGTATTTTGAACTTTAGAGTCTATATCTGTTCAATGTTCGGCGCATCTGAATCCATGGGAACAAATTCTGAGTAGGTTGTAACGCTATTTTGATGGCTAAGAATGTACTTTTTGAAGGGAAGACAACGACATCCCTTTTAACCATACAAATATCAATTTTTTCACCAAGAAATGGGATAAATATAACATCACCATGAGGCGTCATCCAAATATGATAATAATTACTAACCTTTCCTCTTTGCACACCCTCCTTGGCAAGCGAAACAAGCTCCTAAAAGTAATGTTCAGGGTTTCCTCTCTCTTCAAATTCCTGAAAAGAAAGAAACTTACCACAATCAACCATTGTTTCAATTTCTCAAATGTGTGCCAAAAAAGGCACCCATGAAAAGCTAAATTATCTGGGCAAATTGCAATAGAAGCATAGACTAGAAATAACCATATATACCTCCTACTTCAGTATACTCAGTCACGTAATGGTGTTCTATGGTCATCTTGAACAGGGTCTTTTGCCCATCTATGACCCTGATGAGTCATTTTGAACAGGGTCTGTTGTCCTTCTGAGACTCTGATCTACAAAATTATGCATTTTTACAACAAACCCATTTGGCTAAAGTGCATGATCTTTTATATTTTGAAGCTTGAAATGAACCCTTTAAGGGGTACTAGATTGAGCTGTGTACTATACTAGTAAACACTATGGTGGTTAGCAACAATAAGTGTAGAGAAAGTACAGGTGAGAAAGAGAATGCAAGTCCTAAGAACCGTGTCAGTGATCAAGGGCCAATTGGAGTAAGGGGTAAATCAGGGTTGGATTATGATGAATTTAGTGATGATGACGATACCATTGTTTCCATTTCTCAAGTGTGTGCCAAAAAAGGCACCCATGAAAAGCTAAATTATCTAGGCAAATTGTAATAAAGCACAAACTAGAAATAGCCATATATACCTCAAACTTCGGTATACTCAGTCACGTAATGGTCTTCTATGGTCATCTTGAACAGGGTCTGTTGCCCATCTGTGACTCTGATGAGTCATCTTGAACAGGGTCTGTTGTCCTTCTGAGACTCTAATATACAAAATTATGCATTTTTACAGCAAACCCATTTGGCTGAATTGCATGAGCTTTTATATTTTGAAGCTTGAAATGAACCCTTTAAGGGATACTGGATTGAGTTGTGTACTCTACTAGTAAACATCATGGTGGCTAGCAGCAATAAGTGCAGAGAAAGTATAGGTGGGAAAGAGAATGAAAGTGTTGGGTCCCTATAATACTAGTGATTACCCCATTACTATTGTAGTTGTATCCCTTATTAATATTGTTGTGCCCCTATTGTCCCCATATTGTTATTACTGTGCCCCATAGAATCCCTCTATTGTTATTTTTGCGGCTTTATATTATTATTGTTAGGTCGGCTGGGTTATATTGTGACTCGTTAGACTCCTATATATAGAAAGGAGGTTTTGTCATTTGAACCATCCAAGAATTGCTCATTTATGTAATGTAAAGGATGTTGCCCCCTCGAAAAGGCTGAATTCTAAGGCGTCGATCTCTCTTTTCTATCTTTTTGTGAGCTGGTTTCATAACATTTGGGATCAGAGCTTTGAATTCTAAGGTTTCGCCGCTCCAAATAGGTCATCGTGGAATTTTTGCTATAATTTTTTTCTGCGACGTTTTAGAAGCTAAAAGAAAAACCCATTTGAGAAGAAATCGTGTTGAATCTTGGGTCCTAATTTCAGAGCTTTTCGCGCTATATTTGCGGAGATATGATCTGAGGAAGTTGGTCTTTTTGCAGACTCCTGAATTACATTCCAAATAGGTGACCTAGGGAAAATCATCATAACATTCTCTCTGAGCATTGGATTGAAATTTCGTAAGAAGGTACAGAAAGAGGACATACTGTAGTTTCTTGTATATCTTCCTTAGATCCAAAGGTCGAAACAGTGACTCGTGGCACATCGTACAAGTTCACTCTACTGAACTAGTCTATAATCAGGTCATCTTGGGAGATTGTGCATAACTCTTCCTTGGAGAATCCAACTTGGATCAGACTGGTGGCATTGGAAAGAGGACACAAAGGGCTACTACAGGTCACAATTTTAGAACTAGATGATCCGAAATTTCAGAGATATATCAGATTTAATATCAAGCTTCTACAAAGTGAAAAAATGTGTGTAGTTTTTTTTAAATTTTTGCATAAGCTTGGTTTGAAAAATTATTTTGAATTGGTAATTGATGCCCTGAGGAAAGAAAATGAAAACACCTAGTAAGCAACCTGAAGACTCTAGCATGAATTATGAAGAAGAGGAAGAAATACAACATGATATATCAAAATTACGAGACCAAGTGCAACAAGTGTCACTTGCACAAAAAGCAACAGAATCTAAGATGGATGGTTTAAGGAAAGATGTAGAAGCTAAGATTGATGGTTTAAAGAAAGGTGTAGAAGCTAAGATGGATTGTTTAAAGAAAGACATAGAAGCTAATATGGATGGCATGGAAGCTAAGATGAATGGCATGGATGCTAAAATTGATGGCATGGATGATAAGATGGAAGAATTGAAGATAAATATGAATAAGTTGCTACAAGAAATGGTCACTAATGGTGAAAGGGTAGTAAAGGAAACTCATGATGAGAACAAAAGAAATGTTAATCATGATTCCATAGACTCTAATGTTGGATCGAAGACCCACCATATTCCAAAAATCGATATGAGGAAGTTTGATGGCAAGGATCCCGCAACATGGATATTACAGATGGAGCAATTTTTTGATCTCAATAATGTGCAAAACACACAAAAGGTACGTATTGCAACTTTATATTTGGAACCAAATCAGTTTGTATGGTATCAATGGCTTTGCTATTGTAAACAAATTATCACTTGGGCAATTTTTACGGAAGAATTGACAGTACATTATGAGGATACAAAAAGCAACACTTTTTTTAGCCAATTGGTAAGTCTCAAACAAAAGGGTTCAATAATGGAGCACATTGAGGAGTTCCGAAAATTGAACATAAGGGTAAAAAATATTCCAGAGGAGCATAGGATTGATGTGTTCATAGGGACTTTAAAGGATAATATCCAACATGATGTTTGCCTTTGGGAACCTGATTCATTAGAGAAGGCATTCAGGTTAGCAAGAAAAATGGAAAGCAAAATTATGGTAACCAGGAAGCATACCACTCACAAATATAAAGATGGAAGTGTTGTTGCCCCTAGTCTTCCACAACCTATAAGGTTTACACCACAACAATTGGAATAAAAAAGAGCAAAAGGGCTTTGTTACAGTTGTAATAACAAATATACTAAAGGTCATAAGTGTGCTGAGAAGAAATTATTCTACAAAGATTGTGAAGAGGAAGAAGAAAAGGAGCAAGAAAGGTCAAAAGAAGATGATATACTCCAGGAACAAAGCCTAGATAAAGAAGAAATGAATCCGACCATATCTTTTAATGCATTGGCAGGAATTACCACTCCTCAAACCATCAAGATAGAAGGACAAATCAAGAAGAAAAAGGTAATAGTGTTGATTGATTCAACAAGTACCCACAATTTTATTCATTGTAAGGTAGCAAAAGAATTGAATTGATTCTTATATCCAGCACCAGAGTGTCAAGTGATGGTTGCAAATGGAGGAACAATAAATTGCTCTGGAAAGTGCCATAATATCAAGCTATCCATGGGAGAATATGTATTAAATAGCCCAATGCTTTCCATTCCAATGGGAGGTGCTGATGTTGTACTAGGAATCCAATGGCTACAATCCTTGGGTACAATAGCTTTTAATTTTCAAGAACTTTTCATGAAATTTTCTATGGAAGGAAAGGAAGTTGAATTAAGGGGTATTGCAGGGAAACCGGGAAAGATAATAAGCTCTAACGGCATGAAAAAGCTTCTAAAAAAAGAACAAAGAGGTGTAATTGTACAATTATGTTCGCTAGATGTTTCCACATTGGAATCATCTATTTCTCCAGATCTCCAAAAAGTTTTCGACAATCATTCCAAGGTATTTGAGACTCCCAAAGGTCTCCCACATATTCATGATCATGATCATGCTATTCATATGATTCCAGGAAGTGTTCCTCCAAACATCAGGCCGTACAGATATCCCTATGCCCAAAAGAGTGAAATTGAACGTATGCTTGCAGAAATGATAGAGGTTGTATAATTCAACCAAGTCAAAGTTCTTTCTCTGCTTCAGTAGTATTGGTGCACAAGAATGATGGATCATAGTGCATGTGTCCGGATTATAGAGAGCTCAACAAGCTCACTATTAAAGATAAGTTTCCCATTCCAGTCATTGATGAATTACTGGATGAATTGCATGGATCAATTTACTTCACCAAGTTGGATCTTCGCTCAGGATATCATCAAATCATAATGAAGACTGAAGACATTCCGAAAACAACATTTAGAACTCATGAGGGTCATTATGAATTTTTGGTCATGCCTTTTGGCCTTACCAATGCACCTTCAACATTTCAAGGTTTGATGAATTCCATTTTCAAACCATTCCTTAGAAAATTTGTGTTAGTATTTTTTGATGATATACTAATCTATAGCAAGTCTTGGAAGGATCATGTTGAACATGTTGACAGGGTGCTACAATTATTGGAGGAGAAACAATTATATGCAAAAAGATCCAAATGTTTCTTTGGAGTACAAGAGGTGGAATATCTGGGTCATATTGTATCTCATGAAGGAGTAAAGGTAGACCCTAACAAAATTAAAGCCATTAAGGAATGGAAAATCCCCACATCCATAAAGCATATGCGAGGATTTCTCGGGTTGATAGGGTATTATCGCAAGTTTGTTAGGAATTATAGGAGAATACCAGCACCTCTAACAAAATTATTGAAGAAAGATGCATTTTCATGGACTCCAGAAGCAACAAAGGCCTTCGAGCATCTTAAAGAGGCAATGTGCCAAGCACCGGTCTTAGCTACACCAGACTTCACAAAAACCTTTATTGTGGAATGTGATGCTTTAGGAAATGGAATTGGTGTTGTTTTAATGTAAGATGAAAGACCCATTGCTTTCGAAAGTCGTCCAATCAAGGGAATGTTTTTACAAAAAGCTATTTATGAGAAGGAAATGTTGGCAATACTCCATGCACTTAAGAAATGGCGACCCTACCTAATGGGAAGATACTTCAAGGTAAAAACGGATCATGATAGTCTTAAATACCTTTTAGAACAAAGATTATCCTCTGAAGAGCAACAAAAGTGGGTCACAAAGATGTTGGGTTATGACTTTGAAATCATCTACAAAAAAGGGAAGCAAAATGTGGTGGCAAATGCACTCTCAAGAAAGGATGAGGACATGGAAGCATTGTTGTGCGCCATTTCTATTATCCAACTAGATTGGATAAACAAAGCAAGGGAGGAATGGAAGAATGATGAAGAAGTGTGGGCACTTATTCGAAAGTTACAACAAGACTCCAGTATGTCTGATACATTTAGCTGGCAAAATGATTCGTTATGGTACAAAGATTGCTTATACCTCTGTAAGAATTCCCAGCTAAAACAAAAGATTCTTATGGAATTGCACACTTCTCCCTTAAGAGGGCACTCAGGATTTTTAAAAACTTACCACAAGGTTAAGAAGGAATTTTTTTGGGAGGGCCTTAAATCAGATATTCAAAATTTTGTGGCGGAATGTTTAGTTTGCCAACAAAATAAAGTTGAAACATTTAAGACACCAGGTCTATTACAACCTTTATCCATTCCAAGCCAACATTGGGAGGAGGTTTCAATGGATTTTATCATAGGTTTACCAAAGTCTGAGGGAAAGAGTGTCATCATGGTGGTAGTTAACAGCCTTACCAAGTATGCACACTTTTGTGCATTATCACATCCATTTAAAGCCAGTACAATTTCTACTACATTTATGGAAACAATTCAAAAGCTACATGGAAACCCAAAGATTATTGTAAGTGACAGAGATCCCATTTTCACTGGAAAATTTTGGACAGAATTATTTTCTTGTCTTGGTACTCAGTTAGCTCATAGCTCATCTTATCATCCTCAATCTGATGGGAAAGATGAGATAGTAAACAAATGTTTGGAAGGATATCTTCATTGCTTTATATATGATAAACAGTCATAATGGGTCAAATGGTTGCCTCTGGTTGAATGGTGGTATAACACTTCCTTCCATACAATAACAAAAATGACCCCATTTATGGAACTTTATGGATATCAGCCACCATCCATCACATCATATTTAAGAGAAAATTCTAATATTCAAGCAGTGGAACATACATCGAACATCAACAACATGTCCTCCAACTCTTAAAGGATAACCTCGTGTTGGCACAGAATAGAATGAAACAACAGGCAGATCAACATCGCGGCGAAAGAAGTTTTGATGTAGGTGATTGGGTATTCCTACAGCTACAACCATATAAGAAAATGTCCCTCAAGCAAGCTAAGAAGGATAATAAATTATCACCAAAGTATTATGGTCCGTACAAGGTGTTGCAAAAGATTGGTACTATGGCATACAAATTGGAGCTTCCTGCAGCTTCTCGATTGCACCCAATTTTCCATGTTTCATGTTTAAAGAAGGTTATAGGCGAAAAGCTCCCAGTTCAAACAATATTGCCAAAACTTGACGAGGAAGGAAAAATTATATTGGAACCAGAAGCAGTCACAGAAACAAGAACTCGATAATTACGAAATCGATCAATTTCGGAGTATCTTATCAAGTGGAAGAACTTATCTGCTGAAGATTCCACATGGGAGGATGAGAATTTTATACAGAAGTATCCAAAACTACTGAAGCATTGAGGACAACACTTTTTTGAAGGAGAGGGGCATGTTGGGTCCCTATAATACTAGTGATTACCCCATTACTATTGTAGTTGTATCCCTTATTAATATTGTTGTGCCCCTATTGTCCCCATATTGTTATTACTGTGCCCCATAGAATCCCTCTATTGTTATTTTTGTGGCTTTATATTATTATTATTAGGTCGGCTAGGTTATATTGTGACTCCTTAGACTCCTATATATAGAAAGGAGGTTTTGTCATTTGAACCGTCCAAGAATTTCTCATTTATGTAATGTAAAGGAGGTTTCCCCCTCGAAGAGGTTGAATTCTAAGGTGTGGATCTCTCTTTTCTACCTTTTTGTGAGCTGTTTTATAACAGAAGGTCCTAAGAACTGTGTCAGTGATCGAGGGCCAGTTGGAGTAAGGGGTAAAGCAGGGTTTGATTATGATGAATGTAGTGATGATGACTATATTGACATGGAGGTGGGATCGACCATATTTTGGGAAGTAGTTAGCAGGAGAAAACTGAATATGAAAACAACAGAGTTCAGAGAATTCGAGTTTGATATGTCTGGTATTAATGCCCATGCCTGGAATGAGCTTGAGTCGTCTTTTATAAAGGCCAGCTGCTTCCCTTGCATCTTCCTCCCCATATTCAAACGGTGGAGAATTTGTTATCCTCTAAAGTCAAATCCTCTCAGCATAGATTATTGGGGATTCTAGCCGAAGATTCAAAGAATATCTCCAACATGAATAGTGCAAAACAATGAGGAAATTTGGTTGAAGATTCTGTCTTTTTCACTCCTTATGAATCCTGTGATGTTACTCCTTATGATTCATGTGAAGTTAGCGAGGAGTTGAACCCAAAAATGTATGAGGCCATCATAGGAATAAGGGATAAGTACAACAATGAAGCTGCCACATCCACATCAATGGAATAATGTAAATGTAATAACAAGCCTAAATCTAAGCGTCGTTTGGCAATGCTCAAGAAAGCTAAGAAGCTGCTGGATTCTAATCATTCAAAACAAACAACTCTAGCCCACAAGGTGAAAGCTTCAGGAGAATATCTCAAGTCCATTTTCTCCAAGGAATCTAATACTAGAGGGGACAATCAGGAGGAGGAGGATGAGTGTTGTTATGGTATGACACGCCTGGATGATTAGGTAGATCCACTCTATGACATAGAAAACATGGTCTCCAAGGCTAGGGGATACATAAAACGCTACATGAAGGTCATGAAGCTAGGGTGTCCAAATGAAAGCATCATGAACATTGAGAGAGAGGGCTACCAAGTGGCAGCAACAGTATTCATAAGCATTCACAAGGAGAAATCATATATTTAACCTGAGAATCATGAGATTAATCATCGCAAACTGGGAATAGCCATATATGGTTGCTTATTCTATTGAAGCCTATGTATGCATTCTGCACATATACAATGGTTCCATGAAATTTCAACCTTGCAAAATGCCAACTCTTAGCAATTGGACCAATCTACTTCAAGGATAAGGTTCACACATGGGTTCCATAAACAACAGAATTTAAAAGACAGAAGAGTGAAAGAATGGCAAACTTACCTTGCATCTTGTAGGATGGTTGAACCTGGTTTTCTCTAAAGTCGTAGGTTATGCAATAAGATAAGTAACTTGGCTATCGACCAAGTAATAGAGAGAGCATTCCCTATTGAGGGTCTTTGAAATTATTGTCAATGGATGCCCTTCACAAAGAAAAATGACACTTGTTAATTGAGTTAGGCGACGCTAGTTAATTGAGTCATGCAAGGATGGATTAAGCTCTTTTGGATACCATTTAAACAAGGATGGATTGAATTCTCTTGGATATAATTTAAAATTTCCTTTGAATCAAAAAAATAAGAAAGAAACTACCTAATCATTATTCCCGGGCATGTTTGCTAACCTAGAGAAGGTACATAGCAGAACCTTTTGCTCTGGGCACGGATGGATCCATGTAGACATCATAACATTATAATACCCGTAATAAACCCTTGCAAATCGATTTGTAAAATAATTTTTAATGAACCGAATATTTAAAGGATGACCTCTAAGCTATGTGGGCCCCATGGATCCACTTGCCTCACCATTGTATTTTCCACAAGCTATGAGTCCACTTTCCTGGGCACTTTATTTTACATAACATGCCATGAAATACGTGGATGAAGCCACATGAACCATAACATGCCATGAAATTCATAACATGCCATGGAATATGTGGATGAAGCCACATGAAGTTATTTGTAAAAAAAGCTTGCAAGGAAAATAAAGAAATGTATTCTAGCCAGAAGCATTAGTTCCAGAAGTATCGATAGAGCCAGCGTACCCTAGCCCGGTTCCAGGTAAAGATTGAAAGCCCACAATGCCCCTTTCTATTAGGGAACCATACTTCTTTCCATATTGACCCCTTTCTATTAGAGAACCATACCCCTTTCCATATCCAATTGATAGAGACCAGTAAATGATCCAGCGAATGATGCCAGTGAGATTATTGATCCAGTGAATGGCGAACTGTATAGAGTTTTTCCATTCTAATTAGCATCATCAGGGAAAACAACATATAATATAGAGTTTTGCTAGGTTACATACTACCTTTCGTCTCTATATACAATTAATCAAGGTTCAGCTACTTGTATTTTTATTTTTTCTATTGTTCCATTAGAAAAAAGAGTGTTGTTTCATTAAAAAAAGAGTGTGATAAAGCTCTCTAAAAGAGAGATAGTCTCAAAGATAGCCGAGATAGCCGAATAGTCTCAGAGATAGCCGATGGGAGGGAAGAGATCCTAAATAGACAACGATTCCAGTACACCGGCAAGCAAGGAGGTTGTCAAGAAATAAAATAGATAGGAGCAACAACTTATGAGTATGAAAGAGACGTACATCCTGTGTAAGTGCCTCGCCTCCAGCCACCTACACATATCCCCCATGTACACAGATCCCCCATCTAGCCAGCATGGTGTAGTTAAGGTCGTCATTTCAGAAAGAGACCTAAACTTTACCTCTAATTTCTGGATGTCGTTATTTACTTGTATAGTCACTCAGTTGAACTTCAATACTTCCTACCATCCTCAAATAGATGGGTAGACTAAAAGAGAATCAAATTGTACAATATATGCCACACATGTAATGTATAAATCAACCCTCAAGGTGGGAGATTACCTCCACCTAGTGGAACTCACATACAACAACAATTATAAGTCACCGATAAAAATGATACCTTTCAAAGAACTATGTGGAAGAAGATCTCAAATAACTTTAAGTTGGAGATGACTTAAGTACTGATTCATGTTGGTACCCGATATGCTTCAAGAAATGGAGCAGATCGTCAAAAAAATCCAACAAAATTTAAAAGAGGCTCAAGATCACAATTTTTTATAGTTATAAGAAAAGAACCCCCATATAATTCCAAGTGGGGAAACGGGTGTCCCTAAAGGTTCAACCAAGGAGAAGTTCTATAAAACTGAGGATTTGCTCAAAATTAGCTCGTCGATATTACGAGCCCTTCAAAATTTTGGCCAAAGTCAAGCTAATGACATATCAATTAGCATTACCTATTCATATGAAATCACATAATTTTTTTCATGTTTCCTTATTGAAAATGTATGTACGTAAATCTAATCATGTGGTTAATTGGGATGCTAGAAGGAGAATTCCTATTTGACGCTCTACCAATTTTAGAATAAATGGAAGTGGCTCTTGGGAAAATAACTAATCCTCATATAAAATTATAGTGGAAACATTTTGGGATAGAAGAATCTACCTAGGAATTAAAAGAAAAAATGAAGGAGGCCTTCTTGTTTTTGTTCCAGGAAGAAAAGAAATTGGATTTCACCGAGCACCGTTTCTCTTTTAGGGGGCAGAGATATAAAACCCTTGAAGCTTGATTGGAGAAATTTTAATTCAGTTAAGTTTAATGATGTGCTATCACTCCAAAATTTCTTGTAATTTCTTTAGAAAAAAAATGATAGAGGTAACCACAAACCAACTTTGGAGATCGGGATCTAGCCTTCCTGATCTCATAAAGGGCTCTCTCTTTATGATTTAACTTTGTTTTAGACTAGTTATGATTGTGCTGGGGTTTTTTATTTGAATTTGGGTTGTGGGATCACTTACTTGGATGAAAAAGGATTGCCTTTTACCATTGGGCTATGGGGTCGAATGTCAGACAAACTGGACTAGATCAAACTTTGAAAACAATGTCTACAGGGCAAGATAGGTGAGTTATTATAGATCTCAAAGGTCGGATGGTGAAATAGTTTCTAATCAGATCCAGGGAGAAATTAAGGGTTGCTTAGGTTGGATTATGAAGAGAATGAAAGAGGTCAACTAGGATGGGAGAGCAATTAAGGGTTCTCAAATCTGGATATCAAAGGAAAACATATAAATGACTAACTGTGCAAAACAGAGTGTACTTAAACAAGTTCTAAGTTATATTTCCAATTAATTCATTCAAATTTGAATAATATTTAAATTTATGAAACACATAAGAAAGTAAAAAAATCAGACAAAGAAGATACTTCACTACAATAGCTCATCTCATGAATCTTGTAGTGCAATCTTTTTATTACTTGCTCCAGTCTATTGACTTGAAAATTGGTACAATCACCCTTAGGTTTAAGATCAAAATAAATCTACAAATGTATAGTAATCCACACTAATAATTTGATTTATGAAGTATTTATACAAAAATAATTTACAAAATATCTCAAACTGCATTGAGAACTAATGTAGGAAAAGGAAATATCTTAATGTAAGAAGATAGAGACAACTATTGAACTGTTGTTTGTTGTCCCCGTTATTTAGGTTCTGTTGTCTTTTAGTCTTTGATATTTTTCCCTTTAAGCTGCTTGGTTGTTTGATCTTCACACTTGATGTCATATTTAATTATGACCTTTGATCTCATACTCTTTGACCTTGTTGTCCTATCAATACCCTTTACTATGCTTTTTCACTTTTTATTGTACATTTCATATTTTATTGCGTATTCCTATGGTAAATCATTGAGTTTTTCCCATGTCTCGGCATTTGGTAATTAGATATTGAGCATTTTTTGGTATCTCTCATCTGCCTCTATGTACTTGGAAAAGGTAGGCCTATTGACAAAAAGGTGTTTTACCTCATGCTGGAGGTAAAACAAGTTTTCAAAAGTTTTTTATAATACTTTACTTGTTGGTATGCCCATCATGGATGACGTGTTTACCTAATATTTGGCCACTTCCCTGATCTTATTATTGTAATCTTCCTGTGTCATTAACTTATCATTTATAACTAAGGGATTTGGTAATCCCTTTTGCCTCAAAAGTTCGAACTTAACTATCAACCTGTTAATGGCTAGTTGCATGGTTTGACACTTATCCTCCAAGTTCAACATCAAATTTATCTTAGTGAGGACTCTTTTAACTTCCAAAATTGTACCTATCCTGTCAAGTATCTCTTGTTCTTACAACTCATACTTGTTCTTGGAGTTGAGGAAATGGATGATTCTTGCAGCTTCCTCTGGCATATCTCCAAGTTCTACTTTAACTCTCTGAATGGCTTTTGTAGCTTTCTTTATCAAATCAATTTGTTCAAAAATATCCTGAATGGATGGCCAAATATCATTGATAGAGTCAATGATATTGGCCCACAATTGTTCCTTAGCCTGACCTAGAGGTTCATTCAGTGTCAGCTCTTTCTCCAGGATTTTGATTCTTTCAGTCATCCTTGTGGCCTTCTGCTATTCTTCTCTATGCATGATTTGGGCCAATTTATAATCTGTTTCCAGGCTGGTGAATTTTTCCTTAAGTCCGTTCACCTCCGTGGTTTGAATGGAAATTTATTCCTTTACTTTGACCAGCCTGTTTGCTTCATCACTTGTAGATCCTATTGTTTTCGATCTTGTTACTGATGTAGTTGGTGTAGATGTCGCTAGCGCAGTGGCCATTGGAGCAGTGGGAGCTAAGGATGTTGCCAAAGTAGAAGGTATAGCAGTGGTAACTCTTGGAATGATAGTAGTAGGAGCATCATCAAGATTAGCTTGTTTGAGCTGCATCAAGCTATCCAGTTCTTTCTCCATCTCCTTCAACTGATAATTCAGTTGCAACACTAGGTCCATCATTTCTTCATGATTTCTATGACTCTCCAGGACCTCCTTTGTCTGTGAGTGCTATGAATGAGGTAGCTTAAGCTATTTCTTGAGGGATGTTATGTCCTCATTCTTATTCTTGATCAACTATTCCATAGCCTTAATATCTCTTGGATCATGGCCGAGTTCAATGACCAAGTCCTCGAATGATTTTATCCTGTTATCTTTGGCCTGCGAGGAGGCCTTTTCTAGTTTGTATTTAGTTGTCACATTATCCAATGAATCCTGTAGCTTGTGGGCAGCCATGGCCTTTCCTATAAGGGTGGAGTAAATTATTTCTCCAGCCTACTTTTGGAACATCCCTGGCCAACACCACAAAATTAGTATTCTTGTAGTTTGCCAAGGTCTTTGGTTGTCGTACAGTGGGCTGCAAAATTGACACCTGTATCTTACCTGCTTTGATGTCAAAGGCTGACATCAACCTGCTCTGGTTTGGTGGAGTATGCTTGACGTATTAGGCATATGTCTCTGCCTTCAACTTCTTATTCCTCATCTTTATTTCTTTGAATCTATCTTTGATATCCTTTTCCCTCTCAGCTGTCCTGACAAAGGAAGAAAACCTCCATACTTTGTTGTCTCTCTATCATCTGTGTGTTGGAGGTTGATGGTTGTTGTATTTCACCTGATGCAGTTGCTCCTTTACTTCTTTGCCCCATTGTCTCAATGTTAGTTATTACCTCTGAAACAATGTTTTCCTCTTGTTCAGACACAGGATTCAATTTGGGCCTCTTTCTTAGTTCAAACAACGCATCAGTAGTCTCCAAGGCAAAGCTAGATACCTCTTCCCTATTCCTTTTAGGATTCTTATCCTCATTGACTGGGGTCTGAAGCATAGGATGAACATTCATTATTTCTCCTATTTCTGGAACTTGCAGGAAATAGCTCTTGTCAAATTTCTTTTCTAAATCAATCAGTGTGTTCTCAACATCCACAATTGTGTTGTCCATATCAATCAATGTATTCTCCACCCACTCAGATTGGTTAGCGAATTGTTCAATGTCTGGTCTCGGGTGGTGGATGTATGGTCCCAACTTGACCTTAAGTCTCATCTTCTTTATGACCCCATGAGGGTCATACTACCATATGAAGTTGTTTCTGAATTTCATTTGTTGTAGTAATCTGTCGGCCTCTGGTCTAGCCTCTTTATTGTTGCAGATGAATGGGCCCAACTGGTTTTTCACTTTGAACTGGGTTTTCTTCCTAGCATATAGGAAGTGGATCTCATCAAAATTGATGATCTATCTAAAATATTCAAGGGCAAATATCCTCATAGGGAGGTATTTTGGCAATTTATAAGGGGCTAACTGGCAACCATAAACTCTGATCTCACTGTGGTTCTGGTAGAGGTACCAGTCTCCCACTTTGTTGTTCTTTGCCAATTGTAGCACTCCCTTGATGTCTTTGCTGATTCTAGGCTGAGTTTTAGAAGTCAGCAAGTTCATGACTAGGTACACAAAGGAGTCTATGAAATCTTTGTAGGTGAATACTGTGGAAAATTTCTAGACCAAGGGTGTCTAGGAGACCACTGTTCTCTCCTTTCCCATGGTGTCAAATTTCTGAATGCTCACAAGGAACTTATCTATTTGGTAATACAAAAACATATAAAACAACACTGGAGAGTATTTGAAATCTCTTTCAGTGGGCAGTCTAGTGAATTCTTCATGCATTCTATCTGCAACGAAGTGAGCATAATCGTATACATGATAGCTGGAGGCTTGCTTGGAGTGAAAATGGACAGGAAGGCCAGGCTGACCTCATCCACATGCTCATCTAATGTGTATCCTAGGATGCATGAGAGCATGGTGGTTATGTGTCTCCCAATTTCTGAGAAAATGGTGGCAGCATAGGGTGGGGTATCTGTAGGAGTGTGGTGGTCTTCAATGATAAAATTATGGAAGATTTTCTTGATTTTCACCTAGTCTAATGTGATGAATAAGTCCAATAAGTTTCCAATGGATAGAAGGGTCTAGTTAGGGCTAGATTGTATTTGTAGCATTTGGTTGATTGAGTCAAGTGTAATGGTGAATAACAACTCTTAGTTTGGGGCAACAATATCCCTTTGGCTAGGGATATAACAGGCATGACAAAAATGTATAATCTGAAGGAATGGGTGAACTTTGGGGAATATGTATTTGGGTAAGTTGGATTCCAAAAGGTGGATGTCATCTACATGATTTAAAAATCTGTCCTTACTCCAACAGTGGAGCTTCAGAAGGTTGGCTGGAGTTGTAGTGTTTTTTATTTGGAAATCCATGTCTGCCAGGGCCAAATGGTCAATGTCCTCATGAGGGCTTGATAGAGGTATGACATCCAAAGATGTCTGGGCAGCCATCTTAGGATAAAATGTGAGAATTAGTCTTGCACAGACTGTAGAAATGAAGTTTGAATAGGTTTGGTACAAAGATAGGGTAATTTTCACTTTGCAAAAGAGGGGCTTAGGTATTCTGGGGGAATTACTCTCAATTTAAGGGAAAGATTAATTAAATTTAATTAATAACTATTTGAATTGACTGTACTCTTTCAAATTGAGATGGCCATTTTGGTTTTTTGTCCAAATACCTGGAAATGGTGGTATATGCTGCAACTGGTTTCAATGGTTGCTGCAGAGGGTACTGTGGCTTCAACTGTGCATTGGATGGCTAAATTGGGCATCCAAAGCATGTTCAGGAGGTAATGAGCAGTCAAATTTGGTTGTAGAGGCTCAGGGTGGCGTAGGAAGGGTTAGGAAGCTTTCACATAGCGAATGAACGAAAATAGTGAAAATGAGGGTCTTCGACCTTTTAACCAACAACAGTTAGAATTTCTCGTGTAATTTCATAATGAACAGTGAGTGGTTTCAGTTTTTGGCAGTGAGGTGGTTTCGGGGGCCATCGTACCACTTTTGGTAGTGGGGTGGTATTTCCACGAGAGAACGCGAGTTCACTTGGTGATGCTATGTAATCGAAGAGGGTCCAAGCAAAACTGCAAATTTCGCGTGCTCTCGGGCTGTAAAATTAGGCAAGGGAATCAACACGATCTAGGTGCGCACCGTTAGATCTGGTGATGCAATATTGGATGTCTGTCGCATGATGAAGCTACACGAAG